>OY728142.1:373168849-374368849 GCA_963277665.1 Viscum album | reverse complement strand
TCTGAGTATCGAATTTAGCCTAAGGTGAAATTTTGGTACTTTTCGGATAACTTTCATATTCTGATGAATAGTGAAAATTACTAAATTATAATTAAAAACAACTTTTTTTAATCGAAATAATTAATAGTGATAAATCATTAAATTGAGTGGTTTTAAAGTATATTTAGCATATATTTTTACAATTTAATACAATGTTGGTCATTGGATGTAATTTCACATTTAAACCAGACATAATCAAGTGTCAATCTTTTGATAGATATTGTTTCTTAAAAACACGCTATTTGTTTTAACAGCGGGATTTAATTATAAAATTAATTAATGAAATTTCTATGTTATGAATTTGGTAAAATAGACTTCATTTTTGAATTCGGAATATGAAATATAGCTTAGGATGAAATTTTGGCATTTTTCTGAAAACTTTCAATTTTTGATGAATAGTGAAACCACTAAGTGGTAGGTTAAAAACTGAATTTTGCATAAAACTTAATTTTACCGCCTCTGTGAATGGAATTTCGAAAATCCGACAGACACGGTTAATATCAAGGACTAAAATGTGGTTCAATGGGATGAAAATAATTTTTGGTGAATAGTAACTTTTTACTTTTTTTTACCACGGTTAATAGTAAATAGGGTAACTAAGGGTAAATATGATATTACTATTACCCTAACACATGTCCTAATTCTATTGGATAAGTGTAATTCGACCCAAAACAACCTTATGAATATAATATGACCATTTAGGTCCACTTGGATAAGATTATGACATTTAATATTACTTTATTTAATGAATAGTTAACATAGTTAAAATCAAAGTTTAATAACTAAAATATTTTTAATATGGGGTTATACATAAGATAAATTCGACTATAAATATTCATTAGAAAGCTAAAAATATTTCCTACATAATGATATTTTATTTATAATTTTTAGACTTTAAATAAATTAATTTATTTATGACACAACGATAATGCAGTAATTACCCTTTTAAGGAAATATTAACATAATTGATGTTATAAATGCTCAAATGAATGTAATTTGAGACTTTTTATGAATTACACTAATTTTCTAGGTTACTATGATATATTATTGTTGATTTAATCAACTTGGTTCGAACATATAATTCTGTTATGACTTTCACAAAAATCATATATCAAATAGTGTCAAAATTGAGACAAAATAGTTTTTAAATAAAATATTATATTATTAATTGTTATTTTATTCCTAAAAATCTAAGGCTCGGCCAAATGACTTAGATAAGGATATATATATTAATAATAAACAATTTGGGGTTCGTTTGGCATGTTATAGTAAGTTTATTAACCATATAGTGAAAGAAAACAAAAAGACACGGTAAAAGTTAAATTATTTAACTTAGAGTTAAATCTAATTGATAAGGTTAAAATAATACCCTAAAATTGTCTAAATCCTATTGGATGATAGGATTTCGACCCATCCCCACTTTAGCTTCGAAATAAGACCCTTTGGAACCATTATAAACTGATTTTGACTTTAATGTAAAATAATATTTTGAGATATTCCTAAGGTGCCCCTCTCCTCCCTTATAAAAGGGTACCTCCTCCCCCTCCTCCTCACACCAAATTGAGCACTCAAGCTCGGCCAACCCCTTCCATTTTCTCCTCTCCACTTCCCTAGAATAATCCTAGAGGTCCTGGTCTTCTTCAAAGACCAATATTAGTTCCCTAAGTGGAGGATTCAAAGAAGCGTTCCAAAGAAGAGGTAATATCCATTACCGATCTTTTCAATTTCTTTCTTCTTCAACTTCTTGTTCTTTAGTTGTTTCATGATAAAGTAATAACATCAGTATTACTTACATAATGATATGTTATTATAGTTATGAAACAACCCTAATTCACCTTCTATCCATCCTACGGAAAAATGAAATCACCGCGCGTGCGTACGTACGGAATACCGTCTCCACGCCGTGGTGTAATCTATTTTCCACCATCACTTTACAAGGATGGGTATAATGGTGTAATGAGTAAATATTTATGATTATAATAAAGTAATATTGATACTTAAATAATATATATATATACTCCAATACAATTCCACGATCATAGGAACGATATCATCACTCGTGCGTACGTACGGAATACCGTCTCCACGATGTGAAGCGACTCGTTCTACATGATCATCATTACATAATAATTATATAAATGAATTGAATGAATAAATATGATATATTTTACACTAATACCATTCTGGATATAAGGTATCTATAACCTTAAAAGAAGAATAAGAATTTATTCAGCAAAACACGCATAAGAACAAAAGGCAATAAAGACCCGAGTAACAAGTAACAATGAAATATTACTAACAAGAACCTAAGAATATGACCATATATGATATCATATCAATATGTATGATTCTGTAATAAGTCAATAACATTATTTAAATCATTATACAGGAGGTTCAGACACTTACAAAGCAAGTCGGACCTAAGGTAAGGGAAAATATCACAATCTCATTTTTATCCGAGATTGTTTATACTTTGGTATTTAATGGGGTGTATTTTATCATCCACATCCATGTTTCATAAATAATATTATTTCAATCCACCTACAATTGTTTAAATCCATTTTTACCCTTCGGTGAGTTTTTAGTAAAAGAAATGAAAGGAATCTTTTGTCGTTTTTCGTACGCGTTACTTTTTGACTTTTCCGACAAAAGTACGAAGAATGTTTTTTTTAACTTATACGGCATGAATGGATTTTTAAAACATTATTTCCAAGAAGCTTCCTTTACAAGTTTTCACATTTATTTTTAATCATATTCTTTTATTTTAAAGTCGCATGACATGTTATGAAAGGAAAAATGTTTTTGAAGTAGAAATGATATTTTCCTCAAGAATGGAGTTCAAGTATTTTATCAAAATTATTTTCCATCTAAGATAATAAAAGGGTTCTGTTTTTATACCTATTATTACATGGATTTGATTATGTTGTGATGGAAATATTTTTATGAATTCCTTTATCTTATATGAATTGTTTTATGATGTCACGATGTTTCAAGAATCCCATTTTTGTTACATGTGTTATGCGATGATGTATGATTTATGATTATGTGGCACATTAAGAAAGTATTCATTATAAGATGGGTGGGACCTATATATCCCTCCAATGCATTGGGTAAAGATTTTATATCTCATGAGATAGACATGGCTGGAATGGTAGGTTATACCGGTTCAGTGAAACATGACTGAAATGAGGGTTACTCGATTCAGAAAGGGACTTTGTCCACTAAGATAGTCTCGGCAATGAGTCTTGACTAACAAGAAATGATTCTCTATGATTATGTGTGAATGCCACAAAGTTCCATGTTTTAAGTTATGATTATTGTGATTTCATTTCACTACCATGATTTATCCCATGTTATGAAATTATGCTCTCTTTTGCAGGTTATGATTTCCAAAATGTTATGTTCTTATGAATACGATGTGATTGAAATTTCTTTTGTTTACCCTTACTGAGCATTTGAGCTCACCCTTTTATGTTTTCTTTTCCCCAGGATATAAAGAAAGGTTTTAGGTAAAAAAAAGGAAGATCTTTATGGGAGATGTTGAAGATCTTTCACCACGATTAGAAGATTTTATTCCGAGTTTCCAAAGACACTAAACTATTACGATCCTTGTTTGTGTGTTTTTGTTATGTACTAAGTATTCCGAAAAAGTAATGTAATGTTCATGTATGTCAAGCTTCGGGTCTCTACAGTTGGTATCAGAGGAAAGGTTTAGTCAACCTTTGGAAACTAGGATGCAAAAACGTTAGTGAGATCCCTAGAGATATTTCTAAGGTATGTCTAGGGATGTCCCTAAGGATAAGTATATGTATATTATATAATCCTAGAACTACGATAACGATATTATAATTTAACCTAAGATGTTAGATATTAAGGGTACTCCCCCTTTACTATGTTGTTTTCCCTAGCATTATTTTGCCTCTCACACTATTCTGTTTGGGTTTTAGAAAATGGCTGGAAACAAGATGATTCACAATAATGGAGGATATGATGGACAATGGAATGATATTCTTCATAAGCAACCAAATGAAATGGGATTTGGATGTCCAAACATCATTATTATGCCGAATCAGCAATCTCATAATATGATCAATAAAGTAAAATTTGGTAAGTTTCCTGACTCGACTAATAAGAGAAAGATGGAGTTCCATGATGATCATAGAGGAAAGAAAGTTCAATTTCCCCTATGTAAATCATGTGGGAAGAGGCATCAAGGAGAATGTTTCAAGGGAACTGGAAGATTCTTTGGGTGTGGAAAAGAAGGAAACAAAGCAAGTAAGTGCAAAGGAAAAGGGTCGGTTAACACCATGGATGAGGATAATGGTATTGCTACGACATCAAAAATGGTTAAGTGTTTTAAATGTGGAATGTATGGGAATTATGCAAACAAATTACCTAAGGGAAAGACTCATGAAGAGAATCAGTATGGTCATATGGGTAGTATTTATGTGGATGATGATGAAGAGACTTCAAATGATATGTGAGATGAAAGAATTTTTGAAGCTCGGTCAATGGTTTAAGAATGTAGTGGAATGATTACATGTTTATCATGTGTAATTTTTTATAAGTAATCTCATGCTACTATGGAATAAAGAGACATCTATGGATTGTTACAATGTTGTCTTTCCTTGTGTTTTGAAAGTGTATGATTAATGTTACCAGTATCCATGAAAGGTTATTCAGATATTTTTGGAATGTAGATGATATGCGCATAATGAAGGGATAAGGAGAAAATTAAATGTTTGATAGTATTCATGAGCTCATGATTGATATAAGGACTAAGTGATATCATGGTTTGAGTATATAGAATTTTGAGGATTTTGGTATGTGAAAAGTGTTAACT
Source organism: Viscum album (assembly GCA_963277665.1). NCBI lineage: Eukaryota > Viridiplantae > Streptophyta > Magnoliopsida > Santalales > Viscaceae > Viscum > Viscum album. Next base: position 374,363,967 of record OY728142.1, on the reverse strand, counting down.
TTTAACTGCATTCAAGTTTTCACTATGGTTCAATGGGTATTCAAGAGAATACATTATTAAGGACTTTGAATGTTTGGAATGTGACCAACAAAACATATCTTATGATATATGGGGATCAACGATGGTATTAAATCTCTGGTAATCGTTTTCACTATGTTATGAGAGTGGACTGCAGTATTATGGATAAGCCTAAAGATTGAAATGGATTATGTTGGACATAAGTGAGTATTTTTTAAGGATAGAAGTTTTTTTAGATATTATTGATGGGATGTTATAGTAATGTATTTTTAGAAAAAGGACAACTTGTAGGACGGGCGACAGCCCATCGCTTCGGACAAGGCTGTGGGAATCGAACCCACAACCGAAGTGCGACTGGCCTTTATCGCCTACCACTGGACTACAGGAAGTCCCTGTTTAATAGAAACTAGTTTTATTATATTAAGAAGTATGATATATGAAGTATAAGTCCATTTTAGGAACCATATATGATTAATCTCACTATAGATCGACTTATGTATATAATTTTTGCTAACCTTTTGTTTGAGACAGATGGAATGACTCGTCATTCTATAACATGATCTGCTAACACTTCACGAATAACAAATTCAACTTCATTTATTTAAGAGATGAAGTGGAAATTGTTCAAGGCATGAACAACAGTGATATTGTACCAAAATAAAGAAAGTATTTATTCTAATTCAAATTTTCAACTTTAGGGAAATGATCTTGAAAACCAAAAATGTTGTCCTAGTGATCTTATACCTGATGAATCAGATGGTACCTTATATCATCACAAATCTATGGATTTGTGATTACTGGATTTTTCATATCCATGTTCTCTACCACTCTCCATCAGAACATGATGGTTAGATTTCTCTTCCATATCCATATTTTCACCTATGTGGAAACCCAGTGATTAGTTTATTTGGGTAATCGTTACATTTCATACTTTAGTTTTTAAAGCCAAGTTTTGGTATTCTTTTTTACGATGTGGGTTTCTATTAAAGAAACTTTCGAATAGTTAACCATTTATAACCCCGACGAATTTCGAGGGCGAAATTCATTTTAAGGGGGGTAGAATGTAACAGCCCGAGATTTTATGAAAAATATTCTTTTTAATTTTATTAATGTCTTGTGTTGTACGCTACACCAAAAGGAGCTTCCACAACACACATCCTTGACTTGCCTTGCATTACACGCAATCGCGACCTTCCTCGATAGCGTGTGTAGTACGCAATACCGAGTTTCACTAAACAACGATATGCTATTATAATATTATTATAACTAGCCGTTATAAATAGTAATAACCACCTTTTAAAATTTTAGAAATTTTAGCTCTCAAAATGGACTTCATTTTTGGATTCGGAGTATCGAATTTAGCCTAAGGTGAAATTTTGGTACTTTTCGGATAACTTTCATATTCTGATGAATAGTGAAAATTACTAAATTATAATTAAAAAAAACTTTTTTAATCGAAATGATTAATAGTGATAAATCATTAATTTGAGTGGTTTTAAAGTATATTTAGAATATATTTTTACAATTTAATACAATGTTGGTCATTGGATGTAATTTCACATTTAAACCAGACATAATCAAGTGTCAATCTTTTGATAGATATTGTTTCTTAAAAACACGCTATTTGTTTTAACAGCGGGATTTAATTATAAAATTAATTAATGCAATTTATATGTTATGAATTTGGTAAAATAGACTTCATTTTTGAATTCGGAATATGAAATATAGCTTAGGATGAAATTTTGGCATTTTTCTGAAAACTTTCAGTTTTTGATGAATAGTGAAACCACTATGTGGTAGGTTAAAAACTGAATTTTGCATAAAACTTAATTTTACCGCTTCTGTGAATGGAATTTCGAAAATCCGACAGACACGGTTAATATCAAGGACTAAAATGTGGTTCAATGGGATGAAAATAATTTTTGGTGAATAGTAACTTTTTACTTTTTTTTACCACGGTTAATAGTAAATAGGGTAACTAAGGGTAAATATGATATTACTATTACCCTAACACATGTCCTAATTCTATTGGATAAGTGTAATTCGACCAAAAACAACCTTATGAATCCATTTAGGTCTACTTGGATTAGATTATGACATTCAATATTACTTTATTTAATGAATAGTTAAAATAGTTAAAATCAAAGTTTAATAACTAAAACATTTTTAATATGGGGTTATACATAAGATAAATTCGACTATAAATATTAATTAGAAAGCTAAAAAGATTTACTACATAATGATATTTTATTTATAATTTTTAGACTTTAAATTAATTAATTTATTTATGACACAACGATGATGCAGTAATTACCCTTTTAAGGAAATATTAACATAATTGATGTTATAAATGCTCAAATGAATGTAATTTGAGACTTTTTATGAATTCCACTAATTTTCTAGGTTACTATGATATATTAGTGTTGATTTAATCAACTAGGTTCGAACATATAATTCTGTTATGACTTTCACAAAAATCATATATCAAATAGTGTCAAAATTGAGACAAATAGTTTTTAAATCAAATATTATATTATTAATTGTTATTTTATTCCTAAAAATCTAAGGTTCGGCCAAATGACTTAGATAAGGATATATATATTAATAATAAATAATTTGGGGTTCTTTTGGCATGTTATAGTAAGTTTATTAACCATATAGTGAAAGAAAACAAAAAAGACATGGTAAAAGTTAAATTATTTAACTTAGAGATAAATCTAATTGATAAGGTTAAAATAATACCCTAAACTTGTCTAAATCCTATTGGATGATAGGATTTCGACCCATACCCACTTTAGCTTCGAAATAAGACCCTTTGGAACCATTATATACTGATTTTGACTTTAATGTAAAATAATATTTTGAGATATTCCTAAGGTGCCCCTCTCCTCCCTTATAAAAGGGTACCTCCTCCCCCTCCTCCTCACACCAAATTGAGCACTCAAGCTCGGACAACCCCTGCCATTTTCTCCTCTCAACTTCCCTAGAATAATCCTAGAGGTCCTGGTCTTCTTCAAAGACCAATATTTGTTCCCTAAGTGGAGGATTCAAAGAAGCGTTCCAAAGAAGAGGTAATATCCATTACCGATCTTTTCAATTTCATTCTTCTTCAACTTCTTCTTCTTTAGTTGTTTCATGATAAAGTAATAACATCAGTATTACATACATACTGATATGTTATTATAATTATGAAACAACCCAAATTCACCTTCTATCCATCCTACGGAAAAATGAAATCACCGCGCGTGCGTACGTACGGAATACCGTCTCCACGCCGTGGTGTAATCTATTTTCCACCATCACTTTACAAGGATGAGTATAATGGTGTAATGAGTAACTATTTATGATTATTATAAAGTAATATTGATACTGAAATAATATATATATATACTCCAATACAATTCCACGATCATAGGAACGATATCATCACTCGTGCGTACGTACGGAATACCGTCTCCACGATGTGAAGCGACTCGTTCTACATGATCATCATTACATAATAATTATATAAATTAATTGAATGAATAAATATGATATATGTTACGCTAATACCATTCTGGATATAAGGTATCTATAACCTTAAAAGAAGAATAAGAATTTATTCGGCAAAACACGCATAAGAACAAAAGGCAATAAAGACCTGAGTAACAAGTAACAATGAAATATTACTAACAAGAAGTTAAGAATATGACCATATATGATATCATATCAATATGTATGATTCTGGAACAAGTCAATAACATTATTTAAATCATTATACAGGAGGTTAGGACACTTACAAAGCAAGTCGGGCCTAAGGTAAGGGAAAATATCACAATCTCATTTTTATCCGAGATTGTTTTTACTTTGGTATTTACTGGGGTGTATTTTATCATCCACATCCATGTTTCATAAATAATATTATTTCCATCCACCTACAATTGTTTAAATCCATTTTTACCCATCGGTGAGTTTTTAGTAAAAGAAATGAAAGGAATCTTTTGTCGTTTTTCGTACGAGGTACTTTTTGACTTTTCCGACAAAAGTACGAAGAATGTTTTTTTTAACTTATACGGCATGAATGGATTTTTAAAACATTATTTCCAAGAAGCTTCCTTTACAAGTTTCCAAGTTTATTTTTAATCATCTTCTTTTATTTTAAAGTCGTATGACATGTTATGAAAGGAAAAATGTTTTTGAAGTAGAAAGGATATTTTCCTCAAGAATGGAGTTCAAGTATTTTATCAAAATTATTTTCCATCTAAGATAATAAAAGGGTTCTGTTTTTATCCCTATTATTACATGGATTTGATTATGTTGTGATGGAAATATTTTTATGAATTCCTTTATCTTATATGAATTGTTTTATGATGTCACGATGTTTCAAGAATCCCATTTTTGTTACATGTGTTATGCGATGATGTATGATTTATGATTATGTGGCACATATAAGAAAGGATTCATTATAAGATGGGAGGGACCTATATCTCCCTCCAATGCATTGGGTAAAGATTTTATATCTCATGAGATAGACATGGCTAGAATGGTAGGTTATACCGGTTCAGTGAAACAGGACTGAAACGAGGGTTACTCGATTCAGAAAGGGACTTTGTCCACTAAGATAGTCTTGGCAATGAGTCTTGACTAACAAGAAATGATTCTATATGATTATGTGTGAATGCCACAAAGTTTCATGTTTTAAGTTATGATTATTGTGATTGCATTTCACTACCATGATTTATCCCATGTTATGAAATTATGCTCTCTTTTGCAGGTTATGATTTCCAAAATGTTATGTTCTTATGAATACGATGTGATTGATATTTCTTTTGTTTACCCTTACTGAGCATTTGAGCTCACCCTTTTATGTTTTCTTTTCCCCAGGATATAAAGAAAGGTTTTAGGTAAAAAAAAGGAAGATCTTTATGGGAGATGTTGAAGATCTTTCACCACGATTAGAAGATTTTATTCCGAGTTTCCAAAGACACTAAACTTTTACGATCCTTGTTTGTGTGTTTTTGTTATGTACTAAGTATTCCGAAAAAGTAATGTAATGTTCATGTACGTCAAGCTTCGGGTCTCTACATGATTTCTTTAAAACCACACAATCTATCCTTCACCAAATTTTGAATACATTTTTTTATAATTTGAATTATCCCTAGGGTTATCACTAAGTTTTTCTCATCCTAGTTTCCAAAGGTTAACTAAAAATTTCTCTGATACCAACTATAAATACCCAAACTTTTCATACATAGATATATCATCTTAGTAATTTAATAGTAATTACATAACTTAATGATACTTTCTAAAATTATACAGGTCTACTATCTTTGGAAATTTGGATACTTAAACAACTAGCTCATAAGTAAACTATATCATCTCCCACTAAGTTCTTCATAACTATAACCCCTCTTAAACACATCATACATAATACCATTCTTCATAACCTGGGGAAAGGAAACATAAGAAAGTGCAAGCTCAAATTCTGAATAAGGGTAAATAAGGTATATATCAATATAACATGAGGATAAGGGTTTGATAACATGTGAATGACATTTGAAAAAAATACCTTTCATATCATCGATCATAAACTTTGGTAATTTCATAAATCTTAGTAGTTCATAATACATTAATCATAATTTAATTCAATAATAAAAGCCATGATATCAAAACATTGACATAAGTCATGGATTTTTGAAATACACATAAGTATATGAAATTTTTTGCTTAGTATTCAAGGATCATTGAAGAGAATATCATAGTGGAATGGGTTCACTTCCTAAACCATCATAGTATTCAAGTTTCCCTCCCAATACTATCATATTAGATAAATTCCCTTACTGAAATGGGTTCACTCTCCATCTCGTTTCTTTTTATCTCATGAGATATCAATCTTTACCCAATGCATTTGAGGGATATATAATTACAAGACCACTCGACACATAATGATAATAATACATACGTGTTCCTCAAGATCATAAAATATTAATCATATCATAATCTATGAAAAAGAAATGGTTTTGGAAAATATTTCATAATGGTATAACCCATGGAAAAGAATTAGGTTTCATAAACATTTCATCAATTAATTATAGAATAACCTGTGGAAAGGAATGTGTTTCATAAACATATTTTCATTATAATAATAAACCATACAAAGAAATAATAATAATTGTATAATTGTATCATATCCCCATTAATTATTAGAAAACATGAAAGGATGTAATCTTAGATGGAAAATTCTTTAACAAATATCACTTAAAACATTTATTGAGGAAAATATCCTCTCCACTTTGAAATAAATTATTTAAAATTTATTAAAGAAATTATTTTATTTCAACAGAACCTCAGAAAATTTTAAAGAAATATTAAGATAATTTAGTGGTCATGATGGTGGAAAATTTCATTCATCATGTGCATGCTAAAATAAAGATTCCATTCAGAATTTCATTAACAAGTCAAAACTAAAATGGCAAGAAAATTATTTTTAAACCATTTTATAAAAATTAAAACATTGTTAAAAATTAATTTAAACAATCATGTATTAATATTATAAACATTTTTTAAAACATTTTTAGAAAACATGGATCTGATAGAAAAAGGATTTTCGATCGAAGAGATAAATAAAGTTGATTTTCCTTAAAAACATTACTTTTGAATATTGAGTGCGTAAAGAGAGAAAAATGAAAGGAAAACATATAATTTCAAGAAATAACTATATTATAAGAAAATTAATTAGTTTCTTGAGAGATATATCATAATATTTCCTCATTAGAATCATAATCACAAACAATCCTGATAAACAATGAGATTGTATTATAAAACCCTTACCACTTTGGTAAATTTTGAATCATAAGAACCATGAAAGAAATTAATATAGATTTATATTTATATCAAATATTTTTAAGGATAATAATCATAAAATACATTAATTATTAGTATATAAACCACATAAAAGGAAAAAATGGTGAATATGGCATGTGTCCCATGAAAATTAATGTGAGAAAAAAACTCCTTACCTAAAGTATCAACTTTATTCATACAAATTTGAACCTTCTATATAATAAATATAGGTTTATTATAAATATATTATAGAACCATAGTTATATATATCTTACAATTCATGAATTAATTATAACCTTTTATCTCTCTTTTATTAATAATTATTTATTAAAATCACTATTTTTGGTGATAACTTCTTCGTTTTTCATGTATATTTTGGTTAAATAGTTTTGATCCTTGTACTTTGATTATGGTTCCATCATATACAAAATATTATTAATTTTATAAATATTATATAAATTCAATATAGGCATATTTATATTCATCCATAAAAGTAGAGATAGAAAAGTGAATGACATCGTTCATTGAAATAGTATCCCATACGAATGCTTGAACGTTGTTTCCGTTTTTTCAATAGATGGAATAAAAGAATGGTATATAATAATTTACCTTTATAGAATAATTTTTAAATAATGTATATATTATATATTAATTAAATTTATCCTTATTTTAATGTATTTAAAAATAGAATGAAAAACATATCATATTGCTTCATGGAGGCAGTAGTCCAAACGTACACATGAGCAACATTATCATTTCCTAATAGAAATGTGAAATGGGTTGGGTAGGGTGGGGTGGGCCAATCCCATGCAGGCTTGAGCCCATGCGGGCTTAAGCCTATGCAGGCTTGAGCCCAGGCGGTCAAGACCCGAAAAATCCCACATAAAAATTGGTGGATATATAAAACCCACCCCACCCCACAGTGGATGCGTGCAAGCCCATGGGAAACCCGCATTCATTGAAATTTAACGAGATACATAATAAAAATATCAAAAATATTAAAAATTAAAACTAAAAATTAAAATAATTTTATGAAATAACATGAATCAAAAAATGAAAAAATAAAAATAGAATGAATTTTCAGTTTCAGTACCAGAGGAGGAGGTAGGTGGGGAGACCAGGAGGTGAAAAAGTAGATGGGGGAGGCAGAGCAGGTGTGGAAGGTAGAGGAGGTGGGGGTAGCAGGAGAGGGGTGAGGGGGAAGTGAGGGTGGTGGTGGAGTTGTGGGTTTTCGGAGGAGGTGACGAAGGTGGGGGTCGCGAAGGAGGAGAAAAAGGTGGGGGTCATAGAGCTGGTAGCGAAGGAGGGGGTCGGAACTGGGTGAGGGTCACAGATGAGTTGGGGGGGGCTCAGGGCTGGGTAGGGGTGGAAGAGTATGTGGGGATGGTAGGGGTGGAAGATGAGGTTGGGGATGGGCGGGGGTAGTAGAGGTGGAGAGAGTGGGTTGGGGACTGGGAGGGGGTAGCGGGGTTCGCAGAGGAGGCGAGTGTGGGTTGGGGCTGGGTGGGGATAGTGGGGGTCGTATAGGTGACAGTGAAGGCGAGGTTCATAGAGGAGGCTGGGCATGGGTGGGGGGAGGGAGGGGGTGTAGAAGTCTGAGGCAATGAAGGATGCAGAGGAGGAGGTAGAATGGTGGGGTGGGGGGCGAGCGACAGGGAAGTCGGTTAGGGGTGAGAGATGATGGTCATAACATTGGCTGGTGGGGCGGGGGATGTCGGCTATGACATAAAGTAAAAAAGGGGAATCAAAAGGGGTCGACCACTGTAGACGAGTTTGAAGCGGGGTAGTGGGGTTGGCGAGTTGGGATGGGGGCAGCCGAGGTAGGGGATAGACGAGGGGTGGGGGAGTCCAGTGGAGAGGCCAAGGTGGATGAGTGATGGTGAGTTGGGAGGGGGAGGCCAAGTTGTGTGGGCTAATGGTGAGTCGGAAAGTTGGAGGTTGGCGATGAACCAATGGACCAGTGGGAGGTAGGGAGGGAGGTGGGGGGGTCTTTAAGTGCATTAGGTCTGGAGGGAGGTGGGCAGTTGGTGCATTAGGTAGTGGGAGGTCAGAAGGTCAACGTATCGAGACTGGAGGGAGGTCGGCCAATGCATCGGGACTAGAGGGAGGTGAGAGGTCGGTCTCTGCATTGAGTATAGAGGGGGGGAAGGAGCTGAGGTGACAATCTATGGAAGAGGGAGGTGGGAGTTCGGTCAGTACCTTAGAACATTAAGCTACATGTAGGCATGCAGAATAGGAAACTTGGTAAAGGATGGATCAAAATTTTAGTTGCATGTGGGAGAATATTTTATATCATATGTATTTTATTTAAATTTAAAACATCTCACTTAACTTCGTGTTATTTTAAAGAAACCAATAAATTTTATTTATGTTAATTGATATGTAAAAAATATTATCTTATAAAATATTTTAATTAAGAAACAGACTCACGGGATAACCCGCACTTGCAGGGGATTACCCGCATAATTCCTCACCCACGTGATCTTAGCTCACATAATCCCACACTCAGAACAATGAAATTTTTTTTGGCCCGCTCTGCCATGTATTCACCCCATATCCACAAAGTCCGTGGGCCACAGGCCCGCTTTGCATTGCTATTTTTCAACATATTTGATGGTAAGAAGGGAGATGTGATATTATAATTAAAAAGTATAACAATTTCATAAATATAATATATATACTTTAAATAAATTATTATATGCATCCATGAGAGGCAGTGATGGAACACTATTGGAAAGGGGACTTTTCCCAACACTTGTATACCAACGGTTCAAGGAACCGTTGGGAAAGATGGGGAAAAAGTTAGTGTTCCCAATGGTTTCATAAAACCATTGGGAAAGATTGAGTTTTCCCAATGGTTTTTAAAAACCGTTGGAAAAAAATCCCCAAATTCTCCAAATGCAGGCAGCGGCCTCCCTACGATTCCAGAACCCTTCCACTCATCTCCATAAGTGATTCCTTGGTAGAAGCACTTCCGAATCCCCACATCTTCCATCAGATCAGTAGCTACCAGGTTAGACTCCTTCCATATTTTATCAAGTATATAGTTCCACCTCTTATAAATCATATCCTTCTATTCTAAATTATTTCGTTATTCCCAATTTTTAGGATTTTTGTAAAATTTTGTGATGGTTCCACGAATTGTGTACTCAAATCTCTATATCGGTGTATGTCCAATTAATGTTTTCATTATACATTTACATTTATAAGGGAATGGTGTCTCTTTATTGTGTTCTAATTTTGAAGATTCATAGTTTTTTTTAATCTGCTTCCAATATTATAGCTTCATGTATATGAACTAATAAGAAATTGTTTGTAATATTTGTTGATATTATTTCATGAAAATCACTCCTTTCATTAAGATCATTCCAAACATGAAAATATTGTTCATCTTAATTTTTGTACACTATGTGTATTACATAACAAGTATGTATCATCTTTCTATCAAAATATATATATATATATATATATAAAATGACACATTGTTCACTTATCCTTTGCATAATAGAACATATGGAGTATCTTCTTGAACTTTGCCAAATAGTATGTGGTCCCTAATTAGTAATTCTTCCTTCATCATAAAACTAATTGACAGAATTTCAAATTCTCAATATTATTGAATATTAGATTTTCTAATATAACCATTAATAATTCTTCCTTTGACATCATACATGTGTTATTCAATCACCTTTTTAAAACACAATGACCATTTTCACTGATTTGGGGTTCCTCAAAATGCTTGGGAAAATCAGAAAAATGCATGTATTGAATCGTGTTTCTCATATGGTTTCATGGATACAATTTCATCTCGAAAATCATGACTGCGTGGTTCAAATATCATGAGGACCATGAGATTATTATTCTTCACACAAATGAAGTTTTTTTCTACAACTATGTGTTTTTGTTTTCACTTTTGATTTGGCCGAAAGGGGAGCTTTGTGGTCATTAATCATGGTTGTGGGTGGTCATTTAGGATATAAGATAGTATGAATTCATTTTACTTGATATATCCAAAATTATTATTGATTTATGTTCAATTTGATTATCTTTAACAAGTGATGTTATTTAATAAGTTGTTATTAATGGTTGTAATAATTACGATATGGTATAAGGGTTCATATGGTGTGTATAAGGGTTCACATGGTGTGTATAACGGTTGACATGGTATCAGTGAACTCAAATCATTAATTTAATCCTTCATTATCACCAGCATGTAAGAAATTGAATGATGTAAACCCATCCTCACATGATTTTTTACCTTAGATAGTGTTAACATATGGATACATGCTTTTGAATTCATCAGTTAACCAGGATCATATATTCCATTTACCCCAAGATGGCTGTACTAATATAACTTTAGGGTCAACTAAATATGGTTCTCATTTTATGTTGTATATTATGTTTGCTTCTTGGCCAATACTCACTTTTATGAGGGTGGGGTGCTTTTCACTACCCATTCTGGCATGTTTAGACAACCATAAAAATGTTAGATAAGTCACAAGTTTAATTCAGTAATGTTGTTATCATTGACATACTTTATTAAGAATTTCAAATTTAAAAATAAATGTTTTTGTCTATACTTATTGAAATTAAATCTTTTTATAGGTCATGAACAACCTATTAGTGTAGAAGCCTAAAATTTATTCACCCATGGGGTGCGCTTGACTTGGGGAAGTAATTGGGTAATGAAAGGTATGTCCAGGTGTCAATAATGAGTTATTGAACATGAGTGAATGATTTGGGATGCCTATAACACATGATGGGACCTGAGGCATGTTCCTCTTATAGACCTAATGAAAATGAATATAAATAAATTTTAATTTAATTTATGAGTACTCGTTCTTTACATTATTTTAATAGTTCACTACATCGACTAGAAACTTCTTCCTATATCGTTTACTTAATTGTATTTTCTATTAAAGTTCAATCCAATTGAATTGTTTAGGAAAAAATGGCTTATATAAATTCTTTTTACAGAATGGAAAGAAGTTGGATGTATGAAACCGATCGGATCTCAAGTGATTTTCAAAACAATTTGGAGAGATTTATAGATTTTCCATTTCATAATGCTTTAGATAGTGGTCGCATACACATCCCATGTTTCTATTGTGTTGGTAGACCTTGGTTGAGCCATGAAGAAGTCAGCTACCACATAACAAAAAATGGTTTTCAAGCAAACTACTTTGTGTGGAATCAAAATGGGGAGAAAATGAAATCTCAAATAGGTGATGATTAAAATGAAAAGACTGGAATGGAGAATTTGTTAGATGATCGGTTTCCGTTTATTCATCATCATGAAAAAGAAAGGATTTAGACTCAAGAAGACTTCGATATGAGCACAGATGATGCATCTAGTGAAAATGATGATATTGATCGGGTGAAAAAATTGAATGATGTTGCCACGACTCTAGTATATAGAAAATGTGATAAAATGAAAAAGCTGGAATTTTTAATCCGACTGTTTCATGGGAAAACTATGTATGATATTTCTAATACAAAAATCGATTACATTCTTACCCTCTTGAAGGATTTACTTCCAGATGATGCAGATATTCCCTCAAACCACTATATGGCATGGATGTTAGTTGAGGAACTTGGATTTTCAAGAAACAAAATTCATGCTTGCCTAAAAGATTGCAGTTTATTCTAGGAGGAAACCGCTGAATGAAATGATTGTATAAAATGTGGCACATCCCACTGGAAGTGAAAATCTTATGGAACACCATCCCGCATTCCACAGAATGTAATGTGGCACTTTCCATTGATCCCCAGACTCCAGAATCTTTTTATGTCTAATGACATATCAATAAAAATGAGATGGCACGATACTGAGAGAAAGAAGACTAATGATGAGTTGGTTCATCCTGAAGATGGATTTTCATGGCAGAGATTTGATGCTCGACATCCTGATTTTGTAGCTGACGTGCATAATGTGAGGCTGGGTCTTTCATGCGACAGTTTTAATCCGTTAGGGCATATTCTTACTTCTCAAATCACATGGCCAGTTTTTATACACATTTATAATCTTCCCCCATGGTTGTGTATGAAAAACATTTCACTTTCATGAGTATACTCATATCTGTTCCTTCTGATCCCGACATTGATATTGATGTCTACATGTAACCTTTAATAAAAGAGTTGAAACTTATTTTAGATGTGGGTGTGCGCACATACAATGCATGTTCGAAAGACATATTTCAGATGCATGTTGCGCTTATGTGGACGATCAATGATTTTCTGGCTTATGCAATGATGTCTGAATGGAGCACAAAGGGAAAATTGTCATGTCCAGTTTATATGAAGAATACACGATCCAGAAGACTGAAACATCATCGTAGTTTCAGTTTTATGGGACATCGACGATTCTTTCCAAAGGATCATCCATATAGAATGAATCGTCAAATATTTGATAATACCATAGAGACCGATGATCCACCTGAGCGTATGTCTGGAAATGACGTGCTTAATGAATTGAAGGATTTTAGTTTTTTGTTTGGGAAGGGTCAAATGAAATCTGGAAAGAGAAAGAATGTTTCCACTGAAACCTGTTACAATTAGAGGAAGAGGAGTATCTTTATTGATTTGACTTATTGGTCAACCAATTTTTTACGTCATTGCTTATACGTAATGCATATTGAAAAGAATATATGTGAAATTTTGCTTTCGGTTCTTCTAAATGTCAAGGGGAAGACAAAAGATGATTTACGATCTTGGCGTGACTTGGTGGATTGGGGAATCAGATCAGAATTGCATCCTGTGCGTATCAGTGAAAATAAATGAAAACTTCCATGTGCTTCTTATGTGATGATACCTATGGAAAAAAACAATTTCTGGAAGTATTAGATACTATTAGAGTTCCTGATGGCTATTCAAGCAACATATCTAAACGGGTCAACAGAAGAGAGTTGAAGCTAAAATATTTGAAGACTCGTGATTATCACGTTCTACTGCATGAGTTGCTTCCAATAGAAATCCGTCATCTTTTGTCCAATAATGTAAGGGTGTCTGTTATTCGGTTGTTTCATTTGTTTATAGATCTTTGTACTAATAATTTGTCCAAGTCTTTCTTGAAAAAAATATAGACAGATTCCCCATTACTTTTGTGTGAGTTGGAGAAAATATTTCCTCTATCATTTTTCACATGCATGCTGCATCTGACTGTCCATATTCCCACTGAAATACTTCTCAGAGGACTTGTTTCTTTTCATTGGATATATCCAACTGAAAGAAATATGTTCACATTAAAGTCTTATGTTCGAAACAGAAATCATCCCGAAGGCTCTATCTTGAACGGTTACTTGGATCAAGTATGTATGGATTTTTGCTCGATGTATTTTTCTGATCTTACTACAAGATTGAACAGACCAATGAGAAATGAATAAGAATAGTATGAACAAATTGAACCCAGTTTTCCATCACTTCCTAAAACAAGAGGAATTCCTGGATCATATACATTGAAGACATTAAGCCATGAAGAGCTGGAGATGGAACATCACACAGTTTTGTTCGACTGTGATTTGTTCGATGACTATATCAGGTAACTAAATTGATTATGTATATCTTACATATATATCTGTTAAACTATTCATATTTTTTATTTACAGGGAACATAAAACAATGATAAATAGGAAGCATCATTCTTTATCTTTGAGAAGAAGAGAGACTTTTCATAGCAAAGAGTTTTCTGCTTGGTTAAAATTGAAGGTATGAAAAAAAATAATGTTTAAAATAATTATATCAATATTTAATTAAGTTTAATAGTCATTTATATTGAAGGTATTGAGTTTGTCTGCTGACTCTGTCTCTGAGGAAATAAGAGCTTTGTCTTTTAGTCCTAATACCGTGGTTCATGACTGTAAATCAATTATTATCAATGGGTACAAATTTATTGTCATTGAACGAGCAAAGAACATGAGAACACAACATGATGGTGTTATGGTTACTGCCACAATAGATTGTTATGCCAGTGCATCAGATAGTAGACCATGATTTGAAAATGTGGGTTATTATGGAGTTGTTGAGAAAATAATAATATAGGATTATTACTCTCATGGACGAGTCACAATGATGAAATTCCATTAGTTTGATTCGATGATGAGACATGGCACATTTATTGATGATTGTAGATTTCGAGTAATTAATATGACTCATACTCTTGCTACTGAAGAACCATATGTGTTGGCATCAATGGATAAACAAGTTTTTTATGTCAAAGACCAACTTCGACCTGAATTTGGTCTCATAGCTGAATTAATTCCAAGACATATTTTTGATTATGGTTATGATGGAATTGACACTGTCCCTAGTGCCATTGGAACCAATCTATTTATTTCTTTTGATGACTCAAATAGCTCAATTGTCATAGTTGATTGTAAACCTGAAGTTGTGGTTTAAAATATATAGAATCATTCATCCATGTTCTCAATTATTTTGTTTTACCTCGATTTGGGTTGTTAAGGTTGGTAATATTCAAATTGATTTAGTATTGATCACAAATATGTTTTAGCTGACTCGACCGTTATGTGAATTTTCAATGTTTATTGGTTGCAGTTTTATTTGAATTGTATTTTCTAAATTGGAATTGAACTGTATTCAAACATAGTCAAAAAATATTTCTAACTTTGTGAACATTACAACTTGTATGATTTATTAAATCCATTCAAGCTCTTCTAAAACAATTGATAGCTAACTTGGCCGTTATGTGAATTTTCAATGTTGATTGGTTGCAGTTTTATTTGAATTGCATTTTCTAATTTGGAATTGAACTGTATTCAAACATAGAAAAAAAATATTTCTAACTTGGTTAACATTACAACTTGTATGATTTATTAAATCCATTCAAGCTCTTCTAAAACAATTGAAAGGCGACTTGACCATTATGTGAATTTTCAATGTTTATTGGTTGCAGTTTTATTTGAATTGCATTTTCTAATTTGGAATTGAACTGTATTCAAACATAGTCAAAAAATATTTCTAACTTGGTGACCATTACAACTTGTATGATTTAATAAATCCATTCAAGCTCTTCTAAAACAATTTATAGCTGACTTGACCATTATGTGAATTTTCAATGTTTATTGGTTGTAGTTTTATTTGAATTGCATTTTCTATTTTGGAATTGAACTGTATTCAAACATAGTCAAACAATATTTCTAACTTGGTGAACATTAAAACATGTATGATTTATTAAATCCATTCAAGATCTTCTAAACCAATTGATAGCTAAATTACCAATGAGGCACGGTGTGGCCGAAATCACTCTAAATGGCTCTCTTTTGTTTAAAATGGAAAACATTTTAAGTACATACGGAAAATCGAACAAACGCATTTGGTTTCCATTGAAACTTTAGGAGAAAGACTCATGGGTCATATATGACGTGTAATAATCAACCCTTCCTCAATTTGAGACGCGGTGTGGCCGGCACCACTCAAAGTGTTTTCCTTTTGTTTCAAAAGGACGTCATTTTAATTGAAAAACATCAACTGGCATACAGAAAAGCGACCAAACGCATTCAGATTGTTTCGATACAATAGAAAAACAATTTATGGGTCATATTTGACGTTTAAGAGTCAACCCCACCTCAATCCAAGGCGCAGTGTGGCCAGAACCACTCAAAGTGTCTACCTTTTGTTTCAAAAGGACGTCATTTTAATTGAAAAACATCAACTGGCATACGGAAAACCGACCAAACGCATTCGTATTGTGTCAATACTTTATAAAAACGATCCATCGGTCATATGGATGTGTACGAGTCAACCCCGCCTCAATTGGAGGCACGGTGTGGCCGCCACCACTCAAAGTGTCTGTCTTTTGTTTCAAAAGGACGTCATTTTAAGTGAAAAATATCAATTGGCATACAGAAAACCGACCAAACGCATTCGGATTGTGTCGATACTTTAGAAAAACTATCCATGGGTTATATGTGACGTGTACAAGTCAACCCCACCTTAATATGAGTCACTTTGTGGCCAGAATCACTCTAAGTGGCTTTCTTTTGCTTAAAATGGACAACATTTTAAGTACATACAGAAAACTGAAAAAATGCATTTGGTTTCTGTTGAAACATTAGGAGAACGATTCATTGGTCATATGTGACATGTAAGAATAAACTCCACATCAATCTGAGATGTGGTGTGGCCAGCACCACTCAAAGTTTATGTCTTCTGTTTCCAAAGGACGTCATTTTAATTGAAAAACATCAATTGGCATACGGAAAACCGACCAAATGCATTCGGACTGTGTCGATACATTAGCACAATGATCCATGGGTCATATGTGATGTGTACAAGTCAACCCGGCCTCAATCTGAGGCACGGTGTGGCCGCCACCACTCAAAGTGTCTGCCTTTTGTTTCAAAAGGACGTCATTTTAATTGAAAAACATCGACTGGCATACGAAAAACCGAAAAATGCATTCATATTGTGTCGATAATTTAGCACAATGATCCATGGGTCATATGTGATGTGTAAGAGTCAACCCCACCTCAATTTGAGGCGCGGTGTGACCGCCACCACTCAAAGTGTCTGCCTTTTGTTTCAAAAGGACGTCATTTTAAGTGAGAAATATCAACTGGCATACAGAAAAGATACCAAATGCATTCGGATTGTGTCAATAATTTAGAACAATGATCCATGGGTCATATGTGATGTGTACGAGTCAAACCCGCCTTAATCCGAGGCATGGTGTGGCCAAAATCACTCTAAATGGCTCTCTTTTGTTTAAAATGGATAACATTTTAAGTACATACGTAAAACCGACCAAACACATTTGGTTTCCATTTAAACTTTAGGAGAACGATTCATGGGTCATATGTGACGTGTATGAATCAACCCCGCCTCAATCTGAGTCGCGGTGTGGCCGGAACCACTCAAAGTGTCTGCCTTTTGTTTCAAAAGGACGTCATTTTATTTGAAAAACATCAACTGGCATACAGAAAAGTGACCAAATGCATTCGGATTGTGTCGATACATTAGTAAAATGATCCATGGGTCATATGTGATGTGTATGAGTCAACCCTGACTCAATCCGAGGGACGGTGTGTCCGGCACCACTCAAAGTGTCTGCCTTTTGTTTCAAAAGGATGTCATTTTAATTGAAAAACATCAGCTGGCATATGGAAAACCGACCAAACGCATTCGGATTGTGTCAATACTTTAGCACAATGATCCATGGGTCCTATGTGACATGTACGAGTCAACTCCGCCTCAATATGAGGTGCGGTGTGGCTGCCACAACTCAAAGTGTATGTCTTTTATTTCAAAAGAACGTCATTTTAAGTGAAAAACATCAACTAGCATACGAAAAACCAACCAAATGCATTCAGATTGTGTCAATACTTTAGAAAAACGATCAATGGGTCATATGTGACGTGTACAAGTCAACCCCATTTTAATCGGAGGCAAGGTGTGGCCAGAATCACTCTAAGTGGCTCTCTTTTGTTTAAAATAGACAACATTTTAAGTACATACTGAAAACCAACCAAACACATTCGTTTTCAATTTAAACTTTAGGAGAATGATTCATGGGTCATATGTGACGTGTATGAATCAACCCTGCCACAATCTGAGACACAGTGTGGCTAGAACCACTCAAAGTGTGTGCCTTTTGTTTCAAAAGGACTTCATTTTAATTGAAAACACATCAACTGGAATAGGGAAAACCGACCAAATGCATTCATATTGTGTCAATAATTTAGAACAATGATCCATGGGTCATATGTGACTTTTACGAGTCAACCCTGCCTCAATCTGAGGCACAGTGTGGCCGCCACCACTCAAAGTGCCTGCCTTTTGTTTCAAAAGGACGTCATTTTATTTGAAAAGCATCAACTGGCATACGAAAAACTGACCAAACGCATTCGGATTTTGTCAATACTTTAGCACAACGATCCATGGGTCATATGTGACGTGTACGAGTCAGCCCCGCCTCAATCTGAGGCGCGGTGTGGCCGCCACCACTCAAAGTGTATGTCTGTTGTTTCTAAAGAACGTCATTTTAAGTGAAAAATATCAACTAGCATACGAAAAAGCAACCAAACGCATTCGAATTGTGTACATACTTTATCACAATGATCCATGGGTCATATTTGAAGTGTAAGAGTCAACCCTGCCTTAATCTGAGGCACAGTGTGGCTGGAATCACTCTAAGTGGCTCTCTTTTGTTTAAAATGGACAACATTTTAAGTACATACGGAAAACTGACCAAATGCATTCGGTTTCTGTTGAAACATTAGGAGAATGATCCATGGGTCATATGTGATTTGTACGAGTCAACCCTGCCTCAATCCGAGGTGCGGTGTGGCCGACACCACTCAAAGTGTCTGCCTTTTGTTTCAAAAGGACGTCATTTTAATTGAAAAACATCAACTGGCATACGGAAAACAGACCAAACGCATTCGTATTGTGTCGATACTTTAGCACAATTATCCATGGGTCATTTGTGATGTGTATGAGTCAACCCCACCTCAATCTGAGGTGTGGTGTGGTCGCCACCACTAAAAGTGTCTGTCTTTTGTTTCAAAAGGACGTCATTTTAAGTGAAAAACATCAACTGGAAAACGGAAAACCGACCAAACACATTAGGATTGTGTCGATACTTTATCACAACGATCCATGGATCATATGTGACGTGTATGGGTCAACCCCGACTTAATCGGAGGCACGGTGTAGCCAGAATCGCTCTAAGTGGTTCCCTTTTGTTTAAAATGGACAACATTTTAATTACATACGGAAAACCGACCAAACGCATTCGGTTTCCGTTAAAACTTTAGGAGAACGATTCATGGGTCATATGTGATGTGTAAAAATCAACCCTGCCTCAATCTGAGATGCGGTGTGTCCAGCACCACTCAAAGTGTCTGCCTTTTATTTCAAAAGGACATCATTTTAATTGAAAAACATCAACTGGCATATGAAAAACCGACCAAACACATTCGGATTGTGTCGATACTTTAGCACAATGGTTCATGGGTCATATGTGACGTGTACGAGTTAACATTGCCTCAATCCAAGCTGTGTTGTGGCCGCCATCACTCAAAGTGTCTGCCTTTTGTTTCAAAAGGACGTTATTTTAATTGAATAACATCAAATGGCATACGAAAAATAGACCAAACACATTCGTATTGTGTTGATACTTTATCACAATGATCCATGGATCATATTTGACATGTTCTAGTCAATCCTACCTCAATCCGAGGCACGGTGTGGCCGCCACCACTCAAAGTGTCTGTCTTTTGTTTCAAAAGGACGTCATTTTAAGTGAAAAATATCAACTGGTATACGGAAAAGTGACCAAACGCATTCGGATTGTGTCGATACTTTATCAAAACGATCCATGGGTCATATGTGATGTGTACGAGTTAACCCCGCCTTAATATGAGGCACGGTGTGGCCAGAATCACTCTAAGTGGCTCTCTTTTGTTTAAAATGGACAACATTTAAAGTATATACAGAAAACCGACCAAACGCATTCGGTTTTCGTTGAAACTTTAGGAGAATGATTCATGGGTCATATGTGATGTGCACAAATCAACCCCGCCTCAATCTGAGACATGGTGTGGCCGACACCACTCAAAGTGACTGCCTTTTGTTTCAAAAGGACGTCATTTTAATTGAAAAACATCAACTGGAATACGAGAAACCAACCAAACACATTCAGATTGTGTCGATACTTTAGAACAATGATCCATGGGTCATATGTGATGTGTACAAGTCAACCTAGCCTCAATAAAAGGCGCGGTGTGGCCGCCACCACTCAAAGTGTCTGTATTTTGTTTCAAAAGGACGTCATTTTAAGTGAAAAACATCAACTGGCATACGGAAAACCCACCAAACGCATTTGGATTGTGTCGATACTTTAGAACAATGATCTATGGGTCATATGAGACATGTACGAGTCAAACTCACCTTAATAGGAGGCACAGTGTGTCTAGAATCACTCTAAGTGGCTCTCTTTTGTTTAAAATGGACAACATTTTAAGTACATACGGAAAACCGACCAAACACATTCGGTTTCCGTTGAAACTTTAGGAGAATGATTCATGGGTCATATGTGACGTGTACGAATCAACCCTGCCTCAATCTGAGACGCGGTGTGGCCGACACCACTCAAAGTGTCTGCATTTTGTTTCAAAAGGACGTCATTTTAATTGAAAAACATCAACTGACATACGGAAAACTGAGCAAATGCATTCAGATTGTGTCGATACATTAGCACAACGATTCATGGGCCATATGTGATGTGTAAGAGTCAACCTCGCCTCAATCCGTGGCGCGGTGTGGCCACCACCACTCAAAGTGTCTGTCTTTTGTTTCAAAAGGACGTCATTTTAAGTAAAAAACATCAACTGACATACGGAAAACCGACCAAACGCATTCGGATTGTGTCGATATTTTAGCATAATGATCCATGAGTCATATGTGACGTGTAAGAGTCAACCTCGCCTTAATCAGAGGCACGGTGTGACCAGAATCACTCTAAGTGACTCTCTTTTGTTTAAAATGGACAACATTTTAAGTACATATGGAAAACCGACCAAACACATTTGGTTTTCGTTGATACTTTAGGAGAACGATACATGGGTCATATGTGATGTGTACGAATCAACCCCGCCTCAATTTGAGATGTGGTGTGGCCGACACCACTCAAAGTGTCTGCCTTTTGTTTCAAAAGGACGTCATTTTAATGGAAAAACATCAACTGGCATACGAAAACCGACCAAACGCATTCGGATTGTGTCGATACTTTAGCACAACAATCCATGGGTCATATGTGACGTATACGACTCAACCCCCGCCTCAATCCGAGGTGAGGTGTGGCTGGTAAACCTCTAGGTGTTTGTATTTTGTTTAAAATGGACATCATTTCAGGAAAAAATATTTGGTATACAAAAAACTGATCAAATTATGAATTGACTTCCGGATTCTACATATAATTGTCATTTAAATTTTAAATTGAATTCTAAATGAATTATGTATGTTTATAATTACATTATGAATTCTAATTTAATTATGGATGTGTATAGTTCCAGCATTATATATTAAATGTGTATGAATTTGTTCTCTATATGTATGTGTTAGTTGGTTATTTCAGGTACACTAATTGTATATGTATGTGTTAGTTTATTGCAGGTACAATAATTGGATTAAAAATGAGAGGGAACCCACAAAATGAGACACGGTGGGAAAATTGCAGACCTGCTGGGCAAATTACAGAGTTGCTATGCAATTTTCCCAGCATAGGCTATGCCAACGGTTTAAAACCGTTGGCGTAGCATCTCTGGGTTCCGTTTTACCAATGGTTCCATGAACCATTGGTAAAACACTTTTCCCAAGGGTTTAAAAACCGTTGGAAAAGAGGAGACCTTGGGTTTTTTCAAACGGTTTGGCAGAACCATTGGGATAGGGTAATTTTTCTCCACCCTATCCCAACGGTTCACTGTAAACCGTTGGGAAAATCTTTCCAAACAGATTACTTCCCTACGGTTTGCAAAATTGTTGGTATAACATATACCAACAGTTCTGCAGCCTTTCCCAACGATTCTAAACCATTGGGAAATACTGTATTTCCAGTAGTGGAAAAAGATTACATCAGTGCACGAAACAGCAGTTCACCATACACATGATCGACAATTTCATTTCCTATTTCATAGAAGAGGAGATGGATATAGTATATTACATTAAAATAATAACATATCAGTATATATAATGTAATTATTTTATTATATCATTATATTTTAATAATATTTGAAGAAGTTTTAAGAAGAAATAAAACAAAAATTCTTATTTAAGAACGATATATATGCTTCAGAAAACCTCTTTAGGTTGCCACCAAAATACATCTTAATAGGGTTTAAAAATAAAAATATGTCATATAGAACATGGTTAGGGAATTAAGGAATTAAATTGGTTAGGTATTTTCCTTACCAAAAGGCTTTTTAAGAGTGAATAGTATAGAAGATTGGGTTCCCTTGTATAAGTGGGGAGAGAACACAATTGGAATTTTTGAAAAGAAAAAAATATACCAATGTTTTACACTTCCCAAATGGCTCCAAAATGGACCATTAATAATATTTAGATGAGATAAGGTCCAAGTTTTACCATTAAATATAAATTAGATGAGTTTTAGGTCATTTTAACCCTTATATATTTAGTTTAACACTAGGTAAACCCGTTTTAACCTTAACCATGGAAATTATTTTTTTTACTTTTTTTACTATTAATTGTGAAAAAAATTAATTTGAACATATTATATAATATTTATTATTCTAATTGAAAATATGGAAGTGGTAGAATTTAATTTAAAATCAAACTCGCAAACGCAACAACATTAAATTTATTATAACCAAAATTGAATTAATAATAATATAATTGAACTAATTTTACTTTTTAAAAAATATAAAAAATATAAAATAAAATTTTTTTGAATGAAAAGACAGTTTTTAATAAAAATCAGTATTTTCACTATTCATTAAAAAATTAACCATTTCAAAAAATTCTAAAAAATGCACTCTAGGATAATTTTTACATGTTGATTCCAAAAACAAAGTTAATTTTTTACAATAATTTTTATGCAAGTAGAAAAAATTAATTTAATTATTTTGTCTAAAAAAATCATTTTTGAAGTATAAAGTTTTTTTGAAGCATATAAAGAATCTAATAAAAATTAAGTACTTATATATCAATATATTTTATTTATCTAAAACCATTATACTTAATTTTTAAAATTTGGTTATTCCTATTTATACCACCATGTTTAATGGATAGATTAAAACAATCATCTTTAAATAATAATATTAATAGTATATCATGGTTCGTTAAAATTCAGTGTTTCATGTAATACAAGCAATTAAATAAATTAAATTTATTTTTTAAAAAATATTTAATAAAATCTTAGGGAATTACATCATTTATCATCACTAAAAAATCATTGGTAAATATGAATTTTTATCAGCTTTTTTTAGTGTCGATAAAGGTAACCTTTATCAGTGTTTTTAGATAATATTGATAAAATCACCCTGTTTGTACAAGATTTTGTAATCACTAATAAATGGTAACCATAAATATGGGAGATTAATATTGAAGGATCTACACATTTCTTTTATTTAGGTGCATATACTTAGTAATTAGGGAAATATGAATGTTATGTATATTATCAAATGTACTTTGGTGGCATTGTAGTACATATGTTGAAATATATTTAAAAATGATCATGTATAGACACACACACACACAAAAACATATATTTATAAATGATTATTTGTTTTATTTTTTATTATTAGATATTTATTTTTACTAATATTAGTTTTAAATTTATCTTAATTATTAATTATTTTTTATTGTTGAAAACATTATAAAATAAAGAAAATTTATATATATACATACACAAAAATGTTATAAAGTTAGATTTTTAAAACATTTTCATTTCATATTTTATTTATCTTTATTTTAAAATATTATAAATAAATAAACACATAAATATATAAAATAATTATCATTATAATAGGTTTTATTATATCTAAAATAAGTCAAAATCACATTGTATCAAAAAAGGGGAGAATTTTCATCCTTAGATTTTGACGTCACCTTATCCAATTTCATCCTTATATTTTGACGTCACCTTATCCTATTTTTTTTAAAAACAGCCATATATTTGGAGGTAGAAAATGTTGAATATGTACTAAAATAATTAAATAGATTTTTTTAATTTAGATGCATTTATCTTCCACACAGTTTCATTAAATCATAATCTGTTATGTATGGATTAAATGTCTTGAATATTTATTGAAATGGATTCAACGAATCAATGATATTGGGAATAAATGTATATAGATACATAAATATGGTCTAAACATTTAATTTATCGAAACACATCGTGGATGGCTATATAAAGGGATGTGATCTCTCCTATCATGAACAACTGATTGTCTTCAAGCCTCTCAATTCTATTTTTATCCCATAAGGTTCTTAATTTAGATGAATTTATCTTCCATAGAGTTTCATTAAATCATAATATGTTATGTATTAATTAAATGGCTTGAATATTCATTAAAATGTATTCAATTAATCAATGAGACTGGGAATAAATGTATATGGGTACATAAATATGGTCGAAAAATTTCATTTATTGAAAAAAAATCATGTATGGATATATACAGGGATAAAATATCTCCTGTCATGAACAACTAATTATCTTCAAGCCTCTCCTATTGTGAACAACTGGTTGTCTTTATAAAGAAAACTTGAGTTTTTCAAAGAAAATCTAAATCCTTTTTTAAGTTCACCCCTTTCTTAAAATCCCAAACATAAATAAAAACTATTCTTTATCTTTGAAAATTATCCTTTTAAAAATATTTGAATAAAATATCAAATTACAAGAGCATAAGTGAAATAAAATATGGTGATACATCATCAATGAAATAAAAGAATGCAATGTCATACCATTGTTTTGTACAAGACAATCGAACTAAAGGATTCAATAAAAGAAGACATGTTAATTCACTATCTAATATCATTGAAAACACTTGTATCATGATCAAATTACTATTTCATAATGGGGGATAGTCCTATATATTACCAGAAACAAGGGACTAACTACTTCCCTACATTGATTCTAAAATAACTTAAACCACCCGACTATCCTACACTGATATCATCGGGGTGGTAGGTACCCTCTATCCCTATACTATCTCAAAACTAGGGGGAACTATTAATATGTGTACCAAATAGTGTATCATAAATCTATACCCTCTCATTTTTCCTAGGGTTCCCATGAAATCAAACAAATAGAGGGGATCATCAATACAACAACCAATCAATGTGAAAAAACAAGCATAGATACAATATCACCTCCAATTCCATTATAATAAATAACACATTTTTCATCATCCATAACATAATTTATAATAAGTTATATTCTCCTTGAGGGAAATAATCCATAATGAGATTAATCAACAAGGGGTGCAACCAAGGGCCACACAAACCTTACATAAAGATCATTTAGGAATTTCCAAATATGTTTTTTATAAAACTGACTTAGAATACCAAACCCCTTTACACAATTTAAAACTCTATATAAAACCATCCTTTAAAATGATTTCAATAAATTTACCCTTATAATTTCATTCAAAATATAAATTGTGTTCCCTTTAGAACCATTTTATAAATCAAATCATTTCCTTCTTTCTAATAAATACCTTAAAGGTATGAATTTACCCTTAAAAACCCAAAATAGGTTCAAATATCTTTTTAAAAACTAAATTATTTTAAACAAACCATTGAAATAATTTTAAAACCACTCGACACTCAAACATCCCTTTGAAAACTAGAACAACAATAAAACATTTATGCCATGTGAAATCACTAAGGAAAAATTTATAAAATCCAATAAATCTATCACATATAGTTATAATTTAGTGAAAAAGGTGTAATAAATTATCAATAATTCAATGACATGTCAATTAAAGTAAAACAACAAAAAATACCCTTTTCTATGTAAAAAAACCTCATAGAATACCTCCAAAATTCACCTTAGAAAACAGAAGCTCAAAGTGGTAAGAGGATGACCCCTATAAGCCTCAAAGAATAAAAAATCCAAATTAAAACAACCACCATTACCTAATATCAACCCAAAAAATATTTAGGTTTACTAGGAGGAAGTAAATTTTGAAAGTAAAAGGAATAAAATGGAAAGTATAAGGGAGAATAATAGAATACAAGGGGTTTACCTTAATAAATCTTCTTGAAAATGGTGGTGGGGGTCTTAAAATCAAGATAGAGGAAAGGGAGAACTCCATGATACACTAATATGGTTGTATGAACTAAAATGGAGAAGTAAGGAAATTATATTTAATTCAAGGAGGACAATTTTATAAATTTAAAATTTACTTAATATGGGTATCTTGCATGGTTAGGCCGCATAGTTTGGTATATTGTGTGCAAACCGAGTGGCTTCCATTGTATAAGCATTGTAAGACTATACAGTTTAGAAAAATGGTTTATAAAACCATGAAAAAACCATGAAAAATGGATCTTTAATAAACCAAAACACCCCTCACATGTTTTTAATATGATTTATCTTAACCATGAGCAAGTCACCAGACACCAAAAAATGTCCAAATCTTAAAAAACCAAAAAAAATATAAAAACTTGAAATAACTCAAAATTGAATAATATGTACATTGTAATAGTGACATGGGGTGTTACATCTCTTCTATAATTATTTTTTCTTATATTAGGCTATGTGCCTAAATTAAGAAGCTAATTACAGTTTATATATATCAAGTGTTAAAATTATGATTTAATTGAGGCCTCTCTTGAGTAAAGATATATGTCCAGGGGGAATTTGGGTTAGATTGGTCACTAGAATAAGATATTAGTCTATGTCTATAAAATTAAGGGTTGGATAACTCTCTCTTTAGCTTACTCTTGCAGTAATGTTAGGTTTCATGTGATTCTATTACTTTAAATGAAATTTTTTCATATACATTATGCATGGGATATATTAGGTATATGTAAATAAAGTTGGATTTTAATTTGGGTTAGTAAAAAAAGATATGAGTTGTGTAAACAATTAAACATCAATATAGATTTTACATATTTATTTGGTTGAAGTAATAATATTACAAATTAAATCATTACAAAAATACATACATGTAAAGAGAATACATTAGATTATATGGTGTGATAATAAAATCCCCTTAAAAATATTATGTATAAGATTCCTTATAAAGATTTTTTTTCAAATAATTCAATAAAAGTGAACCTATTTGTTATGTGCCCATGTATTTTAACCATGAGTTAATGTTGGATTTATTGTTAACATAATAGGGAGATGATTTGAGTAAGTGGTATGCTGTGTTGAATTGGTTGTTATGCCTGATAAGGATGAATGAAATCATGGTGATTCTTGGAGGATTTTTATAAATCCATCCTAAAAGAAAATTGTGATCTTAAATGGATGAAATAATCCTCTATGGGGATAAAATGGTATGTGGCATGAATTTTAAGAAGTTTGATCGATGAATGTGTCAAATAAGTATTTTTATGTGGCATCATTCATAGTAGAGATGTGAGATTGTTGATGTGTAAGGGAAGTGGTAGTCCATTGAAGAATCTATATAAGGGTATGTTTTCGTTTGAATAAAGGTATTTGAAAAAGATAATATGTAAAGGTTACTGGGTTTGAAGTTGATTTTTACTCGCATAAGGGTTGATGGTAGATGCATGTTTAAAGGTAAACAATAGAGTTTTAATTCTTTATAGATGTAACTCATGATCTCTATAAAGGTACTACGACATATGAATAACTATTGTAAAGGTAATATAACCTATATAAAGGTAATGGATACGATGTATAAAGGTACTATTAGGAAAACATAAGGGTACACACATGATTATGTTAGAGGATCAAGGTTATTATCAAATGTATATAAAGGTAACCTTGAACAAACATAAGCATAAGTATCATGAACCTACTTGGGATGGACCTATATTTGGGTACCCGATATAACTAGTGACATATCTAGGGTTCATACTTGATCATCCCTTGATAACAACTAGTAACAAGGCATCAGATATTAAAATCATAGGAAAACTACTCCCCTAAATTAGAGTGAACATAGAAATAGATTTCTCTATAAATTTGGGCATGAATATGATGTACATTAGAGGTCAATGTGACAAAAAAATAAATAATTAAAAATAAGTTATATCAAACAAAGAATGATAAAATAAATGAATATGTCAAAAAATAAAAATAAAACCAAATTAGGATCACAGATACAATGGAGGTTGTCTTGGTTGAAACAAACACAAATATACAAAAAGATAACTTAAAAAACCTAACACGGTCTCCATATGAATCCATGAGTCTCCATACAACCCTAAAAAAACATCACTCTAAGGTGATCAAGAGGATCTAGAACCTAAATCTAAAAATGAAATATATGAATAGTAATGAGTAATAAAATCAATAGACATTACAAATAAAAACACACCCCATGCATTACCATTAAATAAAATATCCAATTCAATATAGTTCTAAATGAATTATCAAAATAATAGTTTCAAATTTGGGATTTAAAGAAAACAAATATCATCCCATTAACCTTTTTCTTTAAAAGTAGTTCCATTGAAAACATGGGGTTTTAAAATATTCAAAAAAATAGATATTTTAGAGATTTGATATACTGAGTTCTAATCCATTTTTAAAAAATATTTAAAGAAAAATTTTCTTTTAAAATTACAAGAGAGTAATAATAATAAAGAAAACTCATAATAATATGGGTAACAAAAACAATGATATAAGGGAAATGGAAACAGATGAATATTATTCTACCACATAAATAATGGTAGTGTAGGCGACATAAAATAAACAAGTACCATGCTCATGGGAATACCAAGGAGATCAGGGAAATATCTAGGAAAATACTATACATGATCTATCATATCAGTGATCATAATGTAATCATACTTCCCTAAACCTTGATCATACCCTACTTCGCCTTACAAAGGGAAAAAATCTATAGGTAAATAAAAGTACTACTAGGGACCATTAGTTAGAGAATAATACTAATCTAGCAAATCATGTGCTCCTGGAAATTACACTTTCCACTATTGGTTCCCATGAAATGCTTAAGATAGAGGTGAGTCAATATAATAAGTTACAATCAATGGTACAAATATATATACATGTATATATATTTATAAATTGTTACAAAAAATTAGAATCATAAAAAATTCCTAACCCCCAAGAACCCCTCATATAATTAACCCTTTTTATATACCATAGATATACAATGAAAATTTCCTCTACTAAGGTGTTCCCTACTTTTAGAACTACCAAGAAAAGGGAGCAACCCATGGGTGAGTTTTCTCATGAAAAACCTCATTACAAAGTTCCAACTATGCCTCAAAATCATTATTTTGAATCAAAATAAAAAAAACAAATTTAAAATCAATACCAAATAGTTTTAAATACTCAAATTATTCAAAAAATTTGAAAATAAATTTTCAAAGGACCAAGCACATCTTAAAATCCAAAAAGTTCCTTGGAAAACTATTTTAAATTCTAAAACACTTTTCCTGATTTTGAAATCCCTCTCTAAAATCAATTTAGGAAATTTATTGATCATTTTGTGTGAAATGTTAAAGAGAAACATATTTATACTATGTTTTATAATTGATATACCCTTTACATATAAGTAAAACCAAGTTAAAAGATCATTTTCTTTCCAAAAAAAAACCTCAAACACTTTTAATAACATCATTCTATATCCAAAACATACATTTAAATTACCAAGTATTCCTGGTCATATAATTTAAAGAATAATACCAGGAAAACCTATGTTAAATTAGTGGAAACAATTAATATTTAATAAGTAGGTTATAATTTGAGCTTATAAAGAAAGAAAAACCTCTAATAACTAATCTTGAGCCCTAAAACAAAGGAACCCCCAAGTGAAAAATGTGCCAAGGTCTAACTTAGGTCAACATAATATTTTCAAGCTAAGAAAAGGAGATAAAGAGAAAGGAATAAAGAGAGAATAAATTTTATAAGATGTTACCTTAGATATATTGTGTCAAAAAATGAATAACCACCATGAATTTTCCAAAGGAAGAGAAGAAACCAAGGGAGGAGAGGCCCTAAGGTCTATACACATGAATGAGAGGATAAAAAGCATCTATGAATTAAAATCGAGTGAGGGAAGGATTGTAATTTCAAGGATTTTAAAATTTGGATGGGTCACATAGTTTGGTAGTATGGTTTGGTAAACCATTCTCTAAATGTGAGAAATATATATTTCAAACTAAAAAACCAACCTACATTTTTTCTACATGGTTTCCTATGACTATGCACGATATGTTCACTAATATCCTTATGAACAAAAGTCCTCACATGGTTTATTATGGTATTCACATGGTTTGGGCTCAACCATGCACTACCTGTGTAGACTAAACCACACAATAATAAAATAAACTCTAAAAGGGTCACATGTAAGGGTATCCGCATGGCTCCCCCTAAACTGTGCATACTAGCCATGAAACAGAGGCATAAATCTCCCAAAAACTTAAAATTCAAGCCGGAAAATCATAGAATTCAATGAAAAAAAATTAAAAAAATTTCAAATAAATAAAATAATGAGGTAAAATAGGGCCAGGGTGCAATAGTAATCGCTGCCATTCCAATTTCCTCCCCTAGAAATCTATAACACATTTAGTTGATCGATAGAAAAAATAAGACTTAACCTTCTCACACAAGACTCAATCCTCTAATACTAAGGAAAACCATGAACACGAAAAATAAAAATCTTATAACACTAACCAAAATGAACCACATTCAACTCATTATTTTTAATTCTTGTTATAAAGAACATAAATAATCATAAACATGAATCAAACATCTTCCAAGATAATAGTCATTGATCTTGATCGAAGTGCTCAACACCATCATCCGAAGAAAGACAAAAAGGGCTCTAAAACCAGGATACCAAAAAGTCTAGAGATTGAATAATCAACAATTATTCTTGAGTCATAATAAATCAAATAAACTTAAATACGTAAACAATATTTCTCAATAAATTGAATTACCATAGTGTCTACTGAGAATATAAAAATTCTACTAGATCATCAGTTTCCCCAAGAACCCAACCAAAAGAAGGATTCAACAAGAGAATGGTCCCAAAAAAAACTATATCAAGATCAACATGAACTCAAATAGGAAACAAGATGTTAGAACAGTTAGGTTAAATACCTTGATAGGGGGGTGAATCAGGGTATGACATATTAAAACAAATTCCCCTTAATATCTTGTTTGATCATTAAACAGAACACTCTTCTCTATTCTTCTCGTAGCAATATATGAACATAAATGAAATAATGCATGAGACACAATGATTTTTACTTGGTTCAACGTCATTGGGATATGTCCAAGGATTATACAATGGAAATGTGCTGATGTACCAAATACACTAATTCTCACTTCCAAATTACAAGGTTCAGGCTAGATAAATTCTATTTCTAGGCTCAATTTACAATATTTGGGGTTTTCTAACTACATTACCATAAGTCACTCCCTATGTCTCTTTCTCTGGATCACTACTAGTGGAAAAGATCATTGTCTTCCTATTTTTGTCTCACTTCTATTGGAAGGTATCCACTCATAGTTTAGGGACTTATATACACCTTTATTTGTATAAAACAAAGCATCTTCAAATATAGATAGATGCTCAGTTGAAGTCCCATTTTCACCTATAGATGAAATCCACTTTTCCACTAACTATTATTTTTTGGAAATCACTTTTTCAAAATGTCCCTCCATAAACTGCCTTGAGTCCTCCTCAGACTACCTTGATCCCTTCACGAAGTACATTGAACCACACGGCACAAGTGATTTGTGGACCACCTCTCCTATTCAGACTACCTCTACTTCTACGAACCATCTACCTTCCACGTACCACTTTTTATGTGGACCAACTATTCCTTTGGAGACCATCCTTTCTTTGTCGACGATTTCTTATTTTGAGGAACACCTCTCTTTCATAGACCATTTTTCTTTGTGGGATAAAATACCCTAAAAAAACCATTCTATAAAATTTCTCCATGTAAATATTCTCCTTTCGCGGAATCCTTCTTGCAAACCTCTTCTCCTTCATGGATTATCCCATGAACTATTTGGGACTTGGTTTAATTTCTTCCTGAATAAAAGATGTGATCTAATGAAAATTTCTCTCATTAATGATGGGATTAGCAGTCCTTATATAGAAAAATAGATCTAAAATATCACTAATCCATTTTACTCAAATTTTTGATGCGGTACATCCTTCACAATGGACTGTGCTCCTCCTGCAAACCATTTTTCCCTCCATGGTCTGCATAGCTCCTTTGTTTCTTTGTGGAAGTTGATTCCTTCATTGACTGAAACCATTTGAGGTTTCTCAAATCACCACATTCTTTCAAAAAATGATGATCCATCTGAAAACTATTTTCCTCCCACAAACCACAAGCTTTCCTAAGAACCATTTTTTCCCACGAACCATTTCTTATATGTGGTTCACATAACGTGATCCACGGTCCACATAGCACTGCTATGAAAAATTCATACTTTTCCGATTTACTTTACCATTTCACAAACCTCCTTTTTGGTCCATGAACTATGCCTCAAGTTCTGCGTACTGTTCACTCCTTTATGTAAATCCTTCCTTTTCCAAAAAAACTCGTAATTTTGTGGCCCAAAAAGATGGAAAAAATTGGGAAACTATGCCACCATAAAAACTGGATCTAGAAACATCAACTAACCTCCTTCGTGATCATCTGGAATTTTCAAAAAATAGAATCACACCCAAAAACACCAAGAAGACTCCTTAAGGTATTTTTTCCTAACACAAGAAAATAAAAATAGATAAAAATATCAAGTAAAAATGGGAATAACACAAGTGATTGCTAGATCAAAAGTAGTTCCACTAGGTTGGACCAAGGAATCCATTGACTGAGTAGATCTTGTTCTACTCCTTTTATACATATCTCCTTTACAAACCCTATACAGATAATCCATGTGATAAAAACTATAAAATATATTTATAAACTTCTAAAATGAGGGATTCATATGTCTTAGTTTTCTACACTGATGGAACACTAGTGTCCAGCCCCAAAAGAATACTAAGAGATGTTGGGAGGCCTCTTGATGTTATTTCCTCCCTAATTGGACTCAAACCGATTCCCCTTTACTTTACTATAATTCCATTCTCTACTCCTAGGAATAGAGGAAGGATATTTCATCTCAATAACTCCTACCAAAACTAATTAAACCTAAACCACATGACTAATTACATTTTTATAAGAGTATATACCTAATTCTAGCACTCTTGAATGAATATTTTGATGAATACCCTTTTCAAAATATTGGGCCTTTAAGGAATCATCCACAGTTTAATCAGAAAGATAGGGAACCGAGTCAATGAAATGATGGATGTACTTCAACATTGGTTTAAAACTT
The DNA here is from genome assembly GCA_963277665.1 of Viscum album. Lineage (NCBI taxonomy): Eukaryota > Viridiplantae > Streptophyta > Magnoliopsida > Santalales > Viscaceae > Viscum > Viscum album. The sequence goes on along the minus strand of OY728142.1, from coordinate 374,330,135 downwards.
TACTGAATTCAGTAAAAATTAATCATCCTAGAAACATTCATATCCTCAAAGAAATATTGTTGGATTAATATTCCCTTAAAACATCCCCAAGAGAAGTCCTCATGTGGCTTTATCCAAACAATGGAATTTTACCACTTTTAATATGGAAATCCAAATATAAAGGTTAAAAACATGATCTTGAGTGACCTGGGAAGGTCAATAAGGCTAAATATCCCTTAAATGTTCCACAAACATTATTACGCCTCTTGAGTATTAGGCTGACCATAAAAGGGAGAAGGATTAATCTTCCAAAACACCAGAAGAAAATATTTATGTTAATCAACTAAAGGGTTCTATTATAGATAACCACCCATAGATTTCCCTTGAAAATATATAAAGTATTATTAGGGTTGTTCTCTAAATAAAAATAAAAACATAAAATCAAATGATAAATTATGAAAACCCAATCCATACCCATCTAGAAGTAAAACGCAAAATATAACAACACTCCATAAAATCAAATCACAACTACTAAATGAAATTTAAAATCTTCCTTCACATATTTTTTAAAATCATATACATAAAAATAATTCCTTTATTTAAATAGTCCATTAATTTCCATTATAAAATCCAAATTTTATTATTTGAAACCACTATTCAACTTAAAACCCATTTTTTGGAAATAACATTTAGCACACACTAACTTTTAATAATTGAAAGACGTCGCACCAAATTATTTTAGAAAATCTCATTCTATTAAAACCATTTAATTTAAAGTCAAAATATGAGGATTATATTTAAATTAATTTATAAAATATCATTTATCATTTTTACAAACCAAATCCTTCCCATTTTAAAATAAGACTTTAAAAATATAAAACAAATCTTTACCATAGTAACATAAATATGTCATAATTATAAATAAATATAAAACAAATAAATTCAACAAATAAATCAAATAGGGGATATTTTTTGTGTGTAGTATGGATTTGTAGCATGGAAGATCATATGCCAACCACAAAACATCCTCTGAGATTCATTTCAAACTATGTACTCGGGATTCACATGGCTTTTCAGACCCTATTAGTTCACTGTATACCACCAACCATACTCCAATTTCATCCCAAAACACAAATTAATTTTTTAAAAACTATATCATATCAATGATATCAACACACCATCAACCAAAATGGATAAATACCAATAATAAGTTAAAAAAAATAAAAAAACAATGACTTAAAAACCAAATCCTATAGAATATTAAGGATTGACATTGAAAGTGTTGGAAAAATACTTATTCATAACTACACCCCATGTTTTGAGAATCTATCTATAATATTCCATTATAACCCAAATAATAAAGTATTATTTGGTACCTATTACCTCTAAATAACCTAGGATATGATACTAATCTTTCATGAAACAATATAAGATGGCCCCTGATATGGGCAGCCGAGCTAGCCCATGACATACCTGAGGCGTGTTCCTGATCAACCTGGGATGGAAACTAGTGCCAAGTCATAAAATATGGAGAATTACAAATAATAAGAAATTTCATCATGACTACTCTGTATATCATAGGTCCTTGTACTAATAAAAATACAGAATTACAAGTAAGAAGAACTAAGCATCGCATAATAAAATAAATTAATAACTCAACCTAATAAAAATAAAAGTAAATCTATATCTTAGATACAATGGGGTCCATATTGTATAATATAGACACAACTAGTAAAAATAAAAAAAATACCAAACTCGATCTCCATGAGACTCCATGAGTCTCCATCCTACCTCAAAAAAACATTACTCCAAGGTGATCAAGAGGATCTAGAACCTAAACCTACAACTAAAATATATTAATAGAAATTAATAATAAGATTACTGGTCATTCCAAATAAAACCAAACCCTATTCATTAAATTTAAATAAAATATATAATTCAATATAGTTTGAAATAAATTATCAAAAGATAGGTTTTACACATTGAGTTTTAAAGAAAATAAATATCAGTTTGTAAATTGTTTTCCTTTAAAAAAAATTCCATTGAAAAATTGGGGGTTTAAAATATTTAAAAAAGATGTTTATTTTATAGATTTTATATACAGAGTTCCAAACTATTTTCATAAAATCTTATAAACCATAGTTTTCTTGTAAAATTAAAGGATTGCAATGATAACAAGGAATAAACACAATAATAAGGGTAATGATAACAATGAGATAAGGGAAATAGAAAAAATTATTATCCTACTACTACATAAATAAAGGTAATGTAAGAAATATAAAATAAATCAGTGGCATGATCATGGGAATACCTAAGATCTTAATGGAATATCTAGAATAGTACTATACAAGATCCATCATATCGATATTCTTGATGAAATCATACCTTACTAATGATCTTTAGTACCCTAGTTGGCCTAAATGATAGGAAACCCCCCCCCCCCCACGTAGAGAAAAGTCAAACTATGGTCCACTGGTCATAGAATAATCCTAAACTAGTGTAACTTGTGCTCTTGGAAATCTTACTACCTACACTTAGTTCCCATTATATACTTAAGATAGAGGAGGGCTAATAAAATAAGTAACAATCAATGGTAGAAATATATGTATAGGTATACAAATACATACATACGTATACATAAATACATACATATGTATACATACATACATACATACATACAGACATACATACATACATACATACATACATACATACATACATAGATACATACATACATACATACATACATACATACATACATACATACATACATACATACATACATACATACATACATACATACATACATACATACATACCTACCTACCTACCTACCTAAATACCTACCTACCTACCTACACACACACACACATAGATATATAAATTACTACACAATATGGGAATCATAACCGGGCATTTAATTCACTAGGGTAATAATAAATAATTTGCACAAGTGCCTTAATTATTTTTTTAATCCCAGCAAAACCACCATGTCAAATAAAAACAACAACATTATTATTTCTTACCATGTTCTTATCTTGTGGGTTTTAACTAAATTATTATTTAATCAAATAATATTCAATATTATTATTTCTCACCAGACCATTAAATTGGTTCGCTAATCCTCCACTATATTTATTGAAACTTGAATAATGATTATTTATTTGTTAAATAAATAACACTGCATTATATGCCAATAAATATATAAATATTATATTCACTAAATAGAAAATATATATTTATTAATTATTCTGCACACATTATATTATATCTAATAACTAATGTCAAAGTAAACATGATCTGGATTCTATGGATAATTATTAAACTACAACTAGGAATAATATTTATTCAACTTGTTAAATAATAAATAATATATTATTTTAACTGAGATACTGGATACACTTAGTGTGTGCCCCTCTAGGCCTCTTTCTTAGGAGAATTAGGTGGAGCACCCTAAAGTACAAGGTTAGCATCTTGAAACACACCAAGATAGACATATAGAAAGAAGTTTATGCTGCAATGACATGTCACCTCATATGAACGCTTACTGTGCAATAAAATATGTTTTTCTTGATTTCTCCAATCAAGAGGGTTGCATGAAAGTGCCATCAACCCATGTGCTCAATTTATCATTTTTTGACTTCTCATAAATTAAACTTTACAATAGAACACCATGGACATGAATTTATTTAGGGTATATCATTTCCATCAAATGGCCTAAGATATCAACTTCTGTTATGGAATAGAAGGGACAAATACTTTGTCACATTATTCATTAATGCAGTATTACTTGTGATGCACCTAACATATCCTACCTCACTAAAAAAATATGTTGTTATGGTTTTCAACAATACATCTAAGTGAGTGAGTTATAATAACAATTAATAATAATCTTAAAGTATAAGTACCAATACACATGTATGTAGATAGGAACATCCAATAAAACTTATAAATGTGGATTTCCTACTGGAAGGTCTCATTGTCATAATATCCTACAGAGAAATTACCAAGGGAATACACCGTGAGATGGTGCCTCAAATTCCTATGAGTGTCCACCCTTGATAGCCTATATAATTTGTGTCTCTTCAAATAATATCATCCGGCTATAAAATATATGTTCAAGAATAGTTTCATGGAATTTCTAGGTTCTCATCATAGTAGGGATCTGCTATGATCTTTTAGTGTGACAACTACTCTTAGAACATTATCATATACAATTTCATAATGAAGAAAAATCATGATGTGATAATGAGTTTATTAATATCCATCTAATGAATATATGTTTATCATAAATTAAAAAAGAAGTTGGTTCTAGGGCACTAACTCCAACAGACTCCCACGTGAACTAGAGAAAACTACTAAGGACCTTCAATCTTCTAGATCTCACATGATACTCATGCTTCTAGTGAGATAGTCATTTAATCAAGGGGTACACCATGTTCTCTTCTATGGATACTATACTCACTGAAACTTCAACCCTTTGATAAAAATATTTCAAGAGGTAATACTTTCAGAGTCTGTTCATTGTCCGTTGATGTAAAATTTTATCTTTTACAATATCCACCAGTGCAGTATTATCATAATAAAATGTGATAGGGTATTTACTTCTAGGTACCACATAAATCTCCTTGACAAAGTTCTGAATCTAGGCATCTTCCTTGGTTACATTAGAAGCCTCTATATACTCGGAATCCACTGTAGAATCAACTACAACTGGATTACTTGAAATCTTCCAGCTCATAGCTCATCTGTTGAGATAGAAAACATATCCCAATTGTCACTTCAGATCATTCTAATCTGTCTAAAAACCATCATCAACATACCCTCTAATGAAAATCTCAGTGTCTCCTCTATACGCCAAGAACATATCCTTATTTCTTTTTAGATACTTAAGGATAGTCTTAACAACAGTCCAATGTTGTTCTCCTGGATCTACTTGATATTTTCCTACCATGATAAGTGCATAGAAAACCTGAAGTCTATTACATAACATGGCATACATGATAGATCCTATCATCGAAGAGTATGGGATCTTACTCATTCTATCTTTCTCCTATTGTGTCTAGGGAAACATTTTCTTAGAGAGATGTAAACCATGTAACACTGGAACCAATCCCCTCTTGGATTATTCCATAATAAATATCTTTAGTATTTGGTCAATATATGTACTTTTTATTAGTCCAAGTAGCCTCTTGGATCTATCATAAATGACCTTGATCCCTAGAATATAGGTTGCTTCACCTAAATCCTTCATGGAGAAGCACTTAGCCCGAATGGCCCGAAGGCCTTATTTTTTATTTTATTATGGATAATCCCCCTTTTAAGTGTTGAAGGGGAACCCATACATGACCCATAGGCCCAAGGCATAAGGCCTGACAAACCCGCAATACATGACCCGAAGGCCCAGAGGCATACCATGCCCAATACATGACCCGTAGGCCCATCCCACTTGAATTGTCCCTCCACAGCTTTCTGTGTCATTGATCACCTAGCTCCCACCTTGCATTGCTGATCGGCTAGAATTACCCCATACAAAGCTGCACGGTGCCTGGTCTTGAGGGTGGCCTCCATACCCTCTCATTCTTCCAATCCGGTTAGCTCTGCATCTGGTGGTTTCTACTCCTATTTCTCTGATCCTCTTCTGGGGCATGTTTGTGTGAACTGGGCTACTCCATGGTCTACATGACATGAAGGCCCTATGGCCCGAAGACCTTTGATGACCTGAAGGCCCTAGAGACCCGTAGGCACAAACCGGTGGCCTGAAGGCCCAAATCGGGTGAATAGTTCCAGCTCCTACAGTACTGAACATTAACTGCTACAGTAACCCTGGAAATTCGCCTCCACCCGGTTTTGAACCCGGGTCTCTTGGATGCCAAGCAGGAGCCATTACCACTCGGGTACGGGCTCGTTGGCCATGGAGGAGCACTTATTCAACCATTCTTTAACTAACTGTAAGACTGGTATGTCATCTCTAATAAGTAATATGTCATCAACATATACTACTAGGATAATGACCACATTCCCATTATACCTTTTGTAAAAAATGGTTCACATTCATTCTTAATGAAATCAAATTCCCTTATGGATTCATTGAATTGAATATTCCATGACCTGGATGCTTGCTTCAATCCATAAATGGACCTATGCAACTTGAAGACCAGTTTGGCATTAGCTAGTGTCACAAAACCTTATCGTTGTGTCATATACTCATATTCCTAAAGGTTCCCATTATGGAATGCAATTTTGACATCCATATTCCAAATCTCATAGTCATGGTAAGCTACAATGGAAAGTATGATTCTTATAGATTTAAACAAGGAAACTAGTGAAAACATTTCATCACAGTCAATTCATTAATGTTTTTTAAAACCTTTAGCCAATTTCCTTTCTTTCTAGGTACTTACTTTACCTTTCATTTCCAGTTTATTCTTGAATACTAGTTTACACCCAATAAGATTTACATCAACTAGTGCATCAACCAGAACCCAAACTTGGTTCTGATACATGGAATCTATGTCAGAACTCATAGCTTCTATCCATCTTTGTATCTTATGAGTTCTATAATGCATACTTTTAAGATAGAGGTCCATCATTGTCCAAAAATAATGAGTCACCATCCTCGGTGACTAAAAAACCATATCCCTCTAGTTCCCTTACCTCTCTTGAGCTCATATGCGGTACTTGTGTTTCCGAAACAACTTCTTCCATGGGAAGCTATGGAACTTGTTCTTATACCAAATCTTGTGTATCATGAGAATCAACTTCATCAAATTCAATCTTTCTCCCACTATAATTTTTAAGGACGTGATGCCTCTCAACAAAGATGGCTTGTATGACAACATTTACTTTCTTGTCTAAGGGGTTGTATAGGTAGTATCCATTTTTTTCCTTGTGATACCATATACAGATACACCTTGTGCCATGAGGTGCTATTTTTTTCCTGATACATCCTTAACAAATTCCTCTCTTCCCCATATATGTGTATGTGAAAAAATTGGTTTCTTTCCTCTCCATAACTCAAAGGAAATTCCATTTTCCACGTTAGTTGGTACTTGGTTTAATGTTTATTTCGTAGTTTGTAATGTATATCCTTAAAAGGATAACGAAAGATCTTGATGACCCATTTTATACCATACCATGTCCAAAAAGGTATGATTCTTTCTTTCACTAACACCATTCCATTGTGCTATATAAGGTGGAGTGATTTGAGATAGAATCCCAAACTTCCATAAAAATTCAATGAACTCTTAGTTAAGATATTCACCACCTCAATATGATCAAAGCTTATTTGTTCTTCTTATCTAGATGATTATATACTTCATTCTTTAATTCCTTTAATTTCTCAAAGGACTCATACTTTTACCTCATCAGGTAAATATTTACATATCTACTCAAATCATCAAAAAAAGTTATGAAGTAAGAATATCCACCTCTAGATTCTACTGAAAATTTTCCAAAAAAATTAGTGTGCACCAAAAATATAATCTCTGTAGTCATTTCCCCCTGTCTAATAAATTGTGGTTTGTCCATTTTACCTTGTAAACAGGAATGAAATCTATCAATTGGTTTTAGCTCAGAAGAGTCTAAATAACAATCTTGATAGAGCTTGGTCAAGAGCTTCTCATTTACATGACCTAAATGGTGATTCCGCAACTAGGTGTTATATGATTCATGTGAACTTGATTCATTATCAGTTTAAAACACTTTCATTTCATAATTTACTACAAATAGTCTGTTATTTAAATGTTCCATACCATAACATATATTTTCCTTATAAAATAAACAACTTTTTTTTACGAATTTGAAAATAAAAACATCTGTATCTACACTTGATACATAAATTATGTTCTTTGTAACACTTGGTATATAATATCAGTCATGTGAAACAAAAATAATCTTATTTAGCAATGAAAGGTGGTAGTCACCAATGGAAAGAGAAACTAGCCTTGAACCATTGGTAGATCGTAGATCCACCTCTCCTCTGGAAATTTTCTGAAATAATCTTGTTTCCTATATTTGAATACAGATGTGAGAACCACAAGATATATCTAACACCAAATGTGTAGAAGTGTAAATATTTCACTCAATAAAAAATGAACCTTTGGCTTTCCCTTGCCTCTGGGTGCAGTTCCTCTTCTAGTGGTCTGACTTTCCACATACAAAACACACTGCCTCCTTTTTCTTACCTGACCTTTGGATCTTATTCGTCTTGGTCAGATGGTGCTCAGGGGATTCATATTGTTTATAAGTCTTAGGTATATTTTACTTTTTCTTCCTCTTCCTATTCACCATAAGTATTGTAGGTGTTTCATGCCCCATTTCCTTATCAACTTGGTTAATTAAAGTAAGAAGTTCAAATAGACTCTTCCTCACTATTGATCATATTATAATTCATAATAAAACTAGAGAAGGTATTGGGTAGTGATGATAGTATGATATATGTATGAAACTCATCTGGTAATTTAATCCCATATATGTCTAGACACTCAATGTATCCAATAAGCTTGACTACATGTGGCCCAACTGGCATAGACTCTCTAAGATTAGTGGTGAACAAAGCACTAGAGATCTCATACCTCTCTTATCTCACCTTCTATTGATAGAGATACCTAAGGTGAGACATCCTGTTATATGAATCCATTTCTCATGTTGCTTTAAGAGATCACTGGTCATATATGATAGCATGAGACACTAAACATCCATAGCATTATTCAAATGTTTCTCATACACAGAGAGCTCCTCATCACTTGCCTCATTTCCAGGCACATGTGGTAAAGGTTCTTTAAGCACATATAGTTTCCTTTCATGGTGAAGGATGACTTGAAGATTCCTTTTCCACTCTTGAAAATTAGTTCCAGTGAGAAGGTTTTCCTTCTCGAGTATGGATCACAATGATATTTTTGGTGTCATTTTTAATGTCATTTCTATAAATAAGATGAACATATTTTTAATACTTTATCTGATAAAATTAATACAAATAAATAAATAAATATTCATTAGTATCCCACTATTTTATCGAAACCCAATATCCCTCACCATGGGTTTCAAAATATCCAATTTTTTTTGAAATTATAGTGTAAATGATCCATATTTCTCTTCACATTACCCCAACTTTGGCTGGTCAAGCAATTTTAAAGGTTTTAGGTAGTAATTTAAAATGCCAACTACATTAAATAAAAGCTACTTGATCTGTTGAGTGGACACCCCAATCCTGAAATTCTTAATATTGGATTTCCTCAACCTTTTTCTCTTAGTTACACCAAGTCCTACTTTGGCAGTCAACCCTTGATGTAAACAAAGTCAAGTCAACCTAAAACCTTATATTATAATTCCTTGATAATTGAAAGAACCTCAACTTTCTCTGTTCAAGAACATTGGACTATTTTTTTATTCTAATTGAAGTAATAGAAGGCTATACTAAGTTAATATTTTATTGGGGGATTTTATCCTTTATGTGTAAATTTCCATTTATTATCTTTTCACACGATTTCTAATATTATATGGGATATGATTAAGTGATTAACAATGTATTAGATAATATATATGAATAATATAGTTTATTTTAGTTCCATCTTGCATTCTTATTAATTCATTAATTATGTGACCGTGATAGAACATCTATAATGAATAACAACACAGAAATAAAATAAAGGGTATGATCATGATCTTCTTATACTGGTTAGTTTATCTAGTAGTTGATAAACTAACCGCTGGCCTTGGGGAGAAACATCTTGAACCAATTAGGTTCATGTTTATAGATTTCCACCTATCCACCTTTGTATCTCCTTGGATTGGTTTTGGCTAATCTCCTAACTTGAACTGCCTCCACTAGATTGGGATATCCATCCATTACATATGCTTTTACTCACACGTAGGTGAGGGGTAAAAGGGGGATTACATGAAATAAACCATGGGCATGCATACCCTACATATTAATGAGGATAGAAGACATGCATGCCAACAATTTAATTTAATAATAAATTAAAAGGAAAAAATACCATACAAAGGTATGGTCTATCTCCTGATCATCCACATGAATTTGACTAATTATGCATTTAATAATACTAGCATTTAATTATTTAATCATTCTTATTTAAGACAAATCACACTTTAATAGATTAATTATTATATTTAAATAATCAATCCTTTTATATTAAACCTTTTTCTGAATTTTCTTGAGATTATCATCTATTATAATTATAAACAAATTAATAAATTTATCTAAAATTAACTTTGTGCATAACTTGTACCTAGGAGGTAACCTGGTGAATACCTGTCCAAAACTACCCAACATGTATTATACTTGTATAGACTTTATTCTTTGTGACATATATCATGCACATAGAATAATAACTATAATACAAATCATACATGAAGTGAAGATATTTAATATTACACAGATGTTAATAAAACACACACACACACACACACACACACATATATATATATATATATATATATTAAATCCTATCACATGGAGTGTCCCATATTTACACCAACATGAAATTAAATGTCTAAATGGTTAGATAATATAATAAATTTTAAATTTGTGTAATTGGTACAAGTACATGGTGTGTAAATACAATCCACAAGGCATGTACATTCTTCATCATGTATCCAAAGTACACGCCTAGGGACTCAGTGTGTGATGCATACTTCAAAAATCATGGAAACGGTGGCATGTCCAGTGGGCCAAAAGCCGTGTTGACTCTATGTTACATGGTCACCGGTCAGGTAGGCTGTGTATGGAATATATGGCCTAGCCTTAACTCAAAAGGGACTACATTTTTTGCTTAGTGTTCCACACAGCGTGTAGTCCGACTGAAAGTTCTCTAGTCTATCCTGGTAAACATGTTGTGTAAGAATTAATGACATCGCGTGTCATTAATGCACACAGGTTGAGTAATTTACGAACTACTCCTTATGCATTTAACGCAACTACATGATGTGTAATTCTAATTACACGACGTGTATTAATGTGTTACTTGGATAAAATTTTTTGATCCTACTAATGATATCCATGATATAATTTTAACCATAAAATTAATAATTTTTGTAAGATCTATGAGAAAAGATAGAGGAAGAAACAGATCTCGTCATTCATATTAAAATGAACAATTAAAATTTAATTCAAAAAATAAATTATAAATTTGAAAATCACCAATAATTATTAAATAATTATAAATAATAATATGTCTACTTTGATACCACTTGTAGGTTCTGGGCACATCAGAAGCACGAGAGGGATGATGCTCAACTTTGATTTTTTCCATATTCATTGAACAATATGGGATCTCTATGAGGATGAACTCCATGATCCATGAAATTTAATCAAATAAAGAGGAAAAAGGAATAGAAACTTGAATCCAAGAGAGAGGATTGACATATTTTGTTTATAATTAATTTAATTAAATAAGAATTACCTCCAAGGTGATTCTTTCTTCGTTGATACGTTTGACCATAGGTTTTCAGATGTACCATCATTGAGTTGTAGAGATCATGGGTATATCATCTCTAGAGGTGATCCACACATGTTCCATGTATCTTTGGACATCTCTAAATAAGTCTTTGGGTGATAAAATGTAAGATCCTTATGCTTGAAATTTCCACCTTTGATCTCCTTGAGAACCGCTTCCAAATCATTCTCCTTGATTTGCTGGAGGAGGATCTCTCTCATTCTTGATAGTGTTCTTGGAGAGGGATGAACTCTCAAGGATTGAGAGATTTTCTATAATTCATCGTGAACAACCATAATAATCACTACTTCTCTAGCTCACAGATAATAAGAGAATAATATAACCGGTAATTTAATTCACTAGGGTAATAATAAATAATTTTCACAAGTACCTTAATTATTTTATTAATCCTAGTAAAACCCCCATGTTAAATAATAATAACAACATTATTATTTCCTGACATTCACTTATCTTGCGAGTTATAATTAAATTATTATTTAACCAAATCATATTTAATATAATTATTTCTCACTAGACCATTAACTTGGTTTTCCAATCCTCCACTATATTTATTGAACCTTGAATAATAACTATTTATTTATAAAATAAATATCACAACATTATTCTCTAATAAATATATAAATATTATAATCACTAAATATAAAATAAGTATTTATTAATTATTCTGCACATATTATATTCTCTTGAATAACTAGAGTCAAAATAAATGCGACCAGGCATCCATGAATAATTATTGAACCAAAACTGAGAATAATCTTTATTCAACTTGTTAAATAATAAATAATATATTATTTAATTGAGATACTGGATACACTTAGTGTGTGACCCTATAGGCCTCTTTCTCAGTGGCATTAGGCAGATCAACCTAAAGTCCAAGGTTAGCATCTAGGAACACACCAAGGCACCCACATAGAAAGAAGTTAATACAACAACAACATTTCACCTCATACGAACCCTTACCATATAATATAATCCATTTTTTGATATCTCTAGTCAAGCGGGTTTCATGCAAGTTCCATCAACCCATGCGCTCAATTTACCATTCTTTGACTTACTATAAATTGAAAATGTCTATAGAACACCATGGACATGGATTTATTTAGTATATATCATTTCCATGAAAGAGACTTAGATATCAACTTTCATTATGGAACATAAAGGACAAATCATTTCTCACATTATTCATTAATGAAGTATTACTCGTGATGCACCCAACATGTCCAACCTCACCGCAAACATATGTCATGATCATTTTCACCAATACATCTAAGTTCATTATTCATAATACCCATTAACAATAATATTAAAGTATACGGACCAATACACACATCCGTAGATTGGAACATCCAAAAAAATAAGGATTTCCTACTAGCAGGTCTCATTCTCATAATATCCTCCTCGACATTACCAAGGGCATACACCATGATAAGGTGCCTCAAATTCCTATGAGTCTTCACCCATTATAGCCTATATCATTTTTTTCCTTCAAAAGATATCATCCCGTTATAGAACATATGTTCAAGAATATTGTCATGGAACTTCTAATTTCTCATCATAGAAGGGATCCTCTATAGCCTTTTAGTGTGATAATTACTCATAGGACATTATCATATACAATGTCATGCAGAATAACAATCATGATGTGATAAAGAGTTTATTAATATCTATCCAATGAATATATGTTTATTATAAAGTACAAAAGAAGTTAGTTCTAGGGCACCAACTCTAACAATAAATAGAAATATTTGACCACATTAATTATCATGAGATTATTTGGAGTTTTGAATAATATCTAGTGAACCTTATGGAGTTTTCTTTAGGACTTTATCACATGGTATAGATGGTAGAATAAATAAGAATAATGGATGTCTTTTACGATCCACAACATTTATTATTGTGTATAAAAAGTGATCATACACACACATATATATACATATTTCTCGAAGTAGTTCTAGAAAGAAGAAAAGAAAATTGATAGGAAATATTTATATATCAGGTTCAGAAAAATAGAGGAGAGATGGGGGGATTGACTATATTTCATATTTTATTTATATGAATAGGATAGGGAGATGGTATTTTAGTGAATATATCTAAGTTATATTGAAAACATAAGTCTCAAGAGAGAGAGAGGAGTAAGTGTTTTGTCATTGAATATTTGACCATAGAAGAAATGATAACTTTAAAGAATAATCCTATCCTAAAAATTATTACTATTTGTAAAAGGGAATGCTATATATTAAGGGAGAAATTTTGTTGTGTTAATTTTTCTAGAAGAGTTTGTGAAATAGATTGAAGATCAAGGCACATCAATCTGTAGGTAAAATATGTATGGTATGTTTGCAACCTATGATAATCCTATGAAGGATACCATCATATCTATAAAATGTTGAAGAGACCCCCAATCCTGTAAACTAATGCATTATTCACTCGATCAGTGTTAAAGAGTAGAGAAGAGGCATTTCACTTGAGATTGATTGTGTACCCTTCCTAAACCCATTATAGTTTCCTTATTAAGAGTATTACAGCCTTGGAACACCAACAGATTATTTGCACGTGCTCCTTGGATTATCTCATTTAGGTGAACCAAGTAAAATCCTTATGTCTTTACGTGATTTACATTATACATATATGGATGTTGAGAGAATTGGATGCATTCAAAAGAAATAGTAGCTTGAATCAAGTTTCCTAATAACTTGAAAACACGATCTTAGAGAAAAGTTAAAATTTAGAAACACCCTAATTCACCCCCTCTTAGGGTGTCTCTAGTTCTAACAAGTGGTATCTAATCCAAAATGTTATATCTTGAAGTTTAAATCTCAATATTTTTTGATGTTTGACACAAACAGAATTAATATTAAAACATCCATTTTTCAAAGTAATTGAATTTTATGGTTAGAAGAAAGAAATTCTTATGTTATTTTAGGCTTATGGAAAGGACGTTGTGTTACACATTCATTGGAATACAAATTTAACAAATCTTAGTGATAATATTGGTGATTATAGGATAGAAAATATCCTTATTAGATCTATATGCAATGAAGTTATCAATAATACCACTCATTGTGCTACTCCCTTTGAAATATGGAAGAAAATGAAGATCATTTATGGAAATTCAGTTTAATTAAATATAGTTGAGGATATCCCTTTAAAATAAGACTAAAAAACTGGTTAATATGAGAACCCAAAGCACAATGTTTGTGAATAGTTCCTTATAAAACAAGGAAAGAATAATAAGAAAAATAAAAGGAAACTATGAAGATGAACTCTCCAATAGAGATGAATCATTCTAATTTTGTTAATATATGTAAATATTATATTATTATAGAATATAAATGAAAATATAGAATTACAGACTCCCTCACAAAATTTGAGGGGTTAGAGAGTCCATGAAAGAAGTGTTAATGGCACCAAGCCATCAATTTAAAGGTTGTTCATGTAGATATCAAGATACGGTCCAATATTTTTATGAGAAGGTGGATCACCTAAAAATAATTTTTTAAGTGAATCTTTCATTTATTTAATATTTGGGTGTTGTAAATAAAGGATTAAAAATATTTTAAGTGGATTTGAATTATAACATGAAGGAAATGATTTAAAAGATAAAGGATCAAATCGATCTGTTGGAAAAACTTACACAAGAGATAAGAAATAAGACGATCACATGGAAGGAGATAAAATAATGTATTCTCACTCTTAATAATCAAATATAAGAAAATATATGGGTAGAAATTTAATCTAACTCAGACTTGAAGAATATGGTTTCTCAATTAAAGGAGAAGGATGAGTAGATTAAGAAGCTAGAGGAGAAGTTAAGAACCTCTAATGAGTATATAGGGATCCTTCATATGGCTACCACAACTAGTGGAAAGAAATATAAGACTATTTCCAAATATATAATAAAAAAATATATTGTATAAAAATATATAAGAAAAGGATATCAGAGAATGGCAGGTACAATATGTTACTTTTGTGGAAGAATGGGGCACACTATGTGTTTGTATCTAGAAGCCCATGATCTTAGTAGTGGAAAGATAATGGTTGAATATATATATATCAAATGAGGAATAATAATATTAGTTATTCACTTAATATGAGATGTTTTACATTCTATAACGATTGAAATTTGGGTAGATATTATACCTAAAAGAAAACTAAACAATTTAAGAGGAAATCCTTCAATCACATGGAATACAAAGAGAAGAATTAAACTTGAAAAGAATTTATTAAGTTGAAAACTATATACACTATTTTAGAAGATAAAAATGATACTCAATAGAATATACATAAAGTACATATCTTTTTTCACTCACACCATTCCTCCTAGAAATAAAAGAAGAAACTCTAGAGGATGAAGAATATAGAGGAATTTGTTTTAGCTGTCAGGAAGAGATAAGAGTTTTAAAGGAGAGACTCACCAAGGTTGAAAAGGTTTTAGGTGGATCTTATATTTATTTTGGAACTAAATAATGAATCATGATTTAGTGGATTCATAATACATACCACAAGTAAAGAGGTGAATATTGGTGGATGATCCCTCTAATAGAGGAGGAATCATGAAGAAAAATGCAGTAATGTTGCATCAAAATAAAAAACTTTCCCAAGTAGAATTATTTCCAAAATGGATAAAGAACCCAATCCATGGAATATAAAGAATCTAGAAGAAAGAATCTTGAATGTGTTTTTATTATAATTGAAAAAATAGACCCCAATAAGTATTAAAATAAGAATATTAGAATAAAAGTGTTAGTTAAACATGACCAACCACATTCCTATACTTGAGGATTTAAGAGGTACCCCCTCTCCATTAAACATTATTATTAAATATGATGATTGGTGTGATACAGGGTTAAGGATTGAGATATTATCTATGGGTTGGTTATTCTAGAAGGGAAGAACTAAATGTGTGGGAATCCAATTTAATTTAAACTATAAGAAGATGCTTTATTAAATTAAGTCTCTATCCTAATATGGAATTTCACAAAGAATATTTTAATGGAATAACTTAGTGAATCTAAAAAATTATTTTGATAGAAGGTCATGTAATACTTAATAAAAATCTGAATGAAACTGAGGAATGAATTCTAAGAGAATATCAAACTAGTTCCAAGGATGAATATGTCAATAATGAGTCGTGAATTTGATATTTTGATGAAATTATAATGGAATCTATTCATACATACTAAAACATATGTATACCATAATTTTGAAAATATTAGATATGATGCCTGATTTAAAGTTATCTAGGTGTAAAATACATGTTCCATCCATCTAAATATAGTTAAGGATTCTTAGATAATACTTTTAGAAATATAATTATCAACAAGTGGTATCATCTCAACAAATTGGTTTCAAAAATTGGTGTCCATAGGTCCGTACAATCGGGGGGAGATAAATATTAGATTATGAAGGATTTTTAGAATCATTTGAATTAAGAATGGATTGTGGAGAAATTAGAAGATGTGGATTTCTAGTGGTATTAGTTTTTTGGTATTAAAAAGTAACATTAACTGGTTATTCAAGTGGTATGTACCTCACCCATGTGCTCTAATATTTATATACTAACTATTTTTGTGAGAAGTAGTTTGAGATCATGGGGATATTTGATTACTCAAGTTGTAATGTGGATTATGGATTTGTAGTAAAATATGGATATTATTTTCATTGTTAACTTTGAATATTTTTTCCTAATCTGATATCCAACTTAGTAGGATTAGAGGATTTGTTGATGAGTCTTTATTTAGTAGTGAATTAAATATTTGGAATCTGACATGATGAATAAAACTGACATAGAAAAGTGGATGAGTAGTTGAAGCTTTATTAGAGCTTGAATAATATTATTTCAAAATTATATTCATCATGTAAATTCAAATGAAATATTAGGTAAAGTATTAAGGTGGGTTATTATATATCTAATTCCAAAAATGTTGGGGTTGTGATGAGGTGATGAGTTCTATTTTTAAATTTGGTGCATGAAGTATTAATGATAAATGGGGAGTAAGATTGTAAAATAATATTTTAAATATTGTTCTATATTCCCCAAAGAATGATACAAAAAACCTTTGTATTTTATTAACAAAATGGAATAAAAATAATATGGATGTTATTGGATATTTCTAACACAGTATAAAGGGGGTGGTTGTTGCAACCATGAGTTGATGTTGGATTTTTTTTCAATATAATAAGGATAGGATTCAATGGAGTAGTATGGTGTTTTGAATTATATTTCATGCCCGATAAGGATGAATGAAATCATGGTGATGCTCAAATTATTGTTATAAATCCACCCTTAAAGGAATTTGTGATCTTATATATAAGAAGTCGTATATTTGGTAGATAAAATGGTATATGGAATGAATTTAATTAAAGTTTGAAAGAAATATTTTTACGTTGAATAATTCATGGAATAAAGTTAGGGTAAGGTCACTGGTTGAGGTTTCATAAGGGTATAAGAAAAATTTTCAAAGGATCATATGGGTAAATTGAGAAATAGTCACTGATCATGCCATAGTCCATATCATGGTGGTTTAAAAAAAGAGATTTTTGGAACAACACAATTTTGGAGACCATGGGTGAGGTTGTGGAATTCAACAATGATTAAAACTGGTAGAAATATTGTAACGCACTGACCCCAGTTACCCAGAGTCAGTGCTTTATTACATAACATTGGCATGATCACAAGGGATCAAATCACGAAAGATCGACCAGTTTATTATCCTTGGAAGTACTAGATCCATTCATAAGTTCTACATTAAATTATAAAAAAACAACAACAAAAATGTCTCCATTGACCACATTCATATCCCTTAGACTATCCCTCCAGATCAGTCATATATACTTTTTCGCATCCTGAAATATAAACATAGAAAGGGGTGAGCTCAGATGCTCAGTAAGGATAAAAATATAGAGGAAACTTTCATAAAGAAGAATAGACATTTAAGGAAATGTATAAGACTAAAACATAAGCCTTTTAAAAATAAACTTCAGCATAATATGGAAAATATAAATCAAATAATTCCATTTACTTATTCACATGGATATTCTATTAGTCAATAATCACATGTAATATCAACATTCAATTTCATAATGATGGAATGCATAATGCCAGACTTTATAACCACATAGTTAAGGCCTTGTGCCAATAATACAAATAATATTTTGTCAGTGACTTATGACAAGACACTATTTTGTCTCATGAGACCTATCGATGCATCGAGGAGCTATAACGGGCTCCACCATCCACTTACTAAGTCCAATGAATTCCTCATATGAAAAGTTTTAAAATAACATAAACATTCGTATTAAAACTAGCATAAAAAATGTGAATAATTTATCTATAAACCATGAATGGTATAAAAATAACACATCCACAACCAAACATATAATAAAACCATCAATACAATATGGAATATTTGTATCATAATAAATCAACTTCAAACAAGTTTAAAATCCATCAAGGGATGTTGACATAGATGAAAATGATTTGTAAAACTCTTTGAGAGAAATATCCTTTTTTCATGAAAACATTTAAAAGTAATAAAATTTAGAAAGGAATACATTTAAATAAATTTTTGAATCAAAATTTCCCACAACACTTTGAAACTTTTTAAAGGAATTACCATTTTAAAAACATTCATGTCCATATAAGTAAATCCATAAAAAACATTTTGAAAACATGGAAATTAATGAGAATGATTTAGAAGAATAAATATTTAAACCATTTAAAATGATGATATAGTTAAATATTCCCTTCCATAAAACCTTAAAATATTCCTTTTGAAATTATTTTTATAAAACACAGATGTGGATGATAAAGAGTTCTCAGTAGATACTCACGTAAAAAAAACCTCAGATAATGAAGAGATTGTAGAATTAAACCTTACCTTGTACTTTTTCTTAGTCGATGGTATGTTAAACTCCTGTATAATAGTTAAATCATTGTTATTAAATTATACAAGAACCACATACATAAATATAATATCATATATGATCTTCTAATATTGATTTGTTAATTATATTTTAGTAGTATCATCGTTTCGGGTGTTAAATGATCTGTTTTCCTTTATATACTTGGTTACGTAAGCCATGTTTGTTATAGATAGGATGTATTTGATTCATATACTGAATAATATTAAGTTCTTAAACATTATTTTTAATCATAAAATTAAAATTATTCTTGAATGATTATGATGGGGAATGAATCTCATCGCGTTCGTGGAGACAGTAATCCGTACGTACGCACGAGCGACAATATCATTATATTGATGGTGAAATTTTATGTAATTGGATGGTATATAATATTTAAAAAATCATTAACATGTTATATTTATTATTTAAATCATTTATACTCATTATTATACCCATCCAAATAGTAAAGTGTTTGAATAACAAACTACATCACGACGTAAAGATGGTAAGCCGTACATACGCACGTATGGTGACTTTTTCATTTATAGGATAGATAGAATAACGAATGTAGTTGTAACATATTTATTATAACATCAAATTATGTAGAATTTACTAGATTTATTATTTTGGTATGAAAAAAACAAATAAAAAGGAAGTGAAAGAAGAAAAGAACTTGAAAGAGGGTGGTGAAATTATTACCTCTTCTTTGGGTGTTTCCTGTTGAGTTGATCAAAAGGACTCCTTAGGTTGGATTTATGATCAAATTAAGGAATATAGGTTGATTTCAGGAAGGTATTTAGGATATTAGGGTAGGGTGTGGCTGAGCCTAATGGATTTGGAGTTTTTATTTTGAGAGAAGGGGAAGTGCCCTTTTATAAGAGGGGTGAGGGTCACTTTAGGAAAAGATTAAAATATTAATTTATTATACAATAGTATTCAGTTTATAATGGCTCAAAATGAATTTATTTAGAGAATTATATGGTTATGGGTCTAAATAATCTCAACCAATAGGATTTATACATGTTTAGGTTACCAATTTAACCTTATCTTTTAGATTTAACTCTTAGTTAAATAGTTTAACTTTTATCATGTCTTCTTGTATTCTTACACAATATGGTTAATAAACTTACTCTAAACATCCAAGATAACCTCAAGTGGTTAATTAATGACATATATAATATTATTTAATCCCTTTTGTCTGAACCTTATATTTTTCAGAACATTATATCAACCAATAATATAGTATTTGTTTTAAAAACTAATTTATGTCAATTTTGACACTATTTGGTATTTTGTTTTTTTGATAGTCATAAAAACCCTATCACTTTGAAAAAAAAATATCTAATAAACCCTAACATTTCATATTAACCTATAAAATTATTTTATAGCATCAAAACTTTTAAATTATATTTATTTTAATATTTATAATATAAACTATTTTAATATTTCAATAAGAAGGTAATTACTGCATCATCATTGTGTCATAAATAAATTTAATAATTTAATATTTAAAAATTATAAATAAAATACAATTATTTAAAAAATATCATTTTATTTCTAATGAATATTTATAGTCGAATTTATTTTATGTACAACTCTATATTAAAAATGGTTTAGTTAATAAACATTGAATTTAACACTTTTAACACTTCTTTAAAAAAAATAATAATAAATGTCCTAATATAATCTATGTGGGCATAAAGGATCATATTTTATTCCTAAAGTTGTTTTTGGTTGAATTAAAATTATCAAATATAATTAGGACACGTGTTAGGGTAATTGTAATATCATTTTTACCTTTAATTTCCCTATTTACATTTAACCATGTTAATAAAAGTCAAAAGTTACAATTCTACAAAAATTATTTTCATATTATTGAATAAAATTTTACTTAATAATCTCCACCATGCCTTTCAGATTTTTGAAATTCAGCTCACAAAAGTGGTAAAATTTAGTTTTATGCAAATTTACAAATGCTCCTGGAAGGTGGGTAAAAGACGGTAAAAAGTTCAATAAAAATCTATACATCTAATTTTATTATAAAATGAATACAATGAATTACATTAAAATTATATAGTTATTATATATATATATTTTTACTTAAAATAAATTTAAATAAAATAAATAATTATTTAAATAAAAATTCAGTTTTAAATAATAACGCAGTGTTTTCACTATTCATAAAAAATATGATGTTTTCAGAAAAATACCAAAAATTCATCCTAAGATAATCTTGATATTTTGAATTCAAAAATAAATTCTATTTTACCAAATTCAAAACATATAAGTTTCATCAATTAATTTAAAATTAATTCCCTTTGTCAAAACCAAAAAAGTGGGTTGTTAAAAAGTAAAAACTATCAAAAGATTGACATGTGTTTATATCAAATTTAAATGTAAAATTACTTATAATGACCTAAATTGTATTAAATGATAAAAATATAATCTATTTATACTTCCAAACAATTCAAATGTATAATTTAACACTATAAATTATTTTTATTAAAAAAAAAATTTCAATTAAAATTTAGCATCTTTCACTATTCATAAAAATATGAAAGTTATCATAAAAACACAAAAAATTTATCCAAACTAAATTTTTATGTCCCAATTATAAATAAGTTGTTTATTTTTCAAATTTAATATAAAAGTGTCAGATATTACATTTAATTTTTTTTGTCATTAGTAAGAGATAAAATTGCATTTTTGAAAAATACTTCCTTTATCTGAAAAATTGAATTTGTTCTTATATTATGTATATGAAACCTGTAATTTGGGTGCTAAAATTATATAAGATTAAAAATGCAGTTAATAATATTCATAACCTCTTTTTTAATGGTTATTTTGGTATGTTGTGGTGTGTTCGAACTCAGTGTTGCGTGTAACGAAAACTATTGAATTACTTTAATGAGATAATGTACTATGAAATCCGGGGGTGTTACATTCTCCCCTCCTTCAATAAATTGTGTCCTCACAATTTGAAATTGTTATTTGAAAATAAATGGTTAAAAATAGAAAAATACCTTTGTGGAAAACTCACATCAAAAATTGGGTTAATAAAATTTAGTCTTAATAAGAGGGAAAGGGAAATGAAAAAATCACCACCAAATTATGATCTCGATTAGGAGAACATTGGTGGAAATTAGAGACACATAATTAGAGAAAAAATGTAAATATTTATAGGGATTGATTGAGGTCATCAATCACAAACAAGTGTAAAATTGAGGGACTCAAAACCATCAATCTAAGATGATGTAATATATCATCGGTTCAACAAAACATAAGGTATTAGGACACCACATTTTTGGTTTTAAGATCCCTTCCCTAAAGTTTAAGTATTAATTTATTCATAGATTAAGAGGATATATATATATATATACTTAAAAAGTAGAGTTTCACCCTTCAAATAATTCCTACCACAAACTCATCTTTCACTCCAAAAGATAATAGAATTCAAAAATATTCTATTTATCCTAATCATATAGGGTTCCAAAAAAAATGAATTTATAATTTATCTATCAGAAAATTTAAAAAAACTAAATTATAAAAACCAGGACAGCATGTAGGCCAGTGGTAGGTGATTTACCCTTTTCTCCCTTCAGTTTAGGTTCAAGTCTCGCGGCCTTTCCGGATGCGACAGGTTGTCACCCGACCTCCAAGTTGTCCTTTTTGTGACAATCCAAAAATAATCTCAAGAATTGATTTAACCTTAACAATAGTATCCAATGTCAAACTTAATCGATTCCAACCTTTAGACTTATCCAAAATACTTTCTTCCAATCTCATGGTCCAAAATTTATAAGGAAGGTAAACACAATAGAGATCCTTTTTTCCACATAATAACATGCAAATAACTTTATCATGTATTATTTTAAAACACTGTAACACCCTGAATTATCATAAAATCTTATTGATTACATTTATGCTCCCTTATTTCTTATAGAATACTGTATATACTCCTTCTATCCAAATATGTTGTAAACTCCAAAAATGATGGAATATACAAATCATTAATCAATTTCAAAGTAGTTAAAAATATATAATAAAATTTATCCAAATCAATCATATCTTATTTAAAAATCACTACCTCGATATCAGAACCATATTAATGTGTATCTTTCCTTAAACCATATATTTTCCAAAAAAAATTAACCTGTTATTGAGTCACTTTTCTTGGTTTCACACAATCTCAAGTCTGTAATGAAATAATATTGTAGTACTATCCTTATATACTCTATAATTATTATAACATGTACATCATTAATACAATAATCAAATGACATAATACTTTAATAACAACATAAGTACTCTAATAATTCCTCTTCATCTTCGGTTGTATCATAAATTGATTATTATCCAATAGATGCATTTGGGGTATACTCTGATGGTTTGTACATTGATTCGCGTAGTGTCCCAACTCCTTGCAGATGAAGCATTGTAAATTTGAAGCCTTTTTCTTAACCTTGCAATCATGAACTTGGTGTCTTTTTTCTCTACACTTATAACAAACTCTCATTCCAATCAATCATTTACCAAGGTGATTCTTTCCATAGTTATCACATATGGGAAAATTCTTCTTTCCCCTCTTCCCTTTATCCATATTTCTCTATTCCATCCTTTTCTTATCTTGCTTCCCTTCAAAGCGATAGGACTTACAGAATTATTTACTTATCTTAATAACACATGATATTATTCCTTCATATGATGAGAAAACATGGGAGAATATTTCCCTTTTAAATGATGGCTTAATACCATTAAAGATATGATCCTATTAATCATTCGAGTATGCGAATGACTGGAATTCTCATTCCCTACACTAGGCACCATTTCTAAACAATGGCATATACTAGGTTATTTTATGAATCACAGTGTATAATTCCAAAACTTGTAAAATACCTAATGTAAATTGAAAAGATTATTCATATAATCTATAATCATAAAATGTTTTCTTTAAGGAAGTATTTACACATAAATCCTTCATAATGGATTGTAATGAAAATGTGAATTATCCTAAGCATATCCCACAGGACTGTCATAACAAAGAGTGCAGTAAGGCCTTTTTTCATGTACTAGGATACCCTAAGTCAAGCCCGAATCTCCTTGTTGGAGTTTTCACTCCTAGGTACATATGTGCTAGAGCCGCCTCTACTTGCTCATATCTAGACAGGGATGTATTGCTTGGAAAATACACAAAATCTCTAGATTACCAATTCTTCTATACTAATCCTCAAAGTCTATCTTAGGGTAATGTTATCTAATCAGATTTTATCTAAATATAGTTTCCAAGGATGGTACTAAACTTCCTCTGATGTCAACTGTAACGCCCCAACCCCAGTTACCCAAAGTAGGTTCTTTATTACATAATATTGGCATCATCACAAAGGATCAAATCCCAAATGATCAATTAGTTTAGTATCCTTGGAAGTACTATATACATTCATAAGTTTTATATTGCATTATAAAATAAAAAACTACAAAAACATTGTATCCATTGACCACATTCATATCCCTTAGACTATCCCGGTAGGTCAATCATAATATACTTCTTCGCATCCTGGAAAAAATGAAACATAGAAAGGGGTGAGCTCAGATGTTCAGTAAGGATAACAATATATAGGAAACTTTCATAAATAAGCATAAACATTTATAGCAATGTATAAGACTAAAACATAATTCTTTAAAATATAAACTTCAGCATAATATGGAAAATATAAATCAAATAATTCCATTTACTTATTCACATGGATATTATACTAGTATAATAATCACATGCAATATCAATAGTCAATTTCATAACGATGGAATGAATAATGATAGACTTCATAACTACATAGTCAAGGCCTTGTGCCAAGACTACAAATAACATTTTGTCAAGGCCTTGTGACAAGACACTAGTATGTCTCATGTGACCTACCGATGTATCGAGGAGGTATAGCGGGCTCCACCCATCACTTACTAAGTCCAATTCATTCGTCATATGAAAAGGTTTAAACATAACATAAAAATTCGTATTAAAACTAGCATATGAAATGTAAATACTTTATCTATAAATCATGAATGGTATAAAAATAACACATCCACAGTCAAAAATATCACAAAACCTTCAATACAATATGGAAGATTTGTATCATAATAAATCAACATCAAACAAGATTAAAATCCATCAAGGGATGTTGACATAGATGAAAATGATTTGTAAAACTCTATGAGAGAAATATACCTTTTTCATGAAAACATTTAAAAGTCATGCAATTTAGAAAGGAATAAATTTAAAGACATTTTTTAATCAAAGTTTCCCATACCAATTTGAAACTTATTAAAGGAATTAACATTTTAAAAACATTCATGTCCATATAAATAAATCCTTAAAAACCATTTTGAAAACATGGACATTAATGAGAATGATTTAGAAGAATAAATATTTAAACCATTTAAAATTATGCTCTAGTGAATTATTCCCTTCCATAAAACCTTAAAATATTCCTTTTGAAAATATTTTTATGAAACACGAATGTGGATGATTAAGAGGTCCCAGTATATACTCATGTAAAAACAATCTCGGATAATGAAGAGATTGTAGAATTAACCCTTACCTTGTAATTTTCCTTAGTAGATGTTATTTTAACCTCCTATATAATATTTAAATAATTTTTATTAAATTATACAAGAACCACATAAATAAATATGATATCATATGTGATATTCTAATATTGATTTGTTAATAATATTTTAGTAGTATCACCATTTTGGGTGTTAACTGATCCATTTTCCTTTATATGCTTGGTTACGTAATCCATGTTTGTTACGAATAGGTTGTATTTGATTCATATACAGAATGATATTATGTTCTTAAACATTATTTTGAATCATAAAATGAAAATTATTCTTGAATGATTATGATGGGGAATAAATCTCATCGCATTGGTGGAGACGGTAATCCATACGTACACACGAGCGACAATATCATTATATTGATGGTGAAATCGTATGTAATTGGATGGTATATCATATATAAAAAATAATTAACATGTTATATTTATTATTTAAATCAATTATTCTTATTATTATACCCATTCAAATAGTGAAGTGTTTGAATAACAAACTACACCACGACGTGGAGACGGTAAGCCGTACGTACGCACGTATGGTGACTTTTTCATTTATAGGATAGATAGAATAATGAATATGGTTGTACTATAATTATAATAACATCACATTATGCATTAGGTACTGGAGTTATAATTTTTTTATGGAAACAACAATGAAAAAGGAAGTGGAAAAAGAAAAGAACTTGAAAGATGGTGGTGAAATTATTACCTCTTCTTCGGGTGTTTCCTTTTGATTTGGTCAAAAGGGCTCCTTAGGTTGGATTTATAATAAAATTAAGGACTATATGTTGATTTGAGGGAGTTTTTGAGGATATATGGGTAGATTTTGGCCATGAAAAATGGCTTTGGAGGTGTGATTTTGAGAGAAGGAGAAGTGCCCTTTTATAAGAGGGGTGAGGGTCACTTTAATAAATGATTAAAATATTAATTTATTATACAATTGTATTCAGTTTATAATGGCTCAAAATGAATTTATTTCGAGAATTATGTGGTTAGGGGTCTAAATAATCTCAACCAATAGGTTTTAGACATGTTTAGGTTACCATTTTAACCTTATCTTTTAGATTTAACTCTTAGTTAAACAATTTATCTTTTACCGCGTCTTCTTGTATTCTTACACTATATGGTTAATAAAAATACTATAAACTTCCAAGAGAAATTAAAGTGGTTAATTAGTGAAATATATAATATTATTTAATCCCTTTGGACAAACCTTATATTTTTATGAATATTATATCAACCAATAATATATTATTTGTTTTAAAAACTAATTTATGTCAATTTTGACACTATTTGATATTTTATTTTTGTGAAAGTCATAAAAACCTTATCACTTCTAAATTTTTTTTTATAATCAACCCTAACATGTCATATTAATCTATAAAATTCTTTGATGGCATAAAAACATTTAAATTATATTTATTTTAATATTTATAATATAAACTATTTTAATATTTCAATAAAAAGGTAATTACTGCATCATCATTGTGTCATTAATAAATTAAATTATTTAATATCTAAAAATTATAAATAAAATACCATTATGTATGAAATAATTTAACTTTATAATTAATATTTATTGTTGAATTTATCTTATGTATAACCCTATATTAAAAATGGTTTAGTTAATAAACATTGAATTTAATACTTTTAAATCTTCTTTAAATAAAATAATAATAAATGTCCTAATCTAATCCATGTGGACCTAAAGGATCATATTTTATTCCTAAGGTTTTTTTTTTCTAATTACACATATCC
Source organism: Viscum album (assembly GCA_963277665.1). NCBI lineage: Eukaryota > Viridiplantae > Streptophyta > Magnoliopsida > Santalales > Viscaceae > Viscum > Viscum album. The sequence goes on along the minus strand of OY728142.1, from coordinate 374,302,408 downwards.
AATAGAATTAGGACATGTGTTGGGGTAATTATAATATCATTTTTACCTTTAATTACCCTATTTACTTTTAACCGTGGTAAAAAAAGTCAAAAGTTATTATTCACCAAAAAATTATTTTCATCTTATTGAATCACATTTTACTTACTAATTTACACCATTCCTTTATTATTTTTTAAATTCAACTCACAAAATTGGTAAAATTTAGTTTTATGCAAATTTGCAAATGCTCCTAGAAGGTTGGTAAAAAACAGTAAAAAGTTAAATAAAAATTCATACATCTACTTTTATTATAAAATGAATCCAATTAATTATATTGAACTTATATAGGTATTATATAAATATTTTTACTTAAAATAAATTAAATTAAATAAATAATTATTTAAATAAAAAGTCGGTTTTAAACAATAACTTAGTGTTTTTCACTATTCATCAAAAAATGGATGTTTTAAGAAAAATACCAAAAATTCACCCAAAGCTAATTTTGATATTCTGAATTAGAAAATTAATTCTATTTTACAAAATGAAAAACATATAATTTTAATTAATTAATTTAAAATTAACCCCCATTGTCAAAACCAAAAAGCGGGTTTTTAAAAAGTAAAAACAATCAAAAGATTGACATGTATTTATGTCAAATTTAAATTTGAAATTACTTATAATGACCTAAATTTTATTAAATAATAAGAATATAATCTAATTATACTTTAAAAAAATTCCAATGTATAATTTAACACTATAAATTACTTTTATTAAAAAAGTTGTTTTCTATTAAAATTTAGCATCTTTCACTATTCATCAAAATATGAAAGTTATCAGAAAAACACCAAAAATTTATCCAAACTAGATTTTTATGTCACAATTCTAAATAAGAAGTTTATTTTTGTAAAATTTAATATAAAAGTGTCAGATATTACATTTAAAAAAATCACCTTTAGTAGGCGGTAAAATTGCATTTTTGAAAAATACTTCCTTTATCTGAAAAATTGAATTTCTTCTTATATTATGTTTAAGAAACACATAATATGGGTGTTAAAATTATATAAGATTCAAAACAAAGTTAATAAAATTCATAACCGTTTTTTGAACAGATATTTTGGTAAGTTGTGGTGTGCTCAAACTCAGTGTTGCGTGTAGCGCAAGCTATAGAATTATTTTAATGAGTTAACGTACTATGAAATCTTGGGGTGTTACAAAAATGTAACCATATTATTGATCTATATGTGGTATATTAAAAAGATCCTTATGTAAAACTGTACTTCCTCTATGGGTTTTTTGAAGGTTATGGACATGATATGCAGAATTATCTAAGAGTTTCAATGATATACATGCGATATTTTTGTGGATGTTTTAATATAGTGGACTTATTTGTGGATATAAATAAGGAAGATAACATATTTATTCAAATATGAAGATCATGATGAAAAATATGATTAATTATAATCAATAGTTTAAATGAAGGTTTTGAAGTGGTGATATTTTCTATAATAATACAACAAGGTAAATGGAAACTTTATCTAAGTAATTTAGTAAATTTAAAATTATTTTTTCATAGAGAAACTATAGTATAATAATAAAATATTTAAATGGAAAAATATATCCTGTAATATTCAGATATTTATGTATAGAATATCATGGAGGCCTTATAATTGGAGTTATTTGATATACATAGGATTAATTGACCACATTAAATATCTTGAGATAGTTGGGAGGTTTTAAGAATATTTGGTAAACCTCCTGGAGTTTTATTTAGGATTTTATCCCATGGTATAGATAATAAAATCATGAAGATTAATTGAAGTTAGGTGTAATCCACATAATTCAATGTTGTGCATGAAAAATGAGCATACATATATTTTTACCAAATTAGTTCTAAAAATAATATAATAAGTGAGTAAGAAAAATTTATATATCAGGTTCAAAAGAATAGAAGAGAGAAAGGTGGGATTGAATATATTACATATTTGATTTATGTGAATATAATAAGGGGATGGTATTCCAGTGAATATATTCAGGTTCTGTTTAAAGCATATTACATGAAAGAGATAGGTGAAAGAGTTTTATCATTGAAATATCTAGTTATATAATATCCATGAAGATTTTAGGGTATGTTGGTAAAGATAAAAGAATGTAAATAATTACATTTTATTTCCATGGTGGTTTTAAAAAGAAGATTTTGAATTCCAAAGTTCTATGATAATGATGGAGAACATTAAAAGAGTTCTAAGTATAAAATATAATTTATTAACATCATAAAATTGAATGTTTGATAAAATTATGTTTGGATACAAGTTCAATGATTTGAACACTAGGGATTTGATTCCTAAATCTCACCACTATTAAAACTAATTTTCTACATATATGTTACCCATTAAATATTTTATTATAAGGGTTTTATCAGATGATCACATAGATACAATATTGGAATTACATTGATATGTAACGAGTTTAACTAAAACCTAAATGTGAAGAAAATATAAGTGATCTCTGGTGGAATATTATATACGATATGATATTGTAGGATCTTATGTATGGTATTATTGGTATTCTTAAAAGAGGTTAAGAATATAAAATTTATTATTTTATAGAGAATATAGTCTCAATTTTATCATTATTTTATATTGGTTGTATATATTACATGAAGTGTGATGATAATAAAACTCTAAAATTATGTATTTAAGTTATCCCTAATCAATGATCGTTATGAATTTTTATAGGTTGTGATTAAATTTTAAGACTAAAATGAGTAATATATCATATATTGATTCAAAATAATCTAACAACACACAATTTGTGTGTGTGTAATTGATGGATTTCAAAGTATACCTCATGGAGATGCATATACTATGTATTTGGTATACTAAGAGTGTGTGCTTCGTATTTTTATTTCTATATTACTTGAGGTTATAAAATATAACTATAATGAGAACCTTCATAATTTGAAATATTTTTATGTCATCCTTGAGGTTAATATAATTAGGGGTGGATGTGTATATTTTTTATCAGGTTGTCATTTGAGTTTAATCAAGATGTTATTTTTCCTCTCATACAATAATTATGAAATCTAGTGGATCAATTGAGATAGTATAAAGGAGTGTTTATTTTTATCTTGATAAGTTCCATTTGATATAATTATCTTGTTTATGAGGGGAAAGTTATGTGCTAATTTATCAAAGTGAATGACATGTGATTTTTTCATCTTCTTGGATAGTTTGTACTCAGAGAATCAAGAATGTATGAGTTATTATAAGTGAATGAAATAATTCATATACTAAGTTTAATTGATGTATTGGATAAAGTTATAATATGAAAATTCATTATTTTATATGATATATACGGTGAACATAGGTACAAATATACATGTGTTTGATGAAGATCATGTCATATCCCTTTTTAGATTGAGTGGAACTGATGATTTTCTAGAGGTATATATTTACTTATATCTTTGAATTTAGAAATTCATATTATTTTTGAATGACAAAATGGATTTTGGGGTCACACTTTGTTGTTTATTTAATAGGGGTTTAGTTTTATAGAACTTAGAGCACTACTCTAAAAGTGTTTTAGAGTTTATCCAAAAGTATATTGGAGTGGATATTTAAAAGATATTGTATATTATATGATACATGATAAAGTTGAAGATATATTTTTAAATTTGTTTTGGAAAATATCAAATAAGAGTTTTGGATATGTTTTCACAAGATATTTTATATGATATGATATAAGGTGAAATGAAAGAAAAATATATTAAAATTTAGTGAAAGTGAGAGATTAATGGATATATTCTCTAAAGGATTATATATATATATACATATGATATATGATATATTTTGTCTAATAACTCTTGATATTATATGGTTATATCATATGGTACAACATCCATAATGCAAAGTAATTTTTTATTTCACATGGGTATATCATTTTTATGATATATATATATATATATATATATATATATATCATAATGTTTCTGACTTGTCCAATTATAGTGTATAACATGAGGAAGTCAGAAGGAAATGTCTTTTGTAGTATCATATTTAATGATTCATATAACACCCTATGATTTATTATGGAATTTTAAAATCAAGTGTTAACATTTGTGAATCTTCAACATAATTCCATCATTAGTTATTAATAGTTAATGTGATCAAACATATGGGAGAATGGTATAAAATGAATTTATGTGATAAATTCATGTATATGAATGAAGGTTAAAATCTTGAAACCAATGAAATTTACTTGATTTTTTCATGATGTTTGATTAAATACATGGTAGGAGCACGGAGTATCCCCAAGACCTATATAAAGAATTTTTTGCCTTAAAAATGGCGTTGTATCCAAAATCTTCTATGGTTATTGTGTATTCACCCCACTAAAGCTCCCGTATCCTTCTTCCTTTTCTTTGAGAGCTAACATACCATGGGATTTGATAATGATAACAACCTACAATTGAGTGATTTAGGTCATCTCATGGATACACAATTGATAAAGGATTCATTTGGTTATTTCTAAAGGATATCCATCAAACATGTGGTTGACAATAAGAGTATCGACTATTTATAGTGCTTGGTACACAAATGTTATTCATTTTTTATACATGATTTTAGTTTCATAGCATAAATATATTATAGTTTCGGGTTTATTTATGTATTAAAATAATTTTAAAAGTGCTATCAATCCTTAAAATTCATCACATAGATACATATTATGGTGGAAATGGCCATGTGGAGATATGAACATGTTTGGTTGAGATCACACCATACCCCTTAGCAATGATTTCTTTCTAGAGGTCACTCTTTACTTAAAATTATGGATTAGGGAATTCAAAATTTTTATTAGTGACATAATGGCATGCATAGTCACATAATAGGTCCTTGATTAATGATTAATTTTAGTTCAAAGTTTCTTTCTAAAATTTTAGAGATTTTATATGATAATCATGTCCAAAATAGTATGTGTGGAATCATAAATATTTCTGAAGTTTTTTATAATTTTGTCAAGGATTTAGTAAAAGTGTGGGTTTTTTGGAAATATAATTGAAATAATAAAACATGACATGGTAATATTCACCATTTATTGGTCTTTGATTGGTTATAGTTCTTAAAACAATATTGTGGTGTTTATTTTGAATGGAATAAGATATCATTCATCCCATATTTATACAATTATTATTGACACATATTATGATGTTGTGTAGATATATTATTGATTTTTAAAGGATTTTATTGATCAGGTCATAATTGTTGGACTTTTATAAAGATTTACAACATTTAAATACAAATTATGGTCATTCATAATGAATGAAACAATAAGTTCCAATAGAATAATTTATTCAATGAATGAGTTCTATAAATTGTAGTTAAGGGACCTCATTCAAGTACACTAGTGATTTTTCTCAAAGTTGAAGCTATATTTAATCTATTATATTAATTTTAATTTAAATAATAGTAATATAGATTATAATTTCATTATTTTCACTTTGTGATTTAATAAATAAATCCCCATGAATTTCTTAATTTTAGGGAAATTATCACATATTTAGTTTACAGGAGAATTTTGGACTTTAGTATGAAAATATGTTAAATTCATGATTTTTCTTAATAATTTATATTATATTTCAATGGAAAAACTTAATTTCTAAATTTTTTATATTTAAGATTCATTTTTCAAATGTTTAATATTCAAAAAGGATGAATTTTTAGAAGTAATGCAAATTTTGGAGGCAACCAAGTTCGAAAGCGGTGATGATAAGATTTTGAAAAGTTTATATTTATTACATATAAAATATTTCTCATCTATTGTATGGAATGATATTTTATGAACTATTTATTCCCCTAGAATATGAATCCTAGAAGTTGAATTGATCTAAAAGATATGAAATTTAAAAAAAAAATAAAGAATTTTGCAATGAAATATTTATGTAGGAGTCACTCTAAAATGATAAAGGATGTGTAAGAATAATATATTTATATATTAAAGACATTTTAGATCTGAAATCTATCAATAATTTTTAATAGTATTGGGTAGCAAAAAGGGACATTTAAGAGCACCCGTGAGATCCTTTAGTGGATGCATAATGGTTACCAAGCTGCATATGTAAAGGCTACTAGGTTGCATGCGTAAGAGTTTGAAACTTTATTATAGAAGTGAAAATTATAGACTTATAATTGATATATAAAATCCTTAAGATTATGTGAAATATTTTTTACCTTTTTCACTGATACAAAAAAATTGATATATAATAGATTCATCCAGAGTATACATAAGTGCATTTGCTGAATGGGGTAATGTGTCATGCTTCCCTATAATATGTAATATTCTTGAGATTAATCCATAAGATTTACCCCAAGGGTATACTGATATATAAGGGTTACTGATACCAATATATAAAGGTGAAATAGTTATATATAAGGGTTATATGTAATAGTTAGTAATACGTGAGATTTTGTACTTAGCGACCTTTCAGCTAAAGATGATAACATAATGTTTTATACTTTGCTGAGAAGAAGAATAATCCCATGTATGCCAATATATACTCTTAAGCCTTCCAACTATACTATCAAGTTACAATGTATCCACAATATCCTATTAATGTAATCTCATCCAACAACATAGCTACTATGGATGGTGTTATCTCAAGCTAAATTTAAATCCTTCACGATGTGGCATGCATCCCACAATCCTCACCTATTAATATATTTCTAAATCTTTTATTGTATATAAAATTTAATCTATAGAAGAATAAGGGATCAAATATTCAAAGATGTATATTTTATGGAATATATCAAATACTTAAAAGTTAGAGACTAACATATAAGTCCACTGCTACATGGGAACATATTTTTTCATACGCTGTAAGTATGAAGGTGAATACCATGTACACGTTGAAGTCTCTACCAATTATTTAAATGTATAATACAATTAATTATAGGGATTCAGTTATTGTTAATTTTAGTTTAGGGTTTTTATATCTTGTTTTAAATCTATAATTTCTTTTTATTTTAATATTAATATTTTTCTATCTCTCTCTCTATTATATCATTTTATTCTTATGTTCCTCCACTATAATTCACTCACTTCATTTACAGATAACTAACCTTGGTGTTGATCCAATTGAAAATAAACTAGTTATTTATGCTTTATTCTTGAATCTCTTTATCTATTCTTATCTATTCTCAACACGAGTTAAAATGGTGTATAGTTAAACTAGTTAGATGAGATGATGATTCTCTTTATTCTACACTCTATTATTTTCCCACCTATCATGTTCTTTCAAATCTTCCCTTAATTATATCAACCAATATACAATGGAGATTGGTAGTGTAGTATAGAGTGGTATGGTGATCATTAGCCATGTGAATTGGGGATCTTCCATTGGTTAAGGCCTAACTAGGGGATTTTTTAGGAAATCAAACTCTTGATTAAGGTTTGGTAATAACCACATGACTTAAGAAGAAAAGAGTTACTTCACATTTGATATCTCTTTGTTTGTCCATAGAAATTGATGAATATATTGGGTTGAGTTGTGAATTATAATGAGTCACTCAACTGAGTGAGACTATAGTTTTGAGTATTATATTTCATTATAACTATGATAGGGAATTATTAGTAGATTCTCCTCAATGAATGACTACCTTTCTTGCAAATACTAGTCTTAGTTTTGTTTTATTGATTTGATTTTATTTCATGAATTCATTCAACACTTCTAACCCCCATACATTTTGATTACAAAATTTTAAATCACAAAATACCAAAAATATAATAAATCATCATGAATAATTAGTGATCCAAAATAGGATCCTTGAGAGATAACCATGTTCGTCCACTGTACTACACTATAAAAATAAATGATATTTTATACCACCCTACAATAAGTGATTCAAGTGGGTTTTGAAACACATTTTAAGGATAAGGGTCCCCACTAACGCATTTAGTGATTACAATATCTAGTGTGTAACACCTTGAGATTTTGGGATATATTTCTCTTTAAATATATTGCAAGTGATCGATAACTTTCTTAACATGCAACACTGAGATTAAAATGAACCGTGATATATTATAATATAGATATTAAATTGAAATGTATGAATAGGATTAACCAAATTATGATATATATATATATATAATTTTTACTTAATTCAAATGTATTATTTAATACATAATATATAAGTACTTAATTTTTAATGGTCTTTTTATGTTTCAAAAATATGTTTTCTTTAAAAATGGTTTTTATTGAATTTTTTGTGAGAATATTATAAATAATTTATTCCAATTTTAGAAATTTAATTTTATAAAAAAATATAATTTTTGAAAGAATAATATAAAAATCATCTTAGGGTGAATTTTTTGTATTTTTTTAAAAATATTGATTTTTCAATGAATAGTGAAAAATACCGATTTTTGTAAAACTATTATTTATTTTCATTAAAAGGAACCATTGTGATTTTAATTTGATATTAAAGTATTATTGGTATCATTTAATTTTATATAATCAAATTAATAACATAGTAAATATTATTAAACATTGTTTTGGTATAAGTTAATTTTTGGGCTTAAAAACACATTTTTTCTAAAAATTGTTTTTATGCATGCAATGTGTTTTTATATTAATATATTAAATTAACAAATATTTCTAAATTATTTTAATAAAATTTATATATTATTATTTCTATAATTTTTTTTAACATTCATTTATTGTTTTTTCTAGGCATTGAATAAGAATAAATCAAATTTTAGGTTTAAAAATGTATTTTTTCTAGAAAAATAGTTCTTATCTTGTTTTAAACACTTATTTTAAAATTAATTTCTTCTAATTATAGATATATAATATTAAAAATGTATTAAATATTTGGAATAAGGAGGATTTAATTTGTTAAATTGGACCCTTTTATTATTGGTCATTATGAATAGTAACCTTAGTAAATATTAGTCACCTCAATAAGGATAAAATGGAAAAAAAGTATTAAAACATTGAAATAAGTCTTTAAATTTTATATAAAGCCGTAATTTATCCTATTGGATAAGTTTATTTTAGAAATTTCTAACCAATTTTCTAAAATATGGAAACTTGGTCCCATATTTCATTGACTATGACCTTTATATTATTTTAAGATAAGAATAAATACAAAATATCACCCTCTTGACTTTAACATCAATAAAAAAATTACATAAGAATAAAAATATTTTATGTTTGGTTATAAATGTTTGTTTTAAGGATAAATTAACTTTTTTATCATATTAATTTATTTTTATTTTTTAGTGATTGAATAATTACCTTAAATTGTTACACAACACTGACACATAATTTATTCAATTAATATAAAATTTAAATCAATTGTTTTTAAAAAAATGTTAAAAGTAAAACAATTTTGGTTAATTATTGTGTTTCATGAATTTTTTAGATATTTATAACATTTATGGGGTGTGTAAAAGGTTTATATTTTAATTTCACAACTATCTTGAATAATTTAAATTCAAAGTAAATTAATAGTACTAAAAATGACATTAATGATATTTTATAATAAAAATATTTTATTAAATGTTTTAAAATTCATAAGTGACATCATGTTTTCCTCTTTCAGGTAATTTGAATTCATTTACATGTTTTCCTCTTTAATTGGGTGCATCTTAGGACTCTATAATATGGAGATCATTTGTTGGGTAAAATGAATTAATGTTTGGGTATGTATGTTCATTTGAATTAATGGAGTTAGGGTATAAATTTGTTAATGGAGTTTTAGGGTCCTCCCTAAGTTCGGAGAATAACCTAGTTTGTTTGGGTTTTTTCATAAGAATTTTTAGTTTTTTAGTATATAGAAAAAATACACACCATTAAATAGGAGTACACAATGTGTAAACTATGTAGGGTGGATTCAATGAACTTAGTACACAACATGGAGGGAGTACACTTTATGTATGGATTTCATGTCATGTAATGTTAAAAGGTTGTTTTTTAACAAAAATTTAATGGGGTTTTTGGAATATTTGAGTTCTGAGGATTATTCGACATGTAAAGGGATTACACGCCATATAGATGTCATGGTGTTGGATTTTAGGGTGATACTCAACTGAAATTTTTATTCATTCATATGCAAATCCTTTAGATCTTAACCTATATCCCTTCTCTGGTTATTTTGGGAATCTCCAATTGATATGAATTGATTCGTTTAGTTATTGATCTCTATTTCAGTTGGTTTTCATCTCTCTAGGTGAGTAAGCTTTTATATTTATTTGTTACTTTGATCATGGTAGCACCGTTGTATTGCATTATCAGATTCATTGAACCATTGTGATGTTTCTTCTTGTTTCAATCTAGATCCATTGTGTGATCTTATTCCAAGGGTCATTTCCTTTGTTTGTTGTGGTGCAGTGGGTGTGCGTTCTTGGGGTATGTGTTGGTTCCTCTTCTCCGCTAACTCTTTTGTTGAATTGAATCAATTATAATATGTGTAGGTTAATTATAGGGCCTCTATTATTGTTGTTGTGGTCTTCTTGTTAGTGGATCCTTTGTGGGTGTGTGAAACCCTGAGTTTTGATGTTGGTGGTTATGTTTCTAGACTACGTTGGATAAAATGTATTTCTCATATTTTTATAAATTTATTTATAAATAAATTCGGTATGATTGTTTTTTGTGTAAATGGATTTTTGATAAAAGGTGGTTTCCCCTATTTTTGGTAAATGGTAAAAATGGGTATTTTCAAAGAATTGAAATGATTTATGAAATGTAGCAGATGTGAATCCTTGGGTATGTAGGTGTAAGGTTTATCTTCAAGACCTCATACATATTATCATCATGAGGTTTTATCAGGAGGATTTACTCTCCTCCTTAGGCATTTTGTTCTAGGGAAATGTTCTTGACATTGTTGGGGGGGGGGGGGGTTCACTCATGGGGTGTTACTTTACTCTTTAGGCTTGTGTTCTAAGGACTTGTTGTACACTAATCATTGTTTTGGTACTATAAGTATACTAACTTGACATGTTGAGTTCCTTGGTGTGATTTACCTATTCTTGGATTTGTATTTTTTGTCTTTGATATGCATGACTTTAATTTCTATAAATAATAATAGAAGTTATGTTTGAAATTAATATACCTTCCTTTACTTTGGAATTATTGGAAAAGAGAAATATTTACCATGCTTTTTATAAAACTACTTTACTACTTATCATGCCATATTTTATTTAAAAATAGCATACTTGATTTATTTTTATAGAGACTTCTTATGGATCACCCAGGTGAGACCCTACTGAGCCTATTATATCACACCCTACATACCTCTTTAGGGGTGCATAGAACTGGTTTTGTATTTCTATGTAGGGAAAGGAAAGGTGATATAACGAGGCAGTGAGGTTTTTTGTTAGCTGAGTTGAGTAGTTGATTGTGAGATGGTGGGAGTCTTCCCACACTATAACATGGAGTAGTTGTCTTCTTTCCTTTTTGGTAGTCCTTTTTTGTTGGACCTATACTTAGATATTGTTTCTAATATTTATTTTTTTGGATTCATCTATATTTTTTTCAGTTTTGTAATATATTTATCTTCTCCACTAATGTTTTTGTCATATATATATATATATTCCATTTTGTTAATTCAGATTAGGTGAAATCATCCATCAGGTTGTAGTTTGATGCCCGAGTGCTAGCCACCATTCTATGGGGACCGGGAACACCCTTCAAGTACGTGATGGATCAGTTTAGGTTGAGATTACGGTACCCATGAGTGATACATGGATTCTTAGTGGATTACCATGGATGAACTCGGTGGGAAATGATGTTATACTATTCCACGAGTGATACTCAACCCCTAGTGTATTATGAGAGATGAGCTCATAGGGTTATAATTTTATATATACCATGGGAAATACTTGGATTCCCATGTAGGAATTCCATGTATGGGTTATGTTTCTCCTTGAGTGAAACTTGGGTCCCTTATTATAGGATACCTTATATAGGATCATGGGATTAATGTTTTATATCATACATGTTTATTATTACATATGGATAATGGTTCCCCTTTTGTGATGTTAGAATACTCTTATATGGATGCCTGAGATTATAGCCATAGGTTATTGGATATTATTATTTTTAGTCTTGTTATTATCACTAGTAATATTATGTGGATGACTTGGATCCCTATCAGGGCATGTCTATCATTTCTTGTCTATTTCTAGTTATTAAATCTCTTATATTTGTATAGGTTGAAATTTGTTCGTAGGTACTTTGACTTAGTCTTAAGAAGGTATTATTGTCCGGGTGTTCTTGAGAAACCTGAGACTGATTTGTTTAAATTTATTTATTTATTTCCGTATTAAGTATACTAGTACACTACTTTATTTTATACACATGGTCTAGATTATGAATTAGACACCATTGGTGGTGGCCCACTAAGTATATCTCACACCCTATTTGGGATTCCATTACCCTGGGGTACCCAAATAGATCTCATGATTGCAGGATCAGTTTTATTGATTGTGTCTTCTTTATATTATCCTTCAAGGACAAGATAGTGTTTTTTGTAATTGGGTTTTTAAAATTTTATTTTTCTATTTTTTTTGATAAATTAATCTTATATAACATTTAATTAAATTATATTTTTTAAAAAAATATATATAATTTTTCTCTTTAACATGTATTAATATTTTGTTATGATCTCTAATTATTTTATCTGTAGAATATTTTTTATATTAAGTTATCTAAAACTAAGGCCTTTCATAGTAAACTCAAGCCAAATATTCAACCACTATTAAGGGGGGCCAGAGGTCTACCCTTATGGGAGGTCCATCCCTCATGGCCCACCCAAGCCGTTCATCGAGCATACTCCTCACATATCTCGAGTGATCCTATATATATGGTCGAGGGAGCACACACATGGGTTGGGAATTGTTCACCTTTATAGTGTGTGTGTTTAGGGTTTAAATAAAAGAATATATACAGTGATTATTGGTTTTTATACCAGTCTTTCATCCTCCTATCATTTCAATGTGAGAAGATGTTTAAAAATTGGGATTTAATCTCATCCATTGATTCATTTAAATTCCATCTCTTCATTTTCCTTCTTATTGTGCTCTTATTTTTTGAACTCCCACACTCAGTTTTTCAATATGCTTTATCTTTCATTCATTCACCAGTACACCAGTGAGATTCATAGTGTCTCTTTTGTACATAACAAATTTTCATCAATATTTATTTTTATCTCGTTTTGAACTTGTTTTATTTTTTTATGCTTCTTCTCTCAAGAGAAATGATCCATGACTTTTTGATCCTCTTCGAATATCCCTCGAGGTCCAGTTCATCTATGAGTGACACAAAATCTCAATTTTATCCTAACATACCTTCTATTTTCTTCTCTAACTAGTGGAATTTTTTCATCCTCTATTGTCTTTAATGGTTGGTATACTGGTTTGTTGTTCTGTCTGTTATTTTTTATTCGAGTTTTATCAGTAATAATTTGATCTTCTTCATCTTCATCAATTTTTTCTTCCCTTGTTCAAATTCTTATTTGTTTTATCTTCTTTTCAAGTCACCATTGGTATTTACCAATGACTGGTAAATCATCTCACCATTGGAATTGGCAACGGTGGGTGACTCGACTCACCGTTGGAAATTTTCCAAAGGTGGGTGATATTACCCACCATTGGAACCTAATGGTGGGTCAATAACCCACTTCAAGGACTTCAAAGGTTAGTGAATTTACTCATTTTTAGACTTCAGTGGTAGGTAAATTTACCCACCATTGAACATAAATGGTGTGTTATTTTTTTATCCATTGTTTTTTTGTTTATCTCACATTTCCTTAGAAGTATCTTCTTCTAGCTCTCATAAGAGCACTTGACTCTTCTATCAAGTGTAGTGATTTCTTCTTAAAATTTTGAAGCTATTTTAATATATTTTATTATTTTTATCAGAAAAAAATTCATCTTTTTTATCATCAGTTTTTAATTATGTTTTTCAAAAGCTTATTTATGATGTTCTATTCCTCCAGGAGCATAGAAGCATGGAAGTATATTTTTTTATTCATTAAATTTTTTTCAATTTCATGATTATTTGAGAACCATTGGTTAATTTATTCATTTTTAAGTTCATTCTTATTTTTTGGCTATGTTTACTCTGAGCCACCATTGGAACCCAATGGTAGGTAATTTATCCACCATTGGAAATCTAACGGTAGGTAATTTTATATTCTTCATATGAATCCATTTTTTTGTTAAGATTCATGGAATTGATTTTAGTTTTGTCTAATTTTTTTATTTTTACTTAAAATTTAAATGGTAGGTAATACTCTATTTTTACACCATTGGACATTTCTAATGGTATGCAATGACCCACCACTCTCTGTTTTCAATGGTAGTTCATGACCCACCATCAGTTAAAATTTGTTTCCAAATTTTTTATTTTCATAATTTTAATTAATGTCTTTTAAATAAATTACACTTTTAAATTTTTTATTATTTTATGTTGAAATTTAACTACAACAATTTTTAAATATAATTATAGCATTTTTTAGTGACACTTTCTCATTATTATTTTATCATATAATGCTCTATTTTTTCCAGCATCATGTTGTATGTATAATCTGAAAAATTATATTATTATTTAAATTATTTTTAAAATGTTATTTTTTATGAATTATTACACTTTATATTATAAATGTTTTATTTTATATTTCATATGAAATATAATTCTAATTATGTTTTGTTTTCAGCACGACTTCAACAAAATAAGGTAATTATCATATTATAATATTGTTATGAACTATCAAGTTTGATTCATACATTGGAGATAGTCACCCTTCTATCTATATTATTTTTAATGTTTTGGGAAATTAATTCAATGATAAAACCCATGTACCATTTTAGATGATCCATTCAAAAAGGATATGCTGATATATTTTCTATTATTCTCAAATTGATCAAGAAACTTATTTGACTACTGTTGTTCTGTTGTGATCATTAAGAATCCCCATTTCCTTCATCTTCCTCCACAGATGTGATCAAAGAACAAGAGTTGAAATGAATTTCTACATCATCTTTTCAACTATTGTTTTATTTTTTTCTATTATTTCTCATTTTTAATACTTCCAACCACCTGTTTTTCCTCTAGAGTTTTGGTTTAATAATTTCCCATCCAAAATCCTTCATTTGGTTATTCCTCCAGTCTAATAGGATTGGTAGGTTGTTCCTCCTAGACAAATGGAAGGTAGGTTGTGACTCATTTAAAAGTCAAGGGTTATACCACCATATGTGAAAAAGGTACATCTATATTTGTATGTAATTGAGTTATAATTTCCATTCAAAATTAAGGATTTAGTACATACCAGCTTCCTTGAGGAGTATAAGAGATTGATGGGATGATTAAGATCTTGGTGATCCAAACCTATATAGAAACTTCATATGTTATCTATTTTATTTCCACTATAACTTTTAACATTGTTATAACTCTGATAAATTTGTATTTTTAATAATAAATCAAAATATACTATTCACCCTCTATATTCACTATTTCTATACCAAGGGACCAAACAATTGGTTTTATATGGTGTTACTTTTTTAGAATTTGGTTTTATTTATTTCATTATCTATTTTGAACTAACCACTATCCTAGACTTAAATGTATAAGGATATGATCCACTACTTTTTTATGGATCATTAGGATTTTGTTATATTAAATCCCATCAAAATACCTCACTTCAATGGAAGTTACTATGTCTAATGTAATGAAATAATGGAGGTTTTTCTTAAAAATATACGTCTCGATTATTAAGATATAATGTCATAACCATATAAACTGTTTGAAGTTGATTTAGAAACTCTCACCGGCAATGAAGCTACAAAATGTGTTTTAAATTACAAAGTTATGAATTACTTATACTGCACTCTAAGTAGAAATATGTATTATCACATTTAATCTAGTAAAACTACTTCTAACATCTAGAGAACTTTAAAAGACACTCATCAAGTAACTAATAAGTTATAATGAACAAATCTTGGTAAACAATGAGTTGAGTTTATAGAATTCAGGATGACTGATCAAGAAAGCATAATTGATGTGTACAAAGATTCACCAACATTTTCAATAGTGTGGTTTCTCTCAGAGAGACCATGAATAATGAAGATGTCATCAAAAGACTACTTTAAGCTCTACCCAAGAGATTAAATTCAAAGAAAGTTTCTATTTAAGAAATTAAGGATTTCACTAAATATTATATAGATGATCTGATAGGATCACTTATTCAATATGACCTGGAAATGAAGAATCACAATGTTGATGACCATGATTAAAGGAAAGGTATAGATTTTAAATAAAATATAAATTTTATTACTAATTACTCTAATTCTGAGTTATAGTAAATTGAAAAGGATGAAGTTGAAATTTTCACGAAACGTGTTTACAAGTACTTGAAGGGTAAGAGAGGCTTTAAGAAGCATCTTATAAAATATTTTCAAAAGGTTGATATAAAGGGTAGTAAAAGAGGTAAAACTAGTAAATATGATGCTTTTGAATTAAATTTCTTTGAGTGTAAGAAAAAGGCCATATAAAATAATATTTTCCCAAATTAAAATAAGATGAGAAATATAAAAAATATAAGAAGGAATAAATAAAGGAACATCTTACAGGATGGAGTTGTATAGAAGAGTCAGAATCAAATTATGTTAGTTTTAAAAGTGAAATGAATCTAAAAAATTGTGTTTAATGGATACAACTGAAAATGAGGTACAATCTGACTATAATTATTGTTATATTTATGAATATAATATTTAAAAGAAAGTTAAATAATTAAATACTCAAAATGAAAATTTTTAAAGTGACATATTGAGAATGGCTAAACCTTATAGGGAACTACAAAGAGAAAATAAGAAGTTTAAAGAAGAGAATAAAAAATTGAATGATTTTGTTTTAAGTAATATATAAGATAAAAAGTTTTTGGATTCTAAAATTATTAAAGTTAAAGATAAAAATATAAGAATAAAATATTTCTTTTCAAAAAATGATGAAGATCCACAATGAAGATTTAAAATAGTTATTTATGATTTAGATAAAATTGAAATGGAATGTAAGCATCTTAAACATGAAAATAAGACACTAAAAAATTCTCCATCATGCTCAAATGAGAAAATACGGGATGACCTAGAAGTTATTCATAAATAGAATAAAAACCTTAAAAAGGAAATTACTTGTTTAAAGGAAACCTTATCTGTTTTTGTTTGTGGTCAAGAAAAATTTGATAAATTAATGGCTATAAACAAACCCAAACATGATAAAAATTGTTGTGGCCACAATAATCAAGGTCCTAAGATGTAAAAAACAATTTTTTAAAGGAATAATGGTAATGTCTCAAATTTTACTTTATTTAATTATAATTTTAAGGGGCATAATTAAAATGAATGTTCTTTAAAGTATACTTGGTCTTTAGGCTATACTAAGACTTTTATTTATGGAAATTTATCATCCAAATTACCAAACAATAAATATCTCAAATCTGTATGGGTGCCTAAATGTTTTGATACCAATACAATTGTACCCAAACTATCATGGGTACTAAACAACCATCTATTTTATTTGTTTTGTAGGAAACCTACCTAAAGAGTTCCAAAGTCCTATGGTATATGGATAGGGGGTGCTCAAGGAACATGACTGGTGAAATTTATAACTTCTTATGTTTTAAATATTATGATGAAGGTACTATCACTTTCTGTGAAAACTATAAAGTTTTGGTTAAAGGTTTTTGAGAAGTAGTTATATTAAATTTATTTATAATTTCTAATATACTTTTTGTAGAATGATTAAAACACAAATTACTTATCATATTACAACTTTTTGATAATGGAATGAATGTAAAATTTAAAGATAACAAATGTATTGTTTATAAAGATAATTTTATTTTATTTTATTCAAATAGAAAATAAAATATATGTTATATTATTTATGTGAATATTGTCTAACAGGTAAGTAGCACAAATAATCATTTAGATATGTAAATATGGTTAACACTGCTAGATGCTTAAAACTACTTCATCTTAATCTTTTTAGAACCATGAGAACTGGTAGTTTAGGTTCTAAAAGATATATTTTTTAAATTATTGATGACTTTATTAGATTTACTTTGACTATCTTATAATCTCATAAAAGTGAAACATTAACCAAATTCATTACTTTATGTTAGAAATTTCAAAATCAGAAAGGTCAATTAATTTCTTCTATTAGAAGTGATAAAGGAGAATTGTTTATAAACTTTGAATTTGAAATATTATATATAAATAATGGATATTTTCATAGTTTTCTTCCCTAAGAAAACCACTACATAGTGGTGTTCTAGAGAGGAAAAATCAAACTGTTCAGTAAATAAAAAAAATGCTTAAAGAATTCAACCTTCCAAAATATTTTTGGACTAAATCTGTTAACACTACCTATTATATCTTAAACAGAGTTTACATCATGAAATTATTGAATAAAACTCTATATGAATTGTTTAAGGATAAAAACCCTGAAATTGGTAATTTTAATGTTTTTTGTTTTACTATTTATATTTTAAATACTAAATATAATCTAGAAAAGTTTGATTCAAAAAGTGATGAAGGTGTATTTTTACAATACTCTAATAATAATAAGTATTATAGGGTATACAATAAAATAACCATGACATTGTAATAATCTATGCATGTTAAATTCATTTAAGATAATGATAAAAGAGTACTAATTATATTGATAATGTTGATGATTTTAAATAATTAAACTTTGAATAAGATAAACTGAATAATAATGATGTATTAGTGGAGGGGAAGAATATATATTCTCAATCTGATACTTTAATTTGGAAAACTCACAAAGATCACTTTTTATCTTGATTTAATGTTATGCATGATGAACTTGAAAGTTTTGATAGAAGTAAATTATGGAATCTAGTTGAGTTACGTAAATATATAATGTATATAGGAACCAAATGGGTTTTTCAAAATAAATTCAATAAATCTAGTAATATAGTTACAAATAAGTAAATATTAGTTTCCCAAGTTTATCTTCAAGAAGAAGGTATTTATTTTGATGATTAATTTTCATTAATTGATTTATTAGAATCCATTTGTACTTTATTATCCTTTTTAAGTTTTAAAAATTTTAAAACTTTTCAAATGGTGTAATTTCAAAAGAGGTTTATGTTAAACAACCACCTGGTTTTGAAAATAATGAATTTCAAAATATTTTTTTCAAACTTTCTAAAGAGTTATAAGGTCTTAAGCAAGATACTCAATCTTGGTATAAAATACTAACTTTATTTCTAATCAAAAATGATTTTGTTAAGGGTAAGGTTAATCTAACCTTATTTATAAAAAGATTTTCAAATGATATAAAGATTATACAAATATATTTTCATGATATTATAGTTGGTTATAAAAATGTTAAACTAAGTAATGAGTTTTAAAAATTAATGAAAAATTAATTTAAAATGAGTTTAATGACAGAATTAATTTTTTTCTTGGTTTTAAAATTAATCAAAGGAAAGATGGTATTTCCTTAAATCAAGCTATGTATGCCCAAGAACTTGTTAAAAAATTTGGGCTTGATTCTTTCAAAACTATGAGAACCCATATGAGCAAAAACTTTAAACTGGATGCAGATGAATCTGGATAGTCTGTTTGTAGTAAGTTGTATTGAGGTATGAAATGAATTCTTCTATTCCTTACTGCTTCTAGGTTAGATATTATGTTTGTTGTCTATATGTGTTCTAGATATCAGTCAAAACCCAAATTAAGTCACTTTAAATCTGTTAAAAGAGTAATTAGGTATATCAAAGGTACTATTAGTATTGGGCTATTTTATTCAAATGATAATTGCTTTGATTTATTATCTTAATCTAATTCTAACTTTGGATGTTGCAGACTTGACCAAAAAATAACTTTAGATATGTGTCAATTTTTTTGTAAAAAGTTTAATTTCATGGAGATCTAAGAAAAAACTATCAGTATAACTATCAACAGCTGAGGCTGAGTATATTATTTCTACTAGTTATTGTTCATAGAGTATTTGGATAAAGTAAACTTTCTATGATTTCAATATTAATTCTGATAAAATTTCTATTTACTATGAAACCACTAGTTCTATTTCAATTTATAAAAATCCTCTTCAACAGTCAATAACTAAAAACAATTATGTTAGATTTCATTTTCTTAGGGATTATGTAAATAAAGGTGATATATGTTTAGAATTTGTTTCAACTGAGAAAAAATTAACTGATATTTTCACAAAATCCATAGATTTTATTAAATTTGAGAAAATAAAGTTTGAATTAGGTTTGCTGGAAGCTTAATTTTTTCTTGGTATAATTTATATTTTGATAAATCTATTCAATTTTTTTATATGTCTTGAATAATTGATTGTGTTTTATTACAATTTGATTAATTTTTATTAAATAAAACTATCTACTTGAACACTAAAACTGTCTATTAATATTTTAACGATTATATAACTCACTATTATTTTCTACTATGTTTAAATGATAATTAGATCATAATGTTTAAAAAATGAATTTTTAAAAAATAATAATGAATTATTATTATTATTTTAAAATTTTATCCAAATATTCTATTTTACTTTATTACTTTCATTATTATTGTTTTCTATTTAAAATAATTTTTTTTGCTATTTTATGCTTTGATAAATTTCAAAAGAGGGTGAAAGTTTTTTGAAGATTTAATAATTTTTTAAGTTGTTTGAAACATTAATAAATATTATGTTTTTTTAATTAAAAAAATGGGGAGATTTTTTGGAATTGAGTTTAAAAAACAATCTCTCATTGTTTTTGATAAATTATTCTTAAATAACATTTAATTAAATTATGTTTTGTTTA
Organism: Viscum album; assembly: GCA_963277665.1. Taxonomy (NCBI): domain Eukaryota; kingdom Viridiplantae; phylum Streptophyta; class Magnoliopsida; order Santalales; family Viscaceae; genus Viscum; species Viscum album. Next base: position 374,281,577 of record OY728142.1, on the reverse strand, counting down.
AAAAAATATATAGTTTTTCTTTTTAACATGTATTAATATTTTGTTATGATCTCTAGTTATTTTATCTTTATACTCTTTTTTATGTTATGTGGGGTAAAAATAAGGCCTTACACGGGCCACTCGATCCAAACCTTAAACCACTCTCAAGGGGACCAGGACGTCTACCGTTGTGGGAGGTCCAACACTCATTACTTGCACAAGCCCTTCATCAAGCATACTTCTCATATAGCACGAGAAGGACCATTTTAAAGTTGGGAGACCATACAACTAGGTTGGGATTTGTTTGCTTTCGTATTGTTTGTGTGTGTGTATGGAGTGTTTTAATCTGAGTAGAGTTTCAGCACTTGTTGTTATATTGCTCAGTCATCCTCCTCTCATTTCGATGACAAATGATTTTAAACATCTGGATTTAATATCAAATATTGATTCATTTAAATTCCATCCATCTATTTCTATTATTATCATGTGCTAATTTTTTGAACTCCTACACTCAGTTTTTCAATCTACTTCATCTTCTTCATCATCTGTTCATTCACTTGTACAACTGTGAGATTCACAGTGTCTCTATTGTACATAACCGTGTATCATCAAGCTTTGGTTTTATCTTATTTTGATCTTGGTTTATTTATTTATTGTTATGTTTCTACTCTCAAGTGAACTACTTATCGACTTTTTCATCCTCTTCATCCATCCCTCGAGGTTCATTTCACCTATGAGTGAAATAGAATCTCAGTTTTATTCTAATTGAACTTTTATTTTTCTTCCCTAGCCAGTGGAATTTACTCAGCCTCTCTTGTCTTTAAGGTTTGGTAAACTATTTTATTTCTCCTTCTATTATTTTTATTTTTAGTTTTATCTATAATCTCTTGATCTTATTCCTCTTCCTCATTTTTTTTATTCCCTTATTCAAATTCTTATTTGGTTTATACTCTTTGTTGAGTCACCCCTAGTATTTACTAATGGTGGTAAAATAAACTCATCACCATTGGAATTTCCAATGGTGGGTGACTCGACTCACCATTGGAAAATTTCCAACAGCAGGTGATTTTACCCACTATTGGAACCCAACAGTGGGTTACTAACCCACCACCAAAAATATAATGGTGAGTAAATTTACTCACCATTAGACTTCAATGGTAGGTAAATTTATCCAATGTTAAACATTAATGGTGGGACTTGTTTTTACCCAACGTTTTTTATCTTTTTTTTCACATTTCTTTCACAATATATTCTTCTAGCTCCCACAGGAGCTCTTGAATCTTCTATCAAGTGAATTGTTCTATACATAACTATTTTAAGTTGATTTAATATATTTTATTATTTTTATCAGAAAAATATTCTTTTTTTATCATCAATTTTTAATTATGTTTTTAAATAGCTTCTTCATGATGTTATATTCATCCAGGTGCATGGAAGTAGCTTTAATTTGGATTAATTTTATTTGATTTTTTTCTATTTCATGATTCTTTGAGAAAAAATATTTAATTTATTCATTTTTAAGTTCATTCTAATTGTCTTCCTTGTTTACTTTGAGTCACTATTGGAACCCAATAGTAGGTAATTTACCTACCATTGGTTATCCAACAGTAGGTAATTTTTTATTCTTTACATGAATCCATTTTTTGTTAAGATTCATGGAATTGATTTTATTTTGGTTTAATCATTTTTATTTTTACTTAAAATTAAAATGGTAGGTTATAATCTATTTTTATACCATTGGAAATTTCTAATGGTAGGTAATGACCCACCTCTCTTTGTTTTCAATGGTAGTTCATAACCCACCATTAGTTAAAATTTGTTTCTAAAGTTTTTATTTTTGTAATTTTAATTATTGTTATTAAAATAAATTACACTGTAAAATATTTTATTATTTTATGTTAAAATATAATTTCAACAATGTTTAAAAATAATTGTATCATTTTTTAGTGAAACTTTCTCATGCATATTGTTTTCATACAATTATCTGTTTTTCAAATCATTTTACTATAATTATAATATACAGAATTATATTATTATTTAAATTGTTTTTTAAATTTGAGTTTTTTATGAATTATTACTCTTTATATCTTATATTTTTCATTTTTTATTTCATGAATGAATATAAGTTTGTTTTTTTTGTGAAAACGGCTTCAAAAAATAATGCAACAATAATATTATAATATTTTTATGCACTAACAAGTGTAGTGCTTACATTGGAAATTGAAACTCCCCTATAGATATTAGTTTTATTGTTTTGGGGGGATTGTTTCAAGGATAAAAACACATGTACCAATGTAAATGATACATTTAAAAAGGATATGATGATACATTTTTACTCCTATAAAATTGATCAAGAAACTTATTTAAATTATATTGTTCTTTTATGATCATTAAGAATCTTCATCACCTTTATCATCCTCAACTATTATGATCAAAGAACACAAAATGCAATGAATTTATACATAATATTCTCAACTGCTATTGTATTTATTTTATATTATTTATTTATTGAAATATATCATAAATTTTTTTTGTCTTCTAGAGTTTTGGTTTAAGATTTTACTATCCAAAATCTATCATTGGTTTATTCCTTCCATTTAATAGGAAGGTCAGGTTGTTACTCCCTTACAAAAGGAAGGTAGGTTATGACTCGTTTAAAAGTCATGGGTTACATGAACTAGTGTGAAAAAGGTACATTTGTATTTGTATGTAATTGGGTTGTTAATATCATTAAAAAGTGAGGATTTAGTTCATACTAGTCTTATTGAGGAGTAGAGTATATTGATGAGTGGACTAGGATCTTGGTTATATCAACCTCTATAAAAACATCATGTGTTATCTATTTTATTTTCACTGAAAATTTCAACACTATTATAACTCTGATAAATTATTATTTGTAATAATAAATCAAAAAGGACTATTCAAACCCTCTAGTCATTAATGTCATACCAAGGGACCTAATAAGAGCATGGGATAAGAGGAATGAGTTAGTTCTCATGACATTATTGGAGATAGTTGCCAAGTCTTTTAATTGTTTCTTTACCTATCATGTGTATGTATCACCTATTGCATGTCTATATGTATATTGCATCATATTCATGCATGATAATTTATACATTCATTATTAATTTCTATAAATTATTATATTCTTCTTCCTTCATGCATTATTCTTATTATATATTTACTATAGATCCATAGGTTATAGTCTCCCCACTATACCTCCAATAGACTATCACTGGTAGTCAGAAGCCTCTGGCATACGAGGAGGTGCACTTGAGGCCTAGTGTCCAACCAGATCAAGGTACTATGTTTAGTGGCACTCAATACAGGATGCTACATATTTAAATTCTATAACTATCTTTATGAATTTAAAATAAAAGTAAATGAATAGTTTTAAAAATGAAATTAATGATATTTATTAAAAAACAATATTTTATTAAATGTTTTAAAATTCATAAAAATCCAATATTCAGTGCAAAAAATCTGATATGGATAAAAAAATAAACCAAGGTCCATTTATGGGTTTATTTTATTTTTATGGTAACATTATTGACCATTAAAGATTAAAAAACCTTGATATTTTGGTCATTGTCAAAAGAGTTAACAACGGGGTTAAAACAAAGAGATAAGGGTTAAAAAATCACATAAAATTATCCAAAGAGATAAGTGTTCCCATCCCCTCACTTATAAAAGGGAATCTATTCTCCTTTCTTCCTCATAAATTTTGAGTATTATATCTCATAAAATACATAACATAATACCTTCCTATTTTCCTTCACTTAATATTAGTGATTTTGGTATTTCCAAAAGGCCATGCTCTCTAGGCTTATGTTGTAAACCAAAAAAGTTTTATCAATGAAGAGGTATAACTCTTAACCAAGTGATTTCGGTTTATTTCTTCTTCTATCACCTTAATTTTTATGGTATTCATCATAAATTAATAAATTAATTATCCTTAATATACTAAAATCTTATTACTATTATGTAACCACAACTATCCACCCACTTTTCCATCAAATGGTAAGTGAAAGTATTGCTCATGTGTACGTGTGGATTACTACCTCCACATAGTGATACAATTCATATTCCATCATCATATTTCATGGATGATTATTATTATGTATTTAATGTTTATATATGATATATATAATAAAATAATTATTTTATAAATGTGAATTATTTTTTAAAATTCTTTAATTCCATCTATCATAAAATGGAAATAACATTCATGCATACATATGACCTACCGTCACCATGAATGATGTAAATCATTTTTCTACTCTAAATTTTATGGATTAATATATCTATATATATCTAATAAACATATATTATATTTATATAATGGTTAAAAATATGGATATTATGGAAATATGATCAAATTACAAGGACTAGAACTGTAAAAATGAAACATGCATAAAAATGAAGTAGTTATGACCCATAATAGTGATTTTAGTAAAGAATTGTTAATTATCTGATGATAAGATGTCATAAGTAAATCATATAAGGCATGATATATTTGATTAAGGTTGTGTAATAAATTTATAATAAATATATATTTATTATGAGGAGGTTCAAACACATACAAATAAAGATGAAACTATTGATAAGGGTTTCTCGTCTCACTTTTATTTCTGTGAGACATATGTCATATTCACAAATTTTTTACTTTGTGTGGTTTATAAACTATAAATGAATTTATTTCATGATTATTTTCATAAAAATTTTGGGGATATAAAAATATATAAGTTTATTTATTTCATATGGTTTTATTCATATAATACCAAAGCAACAAGGGTTATTTGTCTCAATTTTGTTTTTTTGAGACGTGTTTGATTTTATCAAACTATTTATGTTTATGAGGTGTATATACCATGAATTTAAAATTTTATATCATATATACTTCTTAATTAATTTTATTTAATGTTAAAAATCAAAATTATTTAATCCAAGGGGGTTTTACTCGAAATTTACTAAATTGGTAATGGTTTATTTCACAATATCATCCTTATTCAGGATTGTTATGTTATATTTGCATTGGAGGAATTATATAATATTTCTATCTTAAAGCTAATCTATTTTCTTATATGGTTATTTTGAGAATTTTTGAGAAATAATGCAATTTTCATCACTTTGGTGCTTAAAATGATTGAGAATATTTTATTTAATAAAAATAAACTTTATTTCCTCTTTAGTCAGGAATCATTTTCTTCTATGTACATGTTTTCTGTAAATATTTTCAAGAATTTTTATAATATTCTCATATTATAATTTAAATTCATTTTTTACAATGTTTTAATTTTTGAAAAAAAATAAATGGAATATTATTTTCATTTTCCAAAGGATGTCTTTTGGTTTTTTTACTAAAAATGTGAAAAGAATATTTGTTTTATTGTACACATCGTGAACAAAATTTCCCATCATCATGACCAGTCAAATATTTTATTATTTATTTAAAATTTTTCATTGTTCTCTTCAATGAAAATGTTTTCTAGAATGTTTTGTAAAATTTTAGATTATAAATAATTGATTTGAAAATGAAAATGGCAATTCTTCAAGAAAATTTCTAGTGATCTTTTAATAACATTTTTCATCTATGATAAAAAAAACTTTAATGTTATATATTATTTACCAGGGATATGATCCAGTGATACCATCCTTATTTTTTCATTAGATGGTTCATGATTATTATGATGAGATGTTTGTGAAAACTATTTATTTTCAATGGTTTATGTAATGATGAAATTTCCAAATGTTTATGAAACTCATTTCATTTAAACAGTTTATGATATATGATGAATGATTTATGATCTTGTGTTGCACATATGAATAGATTATGATTATGTGATGATTGGGACCATAATTATATTGCACACCAATGAATTGGGTAAATATGGATATCTCCTGAGATAATAAGGACTGAAATGGGGAGTAGACCTAGTTCAATAAGGAAATATGTCCACTATGATAATCTTGGGAGTAAACCTTGAATAAGGGTATTATGGAATAGGGAGTAAACACGGTCTACTATGATAGTTTTTTTATGATTATTGACTAAGGAAATGATTATCTATTCTTTTGTGTATGCCACAACTTAATAACTTATTCCAATTTTATACTCTCATGGATTATGTTCTTTTATTCCATCTTGATTCATGTCTTATGAACTACCAATATTTATTACATGACTAATAATTATGATCCATGATATATTGGGTATGATTTTCAAATGGTAATAGCATGTTCTTGTACATTTATTCTCATGTTATGTTTATGTTTTCATGGATATTTCTCTTGCTTACCCTTACTAATTATTTGATCTCACTATTTCTTATATTTCCTTTCCATGGAGTATGAATAAATTTTTTTAAGCTGGATATTTCAAATAAGGGTGATAGTTGAGAAGAACTAAGTGATAGATAATATAGATATTTTATATACCAATTGTTTATGTTTTCTAGTTTGCAATGAAATTAAACCTTTATGGCTGTGGAACAGATCAAATTTTCATGTATTGAATATTATTATATTAATATGTAATATCTATGTATGAAATGTATGGGTCACTATATAGAGGATATATTTAAAGATAGAAACCTAATTATTATTGATAAGGGAACTTGATCAAACCCACTATTGTAAAATATTTTACATGGATACTAAATTACTATTATTTAATTATTTTTTACTTCATTTTATTGATTCCACTTTTGCTAAATCATGTTTATGAGTTTTTTATTTTTATTTCATTGATTTTTGGAATAAAGATGTCACAAATAACCCTTTACTTTGAAGAAAATAAAGTAGTGGATAAGGGTGTTGAAGTTATATGATATTTTAATTGAGACATGGGTGGGGTTATAATAATTTTTAACATAAAATATAATTTAATTAAAAATTAAAAATAGGGAGGATTCCACTAGTTACTTGGTGCACCCCCAATGGGTACTCACTATCCCACTAGATACATAGTAATGGGACACCAATTAATAATAATGGTGGAAAAAGATAAAAGAGAAAACTTGAAATATTATAGATATAGAACATTGATGCATGTTACAAAGTCCATATTCTTAAGAGTATATTATCCCCTTGCTAATTTGGTAATAATATGGGTTGTAAATGAACCCTATTTAGGATAAAATGGTGGATTAATACTTGAAACTAGTTCTTAGTGGATAATGTTTCTTGGTTATCCTTTAGAAATAAGAGATTATAAGTGGAGATAATTTATTCTTACACTATAATAAAAACTCTTTGATTATTATGGAATAAAAGGATATAATTTTTTATTGAAGTGTATTATTGAGTTTAGTTTTTTATCCTATGATCCCTTCATTATATAGTAATGGATATACCAATTCAGATAAGTAATACCACCATTTTATATGGGATACACACATATTTTTGAAATTTATATACATTTGGATTTAATTCTATCTTTTATATGACACCAAATCAAATTAGTGGTCAAGATTTTACCCTACCAGTGAATAAATATGTCGTTAGATCACATTGAATCAAATATATAGTTCCAATAATCCCTGTTTAGTGAACTATTATAACCCACCAGATATACTTGTTCAATATTCGACCTAAACTATAGTGTCCCAACAAATATTTTAGATCTGACAATTACATTGGAAGAATAATTTCACTTTTAAGAACCTCTTACTAATGGGACATGTGAAGTGAATATTTCACTATCATAGTACTATATTACATGATCATGTGTGTTCATATGTGAATATTTTATTTCACTGTTACCATATGATTTCAATCTAGTACCGTATCATTTTTGAATAATGATAATTTTTTTCTTCTTTATAGGGTGGTCCCACCCTATTCCATTTTTAAATGTGGAATTCCAATCCTATAACCTCTGTTATTATGTTTAAAAAAATGAAATATTTTTAAAAAATAGAACTAAAAATATGATTCAATTTTAAAATATTTAAAATACACTTTGATTTTGAAAATAAATAATCATACACTATTAAAAAAACATTCATTAATAAAGGCATCTTGTGATTTGAACAATTATAGATTAGAGAACAAATGTTTAATAGAGAAACAAGTGTAAATTTCCTTGAACTTGTTACACTACTAAAAAATAGTCCTTTGACAGTGTTGACTACCTAAGAAGAATTCAAATACATGGTCTTTCAGCAGCACTAAAAAAGAACTGATAAAGGGGTCCTTTATCTGTGCTAAAAAATCATTGATAAATGGGTCCTTTATTGGTGCATTTAAAAGTGCTAATAAAGGACCAAATTTATCAATGGTTTTATTTATCACTGCTAAATGACCCACTTATCATCACTGATAATGGGTACCTTTATTAGTTCTTTTAAAATCATTGATAAAGGGTCATATTGCATTGTGCTGCAATAACACACTCCAGCATCAGTGCAATTTGCTGTAACAACACACCCTAGCACCAGAAATAGACTAGATATCAACAAAAATAAGTATAAAAAAACATTTAAATGAAATGAAATTTACAAAACAAATACAATAAAAAAACTATATTATAGACATTTCAAACATTAGTTTATACAATTACATAAATACAAAGTATTACATACATTAAAAAACATCAATGTTCCTTTGTATTGTAATCCTAACCCTAAATCATGCTATTTACAAAAAAACACCCCTTCTCGAGAAAAAAAATTCACCTGTAAAAGAAAAAAAAATCTTATGTTAATAATAATATAACTAAATAAATTAACAAAAATTGTTAATTTTACTAAAATTGATGTCAATTTTAAATAAAATAATGCACTTAGAGTCATATCGGCCATATTTTGTGTCTAATTGAGATGAAACGGATTCCAACACATATCAAATTTCTTTTGGATTATTTTATTAACGTATCAAAACAATCTGAATGCGTTTTCTCAGTTTTGTGTAAGTCAATTTCCTTTTTTATTAAAATGTTATTTTAAACTAGAAACATATACTTTGACTCATTCTAATGAAATAATGTATCAGTTTGTCATGAAACAGATTCCTACACATCAAAAATAACTTATGAGTCATTTTCCTAAATTATCAGTAAGATCAGAGTGCATTTTATCGATTTTCAGTGAGTGATACTTTTTGACCTAAAATGTCAATTTTAAACTGATAATGGATACTTTGAGTCATACTGGGCACATTGTGTATCATATTGAGGTGTGGGTAATTACTAAACATCACAAATGACTTATGGATTGTTTTCATAAAGTACCAAAATAATCCAAATGCATTTTCTTGGATTTAAGTAGGCCAGTTTTCCATTTTACTAAAATTCATGTCAATTTTAAATAAAAATATGAATTTTGAATCATACTGGTCACAACTTGTGTCGGATTGAGGTCAATTTTATTCCTAAATGACTCAAATTAAATATGTATTAATTTACTAAAGTATCAATGCAATCAAAATTCATTTTCTCAGTTTTGATTTTGTTAGTTTTCTTTTCTACTAAAATGTCATTTCAAACTGGAAACAAAAACTTTGACTCATTCTGATCACATCATGTATCAGTTAGACATGATGCCAATTCCTACTTATAAAAAATGACTTATGAATCATTTTCCTAAATTATCATGAAATCTATAGAATATTTGATTATTTTTTAGCGATTGACACTTATTGAACTAAAATGTAAATTTTAAACTGGTAACGAAGACTTCGAGTCATACTGGGAAAATAGTGTATAGGATTGTGATTAGGATAACGAATACAAATCAAAAATAACTTATTGACCATTTGTGTAAAGTATCAAAACAACCTGAATGCGTTTGATTGGTTTTGAATAGGTCATTTGTCCATTTTACTAAAAATAATGTCAAGTTTAAATAAAAAGACACACTTGAAGTCATATCGGTCACACCGTGCATCAGAATGAGGTGCCTCTAATTCCAACACATCTTAAATGACTTATGGATCATTTTAATAAAGTATCAAAATAATCTTAATATGTTTTCTCATTTTTTAGTGTGTCACTTTTTTTTTACTAAAATGTCATTTTAAAATTAAAACATGCACTTTGAATCATACCGATCACATCATGTATCGGTTTGATGTGAGACCAATTCATACACATAAAAAATTAATTATGAATATATTTCATAAATTATCAATAAAATATAATCACGATTTCTTATTTTTCATTGAGTGGTATTTTTTTGATCTATATGTCAATTTTAAACAAATAATGGGCACATGGAGTCATACCAAGAACATCGTGTATTGGATTGAGTTGAGGTTGATTCCTACACATAAAAATGGCTTATTGATAATTTTACTAAATTATTTAAACAATATGAATGTGTTTGATCAGGTTTGATTAGGCCAACTATCCTTTTTACTAAAATTGATGTCAATTTAAAAAAAATATGCACTTTTATTCATACCAGTCACATCGTGCATCTGATTGAGGTGAGCCTGATTCCTACACATCTCAAATGACTTATACATAATTTTACTAAAGTATCAAAACAATTTGAATGATTTGATAGAAATTTAATTTAGATTAAGTTAATTTAGTAGAGAACATATAATATTAGGATGAAAAACATAGTATATTAAAAAACACTTTTAACCTCTCATTGATTTTTTTATGTTTTTAATGATTTAAGGGATTTTGTTCCACTATATTAAATCAAAATATCCTTTTTATAGTCTCCTATAGTGTATAATACATTATCTACATTGGGACTAACATGAACTGATTGTGATCTCCCAATTAAAGGTTCATCCTTGATTAAATTTTCATCTGATCCGATATTTGTTTTAGTCGCCAATAGGAAAACAGAAAAATTCTTGTTTGTTGGATTAGTGAAATAAAATACTTTCATTGCTTAGGATTCCATTATGCATAGATCGTATTTTCCCCCTTCTTCACTAAAATTCACCTTCACAAATACCATTTCACCAAATTTTACTACACTGATATTATAAACCCATTTGTAATAAAAAATAGTCACTTGAAATGTTGTCTAATAAAACTTGTATATCTATTCGATAATGAAAAAATATAATATACTTTCATAAATTGGATTTCTATCCTTGGAACCAGATATGTTCATAGCTTTATCCCCAAGCATAACACCACTATTTCACATCATACGGTAGTCATCTTGTTCTTTTGTATAGAACGTATGATCATTGATTAAAAAGCTAGTGTAAGAAATAACATTTTAATTTGATCCCATGGATAGCCATTGAACTCATTTGAAAATTGAATTCAAATACCCAAATAACTCCTTATAAATTTGATCCAAGGACTAACTTATAAACTATTGATTATGTGTATTTGATATACTTCATTCATCCCTTGATGGATTGGAATCTATAAGAATTTATTTGTGGGATTCAATTTATAGATCAAAATATTCAATATTATATAAAATTTAAATCCTTATCCAACTATATCAAGGTAATTGTAACCGCATCTCTTCCAGAAATCCCTTTTCCCATAATGTGTTCACTATGAAAAGACTTAATGAGATAGATGCTATCAATATTTTATAGGTAATCAGTAAAGAATTCAATAGATTCTTCAACAATATATAATTATTCAATACATCCTTATAGATAAATTCGATTCTTGATATACCCTTTCAAAATATTTATATACTATTCAATAGGATACATCCATCTGTAATGGACAAGACCATATAGTTGAACATATCTAATCAAGTGAACCATCTGGTGGACCATTATATCAAATATTGATCGTGGGAACATCTCTAATCTACATAATATGACTACAACCTCCTTATTCATAATGGGAAACTTCTTCGAGTCAATAACTTTACTACACATGGCTTTGAAAAAGAAGTAGATTTGGGTTAATGCATTTTGTACATTTTGAGGTAGAATGCAATGAAAAGAAAAAGGCACTAAATCTTACATAAAAAAAATGACATTCGTGTGATTTTAGTCCTTGTAACTTCAAATTAATCATTTAAATGACATTCTTGATATTTTATGAATACCCCTATGGATCATTTACACTATTAAGGAAAAAAAAATTCAATTTTCTTGTTTGGATAGAGTGTAAGCTACTGGAGGAAGAAAATTCCTCTTTTTACCCTACACCAGTGACAACTCTTCCCTTATCTCTATTTCAATCAAGTCCAAGCTAGCCTTGATTTCATATTTCATTTTTTCAGGAATATTTAGTAATTTTCCAATAACAATATAAAAAACATTTTTTCTACATTCATGATATAAAGAAAATGTCTGACATATAAAAAATTCCAATATGGGAATTCAAATAAAATTGATATCTTATTCCAACTTGATTTTGTAATGGTTTTCAAAAATGTTTTACCAAAATAAATATCAATATATTTAACTTTTTATTCATTTGATCGCCCATTACTAGAGATGGTGTTGTACCTTGATCGATATTCCTATAGAATGTTTCCATCCAGGATCAGTATTTATATCATCGAGGTAAAAATATATGATGTCTTAAAAACATAGTCTTCTAGGAATGTTTCAACCAAACTGAGTATGTGTGTTTTTCTCAAATGCAACACCCAATATTCCTATAATGTTATAGCCTGATAAATTTCCATAAGAGTGGAAGTGATTTATCACCCCACGTAAGATGTACCTCAATGTGAATTCTTCACTTATATGAGAATCATACATTATAACACTTGTATCCCACATCAATTTTAGATATTAGATCAATGGATCCAAATAGACATCAATATCATTACTGAGTTGTTTTGGTCCAGATATAAGTAGAGACAACATAATGTATTTATGCTTCATGCATAACCATGGTAGAAAGTTATAATTTACCAACATTAAAGTCCATGTATAGTGAGTACTACCCTATACACCAAAAGGATTTATTCTATCTTTATATAACACAAGAAAAAAGTTTCTCAACTCATTCCCAAATTGAGGATACTCGTAATCAATTTTTTTCCACTAAGGATAATTTGTTGGATGATGTAGGTTCTCATATTTAATAATTGTATCTACATGACATGTCAATTGCCTTACAGTTTCTTGACATCCAAATAGTCTCTTAAACCATGTAATGATAGGAAATTACCATACAAATTTCAAAGGAATTGATTCATTTTTCTTGTATCGATCAACTCCACACTTAGGACTGAGTAATTATTGTCCTTGAGAAACGATATTAAATCATTTGAAAAAGAATTTATTTATTTATATATCATTACCATTGAACTTAATATTCATTTAGCATCATATGTTTGGCATGACAGTTCATTTTTTTCTAGTAGCATATCATTCAAGAGACCAATAAGTTCTATAAATCTAGTCTCACTCCACATGCTTCTAGTTTTCAAATTATATAACATCAGTACAACTGAAATTTTTTTTCATTTAGTTCAACAGATATACAATGGTTTCTTGGAAAAAATATTTAACTCCTTAAACAACTTTGGACAATCATGAACGTCATATTCAATTTCCATTGTCATTTCTTTCATGAGATCTCCATTATCATTTACACTAGTATTCATATAAAATGATCCATAAATCGTAATATCATCCCAATAATTGTCCACATTCAATGTTTTCCTATGATTAGTCCAACATTTATAGTTTTGATCTATTTTTTTGAAAAATAAAATCTTTTTCTAACTCTTACGGACTAATTTTTATTGAATAACAACAATATAAACATAGATAGAGGATTTGAAATGGGGCGTATGCATGCTATCTTGCAAACATTATGAACTATTTAACTCCATATTCATACTCTTTTTTCAAATGATTAACATGCATCCATTTTTGATTCATATCCATCCTATTGGTTTCATAAAAGATTAATTTTTTATAATAAATAAATAAATACACATAATATATTCATTATCAAAGGTGAAAGTTATAGAAAATTATAATAAGGGGAACTCAACATTTGATTATTTGAAATAATTTCAGTATGTTAAAGAAAATGGTTAATTGAAATTAAGAAAATAATTACTCCACTATGGTAGGTCTTATCCTATGAATTCATTCAAAGGTAAAATTTATATACTATTTTCATCCTCATCAACTCATCTCCCTAACATTTATCATTGCATTTTGTTGTTTGATACAGATCCTCCATATATTGTGGAAATGCACCTATATTGCTTGAAATACTGTCAGTAGTCATCCATGGGATGAATAATTATCATAGTAGTATAAGAAACATAAAATATATGGGGGTGAGTTTCAAGTTAAAAATTGCAATAATAACTGTTCGAGAGATGAAGTTTATGAGGATGAAATTTTTTTATAAAAAAGATGGGGGTGAATATCAAGAAACAAATTAAAATATAATATAAGAAATTAATGATTAATAATAAACCCAAATATGATAAATAAGAATAATAAAATCTCATTAAATCAAATAGAAAATATAAAAATGTATCGATAAAACATTTTATTAAATAAAGATTTATTTCATATACATGGATAGTAATCAGATATTCCTTGTGGTGTAACAAATACATGTAGACCCAAAATGATGAATAACTAAAAAAATTCTATTATATACAATTTGTTAACTTTTATTATATTTTTTGGAACAAGTGATGTAGAAACCTAAAGAATTATTACATTTAAAATTAACGATATATAAAATATTTGAAAACAACTCAAGAATTTTGGGATGTCATATCACTACATTGACCCATAACAAGGATTCTAGGGAGTTCATCACATCATATCTACCCATATGAAGGATTATAGGGAGGCCATCTAATAAATATTGACCCATAATTGAGATTTTAGGGAGGTCCATAAAGAAGTTGTCGTATTGAAATAATATACATCAATAAGATATATCACAAACAAGGGAGAAAAACACACCAACCCTTGAAACTTATATCCCATACACGCTATCCTCTACCAAGATGGAACGACTCCTGTGAGGTCACATTTTCAAAGTGGAATACCCTTATTTTACTCAGAAATCTCAGTGGAATCCAAAAATTAATAGATCTATAAAACACCACTCACCATCTAAATTCTTTACTACACAAATACAAAAATAACTAGTCAGTTTAATAAACCAAGAAGCAGTATCATAGGCTACCCAACCACCATCATAGAAATTGATACATAGAAAACTATATAGATGATAAAAAATGGGATGGTACTTCTACCATATGGTTAATTTTAATATTTATCCAAAAAATAAAGTATGATTTATCCACACATTCGCATAAATTAAATAGTACCTCACAAATCCCCTATAATAATTCACATCTATAATTGAGAAGTAAGTAGATGCTCATATGGTATGGGAGAGAAGTTAGGAAGTCTCACATTATAGGGGTTTCACACCCTAAAAATTCCAAGCATCAAAATGGATGACCTCTAGGGCCAAATCTCCAAAATAGCTAACTCACCACACTCACAATTCCAAAACAGCCTCTGCCACAGCTAGAACCATTGATGTTTGACACCCCAAGTTTTATAAGAGAAAGTATAGAAATGATGATATTT
Organism: Viscum album; assembly: GCA_963277665.1. Taxonomy (NCBI): domain Eukaryota; kingdom Viridiplantae; phylum Streptophyta; class Magnoliopsida; order Santalales; family Viscaceae; genus Viscum; species Viscum album. The sequence continues at coordinate 374,266,115 of OY728142.1, read as the reverse complement.
GATATAAAGTAGATAAAGACTTACATTCAATCCTTGGATTCCATTGACCCTTGAATTGTTCAAGCCTTGAATTTGAGCCTTGGATTTGTTTGAGCCCTGATTCAACCTTGATTTGTTCCTTTATTCGAGCATCGATTTACCAAGGAGGAGCACAAACAATGGGTGGATTTTGTGGAAAGCTTATGATATCTCAATGGGCCCGCAACTGGTTAGGGTTTTTAGATAGATCGGGAAACTTTTTTGAGCACTTCCAAAAAAGCACTGATAAAGATGTCTTTTATCAGTACTTATGTAATAAGTGCTGATAAAGAATATATAATTACAATTATAAATAAAAATCATATATATATATATATTTAATAAATATTTATAAATATAAATATAGTAAATATATTCTTTTTTAAAATAAATTTAATATAATTTTATAATTATTTAAATATATAATTATTAATTTATAATTATATACATTTAATAAATATATATAAATATAAATATAGTAAATATATTCATTATTTAAATAAATTTATTATAAATTTAATAATTATTTAAATATATATAATTATTTATTTATAATTAAATAAATACTTTTTAAAAAATATATTCATTTATTTATAATTATAAATATATAATAGAATAAATATAGTAAATGTACAATTATAAAAAATTTATTTATAATTTTTTTTATTTATAAATATTTTTTTATGAATATTTTTTTTACATTATTAATGAATGTATAATTTTAAGTGCATGCCTGTTAAAAATGAGTGAAATTGAATAAATTAAAAATATGTACACTTAAACAATATTGAAAAAATGGATAATTTTTTATGTGTGGGAATTTTATAGAAAAATTCATTAATTATGTATATGTGAAATAAATATAACACATATTTGATTGATGTTAAATTGAAAAATAAAACTGCATTCTATTATATGTCCATTACTATATGGAATTAGTCAGTATTTTTAATTCATATTAATTTTTAATTATAAACCATTATTCACTAAAAATGTGACTATTTAATGTAAAGAGAATAAATATTTTGTAATATATAAATCATATTTATATATATTCATATATCCTTATATTTTTAATATACACTATTTATTAGCATTAATAATAATTATCTAATTAATAAAATGTTTAATATTTTTCTCAATTTACTTATTTTTAATTATTGTTTGTTTAATTTTAATTTTTAATATATATATATATATATTTAATATATACTATTTATTAGCATTTATAATTTATATATAGTATAATCAATTTATTCATTGGTATCAATATTTATTTAATTAATAAATTTGGTAATATTTTTTTAATAAACTCATTTTTTATTTTTTATTTATTTCATTTTTTCATTTTTTATTTGGATGATTATCAGTGCTAAAAAGGTTATAATAAATGATTCCTTTATGAGTACTAAAAATAAAGTATTGATAAAGGGCCCCTTTATGAGCGCTAAAAAAATCTATGATAAAGGGTACATTTTTTCATCGCTAAAAAAAGGCGTTTCTGATAAAAGGTTAAATTTATCAGCACTTTATTTAGTGCTGATAAATATGCCATTTATCATCACTTTTTCCTAGCACTGATAAATATCAACACTGTTAAAAGCCTTTTTTGTATTAGTGTAACTCTTTTTATCATGAAAATTCATCCTATAAAAATATATTTAAATTCCTCAATTTTTTACCTTATCATTTACACCATTAAGGACATGTGTCATAGATTATTTCATGAATGTTTAACTACTAAAGTAAAAATATTTTTGAATCAAACCTACTTGTACATTTACATAAGTGAACTAAAAAGTGTTCCCATGTTTCAAAAAGTTTTTTGATATCCTTGTCTCATTAAGAGTTTTAAAAACTCACCCTATTTTACTCATGGGAACCAAAAACCATTTTCCTAGGATGTAATATACATTAGTTCTTCCTTCACACATAAGATGGAATTTATTATATTGTACTTAGACATGAAAATTTACACATGTGGAGTTGAGTTCCCTTCATTGGTCAACATTTTATAAAGAATTTTATCACATCCCTAAAAAATTTTTTAACACTAAATCAATTAAAAGTACCTTTGTTAGTGGATCTAAATTTTTTTGGAATAATAAAATAAATTCCATAGTTATGATATAACTTTGAATTAACTACCTCACATATCCATCTATGTGACCATGTCTCAATATTTTGTTAGAAGTATTTCTATGAGACCTATCGAGTATTTCTTAACTATAATAATGTATAACAAATGCACACATTATCATATTCTACAATTTTATATCTAATAAAATATATATAAAAAATTTTACTTCTTTTTCAGTAGATTCCAGAGTAAATTTGAAGACATAATAAAATCCATTATAAAAATTTGTTTGTTTTATCCCTAATAGATCTCTCCCTCATAAAGTTTAAAATCCAACCACCTATAGAAAAGTGATCCTCAAGATTATTAATTTAACATATATCATAAAAAACTTCCAACACCATTTTATTTCCACTATATCATATATAAAAATCCATATTTCCCTTGAAAATTACAAAAAATATACAATATTAGGTCTTGTACTCTTTATATAAAAAATAATACACCCAATAACCATTTAATTTCTAGTTGAGAATCATCCCTACCAAGATTTGGTAGCATCCTACTCCTAGAAGTATATGTGGTAGAAACCAATGAATAATCAAACTATTCAAAAAAATATTTTCAATTTAAATAGATTGGGAAATTAAAATCAATTTTTTATGCCTAATAATTTTAATTCCCACTATAAAATCCACTTCAATGAAATACTTTATATCAATGTTTCAAGATAAAACTGAATTTCCTTTATTTACTTGGTTTGTGTGAGTTTAAAATATTAACATGTCATAAAAATATAAAAAAATGACACCATGATTTTTAGGGAACCTACTATAAACACAGATCATCTTGGTTAACTACAAAACCATTTGAAAAAACTTATTCATAAAATCTGTCATGTCATTTTTGGGATCTTGTTCTAAATTATACAGGTATACTACTAATTTATAAACCTCATTTTCCTTTAAAGGTACTATGAATCCTTATATTTTTTTACATATTTCATCTACTAATTAACCATTTAGGAACTCTATTTTAACATATATTTGGTGAATTCAAATGATACATGGAAGATAAGGTGGGGAGGATAATAATAGAAACATTATTATCCATGGGAGTGTATGTATCAAAATAATAAATTCATTCCTTTTGATTAAATCCATTTTCCACTAATTTGAATTTATATTTCTCAATTAAAATTTCTTTTCTTACTAAATAATCATTTATAACCCACTATTTCTGAGTCTTATAGAAGATAAAATAATATCCAAGTATCATTTCTAATTATAAAGTCCATTTTATCATTTATAAATTCCTTACAAAGAGACGAATCATAAGATGACATAGCTTCATTGTAAGTTATAGTGCATACTTTATATAAGAAAACTAGAGTTTGTGTAACAAAACCATCAATATCTCCTTTGAAAAAGTAAATATATAAATAAAGATTTATCAATTTTTATATTCTTTGGAAAATGGGTATTTTTTATTTATCAACGATATAATATCTTGATTCAATAACATTTTCAACAACTACTAAATCATTATATTGTAAAACTATGAATCTATAAGCTTTACAATTATTTATATATCCTAAAAATATGCAATCAATGCTTGTTTAAAAAAATATTTTATGTTTAGGTACTATTACAATTTCATGACAAATCTAAACATTTAAATAATTGAGATTTTGTTTCCTACATTTATATAATTCATTGTCATATAAATTCATTTTTTGGTAACCCTGATTAGGATGCGACACAAAGTTAATAATTTATTTCTCAAAAAAACCTATTCAGATGTCTAATATAGACATTATGGAATTAAACACTTATTTTAATATGTTATTCTTTCTCTCAGATACACCATTTTTTTGGGGTGTGCATGGATTCTTCACTTCATTTATAATCCCCTCAGATTCAAAAAATAAAGTATTGTAATATTCTCTAACATGGTTTGATCTCAGGTATTTAATTATAAGCCCAAATTTATTTTTAACTTTTTTTTTATAAATTATAAATTTATCTATAACTTTTTCTTTGGCATGCAGAAGATAAACATGAAAAAATCTATAAAAATCATAAATTAAAGTTACAATGTAATTTTTATTACCTGTGGTGGGTGTAACATGAAAATTATATACATTGGCATGTATTATTTCTAAAAAATTCTTTTCATTTCTATAATAATAAATGGTTTCCTAACTATTTTACTTTACATTCTTGTAATATATTTATTATCATTATTATCCAAGTTATATAATAATTTAATTTCTATCATGTAATGCATTTTCTTATAATTTATGTGACCTATCTGATTATATCATAAATCAAAACACTGTACTATTAAAAAAATATAGTTTTATTTAATTTAAATAATAAATCATATGGATTCCCCTTTTCAAAAAAATATAGACCCTTAGAGATAAATTTCATTCCCTTAAATACAAGCTTAAACCCATGTTATTCATCAAAATAACTGCGCTCATAATTGAAAAGTGTTATTTAGGAGTGTTGTTTCCATATTTCTTATTATAAATATGAGAATCCCACTTGAAGTGTCCAATATTTCCATATAATTAACATGACCCTTTCTTATTATTGAATTGTACCATTCCCTTTAAAGTATGATTTATATGTTTGTGTACCTTTGAGAACTCAAATGGGTTAACTCTCTTACTAATAAGGACCTTATATTTAAATTAATTTAGTCTATTTAATTTCTTATTCAGTCTATATTATTCTTTTAAGGATATTTAATCACTAATTGGGGATAATATCTTCCATATTATGCTTTATATAATATATAAAATTATTCTAATAATATGGGATTTTACACCTAATAGATGTGACTACACTAGTATCATCCATATTCTTATTATTTTTCTTTAAATGTTCAAATATGTTTTGAATTTCATAAAAATTCTCTATGATGGATCTAGTATCTAATAATTTTCATGAAATAAAATTTCGTATAACGAACTTCTTTCTCACTACATCCTCAGTGACATATTTTTTCTCTACGAAAAATAAATCTCTTTTTTCATAAGGTATTGATATGAATCAAAGAGGTCTCTAACTAATGAATTTAGTGTGTGTCCTCGACTCATGAGATCATTATTCTATCATTTCTACCTTGTTTGAGAAACTTATATTGTTTTTTGTCCATATTTGTAGTGGTTTTGGAATCAAAATATCATACAAAACCTTAAGAGTTATGAATATTAAGTGAATCCTCTTTAGCCACCATGGGAAATTATTATTATCGAATTACTTCACCTTCATCATTTGGTTGATAATATTCATGTAAATATTAAATATATATGTTTATTATTAACATTTTATTTAATAATTACATATAATAGTGGAGTAGAAAACTTATAAGATTGGTATATGGAGCCCACTGATGCATGTTAGAGTACATTCACCCCCACCACTTTGGTAGCATTATGGGTGGAAATTAAATATTATTTAGGATACAATGATGTCTCATCACCCACAACTAGTAATTAGTGGATAATGGACCTTACATAAAATTTGAAATTAAGAGATTTCAAGTGGATAATTTTCATTTTCATATTACAATAAAAGCTCTTTGATTCTTATGGAGGATAAAGAGATAATTTTTTATTGAATTGGATTCTTGAGTTGAGTTTTTTTCCCATGGTACCTCTATTATATATGTATAAAAATACCCATTTGGATAATTTATACCAACCTATAAATTGTATATAAATTTGAATTTAATCTCATTTTTAGACAGAAATATATCTTTACATCAAAAAAATAAATTGACACGTCATACTTGTACAACATTCAATGTGTTTCAACATAACACTACATTGGGTGACTGAATGCATACACATGTGGATAGTGTGGTTCACCATCAATATAGGATTTTAATCCATCACTTTATCATTTTTGAATAATGATAATCTAAGCCGATTTATAAGATGGTCCAACTATATCTCATTTTTCAATGTGGATTTCCAATCTTCCAACCCCCTTTCCCCCTTTAAAAAAAATTAAATATATAAAAAAATAAAACTAACACCAATGGTCATCTATGTTGGGTCTGAAACCTCATGAATATAATTCATCCTTTGTAACTTACATGGGTGAAAACAAATTATTGGAACCAGTAAATTATAATAAACCCGTGCTAATGACATATCCAAAATTGGGAAGACAAGTCACCCCAATCATGAACTGCAACACACATACACAAACCATACATGATAATCTAAAGGATAAAAAAAGTAAAAAAGAAAAGAAAATAAAAACATAACTATTTTACATGGTTGAGACTAATCCTTAATACATGGGGGGAATGATTCAAATACTTTTATTAAGGAAATAGATGATGGTTACAATGTCAAATAATTTATATAAATGATACCACTGTATAAAATTATATTAGTTCTCAACTGATGAAACCAATTCCACTTCCTTTTATTCTTCACAAAGTGTATGTCCCTTGGATCCAATATTTATGGGTATTCCTTCACTTGGTTATAGGAATCCACCTCCTTAACTTCTCGTTTTGATGAATAGTTCATGATTTTGAAAAATCCATGGATTCTTCTTATGTATCCTCAAAAAATACCCCTATATAATCCTCATGAATTCTGAGAACCTCTTATGTAATTTTGTAATTGAATCTTATGTACCCTCATAATTAACCCCAACACAATTCCTTTATATATTTTCACTTCAACCATTCAAAATCATCATTGTTTCTTTCAATTTTAATGCTTTAGGTATTCCTACTTCTAGAGTACCTACTTCTGAACTTCTAGAATTTGGTCATTTATCTTTTATATCTTTACCTAGTTTCACAAATTAGACTTATAGAATCACCCCTTCTTTAAGTTTCAGTGATGATACAGAAAATGGATTTTATATGGATAAACCTAACAATACCCCACTTGAGAATCATTTTTAGGATTATCTACTAAGTACTCCATAAGAATCCATAAAATCTTCCCACTCTCAATCATCAATTATAGTTTCATGGTTTCCATAACATTATTCTGATCATATCATCACAACCAAGGTGCAACACCACCCTAGTGTATTCCAAACTACAACCTTGGTCATCATATCTTATATATTTTGAACTCTATCTACCTTCCAAAAACCTATCTCTTTTTCCTTTAACAAATTTTGGATAAAGTGATACTTTAGATAAATATTATTTATACTTAATTAAAACATTGGATTTTTAGATTAGTTGATAACACATTATAAATCACATAATAATGTCCCAACCTCTTGCCTTCTTCTAAGATCTTACAAAAACCCCATCAGTCAAATAAACTCCTTCCAAGATTCCATCAAGTTAATGTACTCTGGATCCATTATTAAAAGTAAAAATAATAGTTTAATATTTGACAAACAACTCATATTTGTGCCTTTAATGGTAAACACATAGGAATTGGTTCTCCTCTGATTGTCAATGTCTCTCCTAATGTCAGAATTTAAAAACCCATGTGGTGGATCATCCATTCCAAAAAAAGAGGAAAATTTTTGGAACCATTGAGATACCAAAAGATCCAATTTAATAAATTTGAGTGTTCTCATCTAGGATTCACCATGAACTTGATAATAACTCCCAGTTCATGAGTATTTTATGATCATATACAAACCAAGGAATACATTAAGCTTTTGAATTCTAATGTAAATGTAACATTTTCCTTGTACTCATCCTTTACTTTCATTCTAGGTTACTTATCCCTTCTTAGATTAAAGTGTTTTCCAAAGGAGTGGTACCTAATTTTACCTCACTCATTCAAAGGAGTTTCACAACCTTCTTAATTAATTCTGACTAAGATAGAAATAAAGTTTTGAAATGTAATTACTTTATGATCCATATCCTCCAAATCCATTTCACTATGCCTAGATCCTTCATCTCACTAATTATAAAACATTCATCCTTTATATCATCAATACTTTCCTTTATTGATACAAAATAAGAATGTAATCCATATAAACTACTAGAAAACTACTATATGGTCATAGGTATTAAGTGTGGCTATAGAAAAAATGAGTGTGTTCACTATTGCTATGGAAATGAGAGTTTGAAAGTAGCTATATGCACTCATAATTGGTATATAAAATATAACCGTGGGAGATGATCATGCCTATAGAATAATTATCATGGGATCACACATTGATATATATACCTTATAGCCATCAGCAGGGCCTGTGGATACAAGTTACCCAGATTTAAAAAAAATAGTAGTTCTTTTTTGAACTTGAAAATTTAACAAATCACCAAAACAAAACTAATAATATAAAAAAACATCAGAAAATACATAATTAAATAAAATATAACCATTATGAACTCTAAATATAGTTGAAATAAAAATTGATGGCCAATATCAGTATAATCAAAACCCTCACTACAACCACCACCACCATCCTCATAAACATCTCCTACATAAACACCAATACCAACATCACAATATCTCACACAACCACCACCATCATCATCATGGGAACTAACATTACCATTTGCATCTAAATAGGTAGCATTAGCATAGAAACTCTCATAAACAAATTGCATCATAATCAAACATGCATCTACTAAAAAACACGCCTTTAAATAGTGCTGGTATTTATCTGCGCCAGAGAACTGTGTTGATAAAGTCCATCTTTATTAGTGCTAAAATAATCACTAATAAAGGGAGCCCTTTATCAGTGCTAAAAAAATCGATGATAAAAGGAAACCTTTATTAGGATTTTATTTTAGCACTAATAAAGGTAACCCTTTATCAACAATATTTTTAGCGCTGATAAATGACACCCTTTATCAGTACATTTTTAGTGCTAATAATGGTCAAGAATAAAAATAAATAATTAAAAAAATAAAAAAAAAACAATTTAATTAATTAAATAATTATTGTAAAAAATGAATAAATTGAATATACATATATATAAATTTTAAAAATTAATAAATAGTATATATTAAATATATAGATATGTAAAATGAAAAAAATGAAATAATTAATCAAATAAAAATTCAAAATAAGTAAATTATGAAAAATATTAAAAAAATTATTAATTAAAAAATTATTGATAAAAATGAATAAATTTAATATACATATATATAGATTATAAATATTAATAAATTTTATATATTAAATATAGATATATAAAATGAATAAATTGTAATAATTAAACAAAAAAATTAAAAATGATTAAATTAAAAAATTATTTAAAAATTTATTAATGAAAAAATTATTAATAGAAATGAACAAGTATAATATATATATATATATATATATATATATTATAAATATTAATAAATAATATATATTAAATATAAATATATATATAATGAATAAAATGTTTATTAAAAACATATTAATATCTTATTCTTTTTTAATGTTGTTTGATTTTTCAATTTAACATATATCAAACATCATGTGTTACATTGATTTCACGTACATATATATGTAATTAATGTAGTTTTATACAAAAACACACAAAAATATATAGAAACACATACACCTAATATTTATTTAATTTATTAAAATCTTACTATATTTTAGAATTTTATTATAACATGATAAATTTAATATATTATGTTTTTAATCAATAAATTTTATTTATTTATTTTTAAAACTATTACAGTTAGGTTATTTATTTTTAATATTTTTTAATTTTTATTTTATTTTTGAATTTAGTCATTTTATATTATTTTTTATATATATTTATTTACTATGTTTTAGTATTTTCAATATATATTCATCTTTGCTTCAATATATATATATATATATATATATATTTTTAATAATTTATTTTTAATTACAAAAACATATCCATTTTTTCAATATTTTCAAAGTGTCCTCATTTTGAATTATTCAATTTCACTTATTTTTAAAATGATTGTAATTAAGATTACATATCCACTAATAATGTTAAAAATATATTTATAAATAAATATATTTATAAATGTATATTTAATATATTTATAAATTTATATATTTATAATTAATATAAATAAATTATTATTATTTTTTAAATAAGTATTTATATAATTATAAATAAATAATTATATATATTTAAATAATTAGTAAATTGTAATAAATTTATTTAAATAATTATAATTATAATTCCTTTATCAGCGCTAATGTTTTAACACTGATAAAAGAAATATTTATCATCATTTTTTTAGTACTGAGAAAGATCGATATTTATGAATGCTAAAAAAATGATGTTAAAAGATATCCTTATTAGCACTAAAACATTAGCGCTGATAAATATGTCTTTTATCAGTACAGATAAATATCCCTTTTATCAGTGCTTATCAATTTAGCATAGATAAAAGGGATCTTTATCAGCGCCTTTTTGAAAGTGCTATTAATAGTGTCCCCAATCTATTTAAAAGAATCCAATGTATGTTATTCTATTCTTTTCCTCTATCATTGTTTTATTTTTTAGGTTCCACATTTTACATTTTTGCACTGTTCTTAACCATGACAAACCCTACATCTCATCTCCTCGCCATTGAAATACAACGAGTGGTTCTATTTCATCTTTTTTCTCCATAGACAATGGTTTCAAAGAATGATAAGGATGTTTTCATATGGTAAGCTTGGTCAACATATGTGTATGGGGCAGTATGGATAAACAAAATCGATTTTACCCCAAACGCTACTGTAAAGGTAATTCTGGCTTTATAGCATGATCAAATTGAGTTTCATTATATATTGAAGAGGTTCACCCATTTCTCAAACATGTTATCTATATCCCGAAACATTGAAACAAGACTTTAGTGAGTGGGAAGTGTGTATGAAGTGATGTGCTAACCTAAATTGGGAACTATTAGGGTATACTAGGTAAAAAATGAAACAAAATTGAATCAAAGTGAAACTATGAATATTGGTATTGATTATATCTAAAAGAAAAAACTTTCCATACACAATAAGTAATCCATAAATATGTATGGATAGAATTAGATTGGATACTTAAGTTACCATATGAATTCTAGGTTTTTTTGTTTATTTTTTCCTCGGCCTATCTTCTTGAGTCTCAGGCCTCTTATTTAGGAGTTGATAGGCAGGAATCGGTAAGAATATATGAAATTCCATGATCTTAGGTGTCTTTGATTAAATTTTTTTCTAGAATAAATTATAAATTTATATTAATATAAATAATAAAAATAAATAAATAGTGTATTCTTATTTACTTATTGGTGATTATTAGGTTTATATAACTTATTAATTGATTAATTTTATTTAATAACCCCCTTTATTGGAACTATTAGTTAGTTGTTTCATACATATATTTAAATAATGCTTCAAAAATCCTTTAAATTATATTTAAAGTATTAAAAGACTTATTAAAAAGGAAATTAATGAGAGACAGGGGAAGGGGGTTCATATTTAATATAGATTATTTTCTGCCTATTCCTGAAATATTATTGTTTTTTTGGAAGGGGAAAATTATGAGAATCTATACATTAATATAGAATATGTCACAAATCTAACCCCTAGATCTCCATATGAAGGATCCAATGAATATCCTCTATATTCTTGAACTTATAATGATCCTTATGTCCTAGATGTAATTAAAGATCTACATCAAGCTATGTAGTATGATTTTTAAGGATGAGAATATATATTATAGTTGGTTTCTCTATGATTTTATGGTAATATATCATAATAATTAATTTAGGATTTCATTTAATAGATTAGTCTAATTTATAAGGGTAAAAAAATCTAGATCAATACTGAGCATAAGTTGAAAAATTCACCCTTTAAAGGGATGTATATTATTAGAGGGATCTTATAGTGGATTAAAAAAATATCCAAAATTGGAAGGTGAGGAATCCTTGAGTAGGCAGAATTGATTTCAAATGTTGGTGGAGTGAGATTCATTTCTTAAAGACCATTATAGTATAGGTATTCAAATTCCTCTTCAATTGAGGATACTTTTTGAGTGATTCCATCAGTGTAGGTTCCTATGACACATTAATCCTTATTTCCACTTTGATGTGAAACTTTTATATCAATGTGGTTAGTTGGGGAACATCTAATGGTCCTTTTGATATATTCCTTCTCAGCAGGGTCATTAGATACTACTAGTAGATTACTTATCGTTGAGTAGCCTACGAATGATGCTAGATAGGGTTTCTCTATAGTCATAGGTACAATCCTAGTATATTATACTCTTGTTGATGGTCTTAGGAGACAAAAGATTAATATTCTTTATTTATGAGTATAATATATTTCATCTTGAATTGGAATTAAAAATTATTCATAATTTTATTAAAATCAATATTCTCTATAAGTAAACATATGGAAAAACAGTAATTAGTGTCAATTTTATACAATAGTGGTAGGAACAAGTGGCTATATCTTCCTAAATTGAAAGCGAATGTTTCCTCAAAGTTGATGAGTATTGATACACCAAGATAATATGGATGTAATACATGGAAGATTTTTAAATTGATATATTATAATTCTTATATATAGTCATTTTAAAAAATATCATTATTATGAGGTATTTTGATTTTATTTTTCATATGGACCAGTTAATCCACCTTTGAGATCATGCTGATTGTCATTAAAAGGAATTTTTCATTATCATATTATAATGGTGATTGGTATACATTTATTGGATAATAAAAATTTAATGTAGGTTATGTGGGATCAAATTAGGCGAAGTTTGGGTTTATTACCATAGAAATGACTAGTATGATGCTTGGAGTGGTTATAGATGAAAGGAAAAATGTTCTATCTTTAGTGGTTGATAATTTTTTGAATGCTTTACTTGAAGATTTTTCTAAGATACCACTCAATATATAAGTGGAAATCCGTTTCAATATATTTGATAAAAGAGAAATAATTTCTATTCAAACTTCTCAAATTTATCAAACTAAATTTTTAGACATAAAAATATAGCTGGAATAGATTGAGTACAATGGATTCATTGGAACTAGTATCTCACCCGGGGGATATCTATTCCTCTTTACTAGGAATAGTGATGAATGTCTACATTTTTATATAGAGCATTAAATTTTGAATAGAGTAACTATTATTCAACACTTTCCTTTTCCAATAATCAATGATTTATTTGATCAGTTGAAGGGAATAAAATAGTTTTCATAGATCAAATTAGGCTATGGTAATAATCAACTCTGAGTCATACCTGAGCATGTTTTGAAGCTGATATGGTCATATTTGTACATAATCATGCCTTTTGGGTTTGAAAATAATCAAAATGTGTTCATTATGGTGTTGAATTGAATATTTTATACTATTTTTGCGTTGATATATCCAAGTGAATAATCCCTCTGGGGATTCACATGGGAACCAAAATCTATTAGCATCATGGGAAACATAATATCTCTCAATCACTCACTTACCTACACCAACACAATGCCACCCATACACTATAAACTCATTCTAGCTTCATACGAGACCACTGCGAACTGTATCTCCACCCACTATTGTGAAATAAGCATACAACACATAATAGTCATAAGCAACATAAATAAATTTTCATAGAAAAGGACCATGATTTTCAAAAATCTGGTTGTGTAAATAAGGATTCATTTTGTTAAGATAGATATACCATACAATACACTCCATGCATAAAATTACCCAATTGCATGCATCTTGCATGAAAATTGTTACTATTTTTAATAGAGATATAATACTTAAATATTATAGTACAAATAACCTTTACTACCTTTATTTAATCCATCATAAGATGATTTATTTCCTTCCATATCTTAATGATTTATTGAACTCCCTCTTTGAAAATATCCTTCATCCCATCATTTTGGTTCTAAAGTTACATGATGACATACCTCACACTCAGATTGTATTCATTAATTTCCATTAAATACACTTCCATGGCTTTGAATACCATATCTCCCAACTCATTCTTCAACTCTTTCATCCTTTCACCCTTCTCATTTACTACTTCTTGAGAACAAAAAACATGACACTAAAAAATTAATCAAAACATATTGAATTATTTTTTTTGGTTTCTTGATATGCATTATCTTATATGACTCACTCAGTTACTTTTGACAACACTTTATCAAAAATTACTTTTATTTTGAGTGTGGTCACATTAAATTGTATTAGAAATCTGTACTTAAGAATACTTGGATGAGAATACTACTATAATAAGTTACCTCTTTAAAATACTCTAGTTACACATTTTTTTTGAGAAAAAACATTCCAAACACACCTTTTGATTCTCTTCTCTTTCAACCTTGATAAATTTAAAAGGGTTACAATCTAACTCTCGGAGGTCTTCCTCACATAATGAGCAGAGCTCTTTAGCCCTGTTTTCAAATTCATCTTAAGGATACTTTCTCTTGGAATCTTGGAGAAATGGAAAATCTTCAATCTCCCCCATACACCTCACACTAATACCACAAAAAGTTTTTTATCTCCTCTAATTCCATAAAAAAGAAACATTTCAAAGGAAGTAGAAAACTAAAAAATGTTTGTGAGTGGTAGTAAATGACTATAAGTAAAAGTTATATGCATTTGAATGTTCATTCCTTCATTTTTGAAATTTAATATGTTAGAATCCATAATTAAAATTGCATTTAGGTTATTTTTTTACCTCAGTAGAAACTCAAATTTCAACTCCCAAATAGTTATTATTTCATTTTGTTGCTTGATATTCATCCCCCATCTCTTCTATGTTATTTTAACTACTCTGAGTATTATTCATCCAAAATGATCACTAATACATATTATGGGATGAATTTTGGTTATAGTAGTTCAAGAAATATAGGTGTATGTCCAAAAAATATGGGAGATAAATATCAAACAATAAAATGCAATAATAACTGTTCATGAGGTATTTCAACAAGGAACTTTGGAACCATAATTATGGGAGGAAGGCTAGTTTGAAAGAGGAATTCCAATACATCATCAAGATATAGAAGGTAATCAATGTCTAAGGATGGATTAAATAAAGGAATTGAAGGTTATTTTTATTTCATTATTTAAGTATTATATCTTTGTTTGAGATAGTAAAATTTTTTATGCAAGATGCATGAAATTGTGGACTTTTACGCATGAAGTGTATTGTCTATTTTTATTCAAGATAAATTATATATTTGACTACTCATGAAGACAATGTCTTCTGAACATGATGATATTACCAATTTCTTGTAAGAACAAATAGTTGATGATTAAATGGTAGAATTATTAGAGGATTTACAACATGTTGATGGAAGAAAATAGCAACAATGCAATATCATGGTGGTGAATAAAATTTTCTAAGAAATAATTTAGGGTATAGAATTTAAGGTTGGTTGGAATAAACACGACCAACCTATTAACCCTAAAAGGTCAATGTTCATTATTTATCTTGGGGTCACAATGAGGATGAATTTGTCAATTGATATTGATTCTTGGTACTGCTGTAAGAACTCAGTTCTTATTCTTGAGGTATGGGTTTCTTCTTTTCCTCTTTCCTTAAGTTTTTTTGGATAAAATAAGGATAATGGGGGAAAATCCCAAATTTTGTGGGTATACGCTGTGTACTTTTTCCACACACTATGCACTTTGGCCGTGTGGGATGCGTACACAGGGTGTGTAGGCCTGTCGATGATGAAGGGTGTAAAAAATGACTACACACCGTGTACTTGGTATTTACATTCCATGTACTCAGTCAGCAAGTGAGTAGTAAGGTGGCGGGAGTAGCCGCCAGCTGATCGACAGTACACACCATGTATTCAGAAATACATGTCGTGTGATCATGCTGACAGATGAACAGTACGGCGGTAAAAAGTAGCCACCAGAGGAATAGTAAAAAAATGAAAATTACATGTCGTGTACTTGAGATTACATGCTTTGTAGTTTGTTATTTTTTACTTAAAATGGGAAATAGTCTCTTCATTTGGTAGAGGAGGATTTTGATGAATTTGGATCTTGGGAGGAGAGGAAGGAGCTTGGAGGAGCTCCTGATCACACGACGAGAATCTGTTTCTTCCGCCGTAGATCACGTTAGAACCGTGTGGGTGAGTTCTTCTCTCTCCTTGGGCCATTCTTACCAATTATTCCTATAAGGGAAGTTGTTTATGTTTGAAAGAGAAATATTGTATTCTATATCTACACCATTCTTGTTCACTTCTAGAGGAACCATTCGCGTATATTGATTAGTGGAGATCGAGGTAGGTGGTATGATGTTTAATTCCGACTGTTGAGTGATTTTGTGTACCATTGTGTTGCACACCCATGTTCGGGGTGTTGTATGGCTGAGGCATTGATTAATTATGATATCTATAATTTCATATACAATCTTATGATAATTATAAAATGTTATTTGGGATCATTTCTTAGATCCAGGTCCACCCCATGGGTGTGTTTCCCTTGTTTAGTTTTTTGGCCAGGATACCCGAGGGTATGTCGTGATTTAGCATGCTTTGAGTTTTCTTGAGAGAAACTATATGTAATTTCTTTCTTATGTGTTGGGCTCGGCCCGATTTCTTGTTTAGCCTGAGGTAAGTGTTTCTTATGCCTGAGGGTAAGTGTTTTGATTAGCCTGAGGGAAAATTTTCTTATGCCTATGGGCAGTTGCTTCCATGCCTGAGGGAATTATCACGTATGCCTGAGGGAAATATTCATTATGCCTGTGGGAAATTACCTACAGGTTTCGATTCTGATTACCTGAGGGTAAGGTTTTCCATGTCTGAGGACTCTGTTAACTTTTCATTTTCATTGTGGTGATTTTACATGTTATACCTTCCAAGTTAAATCATAGGATTGGTATTGTTTTACCTTGTACTTATGAGACAACTTGTTGTAGTTAAGATGCGGCACTGTTTAGGTGATTGTCGGCTGAGGCTGAGTCTCGAGAACTTATAATTCAATTATGTTGAATTGTTAAATAATTATTAAATGAAAATGGAATTGGTAGGAGTAGATACTTTCGAGTACTTCCTAGTTTACAGCTTTTCCCTTATTGCACACAGTTTTTGCACATTTTCACTGATAGTCGGGCAAGAGGCTTTGGTGGTTGCCTATTGGGATTTATTTCTCACTCACTATTTGGGTCATGTATTGGTCCCAAATATATTATATATTTGCAGGTGTAGATAAGGGAAAGGGTCCCTATACAGGTACTTGATTGTTGTAGATGAGTAGGAGAGCATGGGACCCGGATTAGGCTTGCGATGCTGCTGAGTTCCTACTGCACTGTTTTGTTTTACTTTGTTGTATTTGGTCCTTGTATTATACTGCTTCAGATTGCAGTGTATCCTGTTTTAGGTTCTTTCTCAGACATAGGGACATATTGCATCATTATATATATGACTTTTGGTTATCTTTTTATTTAGTACCATTGTCCTTTTATCTTAGTATTGTTTACTGCTTCCGCACATTTTTATGTTTATATTTTCTCCACTACGCTACACTTTGAAAAATGAGGTAATAGTTTCCCCACTATCAGACCAGGGCCCTCACTGCTAGTCGACAGCCTCTGGCATTTGGGGAAATGCACTTCAGGTCATGTGACCAATCGTGTTTGGGGCACCCGTTGAGTGGAACCCAGATCCGAGACATTACAACTACATCCAACCTATAACGAAGGAAATACTTTGGAAAGATATAATGGTAGTGTTATAATATACTTTCTATATTTTAATAAAAATTTATATAATGAAACTTTGATTTAATTTTAATTATTCCATGAAAATTCATTTATTTTAGAAGATTTATGTAATAAATTATTCTTAATGGCCACTAGAAAATCCCATATAGGCTTATGGACTCTTATTATGAAGTTATATCTTAGGGATACTGATGGGAAAATAAAGCTCTGCCCACCACTTAGTCATGTACACATTATTAATCAGGAAACATGGACTTCTTTCATCAATCGTCGCAATGAGAAATCATTTCAGGTGAATTGAAGTCAATAATATATTATTTTACATTATTTATTTTATCCAACTTCATTAAAAATTGTTAACTTATGAAACAATAAAAGAGTGCTGAAAATAAAGAACATGCATCAACACCAACGTACCCCTATTGCAAACAATAATGGGGTGCACTTGATTAGAGAATAAATTGGTATCTATTTTAAATCAACAATAAAAGTTTAATTATGTTAAATGAAACAACACATGTTTCTTTATTTATATTCATATTGATGAATCAAAATTTGAAGCCACTTACATCCCACCTCATGTACTAGAGAAGGAGGCTCGTGTAAATAAAGAGGGCAAATTAGTTGATAAAAACAAAAAAAATAGCATGGGAAGCATGTTTAAGTATGACATAATTGTAATTAGTTATGATTTATAACAATATTAAATAAAAATATCTATTTATGTTCATATTTTATATATTTTTTAGACAAAATAATTTAAAATGACCGTACCAGAATAAAGTCTACTTTCAGTAGCTTTGAAGAGTCCTAAAAAATATGCCCGTGTTAGAGGATTAAGTTTGGGATTATCTCTATGAACATATTTCAAGAATATAAAACCACATGAAGATACATATAATATGGTGATATGATTATAGACACAAATAGACTCAATGCAAGATATTATTTTGTGGTCTGTTTTGGCAGACCAATGTATAAGAAATGATTAATGAGAATCGGTGGTGGAGAAAATATATTCACTTGAACCAAATGATCCCACTAGCTTTAAAGCTATTTATTCCCGCCAACCACATAACTTATCTAGGGTAATAAATTTTTTTGTTACTATTTATCCTAAATTTGAATCAAAAAACTTATGATAACTTTATATTATTAAAATATTGCAGGTTATAGTTGTATGTGATTTGTATCTTTCAACACCCACATACCACCGTGTTTCAATGGGTACAATGTATAATATCCTAGGATACCAGCTACACAATCAAGACCTCCCAAAATATCACATGATAGTGGGTATTAAGGTATCTTATGAGCCGACTATTGAGTTTCCTATTCCATGTGATGGTCTAGATAATAAAATGGTCAAATATTCTATTAGAGCATTCATAGCATGATCGTATAGTCTTATAATGATACACGAGGTATGTCTTTAACAAATTTTTTCATATGAAAAACATGTAACACTTGATGATAAAAGGTCTAAAGTGAGATATGATATTACATATGGATAAAGCAGTGGACAAATGGTAGGATTAATCAAGAAAATATAGTGAATTGATAAAGAAAACAAAATGATCTTCCAAGAGTTCCTTATCCTTTCCACTTCCAGATAAACATTTATTATCATTACAACTTCATGTAGAGACCACATTTAAGGATAAAACTATTTCTTACATTGAATATAAAGAAGAAATATATGGATATTACTTAATAGGTGGAACTGTTATCAAGACTCTAAATGATATTCTCAAGCATTAATGGCTGGGTATCTCAACTATGAATACATACATAAGGTACATTTTCATAATACATATATCCAAATAGTGAGATAATTTGTTTATTAAAGTTAATAACTATTAATATTTCTTACACACATTTATATCACAACTATATAATGGTAAGATAATGTGAAACATGATTTGGATTCATTAATCCCTATATCATTTCTACATCAGAACTTACATTGAATGAGAAGGAAATTAAGAAGAAAAAAATATGAGTTACTTGAAGTGTTTAATAAAAAATAATTAAACAATAGACTATTTTTGATACCTACAATTCAAAGTTAAAACTCTATAATATAATCACATAAAATATATTTTTAATTTTTGAATCACTTAAATGTTTTTGTTTTTTAGGACACACTGGATTCTAATAGTAGTCAATATGGACACCTTAAATAATTATTTTTTTGATCCAATGCATGGATATGAAACCAACCAACCACTCATGATGTCTATTCTGAATATGTAATACACTATAATAAACATTTTATAGATAAAATTTAAATTATATGTTCAATGTATGTTTTAAAAATAATTTTTTATAATAGGGTGGTTGCGAAATACAGGCTAGATCTTGGCATGAAGTTGGTATCTTAAGGGATAAAGCTTGTGGATTACTACAAATGGGAAAAAAATTAAGGTATATATAGAATGATTTAACTATAAAAACATTTCAAAATAGTTTACTTATTTTAGTCAATGTTTCTGAAGAGCCCAAAATAAGATAATGACATTGATTATGAATATTATGTTTGAAATTTTATGATAGAAATCATAAATCATGAAAATAATAGCATCCCCCAATAGGTAATTTCTGAAGGTAATTACTATTTCATTAAATATATTTTATAATCATTTGTTTTTTTATATTTTATTAGTATGATAAGTATTTCTGAAAACATATTTACTCAAAATAAGAGATCAATTTGTTTAAATATGAGTGGGAATCATACTTTTTGTTAGAATGTATGCTGATAATAAATTTAGGTGATTACCTGTAATGTTTGTGATCTAGTATGAGTTATGAAATTCGAAATATATTTGGGATGTGAATAATTAGTGTCATAATGCTTATATATTATTTTTTATCTCTTTACCAAGGAGAATTATAATGGATGAAATCAATTTGTTTAGAATAACTGACTTGTAAATAATAAAATTATTGGGCAATCACATAAGTGGAGGCAGAGGTGGTGGTAAAATAAAAGGCGGAGGTGGAGGCAAAGGCGAAGTCATAGTCAGAGGAATAGTTGGAGTTAGAGACTGATGTAGAGGAGGAGGAAGAGGTTAAGAATGAGGTGGAGACCAAGGAGGAGGAAGATAAGAAGAACTAGCTTGAAAACAATAAAACTATTGTGAAATGAAGTAAAATGTGGATCATACCATGATTGGGTTTGAGAAAAATCGTTTAAAAGTGTGCACAACACTTTTCACTTAAGATAAGAGACATTGTTCAAGGTGAATGAATGAAATAATGTTTTTACCACTTGTTTAATTGATTTTATATAGGTTATTAATCCACATATAAGATCATTCTATGTTGTAATCTTCAACTTCTACAATAGTGTTATTGAAGCAACATCTGTACAACTCTCAATCATCATACAGGTATATAAACCAACTTAAATGTTTGAATAAATATGTGTGTAATCAACCACTGAAGTCAAAAGGTGTATTAAAGAACTATGGGAGGAAAAACAACATTTATATATCATGGTCATTGAGAAGGGTTGGTGTCCAAGTGTCTATTATCAGTTTAAAATTGACATTTCAATACAAAAAAGTTTCACTCAATAAAAACCAAGTAAATGTACTCATATTGTCTTAATAATTTTGAAAACTGGTTCATAATTCATTTATGATGTGTATGAATCAGTCTCATATCAACCCCACACACGATTCCACATGTATGGTTTAAAGTGAGTGTTTCCAGTTTAAAATGAAATTTTAGTAAAAAACACAAGTGGCATAGTCAAAACATAGTAAAAACATTATTATTGTTTTTATATATTAGAAAAACAATCCATAAGTAATTTCATATGTGTATTAATTAGTCTCACCAAAGTCCGATTCATAGTATGACTGATATGACTCCAAGTGAGTCTTTTTATTCAAAATTGACATTAATTTTAGTGAAAAACACAACTAACATACTCAGAACTGAGAAAATTCATTTTAATTATTTTGATAATTTATTAAAATGATTTATAATTTATTTGTGTTGTTTATGAATCAGTCTCACCTCAATCTGATGTACGGTGTGACCGATATGACTCTATGTTTCTGTTATCAGTTTAAAATTGACATTTTAATACAAAAAAATGTCAATCAATAAAAAACCAATAAAACACAATCAAATTGTCTTAATAATTTGGTACAATGATTCAAAATTAATTTTTGGAATTTATGAATCAAACTTGCGTCGAAGCCACACATGATACCACATGTATGGCTCAAAGTGTGTGTTTTCAATTTAAAATGACATTTTAGTAAAAAAACACAAGTGGCGTACTCAAAATATAAGAAACACATTCTGATTATTTTGATACTTTAGTAAAATGATCCATAATTCATTTGGAAAATTTATGAATCATCCACACCTCAATCCCATGCATGGTGTGACTGGTATGACTCCAAGTGTGTCTTTGTATTCAAAATTAACCTTAATTTTAGTGAAAAAAAACTAACATACTCAAAAATGTGAAAATGAATTTTTATTATTTCGAAACTTTAGTAAAACAACCCATAAGTAATTTTTTATATGTAGTAATTATCTAAACCTCAATTAAATACATGGTGTTACTAGTATTAATCCAAGTGTCTATTATAAGTTTAAAATTGAAATTTTAATAAAAAAAATTGTCACTCACTTAAAATATATCAAACATATTCATATTGTGTTGATAATTTGGGAAAATTATTTATAATTCATTTTTTATTTGTATGAATTAGTCTCATGTAAAACCCACACATGATGCCACCTATATGGCTCAAAGTGTGTGTTTCCAGTTTAAAATTACATTTTAGTAAAAAACACAAGTGTCGTACTCAAAATCAAGGAAACACATTATAATTAATTTTATACTATAGGAAAATCATCAATAAGTCATTTTGGATGTGTAATAATTAGTCACACCTCAATCTGACACACAGTGTGACCATTATGATTCCAAATGTGTCTTTTTATTCAAAATTGACATTAATTTTAGTGGAAAACTACTAACATATTAATAAAAGAGAAAATGCCTTCGAATTATTATTTTTACTTTAGGAAAACTTTCTATAAGTCATTTTTTACATGTAAGAATCTGCCAAACCTCAATACGATGTAGGTTGTGATAGATATGACTCCAAGTGTCTGTTATCAGTTTAAAATTGATATTTTAATACAAAAAAGTATCACTCACTGAAAACCAAGAAACCAGGGTTAAATTTTATTGATAACATTAGAAAATGATTAATAATTTATTTTTAATGTGTATGAATCTGTTCCATCTAAAACCCAAACAAGTTGCTAATTTTATGGCTCAAAGTGTGTGTTTCAAGTTTAAAATGGTATTTTAGTCAAATACATAAGTGGCGTACTCAAAACTAAGGAAACACGTTCTTATTTTTTGGATAATTTAGTAAAATTATCTATAAGTCATTTGGAATATGTAGGAATCATTCTCACCTCAATCTGATTCACGGTGTGACCAGTATGACTCCAAGTGTGTTTTTTATTCAAATTTTACATTAATTTTAGTGAAAAAAACAACTGACATAATAAAAACCAAGAAAATGAATTCATATTGTTTTGGAACTTTAAGAAAATGATCCATAATTCATATGTGATTATTAGGAATCCTACTCAACTTAATCTGATGCATAGTGTGACTATTATGGCTACAAGTTTCTGTTACCAGTTTAAAATTGACATTTTAATACAAAAAAGTGTCACTCACTGAAAACTAAGAAAACATACTTGAATTGTCTTAGTAATTTGGGACAATAATTCATAATTCATTTTTGATGTTTATGAATTATTCACATCTGAAACCCACACATGATGGAACCTATATGGATCACAGTGAGTGTTTCTAGTTTAAAAAGATATTTTAGTAATAAAGAAAAGTGGCATACTCAAAACCAAGGAAACACATTCTTATTATTTTGATACTTTATGAAAACTATTCATAAATCAATTGGGATGTGTAAAAATTATCTACACTACAATCTGATGTATGATGTGATCAGTATGACTCCAAGTGCGTATTTTTATTCAAAATTGAGAGTAATTTTAGTAAAAAAAGAACTGACTTACTCAAAACTAAGAAAATACAATCAGTTTATTTCGGTACTTTATGAAAATGATCTATAAGTCATTTTTGACATGTAGGAATCAGTCACGCCTCAATCCTTTAAACAGTGTGACCGGTATGACTCCAAGTGTCCATTTTCAGTTTAAAATTGACATATTAATACAAAAAATTATCACTCACTGAAAACTAATAAAATGCACTCATATTGTTTTAGAATTTATAAAAATTATTCATAATTTATTTTTTATGTGTATTAATTAGTCTCATGTCAAACCCACGCATGATGATACATGTATGGATCAAAGTGAATGTTTCTAGTTTAAAATGACATTTTAGTAAAAAACACAAGTGATGTACTCAAAATTAAGGAAACAAATTATTATTGTTTTGATACTTTAGGAAAACTATTCATAAGTTATTTGAGACATATATGAATCAGTTTCACCTCAATTGGATGCACGATGTGACCAGTTTGACTCTAAATGCGTCTTTTTATTCAAAATTGACATTAATTTTAATGAAAAAATAACTAACATTCTCAAAACCAAGAAAACACAATTGTATAATTTTGATAATTTAGGAAAACTATCCATAAGTAATTTTTGACATGTATAAATCATCCTCACCTAAATATGATGCCCGGTGTGATCTGTATGACTCCAAGTGTTTTTTATTAGTTTAAAATAGACATTTTAATTTAAAAAGTGTCACTCGCTAAAAACCAAGAAAATTCTCTAATATTGTCTTGATAATGTGGTAAAATTATTAATAATTTATTTTTGATGTATATGAATTATCCTCCTATAAAACCCACACACGACGCCATCTATATGGCTCAAAGTGTGTGTTTCCAGTTTAAAACGACATTTTCTTAAAAAAACACAAGTGGCATACTCAAAACTGAGGAAACACATTATTATTGTTTTGATACTTTATGAAAACAATCCATAAGTCATTTGGGTCATGTAGGAATCAAACACACCTCAATATGACACACTGTGTGACCGATATAACTCCAATTGCGTCTTTTTATTCAAAATTGACATTAATTTTAGGGGAAAAACAACTGACATACTCAAAAACAAGAAAACACATTCATATTATTTTGGTACATTAAGGAAATGATATATAAGTCATTTGGGATTTTTAGGAATCAACCACACCTCAATATAACACATTGTGTGACCAGTATGACTCCAAGTGTGTCCTTTTATTCAAAAATGACATTAATTTTAATCAAAAAAACAACTGACATACTCAAAACCAAGAAATTCCATTAAGATTATTTCGGTACTTTATAAAAATTGTCGATATGTCATTTTTGACATGTAGGAATCAGTAACACCTCAATTTTACTCACGGTATGACTTTAATGACTCCAAGTGTGTATTTTTATTCAAAATTTACATTAATTTTAGTAAAAAAACAATTGAAATAATTTATAATACAGTTTTTTTCATATATTTGTGTTAGAAATTTTATTTCATTTAAATTCAATATTTTTATATTATTTTGGTAATATTTTTTTCCATTTTCAGTGATGCATTGTATTGTTACAACACACTGTATGCCCTGTTTCTGGTGTAGTAACATCACACTATAATTTTCCCCTTTATCAGCACAACTAAATGCGTTAATAAAGGATCCCATTATTTGTGCTTCTAAAAGCACTGATAAATATACATTTATCATCACTTTAAAAAGAACTGATAAATATAGACTTTATCAGCATTTGTAGAACCTCCAATAATGTATATTTTATTAGCACTTTTTAAAGCGGCAATAAAGGAATCTTTATCAGTGGTGAGAATGATAGCCTTTATTAATGCTTGTAGAAGCACTGATAAAGGAATCCTTAATCATTTATTTTTAAAGCACTGATATAGGAATATTTATTAGAGCTAAATAAAAGTGCCGATAAATGGGGTCTTTTATCAGTTCTTTTAGAAACACTAATAAATGTATGCTTTATCAGCACTTTTATTTGTGCCGATAAAGCTACCCTTTATCAGTGATTTTCTAGAACTGATAAAATCATTATCCTTTTAACCACACTAAAGTATTAATTTATTTTCTAGCACTGATAATTGCATATTCTAGCATTGTTAAAGGCGTGTTTTGTAGTAGTGAATTATTATAACACTCTCTGGTAGAAGTGAATAAGAGAGAGAAAATAAATCTTTTATGATCTATTCATTGATCATATTCTGGAATTGATAATATTCATCTACTTTTTGGGATTATTTTTTGATTTTAATATTCATTTTTTTCCTCTTTAATTGTACTAGAACCATTCCTCAAAGAAACATTATCTGAATATTATTGTTTATATGGTAAAATTTTCTTCCCAGTTTGACAGATCACCCTTCCTCAATGTTAATCTCCTAATATCTAATGTAAATGATCCTTTGGGCCCAAATTATATGGATGTTTTTCTACCAATGCCTCAAAATACTTTTGTTGAGTAATATATTTTATTAATTAAAATAATAAAACAATGTCAAGAAATAAATTTAATCAAAATAAGATAATTTTAAATTTACTTAAAAATAATTATTGGGTGTCACTAATTATTATATCCATATTTGTTTTTCTTTCATATAGAAAATAAGTTAGAGTGGAGAACTTGAACCGCAATAATCAATAGCTTATTGTGGAAAAATAAAGAAATAAAGAAACATCAGTTAATTAAACTTGATAAAATAAAATAACTAGGTTTCATATCTCAATTATTCTTTTAATATCATACATAAATTCTATTCAACTAAAATACAATATTATAACTAGTTACTAGATAAATAAAAAAATTATATATATTATAAAATAAATCCAATTCATATATAAAATTGAAATTAAAATTCAATCATAGTATCATTTTACCATAAACAACATTATAAATAATAC
Organism: Viscum album; assembly: GCA_963277665.1. Classification (NCBI taxonomy): domain Eukaryota; kingdom Viridiplantae; phylum Streptophyta; class Magnoliopsida; order Santalales; family Viscaceae; genus Viscum; species Viscum album. Next base: position 374,239,429 of record OY728142.1, on the reverse strand, counting down.
ATTAACCTATTAGAAGAATATGGGGATATGTACTTTAAGGATGCAATAACAGATAAATGAGTAGTTTTGGGTGTGTGTGCGTGTGTGTTCTATTTTTTAGAGTTTTCTTAGGTAATTTTAATCTCGGTATAGTTTTTTAATGTCAATATGATTTGATCTCATTTAATTTAGATCAATTTGATGAGGTTTTGATCATGTAAGGATATGTTGAGTTAGTTCATGTTAGACTAGTTTTGACCCATTTGGTTCCTTTTTAGTTTTATTTAGTGTAATATTATTTTTTATTTTTAATTAAATTTGGTTAAGTTTGATTCACTTCAATTAAATTTAGGTCATTTTTAGTGATGTACCATTTCATTATTTTTGTATTATTTTTTTGGATTAATTCTATTTAGTTTATTTTTGGTCGAATTTATTTATTTTGATTCATTTATATTTGGTTTGGTATTTTAATTTAAATTTAATTTAGTTTTTTATACCCTATAATAATTTATTTTATATTCATTCAGTTAGGATAAGTTTTATTCAATTCATTTCAATTCAATTCAATTTTATTTGTTTTAGTGTATTTTTTGTTCTCTTTTATTTGGATCATGTTTATACTAGTATAGTTATGTTTATTCTATTAAAATTTATTTTATTTGGTTTTATTTAGTTCATACTTTTAGGTTTTAAAATTATATTTTTTCAGGTTTTCATAGGATTCAAGTTCACATATTTTATTTTTAAGTTATTTTCATTTTTTAGTTTTTTAGTTTACTTTTTAATTTTTCATGTTTTAGGTTTTTGTTTTTTAAATTTTTGGTTTATGGTTTTATGTTGTTGGTTTTAGGATGTAATTTTTCCAATTTTTGAGTTTATAGGTTATATATTTATCATATTTTTAGGTTTATATATTTTAAATTTTTATGACCTTGTGTGTTATTTTTTTAGGTTATAGGTTTATAGGTTTTTGGATTTTGGTTTTCAGGTTTCTTAGTCCTTTATTTAGAGTTTGTAGGTTACATATTTTCAAGTTTCTAGATTTTAGGTTTTATTTTTGAATGTTTTAGGTTTTAGTTTGATAAATTTGTGTGTTATTTATTTTAGGTTATCAGTTTACATATTATTTTTTCATGTTTTAGGTTGCTGGTTTACATATATTTTCATGTTTATATATTTTTAGGTTTTAGGTTTACTAGTTTTAGGTTACTTGTGTTTAGGTTACAAGTTTACATATTTACAAAAAAAATGATTATATATAGGCCTGGAAAGACTTCAACATGGTTTACTAGGTAAGTAAGATTAACAATCTATAGGTTTCTTATCCAAGTTATTGGGAGAGAAATTATATAGTTTGGATGAGTAGAATTACTTTTCTTGGATATTTGTAATCCTATATGTAGATAGATACAATTATAGGAGAATAACATAAATATGAGGATCTACTAGAAATAGGTTTTATATATTTCATTTTATATCAAATATATAAGGTATAAAAATTAAATATTTTCAAACATTATATAAAAACCCAATCTTAAATTACTTATTCCTACTCATGATTTGGGAGAGAAGTGTGTCTCAGAGTATGCAATAATCCAAATGTTAAATAAATCAATTAGTAGACATAAAAGATAATTGAAAAGTTAAAATAGATTTTTTCTGAAAGGATTTATTAATATTGTATATCTAACTTTAATCCATTATAATCTAAATGAAAAAAAATTAGTAATTTTAATGATTATCAACAATAAAAAAAGTTATGAGTAATCAAATTGTTATTGGACATCAGTCATACAAAACAAAAATACATGCTAATCCCATGCTCATCATAGGATATAAAATCAACATTCATAGATTGATTATGTAATGGATACATATCCCAAAACAATGTATGAAATAATGAAAAACTAAAATATCATGCTATATGTTCGTTTTTTTGTTCCTTATCTATTTTTTCTTTGTGTATTTTTATCCATTGTTCATTATGTATGTATTTGTTATTTTTTTATTCCGTACATATTTATTATTTATATATTTGTTATAATTTTTTTATTTATGTATTTTATGAACTATCTATTTTTAAATTTTATATATAATTTAAATTGAATTTTCCCATGATGTCATGTCAATCAGATGTCGTTTTCTAGGTTTTGACCGCTACAAGCATGTTTTTAGAGTTTTAAAACACTAGAAAACATTTTCCATCAACCTGGGAAAACTAAAACTCATATTGATGTGGAATTGGTCTCTCTATTTCACAAATCAATATATAGATATATATATATATATTACTTCATGATAATATGAGGTTATTTTTTTGGTTTTTTCCCCCAGAAGTATGTTTTTAAAAACATTGATATCCTTAAAAACTATTTATTTATTCATTCTGATCACATGACATGCTAGATTGATGTGGAGTCTATTTTGAAATTTAAAAAATAATTCAAACACCATTTCCCTATGATTTCACTTTAATATGAAGTTGTTTTCTAGGTTTTAACTACCACACGCAAGTTTTTAGAGTTTTAAAACATCAAAAAAGTTTTTTTATTCATCATGAGAAAAACACAATTGGATTGATGTGTAATAGGTTCCTAAATTAAAAAAAATCAATATAATATCATTTTTATTTTATTTCATGGTTGTTTTCTTAGTTGGGTCCCCAAGACATATTTTTTAAGACTTCAATATCTTTAAAAACTAATTATTTAGTCATTCTTAGCACACTGCACATAATATCAACATACTATATTTTTGAAAATGTCATAAATAATTTAAATACATTTTTTCTATTATTTCATGTCAATTTGAGATTATTCTCTAGGTTTTAACCACTGCACATATGTTTTTAGAGTGTTTAAACACTAAAAAAATATTTTCAGTCATCCTGAGAAAACCACAAGGTAGACTAAAAAGAAGTTAATTCCTATATTTTATAAATCAATCTATGATAATTATTAAATGATTTTATAGTAATATGAGGTTGTTTTATAGATTGTGTCCCCCTATCATGCATTTTTGAAGACTTTGATATCCTTAAAAATTGTTTATTCGGTTATTCAGAGCATCTTTTATGTTAGATGGATGCGTTGTATGTTCAAAAATATCAAAAATAATTTAAATTCTATTTTCATATAATTTAAAATTAATTTGAGTTCAATTTATAGGTTTTGAACACTATACACATGTTTTTAGAGTTTTAAAATACAAAAAAAAACATTTTTCAAACATCTCAAGAAAACCAAAACCTGTATTGAGGTGAATTATGTTATTAAATTTTAAAAATAAATCTATGATCTCTATATTATGATTTCATAGTAATCTGAGATTTTTTTGTTGGTTTTCCCCTTATAACATGTTTTTAAAGCTTTGATATCATTAAAAACTATTTATTTAGTCATTATGAGCATATTTTCTATTTTATTTATGGTTAATCTATTTATAAATGTAATAAATAATTATAAGAAAATATTATTATTATTTTACATCAATTTGAGGTCATTTTCTAGGTTTTTACCACTATATACATGATTTTAGAGTTTTAAAACACTAAAAATGAATTTTTTATCATCTTGGGAATGTTTTAACTCAAATTGATGTGGTGTTAGTTAATATATTTTAAAAATAAATATAAAATCATTTCCCTATGCTTTCATGGAAATAAGAGGTCATTTTCTTTGTTTTGGACCTATAACTCATGTTTTTAACGACTTTGATATCTTTTAAAACTACTTATTTAGTATATCCCAGAACACCACACATAGAATTATTAAACCATCTATTAAAAAATATCAAAAATAATTTAAAGGCCATTATCCTCTAATTCTACATCAATATGATGTCATTTTCTAGGTTTTTACCCCTACATGCATGTTTTTATATTTTTAAAACACTAAAACAGTTTTTTTTCATCATGAAAAAACCAAAACTTGGATTGATGTGGTGTTTGTTTATATATTTCAAAATTCAATCTACGATCATTTTAAAATACCTAATATATCACAAACCAGCTTGGTTACCCTAGTATCCTGATAATAGATCTAGTCCTGACATATCCAAAATGGTGTTCTCGATCCCCATGGGTCGATGACTAGAACCTGGCATCATACAAGAATAAAAGTGGGAATGGTTTTTCCACTAAAAAAGTAGAAGTAAAAGAGAAAAGTTTGTAATGTATATAGAAAATACTCTATTGGGAGAACTATACCAAAAGTCAAACCAGTATAACAGCCCAAAGTAGAACAACCAAGTACCATAAAACCAGAAAAACTACCCAAGTCCCAAAGGATTCAACCGACCATGTCCATAATCAACATCTAGAACCACCACCTTGAGATGTTTTACCCTGCTCAAACCTGGAAAAATATAATCTACAAACAAATGAAGGAACAAGTAGGGTGTGATCCAAATCCTAGTAGGATTTCACCCAAACATTCCATAACAATATTCCAGTATCAAATTAACCAAATAAATGCATTCAATTTTAAAACAACTTGTTCGTAATTTCAAAAGAATATTTTAAAAAATCATGATTTACATTTCAAAAGATGGAAATACTTTATAAAATCATGATTAATAATTTAAATGATGGAAATACACTTTTAACCAAAATATTTACAATACTATTGATGGAACATTTATAAAATAATAGAACTTTCAACAAATGTATTAAATAAATACATTAATATAAAACAAGTTATAGAAATTCTTAAGTCATGTAAAATAGTTTACAAAAATGGCATATACACATTTAAAACAACAACAAAAACAAGAAATGTGGTCATTTTCCAAATAGATATTATATTTATATTCTATAGGGACCCAACAATGTGAAATGGAAAATATGTATATACTCCCCTTTGGGCCTAAGGAAAAGGGGACTCATCACCATCACCTAAGGGCTGTGATGTGATGATATGAGGTTTTAAAACATCGTAATTCATAAAGTTCCACAAAAAAAACTCACTAACTACCTAAGGCTTGAATTTTCTCAAGAACAAATCAATGATGGAAAATTTATTTCAAGACTTGTTAAAATAAAATTCATCCCATTATCCATTTCATTTATGCCAATTTTATCTTTAAAATCCGTAATGTGTTTTTAATAAAAAAACATGACTTTTAACTAAGATAAAACCATAAAGTTTCTATAAAAATAATTTTAATCCATTTTTCATAAATAAGGAATTGAAATCAATTCACTTAAATTTCACAATCCAATTTCAGAAATTAAATTCAAAAATATTTTTCAAACAAATTCCATCAATTTCATAACAAAACCCCAATTCACTAGAATTAAATTTTTTCATGATTTCCTTTCAAAACCATTCCACAATTAAATTCCACAATTTAATTGAAATAATTTCCATCAAATCATAAATTTAAATTAAACAATTTAAATTCTATAAATTTCTATAAACACACCCCAATTCAATGGAATTGGGGGTTTTCCAATTTCATGCCAAAACCAATTTACCAAAACCATAATTCAACATAATTAGGTTTTTAATAAAATAAATAAAATAAATTTAATAAAAATAAGGAAATTTTATTTAAATCATCAATTGAATTTAAAATATCAATTTAAGGTTAAGATAACTTGGGCATCGTAACATAACCACATACCTCAGAATCAACAAATATCAAATCACGAATTCGTGAATAGAAAACTCTAAGGGAGAACAAAGAAAATAAGGATTTATGAACAAAAACCAGGTTTAGATTAAAATAAGTGGTTATTAGATTCAAAAAACAACACAGGTATTCATGGAACCCTAGAGAGAGGAAGAGAGAACGTGGGAGATTAAGAATGGGAGGAGGAAACTAATCGTACGAATATTATAGGGAATTACTCTAGCTTCAAATTTCTTCTGGGAGGAATTTGAGGGGCCAAGAATCCTTATTGGGAGCTCCAAATATGAGAGAAAAAAATTTGGGCCAAATAAGGTATATCAGGGACCTAAATGGACGGTATAGTATTTTTTTAATAAAAATTCGAATTAAGGAAAAAACTCGTCTGCACTGTTTCCTGGGCAGAGGCGCACGGTGTAGACAAATAGTGCACTAGCCATGCAACTTTGATAAATGGGTCCCAGAGGTCTCTTTAAGAGGGTAAATGGTTCTTCAAACCATACACAAGACATATGAATACCACTATCCTAATTTTCACATTTTTTCTTGAGAGGGACACAATTTAGAAAACTATGTGCCACCTGTGCACTAATTGTGCACTAGTCCAAATATTTCCAAAAACATTAAAAAAATCAATCTATTTCACCCTCAAATAAAAACCAACCCAATAAAGGTAAAAATAGCGGTTTACAAATACCTAAAAATAATAACAAGTTGTTACAACCACCCCATCGTAGAATATATCTGTCCCTAGAAAGCCTATGAAGAAGCTTGCATGCCAAAAATATGATGCCATTAATCTCTCACCAGTGCCTCTATATCCCACATCTCATGATTATTAAAACCATGGTTCTATAGAACAAGAACCAAAGATATTTTCCTACCATTAAGTACATTGGATTTAGAATCAACTATCTTGGCTGGTTGTTCAGTCATGGATAAATCAAGTTGAACTTACAAATCATTCTAACTCATAACATGAGATGGGTCAGATAGATACTCTAGTATATGAGACACATGGAACACATTATGTATCGATATAAACTTCATTAAAAGTAATAAATGGAAAGAAACTTCCCCCACCTTCTCAATAACCTCTAATGTTCCCAAAAAAATGAGGAAAAAGTTTCCCTTTCCTCTCAAGATGTTATTGAACCAATCGGGGTGAAGTATTCAAGAACACTTGGTCACCAACTAAAAATTCCAAAGGTCTGTAGTGATGATTAGCATAAGACATATATCAGATCTGTGTTGTCAACATCCTCTGATGAATCAACTGAATCTTTGTTGTTGTCTCTTAGACCAAAATTGGTCCAACCAAGAAAATTTCACCAATATCCTAACAACACAAAGAATATCAATAAGGGTGACCATACAAGTCCCCAAACAACGATATTTTGATTGTGGATTGGTAATTATTGTTATAAGAAAACTCAACCATCCCCAATTGATCATCCCAATCCCCACCAAATTCAAGAACACAAGCACAAAGCATATCCTCAAAAATATGTAGAGCTATTCATATCTTTCCATCTAACTATGGATAGACTGCCATACTCAAAAGGAAGTAAGATCCTAGTGCCTCTTGAAGGCCTCTTAAAAAGAGGTAAGTGAAACAAGGATCGCTATCAAATAATATATCATAAATAAATACATGAAAAAAAATAATATATTTTAGATAAATATTTCCCAATTCCTCAACTTTGGATGTATCATGAATGGGTATAAAGTGAGCTGATTTAATTATCTGATCAATTACAACCCAAATCACAATCTTCTTTATCTAGGTACATAGTAACCCAATAAAAAAATCCATAGAGATATCATCCCACTTTAAAGTATGAAATGGAATTGACTGAATAAAACTAGAAGGTTTATAGTGCTAATCCTTAACCTATTAGCACATATAACAGTGAGAAACAAACTCAACAATGTATCATATCATACCTTGACACTAGAATTGCTTTCATATGTTATAGAACATCTTTGTGGTTCCTGGGTGCACTTCCCACTAGGGACTATGGAAATACCCCACAACAACATTCCATACTGAAGAAGGTACTACATAACGGTTTCAAAAGCATATAATTACCTATTTGGAGAAAAACCAATCAAGCACAGTCTCCCAACCATTAAGAGAGTCTCTAATTCAATAGAAATCATTATCAAGATTTTATTCCTAAAGAATCAATTCGATAAGAGAGTATTTCAACTAAAGACTGTCCAAGGAAACCTCGACTCCTAATTCCTGAACTCCAATATGAAATTGTTCAAATAGATCCATCAAGTTCCAATCCTCTGATGATTCTTTCACTATATGGGTTGGAAGTTTCCTACTCAAAGCATTTTTAACGACATTCTCTTTCTCTGGGGTATAGGTGATGTCAAAATTAAAATATTCAAGGAATTACACCCAACACTACTGGAGGAGATTCAAATATTTGTGGTAAAAGATATAACTCAATCTATTATGGTCAAAAAACATGGAAAACCTTTCTCTATAAAGGCAATTCCACCAACTCTTAAGCATGTGTATCACAATTTCAATTTCACATTCATGGGTAGGATAATTCTTCTCATGTGTCCTAAGTTGACGAGATCCACATGAAACAACATGATTACCCTACATAATAATGCATACCAAGCCTAAACCTGATGGATCATAGAAGACCACATAGCCCCACCCAACCTCAGGAAGAGTCTTCACCGATGTAGTCATCAAAATATTCTTCAGTTCAACAAAATTATTCTGACATTTCTCATTCTAAGTAAAATTTACTCCCTTCTAAGTCAGAGCAGTCATTGGATAATCTAACTTTGAGAAGTCCTTAACGAGCAGGCGATAATATCTAGCTAGGCCTAAGAATCTCTGAATCTCAAAAACATTTGGTGGTTATTCCCATGTCAAAATATTCTTCAACTTATCAAGATAAACAAATATTCCATGTTATGACACCACATGTCCTAATAAATTTAGTTCCCATATCTATAAATCACATTTGGAAATCTTTTCATAGTCAGTGATTTCTTAGTAGGTTCATAAATGTTCTCAGATAATGCACATGATCCTCCTCAGACTTGTACTAAACAAGGATTACATCAACAAAGACTGCCAAAAATGTATTAAGATACTCATGTAAAATCGTCTTCATTTATTCCATGAAAATTGTAGGAGTTTTTTTAGGCTAAATGGAATGAAAAGGTACTCATAATGACCATATCTTCTCCAAAATGTGATTTTTTGAATGTCAGATTCTTTTATCCTCAACTGATGGTAACCAGATTAAAGGTCGATCTTTGAGAACCACTTTTCCCCTTTCAAGTGATCAAATATATCAACAATCTAGGGATACATATTTTTTTTATCATAACTTTACTGGTCTTTCGATAATAAACACATAGGCAAAGTGAACCATCTTTTTTTTAGCAAAGAGAATCGGTGCTGCCAAAGGTGATACACTCGAGCATAAAAATCCTTTCTAAAGTAGTCCACCCAACTAGGAATTAATATATTTTATTTTAGAAGGTTCTATATGGTAATAAGGGATAGAAACTAGTTGAGTACCGGACATTGAGTCAATATAAAATTCAACCTCCCTTACCAAGGAAAAAATAGAGAATTTAGAAAGAAACACATTAGAAAATTTGATGAAAACTAGAGGGATATAACTTCTCAAAGATTCCCACTATATATTAAATGAAAACACATATATCAATTTCCCTAACTCGACACAAGAAGTTCTGGCTCTGCTCGACCTTGGGTACCATTCTCCTTGGAAGACAATGAACATACCATTATATGCGGTGAAGGTGGCCCTTCTAAGATAATAATCAATCCAGGATTTATTGAAAATAATCCAATCTATCCTAAAAATTATGTCAAGATATTTCATTTTGAGAGCTAGTTTACTTCAAGATATCTCAGCATCTTATAGAGATAAAACAAAGGTGTGAATACAGAGACCCTACTCTCTCTTCACACCAAGGGGGTAGTAATATCCATAACATAAGATAAAAGCCCTATAGGAAGATTTAGTAAATTTAAAATATGGGTTGAAATAAATGAATGAGATGCACCCATATCAAATAGAGTTTTCCCTAATAAAGAATATATAGTAATGGTACCTCATACAGTCACTGGACACATATCTACTTCCTCTGGAGACTCCTCCACTGTGTGAAGAATCATCATTCTAGATTCATGTTTCTAGAACCCTGTTGCACATGAATAATTTGAATTCCCTGTAGTTTTATGAGAATATGATTATATAATTCTACTATTTGGATTATAATAAACATGGAAGAATCTTTTTATGTTCCCCAATCATCCGCAAGATCCATAGTTCGTAGGTGCCTCAGTGCAAACCCAATTTAAATGTCCTAGCTTTCTACACTGGTATCAAATCAAGGGACCTATTCTCGGCACTACATGAGTTCTAGAATGACCCTTATATCAATAACTACTGCAAGAACCATCATTATTTCAATTTCCTTTGAAGTAAATCACACTGAAACTAGAAGAAAAATAAGATCTTGATAACCCTAAATTTCCAGCCATGTCCATTTTGACCATTAGCGCCCTATCCAACAAATCATCATAAGAAGGAATATTTATTAAGAAATCCTAAGAATTAATATCCTGAAGAAGACCCAACCTAAACCTTTTAGACTTTATATTCTTGCTCGATATAATCTCAGTTATGAAGTGCATGGGCTCAGTAAAACAGTTTGCATACTCTGTCATGGTCCTGTTAGTATCTTTAAAATTGAAAAACTTAGTAGACATGGATAAAAACATATAATCTAGATAGAATTGGTGTGTGAAAGGATACTTGAAGTATTTCCACTATAATCCCTCAAGTTTCTTCATCATCACCATCAAATACCACCATCTTCTACTTGTTCCTTCCCGCATGAAGGTGGAATGCTTTACCTAAATATTGTTGGGTGTTTCCTTAAGCCCAAATAAGAACTCTATTCTGCTAAACCACTCCTCAACCTCTTGAGGATGATTTTATCCCTTGAATGGTTCTAGATTTTGGAAAAAGAATTATTGAGAACTAATCTAGAGAATGTCCCTATGAGGTTCCACATCTAGAGCCAAAATAAGAACTAGAGGTGGTGCATATCCCAAAGTTTGGACAATATGCATGATCACCTAAACCATATTTGGTTCCATGAGAGGATTTGATTGATGAGGTTTAGAAAAAACTTCCTCCTAGATCTGATTTGCATGTCTTCTCAACGGAATGATGCTATACAACATTAGCATACAATAAAGAAGGCATCAGATTAACAATCTAATAGAGCAACATGGGAAATTAATCCCAACAGATAAAAAAACAATATTTTGATTTCACTCTATCCAAATCTATAGTAGGGAAAGAAATAGAACTAATCCACAAGACATATTTAATTAACCACCCCTGGTGACTTAAGTTTCATTATGGTGAGAGATAACCAGGGACTCAGTTACAACTATCACCTAAGTCCATATAAGATTCCACAAATTCATACTGACTTCAAGACAAAATCCCAACCTCCCTATGATACCACTTTTTCACAAACCATCTCGGATACCTTAGTAACCTCATAACTATGTCGGTCCTGACATAGCCCTAAGCGTGTTCCTAATCCCCACAGGTTGGATACTAGCACCTGAAATCATATAGTAATTAAAGTGGGAATGATTTTTCCATGAACAAAGAGGAATTAAACAAGACAAGTCATTAATTCATACAAAATAAAACTCCACTAAGATATTTTTACAAGAATTCAAACAGGAATAACATCCTAAAGTACTAAAACCAAGTATGGGAAAACTAGAAAAACTGTCCAAGTCCCAAACGATGCAACTCACCAAGTCCACAGTCAATATTGAGAACCACCTCCAAGAGATTATTTACCCCTACTCTAACCTGTAAGGCGATAATCTAAAAACACATGAAGGCACAAGTAGGTTGTGAGCCAAAGCCAAATATGATTTCACCCAAAGATTCTATAACAATATTCCAATATCAAATTAACCAAATAAATGATTCCAATTTTAAAAAAATGGTTTTGGAATTTTAAAATCATATTTAAACAAAACATGATTTATATTTCAAAATATAGAGATACTTTAGAAAATCATTCTTAAAAATTCAAATGATGGATATACGCTTTTAACCAAAATCTATACAATAATATTGATGTAACATTTCTAAAACAATGTTATTTTCAAAAAATTTATTAAATAGACACTTTTATATAAAACAATTTATATATATTCTCAAGGCATGTAAAACAGCTTACAACAATGGAATATACACATTTACACAACAAACTAGCTAGAAGCATGATTATTTCCCAAACAGGTATAATAGTTCCAAGAAATAGGGACCCAACACTATGAAATTGAAAACATGTACATATGACCCTTTGGGGATAAGGAAAAGGGGACTCATCACCAATTCCTAAGAGTTGTGATGTGATGATATGAGGTTTTAAAATTTTGTAAGTAATAAAGTGCTACCCAAAATAACTCACTGACTTTATAAGGATTGAATGCTCTCAAGTACAAATCAATGGTGGGAAATTTATTTCAAAACTCCTTAAAATAAAATTCATCCCATACTCCATTTCAAATATTCCAATTTTCTCTTCAAAAATCATAATGGGTTTTTAATAAAAAAACATGCCTTTTCACAATGATAAAACACTAAGGTTTCTATCAAAATAATTTTAATCCATTTTGTATAAATAAGGAATTGAAATTAATTCACTTCAATTTCACAATCCAATTTCACAAATTAAATTCAACAATTTAATTTTCAAACAAATTCCATCAATATCATAACAAACCCCCAATTCACCAGAATTAGGGTTTTTATGATTTTACATAAAAACCATTCAGCAATTAAATTCCAAAATTTCATTGAAATAACTTCTATCAAATACTCAATTTAAATTAAACAATTTAAATTATATAAATTTATATAAACACACCCCAATTAAACGAAACTGGGGGTTTTCCAATTTCATGCCAAAACCAATTTACAAAAACCCTAATTCAATGGAATTGTGTTTTTAATAAAATCATTGAAATAAATTTAATATAAATTAATAAATTGAATTTAAAACATAAATTTAGGTTTAAGATAAATTGGGAATCACAATGGAGCCCCTACCTCGGAATCATAGAATCTCGAATCACAAAGCTGTGAAAGGAAAACTCCAATAGAGAACAACAGAAACAAGGATATATGAATCAAACCTAGGATTAGATTCAAAATATTGGGTATTATATCCAAAAACCAACATGTTTATTCATGTAACCCTAGAGATAAGAAGAGAGACAGCTGGAGATTAAGAATGGGAGGAGGAAACTAACCACATGAAGATTGGAGGGAATCCCTCTAGCTTTGAATTTCTTTAGGGAGGGATCTAAGGGGACAAGAATCCGTCTATGGGATATCTAATGATGAAATAAAACTATTTGGGTCAAAGTAGGTCTTTTTGGGACCTAAATGGAGGGTTTGATAATTTTTAATAAAAAAATTAGATTAAGGAAAAACCCATCTACGTGGTTTTCAGGGCAGAGGCACATAGTTTAGACAAACTGCGCATCTGTCGTGCGCCTTTGATAAATGGGTCACATAGTTCTCTTTGAGAGGACACACCATTTTTTAAACTGTGTGCAAGCCATTCAAATTCCACTGTACAAATTTCCACTTTTTATCTTGAGAGGGCACAAGGTTTAGCAAACTATGTGCCAACCATGCGCCAACTGTGTACTAGCCCAAAAATTTCCAAAAACATTAAAAAAATTCACCCAATTCACCCTAAAATGAAACCCAACCCAAGAAAGGTAAAAATATAGGTTTATTATTACTTTAAAATAGAAACAAGATGTTATATAATATACCCATTCTGGAACATTACACATGTTTTGAACCCAAATTTTGATTTATGAATCCATTTGAAAATTCAGTTAACTCACATACATCATTCATCACATAACTAATATAAAATTATAAATTTCATGGGTAATCACTAATAAAAATATTACCTAACATGGAATTATATTACACACACTATAGAGTTTCCAAATTTTCTAAACCATATTTAAAATCAAGGAACTCACATTTCTTATAAATGAGATACCAAAACATGAAATATTTTTCTATCAATAAATCACTTATACCACACTCTTGAATGTTGTAAATATTCATTTTAAAATGAAATAAATTCTATAATTTAAAATTTTCATCTTGAAACTCATAAATTTCAGCAACTAAAATATGAGTATAACTCTCTAGTTTTAATCCAAGAAACCAATCATTAAATCACCTTAAAAACTACAAATAATTCATGATTTCTAAAGCATATATTTTCATAATAATAATAATAAAATACTATTCAAATATTTATTTAAAAAAACAGTTTCAAGTAATTTATGCATAAAATTTAATAAAAATAATTCAAAGAACATTTTAGGTTGCTAGCATAAAAACTAGATAATAGAATGACACAATTTCATTTAAATTAAACTTTACTTTGAAAAAAATACTTTTTACCTTTAGAATCACATTTAAAAGTTAAAACAATAAATAAATAAGTTTAAAACATACTTAAAAATATTTCCCTACTCAATCAAACCCCTTTATAGAAGGATTTAGGCGATTATTCATGACACTTAAAAAAATATTTTTTTTAATAACAATCAATTTTTAAGTCCAAAAATTAATCCAAACCATTTAAATATAAACATTAACTAATCAAATGAAACTATACCTATAAGAAACTATTTTCCATCCAAACTATAACTTATATAAACCACATTCCATTTAAATTTTTTAGAAAAACACTTTTATAAAAAAACCAAATATTCAAATTAATATATTCATCATTTAAAATAATAATAATTTAAAACATTCTTTTTGCATTACAAAATCCATTATTTAAAACTAAACCTATTTTTCAAAATAAATAAATTCAATCTACTTATGATAAAATAATTCTATATTATTTAAGACAAAATAGATCAATAATAATAACAAGAAATGTATTAAATGTGATTTAACATTATATTAATCAGAGTATAAATAACATATCAAAATTTTAGATATCATAATAATTATTAAATTGCAGAAGATTAATGCATGAAAATAGGTTTAGGCTGCCTAAATCAACCAAAAAGCATAGAAGAGAAATTTATGCAAGGGAAAATTATTGACTGGGTTTTAGTGGATGCAGGAAGAAATACAGAGGCTTCATTGGATAAACGAATGAAAACTAACAGATTAAGAAATAAACACAGTATAAAATATTGTTTAGGTTTAAATTTAAGGCATGAAAGAATTGATTAACTATCAAATAATTCCTAGAGGTTGGATCACATGTGAAATCAGGGTCTGTGGAACACTAACCATAATGTGGATTTGGGGGATGGGGTGTGTGAGAAATCAGGGGAAGAGGGTCATGAATAAAATAAGAGGGTATACTATGTGCACTATAAGATCCATAAAGAAACTTTGGGTTCCAACCCATAAAGAAATGGACATTGAAATGATGGAATATCTCATTTAAAATAATTAGTTTTTGAAGTGCATATTTCTTGTATATTCTTCTATTCCAAGTTAAAATTTTAGTTTGAAGGCCGCTCGCTTATTACTCATGTTGTTCTTGAGCCGAGTTTTACCCTCACTAGTACCCCCTACACTATGACCCTCTCCGCAACAACTTTTCTATTCAAATTCCAACATTTCCTCATGTTGGCCCACTTCTCCCACTATATAATCCCTAGGTTTCCCTTGATCTTGGATTACTACTACATGTGGTTAGCTATTCAGGTGGCTCGATCTTATGGTTGGATATGATTTTTTAATGCCATAATCACATGAACTTATGTATTTTGGCTATAACTAGGAGATATTATATACACGGGCATTAAATCCTGTGGTTATAAGTGTTGGATACATGACTTATAGCAAGGGTCTTGATTCCTGTGGCTATAACATACCATCTAGACATCGTCAAAATGTGATAGTGGATATATATTATCAATATCCATGTTCATTTTAGTATGTGTATATAAGTTTAATTTTTATTACCGATGAAGGAGTAAAATAATTAAATGCATATCATTGAACATCTTTTGGTAAAAAAGATCTATATTGATCTATAAAAACTTCCATTAAGACAAAAAGGTGTTAAACTTCCCTTTTCACTACCTTGGTACTTTCTTAAACCCACAAATTCTCTATTTTAGCTTACACAGGTTCCTTATTCTGTTTCTCTATGAAACCCTTCAGATGATCCATGTAAATATATTCATATAAGTCTCCATTAAGAAATGTGGTTTTAATATATAAATACTCCACATGTAACTATTCCATGACAACCATACTGAACACCATCCAAATAGTCACATGTTTAACCACCAGATAAATAATCTTGGAAAAATATATACCTTTATTATTTTGAAAAACCTTCACTACAGTCCTTTCCAAATACTGATTTCAAAAAAAACCTTCCTCCATAAGTTGATGAACTCGTTTTTTCTAAAGAACTCACCTCCCATAAGGTTATTCCATTAGCACTTATATCTAGGAAATATGTAAATAATTCATTTCATTTCTCATAACTAACTCCTACAAACTCAATTCATTCATACTTGATACCTCTTTTAGACATACAAGTTATCTATTGTTTATGAGAATAAAATAATGTTGGTCACTTATGTATCTCTGAACATGGAACTGAATCCTAGTAGAACTCCACAACTGACCCTGCAACTCAACTTTTTCTTAGACCACTTCTTCTATAACTTCTCCTTCTGGTGATCTTCCCTAAGATTATGAAATCCCATAGATCTTTTGTACTTATTTCCTTTCAAACTCTTATTTTCTTTAGTAACATATATTTTTCTAATTATTTTAAATTAAAAGTATAAATTTTACTTTCATTTATTATGTTTTAATAAGCATGATTTATTTTTATAATATAGGTTTAATATGGAACACTTGGTGGGATCCTACTAGGATTGTTTATCGCACCCTACATACACCCTCAGGTATAGGCAAACCATGATTTATTTTATGTAGGGGAGTGAAAGGAACCACTTGGAGGTAGTGGGTACTCATTATATAATTATTTGAGTATATTGTGGTGACATGATAATAGTTTGATACCCCATGTCACACAGATATGGGTTGCAGCATCTTTTGTTCTTTTGGTATATTTTTTAAATGGTTGATGCGTATCTTGTATCACTATATCGGCCTCTAATACCATTATTTTGGTTCTTTTAGTTTATGGTTATACATTTACCCCAATGGTTGATTATTTATGACATGATGTTATGTTTATTTATTGTTTTCATTTTATTATGTTATTTGGTGACGCTACTTTGGTTCTATTGGGGGCATGACTCGCCAAGGTCTGGTGAGCTTATGAAAAGTTATTATTTTGAATCCCTTATTTAATATCCTTTGGTAAAACTACTCTTAAATGTTGTTTACTTGATTATTAGGCACTTTTCTAGCATGTAGAGACTGGTAATTTCCTTCAGGACATGTCACAGACCATCTTGGGTGTCTGGGTTAGTGGAAGTCCAGGTTAGTTCATGGAAAATTGTAATAGATATATTATTTTTGGATCTATATTATTTGGGATAGACTAGTAGAAAAGAGATATGTTTTTAGGACTCAAGGATAGTAGGTGAAAGCGGGTTTCTGACCCACACTCTTAGTGACCCACCTTAGGTTACCAAGGGATAGTGGGGATGAGATTTTTATTTTTTATTTTATTTACTCTTCTAACCAAAACAAATGCATGGGTTTTAGACCATGCACATGGTCTATGTATATGGAAGAGTGTGGGACATTGTTTCTTATTGTCTACACTTTATGTAATTTTTTAAATAAATATATATGACATTGATTTATGATTTTGTTATTTATTTTTATGTCTTCCACTTTGTTTAAATTTTATATTTTCATTCCTCCATGATAACCCCCAGCTAATCCTCGTGATGGAGTGTATGATAACTTTCTTCAATACCCCCCCCCCCCATTGGCCAGAACTTGATGGAGGCATTTTTGAGGATGGTTCAGGATATAAAATAGGGAGAAGGTTTTGGTCCCATTCATGCTAAATAAGTAGGCATATGTTCAAATCAAGATAATTCTTGGGTTATCCTTTGGTATAATCCTTCTTCCTCCCAACGAGGAAATGATACTTGAGAATTTGAGGATTGGTTGGAAAATAACAATAGAATCTTTGAGTTACTGGATACTCCCAACCCTTTGAAGGTGAAATATATTTCTTTTTTTCTTTAGGGTCCTGGAAGGAGATGGTGGGATTCGATTATTCACGATAATAAGCATGATAATCTATAATAGAATGATTTAAAAGTGGTGTTTTACCAAAAATACTATTCCAAAATTATGGATTTGAAAAAATATAGATAGTTAATAATCCTTCATTAAGGAAATAAAACAATCATAGAGTATTCCAATCACTTTGTTCATCTCATCCACTTTTCTCTCAAGATAGTTTTGAAGGATAATTTGAAAGATTCAAGATTTTAAATGGGAATTCGGTTTGATATAAAGTTTTAGGTAATTATTATAAAGCTCCCAAATTATGAAATATTGGTGGATTGGGCCCTCATGGTTGACATTAGTCAATATGATATGTTAGGGTTGGTGGGGAATTTTTCTTTACCATGTTGAAGTGAATATGGTGTTTCAAAAAGGAAGAGGAATCGGGATGAGAAAATCATAGGTGGTAGTAGTGGCTTTCATTTTTTATCCTAAACATCCTATTATTCTCTAATTGAATGCTAGAATATCATATATTATCAATGTGGTAGGGCATACCATATTAATCATGTATACTCAGATACATTGTTGTCCTTCCATCAATGTGGGAAAAAGATACATCTCTAGATGATTTTTAGTGTGAGTATTCTAAAAAGAAGTAGAGTGGGGTCCTTGGATCTTAGAGGATCAAATACTTAGTCCTAATCACTGAGGGAAGTCAGATCTCACTCTGAGTGTCACATAGGTAGAGGTCGGTCATCTCATGGGTAGAGCGAGCTTAGAGTAGATTCTCAGGTCAGTCGTCAGACCTAGGAACAAGAAGAGTGCATACAACTTTATATAGTGTATAAGGCCTTCATAAAGTTTGAGGTGAGTCCAACTAAATTGAGAGGTATATTTCTCATAGAATCATCAATGGAATTATCTTTATTCAATATTTTTTCTTCACACTTGTTCATTTTTACTTGAATTTTGAATTTCCTAAATCTTCTGTTGGATCATATTACTTATGCCATGGAAATTTAAACCCCTTTGCGAAATAAGATGGTGTGTGGCCTCCAATGTTCCTCTTTCCTCATCACTTTCTAAGGTAGATTTGTTAAGGAATTTATTCATTACAGAAATGGATCTCTTTAAAATTATCTTCATGATGGACTAGTTGATGACCTTCAATGATCACATATAATTCTATCATAGAAGGGTTCCCTTCAAGAAACCTAATAGGAATATTCATCTATTCAAAGTAGAATGGGATCATGATCCAGTTGACTAAAACCAGCACTTCTTAAAGTGGGTAAGATTTTATACCTTGTCTTCTCATTTTAATGGGATTCCAATGAGGGGATTATTGATTGTGCTTTACCTCGCATGGTTAGGTACTTCCTTGATGTTTTTATAGAAAATTTATTAGGGACGCCTCCTAAGAAATAGGTTGAGTTCTATATCAACCTGTTTCTGAGAATTAAACCCATATCTCTACCATCTAACCATATCAATTGAGATGAATTGAGAGATTTGAAAATCTAGTTGTATGATTTAGAGTCTAAAGGGTTCATTCTCTCTAGCATGCCCCCTTAGGAGACCCTTGTGTTTTTTTCTAAGAAGGCTCGTGGTTCTCTTTAAGTATTTATCGATTACTAAAATCATAATCAGGTTATTATAAAAAAAACATAAGTATCACATTAATCATATTGATGAATCATTCAATCAATTTAAGGGGGGGAAATGATTTTCTAAGATCAACCTTTAATCGAGGTACTACAAGAATAGGGTCAGAGAGGCTAACATTCATAAGACAACTTTATGAAGTAGGTATATTCACTAAAAACACATTATTATGTCATTAAGTATGACTAATACTTTTATGGATTTCATATATTTTATGAACTATAAATTCCACAAGTATCTTGATTTATTTGTGGTAGTGTCTATAGATGATATCCTAGTTTATTATAAGTTTGATGAAGAACATGGGAAACTATTGATGATATTTTTAGGGATTATTTGAGACAACTCACTCTATAATAAGTTATCTAAGTATATAGTTTAGATCTTAGGAGTGAAATTATTATGGAATTTAGTATCTAAACAATACATTTTTTCTTATCTTGAGAAGGTGAAGGCCATTATGTCTCGAGAATATCCCTATAATTCCTTTGATATTTAGAGCTACCTAAGATTAGTAGGTTACTACTGGTGGTTTATCAGGAATTTCTCGAAGATGACATCTCCTTTGAAACAAATCATCCTAAATATAGTGAGATAAGAATAAAATATAGAGTGTTGGTCCTCATTTGTTAATAAAAATCAATATTTTACCTCGACCCCAGTTTTGATGCTTCTTGAATCCATTCAGATCTATATGGTTTATTATGATGTTTCAATCATAGGTTTGGGATTTATTTTAGTTCAAGGTGATCATGGGGTGTATTATAAATCTTTATAAATCTCTATCCACATGAGATAAAATAATATAATCATGACCTAGAATGATATTCCATTATTCATGCACTTAAATGTTTTTAAAATTACCTTTTTGGTGATAATCTCATGGTGTCTACCGATCATAGAAGCCTGAGATATATTTTCTCTTAGAATAACCTAAACCTTAAGTAGTGATTATGAGCAGAATACCTTTAGACTTTTGACTTTGATCTTTCTTATATACTAGGTAAAGGCAATAAAATTCTTGATTCTTTGAGTTGAAAGTTTCTACCTCAAGACATTAATGAATCCAATTATGATTGGAATCTCATGATCCTTATGGATGAGATGTACATAGAGGTGAAATAGGAGAATGATACTCTCCTTCTAGTAATTTTTTTTAACTCCTATCCCTGATCTTGTCACTACTAAGAAGTCAAAGTATAGTGGATTTTAGTGCTTAATAGGGGATTTATATGATGAGGATACTATTGGAGAGTGGTCTATATCTCTGGGGGATCTCTTTTCTTTAGAGGCAGTGTAATAACCTAGAACCTAGACCTGTTACATTGTGTGGATTTGGGTGATGATGGTATTTGGGGTAATTTTTGAAGAAGATGAGGATTCATTGGTGGATTTTTAGATAAAATTTCCATAGTGGAAGGTTTTTATATTGTGGAGGCTTAGGTTTCACCATAAATGGAGTGTTTGTAGTGTGGAAATAAAGGATACAGTGTAGAGCCTTAGGGAGTGGGGTTAAATGGTTTTTACTTTTTAGGAATAGTGGTGAAATGGATTTTATTATTTTTTGTATAGAAATATAGGAGTTATTCTTATGTCTCTATCAATTTTAGGCTATATGTTCCATAGAGATGGATTATCACATTACCTTTATCATTGCATTTGAATTTTGAAGCATGGTGGTTTCCCTTGTGTTGTAATACTTCTCCTAATTTATAGTATTTGTGTAATAGACCATTTCATGTTTCTCATATGTGGTTTTAAACATACCTATTATGGTTTTGTCCCTTACTTTATGTATTAGTTTCATCATGTTTCATCCCCTTTATGTTGTAGTGTAGGGTGTTGTACCATGGTATTCTAATTTTTAGTTTTCCTATAAATTCCGTAGCACCATGAAACCCCATCATTCATCTAACTTTTCTCTCATTTATTGGGTCATCAATTTCTATCCCTAGGAGGTCTTTCATCCCTATTTCATTAGATTTAAGCCTCAACATTGGGTGATAAATCCTTAGTGATTCTAGGTGAGTTCCCTTATCTTATAGTCTATGTTTTATTATCTTTATTCATCTAGAGAGGGATTATTTCAAGGTAACAACACGTTTTGGTGATTCTTTTGTAGGATAATGATGTGAGATACTATATTCTAGGTTGATCGATGTAATTTCTTACATTATGGTAAATGGAATTTGTTTTATTCTTGTTTCATCCATGTGTAGTGATTTGGAAACCTTTGTTAGCGGTAGGGGATTCAATTTCACTATATTTTACATGAATATATGAGATTTTCATGTTTTGTATTTCAATTGGTTGATTATTATGAATTTTTATAATAAAGATTATAAATTAGACTAATAAAATTGAAAAGGGATAGTGTGATGAAAATGTGGTTATCAGTTTTCTTGATGTTGTTGATGTTGTTCCGTGTTATATACATGTTATTGGACTAGGATTACTAATGATGGATTGATTCGAGAATACCCTTTAAATGGTTAAATACATAAATCTAGAAATTTAAAAGAATAAATTGGTATGATTGTTTTATGATTGACTTTTTTTGTGCAGCTTGGTGGCATTGGTGGTGTATGTTTTGTTGGACTTGGTTGTGATGTGATGGTTAAACATAGTGGTTTCTTAATAGTGGTTTTGTATAAATGGATAAATAATTAATTGGTTTTAAGTTAAACTAATAATTAAGTGAATAAATATTTATGGTTAATTTGTAAAAAAATAACAGGGGAATGGAAATTGTATTATGGACCTTACTGTGATTATTGCGGTTGAGTTTCCTGAATCAGATGAAATTCTTGGTGGTGTAATGTCAATAGTGATTTTATAGTGGTTGTGGTGGTGTTTCTTTCATGAACCTATAGGTGTGGTCTTTTGTGAGACTATTATATACTTGTATTCTTTTTTGAATTTTCTACACACCCCACCCATGTTGGGTAACCATATTGATACCCAGAGACCCTAGGGGTTGCTTTTCCGAAAATTTATGATGGTGAGGATACATATGGATAACTACCACCTCTCCCCCACTCTCCCTTTAGTGGTAGATTCTGGTGATACTAGTGGTGAATGACGAGATTTGTCATGGGGGGTCATGCATGGTAGGATGAGGACATGAGGTTGATATCTTACACATTCAGGATACCCTAATTCCCTAGTTACTTTTTAATGACTCGATTTTTGACCCATAAGACTTCGGAATATTTCAAAGAATATTTCTGGAGCCGGGTGATGAGTCGGTGCAGGAAGTCGGGGCCTGGGAAGCCTCGGTGCGACGATATTAAAAATATTAAATATATTTTTTCATTAATTCATAGTTTCACATGGAATGTAAATAACTAACATACAGAGTATAGGATCATATTTTGGAGATCGTGGTTGAGTATGAAACATCATGTTTAACCAAGGTGTGACCTAATGTCGTCCACACCAGGAGTTTGAATTAGGGGTGTTTTGGTGAAGGGGCATTATGAGGTGGATTAAATTAATTAACTAAATATTTAATCAAAAAACTAACCTAAACACACCCCAGATCTCACATTGGATAACCCAAGAAAGAAGGCTATATATCCTCCTCCATCATCACTTATCCCCTTTGGTGACGAACAAAACTGACACCAAATCGACGAAGTGAGGTGATGTCGATCTCCATTTCTAACGTAGAACATCATCAGATCCAGAATCATCAGGATCCGAGCATCATTATTCATCCAAAGCCTTAGGTATTCTCTAACAAGGTAGGAATATTTGAGTTTTGGTCTTGATCCCTTTCTTTATGCATTGTTTTAAGGTTATAAATACCAAATACAATTGCTTTTGAACCCTTCTAGGTAGATCTGTGAGTTTTGGGAAAGAACAGGAAAAATTGGGGCATTTTGAGGTAATTCCCAACTAGAATTACCATCTGCATGGAATTTAGTTAAGTGACACATTTCATGTAGCCCTTATTGTTTGGGGATGATGAACTTTAGGGACATCATGTCATGTATCAGGGTTACGCATCATGTAGTGACCTAAACCATGTGATCATGGGACATGGATTGGGTTATCCTTGTGAAAACATATGATTGTGTACTAACACATGACCAAGGTACATGGACATGGAATCTGGTACATGGACATAGGAAAACTACACGGGCAAGTGTCTATTTATCCTGAACACGTCATATAGTATGGGATACACAATGTGTAAGGGACACAGTTGGATAGTCCATGTAGAATTGGAACACAGCCAGGGGCTAGGTGATGCATGACATGATGTGTACCACCTTTACATGTCGTTTAACCATACATGGGTTGGTAACCCATGTGGATAGGATACAAAACTAGGTTCTCATGAGGGATCACTTGTCGTGTGTTCCCCGGTGCACACCATGTACTCTTAGAAGATCCTTCTGATATCTTCTTCCTTTTATATCTCCTTATCTATGACTCAGATTCAGGTTTGCGAATGTATTGTCCTGAGTGATTTTCTGTATAGAAAAGGATGGTGGTCTATGTTATTACCAATGATATACAAGGTGGTGTAAATAGAGAAAGACTCTTATAAAGATGTGTTGAGCTGATGTTGGAGATCAGTGTGGTTCGTGAAGAGAGATGTTGAGACTAGTACTTCCCTTTATCATCAAGGAATAAGTTTCTATTACCTCTCTTCTTAGTTAAATATTGGACTCCCCACATCATGGGTGTGGGTTCATTACCTATGGTTAGTTTTTTTCTGGGGTTGTTACTCCCCTAATTCACTAGGGTGTGGGTTCCTCATAATGTGTGAAAAGTTGTAAAATGATAACCTATAGTGTTAGGGTGTTGGAACTCCATACTCAATAGAAGATATAGTAGGCACTCCCCTATTGGACCAGTGTGTGGTTCATCTATCTATGGAATTGGTACTCCCCTATTGGACCCGGGCAGGGGTCCTCCATTTATAACATATATATATATAGAGAGAGAGAGATAGAGGGAGAGAGTTGGTACTCCCCTACCATGTTAGGGCATGGTCCCTATATCCTAGGAGTCAGTACTCCCCTATCATTTCAGGGTGTGGGTTCTCTATACATGTTCTTCTAGCAGATTTGGTACTCCCCTTTCATTATAGGGAGCAGGTCCTCTATCCTGGGGTCGATACTCCCCAGTCGTATTAGTGTATGGGTCTCCTATAGTGAACAATATAGCAGGGTTGGAACTCCCCTTTCATACCAGGGTGCTAGTCCTCTAGATATAGAGTGGTTATCCCCTATCAGGTTAGGGTACAAGTCCTTGATTTACAGAATAGTACTCCCATTTTGTATCTGGTTATGGGACCTCCATTCTATGAGTGGTACTCCCCAATCATTGGGTCCTCACTTACTAATTAGTATTCCCCTATCTCTGACTAGTAGTATGAAGCGAGACCTCCGTTGGAGTTAGAACTCCCTCTAATATTGGATACAGTTATGTGGAGTGACTCCATCCACTTGATATGAATGATACCTAGATAGGAGTTGGTGCTCCCTCTATGGACTAAGGTGAGGGCCAGTCCATGCAAGAGAGATAGAGGTTTTGTGGGTTAGTTAAAAATAGTACTCCCTCGACTGTGGGGTAGTTGTGAGGTGTGATTCCCTCCATTATCTATCATTATAGAGGAGGCATGTTGTGCATAGTTTTGAGCAATACTCCCTCAATTGTGATCATTGGTGAGTGGTGGGCCTGTTCACTTCAGTTTCTTTATCTTTTGCTGAGCACAAGGTAACAATTATAAGACTTCCGGTGCTAGGCTCTAGAGATGGACCTATTAAGATGTTCCCAATGGATTACATTCTCTCAAACATACCATTAATAATGGTAGAGTTATTCTCAACGGAGTGTATCCCTCAGATGGGTTCCATCTAGGATGGATGGGCTTATAGAGTGCGTTCTCATGGTTTAATGTGTTACCTTTAGAGCCTCAAGTATAAATAATGTTATTTGTTATGAGGTTTGAACCTCATGATACTTGGAGTCTGAGATGAGTGTATCCAGATGATTTCTGGGAGTCCTTTCGGGGTTTTCACATGTTGGGGTTAACACACCTTATTGACCAAGATGACTCGTCATGCATAGTCGAGGATGATTTCAAATGGAGTTTCTCTCTTGATTGGGGTTCCCTCTAGCTAGGTCGAGTGGACTATTTCCTTTTAGTTTCACCATTTTTATTTTGGGTTTTTTGGGGAACCTACTGAGTATTTTTATAATCACCCCTATATGATCTTTTCCCACACATGTTTTTTGTCTTGTTCAACCCAAATTTTTTTTAACAGAGTCCATAGAGGACCTGAGGTTGGAATAGTTTTGTGATATAGACCGACCAAGGTGTTTAACAGATCAGGACTGAGGAGCTTTTTGGTAGTTTTAGTTGACAATGATCCCCTTCTTCTGAGCAGGTTTGATTCTTTTACAATTTTATTTATTGGGTGTTGTTATTACCTTTACACTTTCAAGGATTTTGTTGTAATCTAGTTGTGGTATATAAATGTATGCATGAATTGGTAACTTAGTGGTTTTTACATTTCAATTTTTGTGAGCTTGGAGATGTGTGTGTGTGTACAAGTATATAGACAATGCCTCCCATGTTAGTGATATGCCTACTCAGTGATAGTTGTTGGCCACTGGCCTATTAGAGGTGGGCTTGGGGAGCTGTATCCCAGGCCACATCAGTTTGGGTCATGAAATAGTGGTATCATAGCATGGTTACACTTTGGGACCATAGTGTTGTGATCTTATTTTGGTATGCATAGAGAAAATGTTAGTATATTTCAAGTTTAGATCTCAGGCCATAGGTTCTAGTGTTGGTGTGGCGGATGACATATCCATTCACCAGGACTATGATAACCTACTTTTTGGTTCAGTATATTATGACACTAATCATTAGGAAATAAATATTACATGAATCATATAGGACTATGTTTTTGTTTTTTTATCCTTCTTAAGTTATCTCACCAGATATACTCTTTGACCATGATGTGTCTTGATTCTATTTTTGGATACCTCCATGATGATAAACATAAAATATTCTATGGCATGATTGTGATGAAAATAATCCCCTTGATGAGGATTTTGTGTATGTCATTAATTCTAGGGCATTACCTATGGGTGATATTCCAGTGGTTCCACAACCTATTGAGAAATAGGTTTTTCTATTAGTTTAGGCCTATGATGGCCATAGGATGATTGTGCTACATGGGTTCTAGAGGTAATGGCCTCTAGGGTAATAGGGTGATCCAGAACCCCTGGAAAATGATGAATAGTTCGAGGTAGTCATGCATGTTTTTCTCTTAATAAGGACACTTCCCAATCAGATGGTGGTCCTTTTGGAAAGTCATTTGTAGGGTTCTGCTGGGTGATGGAGGAGTTTGGTGAGGTTGTCTCATGATGAGTTGATGCTCACTTGGGTGGAGTTCAAGAAACTATTTAGGGAAGAGTTTTACCCAACCATGTTGAGATCAGTGCATATCCTGGAGCTTCTTCATCTTCAGTAGGGTATCATGATAGTGGTGAAGTTTCCGGAGATATTTATACACTTGTCACGATACTACTTGGATACGGTTTGGGACCATTTTTTTAGAGCATGAACCTTTGATCAGGGCTTTCGTTGGGAGATCAGGGAATCTATGATTCTGTTGTGAATTCCCACCTATGTTGTAGTGATGGAGAGAGCTCTGGTGGTGGAGAGTTTCCTGGATGAGGAATAAGTGTATGTGACCTACAACAATGGTCAATAGGTTGAGGCATCTATAAGAGGTAGTAGATAAAAAATGACAATATCGCATCCTAAGAGGCATGCCCATGCCCAGACCTATACATAGGGGCCTGTAGCATTGGAGAAACACTGAGGATTAGGACAATCGCAAGCAAGGAGGTGTTATGATTTTAATGTACAGGGTCATCTCACAAGATATTTTTCTACCCATGGTGCTACTGAAATGGATCCAGCTGACGGTATACCTTGGTAGAGGCAATGTTTGGATCAAGGAGTTCTGTAAGGTGTAGAATGGGGAAAAGAAACCTGTAGAGTGGAAGGAGGAAGCAAGTAGTTTGAGGTGTGGTCACCACCCCCTGGTGGTTTGCACTAGGCTCTGAGAGATGGAGTACACGGGTGAGGACAGCAACATGCCATAGAGACCTTTCACTCAGATAATCCGAGGATGAATAGAGGTATGCCTTGTGTCCTTTCTACATTCTACAGTAGCAATTGTTATAAATTGTTGTGTGTACTAATTTATTTCTACTTATGCTCATGGAATTAACCAGGGTGATGCAGGATGTCAGTAGAATGACGTGTTGGTAGTTGCATTAGAGGGCCTACTAAGACCCAGTGTGCATTTGGGAAGCCCTTTGTTTTCTTTGGTACCCTTGTGTGTTTAGTGTTAGTATTTTATGTGACACGCTTGACACGAATGTGGTGAAGTTTATTGTAGCTTTGAACTCACGAGGAAGGGGGAAATTTTCACCATCGAGACGTGTTTTTATGGTGGGACCAAAACCATTCAATCGATTCAGTGCCACCAGAATAGGATACTATCTAGGATTGGTGGACGATTTCCTTAGAATTTTGTGTTTAGGGAGAGGTTTTGTGTTAGAGTCTCAGAGTAGGTTTTGGACTTACCAGCTGATTTTACCTTCTCAGCCCCCCTTTTTTCTTGGTGTCCCCTAGAGAGGGATAACCTAGATTAAGATCATTCTATAGTGGAATATTTAGACCCTATGATGTTTTTGTAGTTTGTATTGGTTTCCTACAATCCATACTTAGTTTGGATACCACTAGTGGGTGTGGCAGTGTTTCTGTTTGGGTGATTTATGTTAAAGTTGGAGGTTTATAGATGAAGGGCTTGGTAAGACCCCGGGTTTACCCTTGGGTAGCCCTATATCATTTTTGAATACCCTTGAGTGTTCATATAAAATCTTGAACACAAAATTTTTGATGACTCTATTGCACAGTCCATACAGGGATGGATGTGAACTTTGGGATTATGTTATTATTGGCCTCAAGTTAGCGAGGTGGTGCACTTCCAAATCCCATGACTACAAATGAATCATGGTTCTTGGGGATTTCCCACCTATTGAAAATAAGAAGACATGTGCCTTTTTATTTCACAATTTTTTCATGTTAGAATATGGAGATGAGATTTGTCTTATATTTGTGGTTCCTTTGTGTGCATACTTGTAAGCAGTATGAGAACCCTTGGTGAGCTTGCTGGTGTGAGAGTCCATTGGGGAGATTAGTTTCTTCCCTTGTTCTTAGGATTTCTCTTTTCAGAGATTAAAATACCTATGGTGGGTAGAATTTAATGACTTTGGTTTTGATTTATAATACTTCATAATATTTCGGAGAATATTTTTAGAGCTGGGAACTGAGTCGGTTCAGGAAGTCGGGGCCCAGGGAGCCTCTATGTCATGATATTAAAAATATAAAATATATTTTTTCACGCATACACAGATTTTATTCGAATGTAAATAGCTATCATTAGGAGTATTTTATCATATTTCTAAGACCATAGTTGAGTCCGGAATACCGTGTTTACCCTAGGTGCGACCTAAGGTTGTTCGCACTGGGAGTTTTGATCATGAGTGTTTTGGTGACGGGGTGTTATGAGGTGGATTAATTTAGTTAACTGAATATTTAATTAAAAAACCTACCTAAACACACCCCACCCCTCATGTTTGAGCACAAAACCAAGGAGGATTCACATCATCCTCCCTATCCTCTTCTCCCCTTTAGTGATGAAGGAAACTGATGCCAAATCGATGAATCAAGGTGTTACCGATCTCTATTTCTAATGCATATTGCCATCATATCGAAGAGAAGAACTATCTGGGCATCATTATTCATCCAAAGTTTGGTCGTTTATCTTGAACACGCCATGTAGTATGGGATGCACGACATGTAAGGGACATGGTTGGCCAGTCTATGTAGAAGAGAAACATGACCATGGGTCGAGTGAAGTGGGACATGATGTGTACTGCCTTTAAACATTGTGTACCCCTACATGGGTTGGTAACCCATATGGAGAGGATACATGACTAGGTGCTTGGGTCGGATCACATTTCATGTGTTCCCCAGTGAATTCCATGTACTCCTAGGATATCATTATGAGATATTCCACCTTCAGTATCTCCTTCTCTGTGACTTAGATTTAGGATTACTAATAGCCTCTCCTGATTGATTTTATGCATAGAATGCGATGGTATCCTCTATTATTGTCAAAGAGATATTAGGTGGTGTATATAAAGAAAGGAACTTGTGAATATGTGTTAAACTAATGTTGGATATCACTGTGGTTTGTGAAGAGAGATGTTGGGAATGGTACTCCCCTATATCTTCAAGGTGCAGGTTTCCCTTAACTCTCTATTTAGGTAGATACAGAAATCCCCACATAATGGGTGCAGTTTCGTTACCTTTGGGTAGCTTCTTATAGGTTTATTACTCTCCTGATGGACTAGGTTGTGGGTTCCCCATCATGTTTGTAAAGTTTAATAGTGCTCCCTTACCATGTTAGGGCGTAGGCCCTCCATACTCGTTGGAAGGTAGAGTAGGTACTCCCCTATCGGGCCAGGGTGTGGGTCCTCTATCTGTGGAGTCAGTACTCCCCTATTGGTCCAGGGCGTGGGTGCTCTATATATGATGTATAGATAGAGTAGGAACTCCCCTACAGGCCATTCTACAGAGTCCAGAAAGGATTTAAGGGAGGAAGATCTTAGTGAGCTAGACCAACCAAGGTGTTTAACAAATTTGGGTCAAGGAGCTTGCTGGTAGTTTCAGTTGACATTGATCCCCTCTTTTTAAGCAGGGTGGACACTTTTACAGTTTTCTTTAGTGGGTTTTGTATTTTCCTTTATGCTTTCATTCCTTTTTTGTACTCTAGTTGAGGGATATAGATGTATGTATGCATTGGTTACTTAGTGGTATTTACATTTCAGTTTTGTGAGCTCGGAGATGTGTGTGTGTGTGTATAGTCACATAAGAAATGCCTCCCATATTCATGATATACATACTCGATGCTAGTCAGTAGCCCCTATCCTATTGGAGTTGGGCTTGGGGAGTTGCATCTTGACCCCCATCAGTTCAGGTCATGACATACTTGATATGAGATATGCAGTTAGTTCCATGAGAATTGAAATGTGGTTGATTTCGTTAAACATGGTATATGGTTGGTTTCTTCATTGGTGGATATGAAAGGGATGGGAGAAAATGATTCCTTCTAATTAGGTGATAGTGAAAAATTAGTGGGGAAGTGGTTATATGGTGCCTTTATCTAAATTATTATGATATTATTTTTTACTTTTGGGTTTGTTATTTGGTTAGTGATCCTTTGTGATATTGGGAGACTATTTGACCAATGTAGATGTTGTTTAGTTATGTTGTTTTTTTCATAGGGGAATTAATACACTCTTTTCACTTTTTCAAAAGTGATATTGGTTATGATAATACTGAGTATACATGTTATTCTCCCCCTACACATATTTAATTTTTTTTCAGGTTTTTGAGAGGGGTTTAGTGATTTATCTAGATAATAATATCTCTAATATTGGGTTGTTGTGTTTTTTTCACATGAATTTACTTTATTTTGGTAATTTTTAATATTTGGATATATTTTTACATGTTTTTTATTCAGGCATATGGGATATTTCTTATAGGAGAGTTTGGTTTATTTCTTATATATCATGGTGGATTGGATTCTAGTTTGATGTTATGATCTAGAGATATTGAGGATAATACCTCCATTTTGAGTGTTTTACACCACTAACTCTAGAAACTTGTTTGGATCCTATTGGAGGTGGGACTCGAGGGGGGCACACTTCTTATCTTTAGTACCAGTCCAAGAGGGGTACCAGTGGGGGGGGTCATGACAGAGTGGCATAAAAGGTGTTGGTTAAGATATAGAAAAAAGTTTGGAGTTAGGAACAAGTGAGGACTACATGGGTTAGTAAAGAAACAATGTTATCCAAACTTAGTATGTGATAAAATCAAGGGTGGTCATCTAGGACATAGGATTTTAGCCCCCCTCCCCCCCCAGTGATCTGATGTAAGGAACTTAAGCTCTCTGGGTGTACAATGTAAAGTGACGTTGTTTGTGGGGTAGATACATATGATTGGTACATGAATCATACTTTCATGAGTTTTATTTTGGATGAGGTTGTTTTAGGAAATATTAAATGAACTAATTAAATGAATTAAATAAATCAATTTCTACCAGACTCATGTGGTTTGAGTTGGTAAGGTTCATCAGGCTAACCTTTCGGACCGTCATAGGGTAAATTCCAATCAAATGGATGATTAGTGGAAGTGAACGTTATGTATCTTTCAACATCAGGTCTTTGCGAGGTATGAGGGAATCATCTCTAATATAGAAAGAGTGATGTATATAGGAGTTATATATAGATTTTAGCTTGATTCGATATTGATTAAGAACTATTTTACCTTAGTAGCTATCCAATTGATGGGATAAAAACATCAGTAGTGGATGTTTTATATCAAGGATATATAGGAGACCAATGTGTTATGGGCTGACTTCTAGTAGAATTTTAGGTTTGAGTTATTATCAATAATGGAAAATTCAACAAATAGGTGGGATTTTCACTCCCTTTAGAAAGGGAGAGTGAGAATTCAATACTTGGGATTAATTTTAAAATACTTATATGTTTTTTACTAATAAGTTTTTGGATGATGAGTCCCAAGTACAACACTTGGAGGAGTCATTTTACCTCAACCTTTATTCTATAATCACCCCATTTACATTTCCTACATACTTTGAGGTGTAGAAGAAGGCATAGATGATGGAGAGGGTGCATTAGAGGGATGGAGAACCCCTGGTCAAGTGTAAAAAGGGACATTTTATGAGATGGATGTCATGTAGAGGTTTTTATATGATGGTTTAGTTAAGGTTTTGGTCAGTAAAGAAATGGCCCCAGCAATCATCATCATGGTTCTTGAGGGATGATAATTCTCATGTGTCTACTAGGAGCTCTCTTATTTTGTAATTCTTTTGTAGATTTCATAGTAATTACCCATGGTATAGATTTTCATCTATAGAGGTTCAATAAATATTTAGTGTCTAGAACCCCTTCCAGTAGTAGCAGTAGTTACTTCAGATTTAGTTTTAACAATAATGGTTTTTGGTATATGTCCAGTTGTATGTTCAGTAGGCTTATTATTAGCTGGGAGAAGGTGGAGTTTCTAGAGGTTAACACCATTATGTCCCTCACCACTATAGAACCAAATCAAATCATATATTTGGAAGTCAACCTTTGTCAGGAAGAGGAGACAACTAATGCCAGATACGTGAAATAGAGGCACTTGTACTAATGGGGTAGAGGTTGTTCAAGGCATGGTCAGTTTATCATATAACTTAGTTTTCTATTTGTTTAATTTTAGATATTCTCACTCCTTTGTTTCATCCATCTTGGTCCATGTAAGAGGTCCAAACATTGAGAGGCTTTCCACACCTCGGGCATTATCCACACTAGTTAGAGGCTAGGCTAGTTTGTTTGATGTGTGCTGGGGATGAAGACTAATAATGGGGAAGCATCGCTAATTGATATACATCCTTATTTTCATATATAAACATATGGTTTCATACTTTACATGGATTGGTTGTATTTCGTTCATGCATTGGTTGATTATTTTCTTACGATAGTTTAGTTTCTAATTTTGAAGGGTGAAGTGGGGTGTTTGTCAGTGAGGGAGGTTTTTAGAAGGATGACAGGTGAGTGGATCCCCTTCTTTCCTTTATTCTTGACTCATTTATGGTACCAATGAGGAATTAGGTGATAGATACCCCCAAGTCATTGTAGAGTTTCTAGATATTGTCTCGGAGGAATTTTTTACACTAACCCTATAATGTGATGTTGAGTTTGGGATAGAGATACAATCGAACGCTATGGAAATTTCAATGGATCCTTATTAGATAAAACTGTAAGAGTTATGGGATCTAAGGATCCATATTAATGAATCGATTTAGAATGGATTCATTAGGAATAGTGTCACTGTGGGGAGCTCTATTTTTTTCAACAAGGTGGTTGGTAGTCTGAGGTTGTGCATAGACTGTTGATGGATGAACCAAGTCACAATCAATAATTGGTACCCCTATAAAGAATTGATGATATATTTTACTAGTTTATAGGGTCTATATGGTTTTCTAAGATCAATATATGATAAATATATCATCATATGAGGGTGAAAGAAGTACATATTATGAAGACTACTTTCAAATGCTAGTATAGACACTTTGAGTTTTTGATCATATCATTCAGTATAAAAAACACACCATTTTTGTTCAAGGTAATCATGAAAATTTTATTTTATTAGTTCTTGGACTAGTTTATAGTCATGTTAATTGATGAAGTTATTGTATAGTTGAGATTGTAGGAGGAGAATTTGGAGCACTTTAGGATCATTTTGAAGACTCTTTGACAGCACCAATTATATGGTAAATTATCTAAGTGTATATTCTGGACATGATAGGTGAATTTTCTTGGGCATGTGGTGTTTTATCATGTATTAGTAGTAGATAAAGTAAAGGTTATGGTGGTTGTTTCCTAGGAAGTTCCTAAGAACATAGTCGAGGTTCATAGCTTTCTTGGTCCTATAGGTTATTATCAGAGGTTTGTATCTAATTTATATCAGATTTTTTCCCCATTAAGATCCCTAACTCATAAGAACCAAGATTTTATTTATACTGATTAGTGTTAGGTAATATTCAATGAGCTAATGGAGTAGTTGTTTAGTGTCCCAGTTTTTTAGTTGCCTAAGGAGAGAATAATGTTTGAGGTGTTTTGTGACACTTTCTTCTTGAGTTTGGATTGTGACCTGATGTATTAGTATATAATTATCTCTTATGGATATAGGAAGTTACACAAACATGAGTGTAACTATCCTACCAATGATCTAGAGATATAAACAATGTATTTATCCTTGAATATTTGGATACACACCTCATATAGGAATGTTTTGTGATCTTCATAAATTAAAAAAGCTTGAGGTATATCTTTTATCAATGAGAATTGAATCTATGAAAGTGTATGTGGATGTATTTTCCCCATGACTATGATTTCTATATCTCATATACATTAGGAAATAGAAACTTCATAGAAGACATGTTGAGAAAGAAGTCACAGGGATCCATTTAAGAATATGAGGATGCATGGAGGGAAATGAAAGAGTTAATGACCTTTCATATTTAGAGTAGATAAGATTTATAGTAGAGGATACATATTCCATATGATAGTAGTGATTGATTTTCTATAGAAGGTGGATGAGTCTTAGTGAGAACACTTAGAGGTACAGGTGATGCATGAATAGGTCGTTCATTTTGATGCCCTTATGGGATGGTCAGAGGATGAACATCGGGTTATCTTCCAATAAAGGATGTTCATTCTATTTTCGATGCATGAGAATGTACTCCATTAGTTTTATATCTCACCTTTGGTGGTACACCCCAATATATCTAAGATATACCATGGATTGAGGATGTATTTCAGGTTTCCATGAATGAATTGATCAATGTCACAGTTTATGGTGTGGTGTCTATTCTATCCACAAGGAAATCAAAGACATAGTGTCCCTAGAATTTTGTTTCATCCCCTTATATTCCTTAAAGTATATGTTGGATTACATATCAATGGATTTCATCACTATTTTACCTTAGGCTTAGGGTAAATATGATACCATCAGGGTGATCATAGATTAACTAATGAATTCATCACACTTTATGGAAATTTGAGAATCAAGTATCATGGATTTACTAGTGAGATGGTGCATGGATGATGTACTCTAGCTTTTTTAAGATCCAAGGAATACCATTTATGAAAAATACCCTAAGTTTACTTCATGGGTCAGGTGGGATTGAAGTATGACTTTAGCTCTTAGTTATGCCTTAGCATTTCATTCCACCTATAGATGGATAGAAAGACATAGTTGACCATCCAAACACTGAAGGATATATTGTGTCCATGTATCATGGATCTCTATGGATCATGGGTGTGAAACCTACCTTTGGTTTAGTTTTCTTATAATAAAATCTTCCATTCATTCATCAATATGTCCTCATTTTAGGTATTGTAAAGGAGATCTTGTTGATCCCCTTTGAGATGACTGAAACCAGAGAGACAACAGTTCTAGGTCCTAATTTGGTGTAGAGCATGAAGGAGGATCCAAGTGATTCATGAGTGGATAAAGAGGCACAAGAACATCATAAGGATTATTTCTATTAACAAAGGAGGCCTTTGGAGTTTGGGCCTAAAGAACATTTTTCCTGAAGTTTTTCCCTTAGTGAGAGTAGTAGTGGTTTAGTCAGGGAAGAAATATCTCACCTCAGATCACAATAAAAAGTTTTATAATCGGTTAGCGCTACCTATTCATCAATAATGATTCCATGATGCTTTCCATATGTCATAGATCCAAAAATATCTTCATGATTATTCCCACATCATCAAATGAGGAGAGTTAGATATTGAGGATGATGTGATGTTCATTGAATGAATGATTGAGATCTAGGACCATCCGGAGAAGGTATTACAAGGGTGTTTTATACCTTTAGTTTAAGTTTTGTGGTCGCACGATAGTCTATTGGTGAGTACTTGGGAGCATGAGATATAAATGTGTTGCCAGAACCTTGACTTGTTTTTTAATTATTTGAATATTTATTTGTTTTTTTATCTAATGACATAACACTTGAAAATTTTTGGATTAATGATATATTTTTTTTATCTTACTGGTGGTGTGTGTATTCTAGGTTCAAGTATCTGAAAAGTGGAGAAATTCTTTCCAATCAAGATGCATTATATTTATGAAAAGTTTTAAAAATATTAGGGTGATTCAGTTCCACCAAAAGTATACCATATCTTGATATGTATGGTGATTCCCTTGATTTTTGTACTTTACTGTTGGTAGTGTTTTAGTTTTAATGATATCCTTATGAGGTATCACACAAAGTGGTTTTTAAACCCCTACCTTTTTCTATTTTTTAAGTTAGGTTTGGATTATTGAGGATGAGAATCATTTGAGAGGTATCTAATGTAACAGCCTAGAACTTATGAACCATTACTTTGTGTGTATTTAGTTGATGGATTTTTTTGGGGGATGTTCCAAAGGATTTAAGGAGTGGATGGTGGATTTATATCTTAAATTTCAATTGGTGAGGGTTTTTGTGGTGTAGAGGAATAAATTGCATCATAAAGGGAGTTTCTACTATATAGGAAGATTGAATATGGAATAGAGCTTTGGGGAGTAGATTAAATGGTTTTCCTTTTTTGTAACAGCTATGACATGGTTTTTGGGCTAAGACGTAGAGCCTTGGAGTCATACTTCTAGTGGTTCTATCAATTTTGGTGTAACAACGATGTAGAGTTGGGTTGTGGAATAGCCTTTCTCATTTAATTTGAATTCTATGATATAATGGTTTCCCTTGTGTGATATTAATTCTTTTAGTTTATATTATCAATATAATTGACCTCACTATGTTTCTAGAAAGTGGATTTGACTAGCCCCATTTTGGTCGGTCCATTCCTTTACACCGTAGTTCCATCCTGTGTCAACACCATTATGTCATATTATAGGGTGATGTTTTGTGGTCTTCTAATTTTCTATCTTCCAATAAATTCCCAAACCCCTAAAAACCCCATAATTCCTCTACCTTTTATCTTAGTTCTTAGGTGATATAGTTTCATCCTTAGGATTTATTTCATCCCCCTTTCATTGGATTTCAAACCCAACCTTTGGAGATAAATCCTAGGTGATTCTATGTGAGTTCCCTTCCCTTATAGTCCCTATTTTCTTCTCATTCTTAATTCAAAGAGGGATTTTGTCAAGAGAACAACTAGTTTTGGTGATTTTATTGTAGTATAATGATACAAGATATTGTTTTTAAGTTTGATAAAGGTGTTTCCTTACATTATGGTGCTCGTGGGTTGTCTTACTCTTGTTCCATCCTAGAACAATGATTTAGGAAAGATTTTTTTGAGGTAGGGGATTATAGTTTTTTTATTTTATGTGCATCAGTGAGATGGTAATGTTTTTTCTTTCCATTGGGTGAGTAGTATGAATTGTAATAATAAATATAATAAACTAAAAAATGAAATTTAAAGGAGACAATGTGATGCGCATGTGATTACCAATTTTCTTGATGTTGCTGATGTTGTTTTATTTTATATTCTTGTTTTTTTATTTTCCCTTGTAGTGATGGATTGATTTGATAACACAATTTAAATGGTTAAATACTTAAATTTGTAAAATGATAAGACTAAATTGGTAAACTTATTTTAGGTTTGACTTTTGGCATGCATCTTGGTGGCCTTGGTGGTGTACAACTTGGTGGCCTTGGTTATTTACCGCTTGGTGACCTTGGTTGTGATGGGATGGTTATACATGGTGGTTTCATAATAGTATTTCAGTAGAAATGGGTAAAGAATTTGTTGGTATATATTTAAACTTATAACTAAATAAATAAAACTTGGTAGATTATTTGTTAAAAATAATAATGTGGAAATAAAAATTGGTTTATGTTCCTTAGTTTGATTCTTATGGTTGGTTATTCTATATTAGAGGAGTACATGGAAGAATGATATCAATAATGATTTGATGGTGGTTTTAGTGGTGTTTCTTTTGTGAACCCATAGGTGTGGGATTGTGTGAGACTAATATATACTTTTATTCTTTTATGAATTTTCAATACACCCCACCTGATCCAAGCCTATGCAGCTCTGTAGAGGATAGCTAGCCAACTAGCCTTGTGAAGGTGGAGTACTGATATCATGACATCTTCTAGGGAGGGTAAGTTCCAAGTTTTCTTTTATGGATGATTTCCTCTAAGAACTACGGGTCATGTGATTATCACTTAATCCTTCAGGCCTTGAAAGGGTTCCCCCTCACCCTTGAGAGGGGGATTATCAAAAATAAATAAAAAGTGAAGGCCTTAAGGCCATTCGGGCATGAGATATCATGGGTTTAATCCTACTGATTGTTCATGTTATACTCACCCTTCACATATATAAAGTATTTTTAGGTTTCAAAGACGGTTTTGGTGATCTAGCTATACAATACTAGCTCTAATATTGGGTTGTTCTGGTTGTTTCCATATGATTTTACTTTCTTTTGGTATTGTTTTATATTTGGAAACATTTGTACCTATTTTATATTCATGCATATGTGATATTTATTGTCATGGATTTTAGTTTATTTATTTTATAACATGATGGATTGGTTTGTCGTTTTATGTTATAATTGATGGGTATTAAGGGAAATTACTCCCATCTTAATATTTTATACCCTTGAATCTAGTCATCAACTTAGGGACTACTAGAGGCAGGACTAAAGGGTCACTCCTTTTCACTCCTAGACCTATAGGGGTACCAGTGGGGGTCGTGATAGGTAGACTTGTGGTTACTTATTTAGTGAGGAAGTTAGTTATAGAGAATTATCATCAGTCCTAATGGATTTTCCACCCTCATGAAACTAAGATGTATTATTATATGAAGCATCAATTTTGGTGGTCTAACATGAGGAGGGATATAAGAGACTTGTTTTCCTAGTTCTACACTTGTTTGTAAGTAAAGGATGAACCCCAATTCCCTTCTGGATTACTCCAGCCTCTAACTATTCCTACGTAGAAGTGGGATGGGGTGTCTATGTATTTCATAATCGTACTACCTTGTACCCATTATGGATGAAATATTATTATGTTCATGATTGATTGTTTTGGATAAATCCACCAAATTTATACCAATAATGTAAATAATTAGAATATAAGAACTTGAAAGGTTACATATATAGGAGGTTGTGAGACTACATGGTATGCCCTCCTACATTATATCTGATCGATACCCTCACTTGACATCTCAATTTTAAAAGGGCGTTTAGGAAGCAATGGGAACTAATGTGAAGCTAGGTATATCTTATCACCCCCAAAAGGATGGGATAATAGATCTGCCAAACTAGATTATAGAGTATATTCTCTAGGCATTTGTTTTCAACTTTAAAGGTATGATGGATACTCATCTAATAAAGGTATATTTTTCTTATAATAATAACAACCATTCCTCTATCTAAATGGTCCCATTAGAGGATCTCTATGGACAGTTGTGTTATTCTCTTTTATTCTGGATAAAGATAAGTGAAACATATCTTGTAGGACCTAGAACTGTATAAGAAATAACTATAATGATATAAGTAATTCAAAAACATGTAGGGTTGGATCACAGTCATTATAATTCATATCCTAACCACTTTTATCACCCTTTGGAGTTTATGGAAGGTGACTGGATGTTTCTGAAGGTGTCTCCCCATTTGGTTCATTAAATATTGTGAAATCATGGGAAGCTTTTTCCAAGGTACATTGTTCCTTTAAATATCACCCATAGAATTGGGAAGGTTTCATACAAACTACATTTTCTACCTCAATTAACAACAATGCATAACATATTCCAAGTTTCTCAATTGAATAAGTATCATCCTAACCCATACCATGTGATAAATTGATGAGATATTCAATTGGAATCGGATATATTAATTACTAAGTTACCAATTTGGAACATTTAATCTCAATATAAAGTGATCCATATAAAATATATCAGATCGGTTTGTGTTTTGTGGAAACATGGATCAGATTCTCATTAGAAATGGGATTGGGAAGCTCATATGAGGGGTTAGTGGACTCTATTGTTTGAGGATCAAACATTAGGTTGACTTTATAGGGACATAAAGTGAAATTATGGAGATAATTTTCACACCCAATACCTCATTTCCAATAATTTTATGTGTTATTTTTTTTATTCTTAACATTAATTTTTTTGGTCTTTTTCTTTGAAATTTGTGAAAATTGGGAAAACTAGATCTACCACGCGGTTAGTAAAAATCATGTGGAAACCATGCAGAATGTTTTTAGTTTTTTACAAAGGAATTTACATGGTTAGAACATGGTTTACAAAACCATGTAGTTCAACTATGAAAGTTCCCAGGAGAAGACAGTGTAGCTTGCATGGTTGATGCACAGTTTGGAAAACCGTGTGGTCAAACTATAAAGCCTTACTAAAAAATTAAAATAATGAAATGTATAGTTTTAACCTCACTTAAATTTAATCCATAACTCTATTATTCTCACCCTAATTGACCTCCAACCCCTCTCAGGCATGAAACACCATCCTCCCATCCTCTAGGCATCGATTCAAGGGTTTTTCTTCAAGGTAAACACCAAATTAACTCCTCCACTCCTCTCTTTTGAGACCCTCCTTCATTATTTCTTGGTTTTCACTTATCCCTAAATCCATGGTAGCTTAGGTTTCCTATTACTTGATTTTATAGGTGTAGTATTTGGTATTTATGAATTTTTCATACTTTTCTAGGATCCCTTTTGGTATCCTGTGTGGATTTCCATCGGAGGAGAGTAGTTTCCACCAGTTTTTCTTGGTTTTGGTAAGTGGTTGTATATGATTTTATTTGTTATGTTCACTATTTATGCTTTCCTATTTTAAATTGGTTTTTAAAATCATATATTGGTATTATATATCTTGGTTTGTGAATGAATTAATGGACCCCTTTTGATGAAAGTGTATCTTTTATACTATTATAATGGAAAAATTCCTTTTTGGATAGAAAGAATAATAACTTATGAAATGGATAATGAAAATTCATGTTTCACAAATAATGTGACATTTGAAAAAAAAACTCATTGGAGACTTGGGTACTTATATAGTTGAACTTAGATAGGAAAAGGTTCCCCCACCACTAGTTATTTTAGTGAAGTAGAAGTGGAACCCCTACTAACTAGTGACGTGATACTAGAAACATTCTACTAACTAAGGTAATTACCCTAGTTAGAGATGTATAATTTCTAGGTGTCCTAGACTTGATAACCATAGGGTGTCACCCCATTATATTATTTATAAACTTATACTTTAATATTTTTCTTAAATATATTATTTTATTTAGTAACATCTATCTTGTTAATTGTTTTCAATTAAAAGAAACAAGGTTTATTTCATTTATTTTGTTCAAACTAGAATGTTTTATTTTTATAAACTAGGTTTGAAATGTTACACTTGGAGGGGTCCTAATGGGATCATTTATCACACCCTACATACACTCATGGGTGTATGCAGACCCTGTTTTGTCTAATGAAGGAAAGAGAAAGACACCACTTTGAGGTAGTGGATACTCATTCTAGAATTATCTGGGTATATGGTGGGAACATGGAAGTGATTTGATACCTCAAGTCACATGAAGATGGGTTGTTGAGTCTTTTGATCATTTCATACATTTTTAAAATTATTTACATGTATCTTGTATCACCATCTTGTTCTTCTAACCCATTGTTTTTGTTCCTTTGGTTGATGGTTATACTTTTACACATATGGTTGTTTTTTTTTTGTTCCATGATGTTATTCTTATATTTTTTTTCTTTTATTGATGTTATGTGGTGATGCTGCTTTCAACCTATTGAACGCATGACTCACCATGAAATGAATGTGTCATGTCGGTTTCTGGTTCTAAACCCCTTGTTTAATTTATACTTTATCCAAACCATTATCAAATGATGTTTCCTTTATACATAGGCAATTATGTCAGCCCGTGAGGATCTGGATCACCCTTCGGGCCATGTTACAAAAAATCTTGGATTCCTGGGTCAGGGGAAGTTCAAGTCGGTTTGTGACATTCATACTTATATATATGTATATTTTTAAGTACTTATACTTATATATGTCTGTATATTTATGTATATTGACAATATACATTTGTGTATATATGATTGTGTTTATATATTGATATCTCATTGTATATACGTGTATGTATATGTATATAAGTGTACATGTTTACAATTATAACTTTATATAATTTAATATATGTATATTTGTATATAATTGTATTAATATATATTTGTGTACTTATATTTAAATATGTGTATTTAAGTATGTATATATATTATTATATTAATTTGTACGCATAAATGTACATATGGGTATTTATATGTATGCATGTATGTAGGAATATACTTACACAAATATATATATACATATATATAACCACCCATTAAGTTTTATATTAACATATATAAATATATATAG
This sequence comes from Viscum album, assembly GCA_963277665.1. Lineage (NCBI taxonomy): Eukaryota > Viridiplantae > Streptophyta > Magnoliopsida > Santalales > Viscaceae > Viscum > Viscum album. The sequence goes on along the minus strand of OY728142.1, from coordinate 374,196,764 downwards.
TTTTATAAATATTTTTATACTTTTTAATTTTTAAAATTTTTATATATATGAATGTATAAAAAAATTTACTCATATGTGTAGTGTATATAAAAAATATATTGTAAATTTAAATTGTGGGATTTGGAGTGTCATATTGCACACCATATTTACTTATATATATGCATGAATGCATGCATATACATACATAAAGTTGTATATAATTATATATATATATGTATGTATGTATATTTGTAAATAATTACATTAATATGTATGTATGTCATTATAGTAATATATGTGTATGTATGATGTTCATGTATACATATATATAAATATTAAATATTGTTAAAAAATATATTTTATATGTAAATTTCATAGTATGTTTTGTCTATATAAAAAAATACACAATGACATTTAAAAGAACACATTAAATTTATAGTGTAAATCAGTACCCGTATGTTTAAAAAATTAAAGTTTAAAATAATCCATCATTTATGGGTTTGGATGTTCATTTTGATATCATGATTACACTGGTAATGAAATGTTGAGATTTAGATATCATTTGAATAAAATATATTAGATCAAAGTTTTTTAGAGTTAAAAAAATGAAAGGTTAGGCAAAGGAGAGAGAATGTGGGTTAAAGGGAGGAGGGCTGGCACTACAATTAGGTTTGGAAATGGGTACCTGTTAACTGGGTACCCGACACTACCTAACCTTGTTAAAGCGAGTTCAAGTTAGTTATAATCTAGTATTTATCTGGTTTGGTTAATATATTTTTTACCTGATTCAGATTCAAGTGGCTTCAGATATGGGGGTAGGGTACCTAAACCCAATTATATTTATAATAATAAAATTATAATAAATGGATAAATTGAAAATAAATACAAATTGGTGACATGTGACCCAACATCTAGAATTGTCGAGTGTCTTGAATAAATCTAATCACCTAATTGATATTTATCAACCACTTTGTTGTTTCACCCATCATCTTCTCTCCCCTCTAATATTCCTTTTGTTTTTTTCTCACATATCTTCTCCACATGTCGCATTGTTCCCAAATTTCAATAATGGGGATTAATTCCACCATTATTTTCCCTTCCCACTCATTATTTCCTGTTATTTAATTCTCAATGTGGTTCTACATAATGAAGTTTATCGTATGGTTTTAATTACATTGTAAATACATCATGATTTTATGTCTGTATATAAATCAATGTAAACCTATCCAGAAAATCATCCCACTTGGTGTGTGCAAAACATCAACTATGTTCTATTATTTTTCCTTCCTCCTTCCAAGACTTTCGCTTGTGTTTTCATGTGGACCGATTAGGCATTTCTAACCTTTGGTATCAAATAGAGTTTGAATTAATCCATGATTCCAAACTCCGAGCCCTCATCACCCCGAATCTCCCAGACATCATCGACACATCCCATATCCCTTTTTAATGGGGGTAGCGACCCTCTTTTGGTATATCGGGTGGTGAAGGAGACTGAGGGATCAGTTATGTATCTAATCATCATGAAGACAAACTATTGTGACTGGTCCTTAATGATGAAGGTTATACTTCAATAAAATAGACTTTGGGATTCTGTCAACATTGGTGGTGCCAAACTCTTTTAAGATCAGATGGTGCTGGAGGCCATCCTGTGCATTGTCCCACTAAAGATGATCTTTATACTCATTATCAAGGCAATAGCTAAGGAAGTGTTGAAAACTGTCAAGACCATGCGTATCATAATTGATCATGTATGCAAGGCCAATAATCAAAAACTCTACAAGGAGTAAAAAGACATTTATTTTCAAAATGGAAAATTAGTGGATGATTTTTTGATGTGGCTCACAAGGTTTTCAAAGTGACCCACAATACTCAGTGGTCCAGAGCCTCAAGAAAATTTCATTTAGAAGTACATACATATCATACCTTCCAGGTTCTCCCAAATTAATCTTTCTATTGAGATGCTTCTTGACATATCAATTCTCTCTATGGAGGTGGTAACAAGGATACTCAAAGTAGTGAATGCCATTTTGATTCGGCACTCACTACCAAAAATGGGGGGGGGGGATACTCCTCACCATAAAGGAGTGGGTTACACGGATGATTGATAAATAGATGGGGGAGGGACCCTTTAATGAATCAAAGTCTTGAAATTAGTGCTTCCAAAAACCATGAATAAATATATACAATGATAATGGAAGAAATAGAAGGGGTAACTGTGGATCCAGAGGTAACAATGATGTCTCAAATGATCAATGTATCTATTGTAGAAAAATGGGTCATTGGGCTAATGATTTTTTCAGTTGGATGAAAAATTATAAGGCCCTTTTAAACCATTTTAATGACAATGAGTCTGCACTCTTTATGGAAAGGGTGTGCATCACAGTGCTTGATACCCCACTTCCATGATCCACCACTTTTAATTCCCTGCCACCGCAATACAGTCCTCTCTTTCTAGTTGAGGCAAAGGTATTTTCACAACATTATCAGAAGGAGGTGTGATATGATGACCTATGGTACCTAGACACCAGTTCCAAAAATCACATGACTAGTTACCGCACTTTCTTCTCCGATATTGACTATGGTTCCACATCAACATCAAGTTTGGTGATGGATATTCCATCAATATCGAGGGGTGTGGGACGATCTTGTTCACCTATTAGAACGGAGAGCACAACATGATCATGAGGGTGTACTTCATCGTGAGTCTCACCACTAACATCATCAGCATTAGACATCTTTACAAGAAAATTTTTCAGGTACTAATCAATGGAGGAATCATGAAGATCCGTGACAAGAAATGACACCTTCTAGCATGCGCGCAACACTTACTCAATCAGTTGTATGAGCTAGTAATCAACATTTCAAATCATATATGATTTTGTGCAAGGAGGTTGGATTTGGCGTGGTGCTGGAATACAAGGTACACCCAGTTGAATTTCTATACTCTGCGCAAGCTTTCTCAACACGAAATGGTGAAAGGGATTCCATGTATTGATTAGGTGGATTAATTCTATGACATATTCCTCACTAGGAAACAATGGGGAGTGTATTTTTTTTGAGAAAGTGAAGAATAATGTTGAACAAACCCTCTACCTTTTCCATGGTGAGCTTAGTAGGGTGATCATGGCGATGATGCCAAGTGGGAACCATTATTTTTTTTACTCATGTATAAATAATCTGCTACATATGGCTCAATCTTCTAGAAATAAAGGACTAGAATCTGGTGGAAATAAGATGATTTTAAGCCATAGTAGAGGTGGATAAAGGGTGAAAGATGAATTTTATATGCACCGACCGTGGTGACAAGTTTACTTTAGTAGATTTCAGAGAATACTATACCGAGCATGGCATACAATGAAAACTCAAGGCTCCCTATTCACAATAGCATAATGGGTTTGTTGAACAACACAACTAGACCGTGGATTCCATGGATCAAAGCATGATGAAGGATACGAGACTTCCCATGATGTTCTAGGGTTAGGCTATCTACACCAACATATTCATACTTAACTGATCACCAACACACAACTTTGATAGGATGATTCCATATGAGGCCAGACATGGAAAATGATCGGCAGTTCAATTCCTCCACACATTTGGCTGCATCAATCATGTCAAGAATGTGAATCTACACCAGAATAAGTTGGATTACTATAGTATTCTAATGATCATTATTGGTTATGAGTCTAGGTCCAAATCATACTACGTGTATAATCCTGACAGCAAGAACATGAATGTAACGTGCAATGTCATCTTCGACAAGGAGGAGCATTGGGATTGGAGTAGTCATGGGGAACAAGGTGTGTTGATTAGTGAACAAAAATTCACCATAAAATACATAATGACATGTATACCAAGGAAATTGAATACCAAAAACATTTTTTAAGACCATAGATTATCACCCACACCAACTAGTATGTGCTTTACAGATGATGCAACACTAGACATGGTCAAGGTGATGCCCACACTATCAACTATAGTGGATTTAAATTTTCCACCATCCAACATGGAGGAAGCACTTGTCATCAATCTTGATGACACCCCGCTTTGGTTTCACACCATAAAAAACATTATCGAGATGAAAAATCCACCTCGGTTTGTACTGAATGATCTCTTCTCTAGTGAGTTATATTTCACTACGGACAACGATCTAACCACCTTTGGTGATGCAGAATTTTTTTTTCGGCATAAGATAATGCTAGAGGATAAAAATACTATGAGTAAATGGTTAAATATAGAAATCCCACATTCATCCCAAAGCATGGGTGAAAAAACACATTCTATCAGAGGCCCAAAAGTATGTCGACATTTTCCATGGCCAAACCTTCCAACACCTTGGCTACTAATCCCACCCTCTTGTATGCCATGTTCATTGTATAGAATCCATTTAAAAATTAGGAGAATTAATTTAGGGAGTAACAGGTCATATAAATTATCCTGAAGTCACATGGGAGTGGAAATTTTTTGGATTTGTACACAATGTTGGACTTCGTTAAAATCTGGTGAACATGACAGAAATTAGGGGGTGATTATTGGCTAATTCCAATAATGGGGATTAATTCCACTATTATTTTTTCCTCTACCTAATTATTTTACCACATTTATGGCTCAACGTGGTTTTAACTCATTAAGTCTACTACATGGTTTTAATTATGTTGAAAATATATCTTTTTTATGTGTGTATATAAAGCAATATAAACATCTCTAGAAAATATTCCAACTTGGTGATGCGAAAAACATCTCTCATGTTCTATCATTATTTCCTCATCCTTACAAGTATAACTCATGTATATCCTATAGATCAGTCAAGTATTTACAATATTCATGTTCAGCAACCATCACCCTCAGCCTTCAGTCATCACCCTCAGCCTCATTTCTTTAGCCCTCTGCCTCTAGTCAACACCCTCAATCTCCAATCATCACCATCAACCTCACCTCATTTAATCATATCACCCTACACCTTCCACCTCATCATCATATTTACATCACCCTATGACAATCACTCTTTCCTTTCACAAATTTACCTTACCCTATACCCATCATTATGCCCTCTTCTCATCCCCCTTACCCTTTTCCCTACACCCTTTAGTTGTGGTTAAATCACTACTGTTGTTTTTTCATTATAAATTTTTTCAAACCTTTTTTTCTATTGTTAAAATATTTCTCTCTTATACTCTTACCATGTTTAATTTCCACATATGTGCATTTTTATAGTTTTTTCCCACCATCAACATTTAGTAGGTACTAATTAGCTTCTATTTCATAATTACATATCTTATGTTGTTAAAGTTTGGTCATTGATGAAGTCCCCAATGGTTCGTTAGATTAGAATAGCATACCTCTGCCCATTCAAACTTCTATACCCTGAGTTGATCCCCTCCATGATGGCCTCCTTCATTTTTGACTACCCAACTTCCCCCGTGTAGTCATAGATAATACAGAACATACAATTTCTTAAGAAAAATTAGAATTAAATTTAAATTTCCATTTAGTTAATCATATTTTGGGTACGGTAAAAATAAAATGTTCTTAAGCGAGTTTAGGTAGTTTGTGAGGGTTCAGGTAGTTTAAAAAATAATCGAGTTTGGGGTCCGGTTGGCAAAAAATAATAGTCACCCAACACTTTTTTATCCCTATTAAAGGGTGACTTCAAGTGAAATGTTTTATGAAATATTTTATAATGGGTTTTAATTATTGTAAAAAGGCTTGGAATACTAATTGATTTTCAAGAAGGCCCAATTATCACTTTTCAATGGTTTTTGAAATTCATGGTGTGTGAAACTATCTTTATGACCCTTATGCTTGTTTACCTTTACAGGTGGTGTTTTATGTATGTTATGATTGAGTGATGGATGGGAAATAAATTTTTTATTAAGAGGGTGTTGGAATTAAGGTTGAGTTATTATTATGATTATGATTCTTTCTTTGATCATTGCATGTTTTCTCACCCGCCACTATTTTGTATTGAATCACAAGCACCTTGGGTCACTAATAGAGGTATGGATACATGTTGTGGTCATCCAGTGTGCATAAGATGACTAGTAACCTAAGATATTTGGACTCTCCTAGGGGTTGGTATTGGTATTCCCCCCAACACTCCCCGAGGGAGACGTCAGATTGGACATATTTTTAGGAGACACATGGGGGACCAGTGCATCCAAGTACCAAGTCCAACACAATTCTTGTTGGTTCCTAGAGTGTAGCCCAAATTATCAATTACTTGATCAGTGGTTTGATATATGGTATTTATTTAACTACCTATTGTATCCCTTGATCAATTGACTTGTGTGGTAACCTTGGTTTATTTCCATTATTCCTTGTTATTGTTCTATTTATTGATCCAGTGTCCTTGGATTAATCTTTCTATTCATGCAACATTTGTTGGTTTTTAAAAAACATTTTAGGATATGGTTTTAAAAGAACAGTTGAAATGAAAAAATAAATCTATTTTACAAGATGTTTGTTTTTTATAAATAAATGTTTTAAAGTGATTATTTTAATTTAAGCGGGATAAGATAAGGGGATGTTTATAAATATAATATATTTTATAAAATTTGATTTATATAACACTAAATATGCATTTACACTTAATATATAATATATTTAGTGAAAAAAGGATTATAAAATAATTAAAAATATAATATTAATTAAAAAATTAATTATTTTTAAGTAATAGTCATTTAATAACAATTTGAAGATAGAAAAAATCAAAAAAATTAGTGAACTATCTAAAATAAGTTGAAAATGTGAATCAAACTTCGAATGAACATTTGATCTGGGCGTTTGTTTTATCTATACCAAATAAAAAATAAAAGCTATCAAAAAGATATACATTGTGATGACTAGGGGGAAACCTGGTCATAGTTTTTTTGGGTAAAAATGGCTCAAAAAGGCCTCCAAAACTGAGTTCTTTGTCGGGGTGCCCATTTTTTTTATCATTTCACGAAATTTAATCCTATTTTAATGGAGTATTATTATCTTTTTTTATGGAGACTCAATTTATTTTCAAGGATTACCCTCATATGGATATTATTATGTTTAAATTTTATCATTTTTCCTATTTTACTATTATTTACAATCAAATATATAAGAATATATACATATTTTGTATATATTCACACATAAATATTTAATTTTATAAAAAAATATGTAAACATATTAACATATAAAATACATATCTTAATATATAAAACATATATAAATAAAAAATAATATCCATTTTATTTAAAATAAAAATATAAGAATATTTATATACGTATACAATTAATGTATATATAATGTTTATATATATAAATATATTTATGAGTGTATTGAAAAATGGATATATATTTATCTATATATTCTAATATATGTATATAAATATTAATATATAATATATTTAAATAAATATAAATATTTATAATTATATTTATAGACACACACATAATATGTGTGTGTGTGTGTTTATAAACACACACATGCAAAACATATCTTGTATATGTAATTAAAAATAATTATATAAATATATGGATAAAAATGTAACAAAAAATATATAGATATATAGATATATTATAAAATATAGAAAAATATATATAGGGGAATAGAAAAGGCATGAATGTTTGAGGGAGAAGTCTCAGGTTTAAAACTTGCTACAGGCATAGGTGCACGTAGGAGGGCTTATTATTATTAAAGGGGGGACACGTTGAGTGCTGTTAAAGGGGTGGGGGGCTTTGAGTGCTGATAAATGGGGGTAGCACAGTTAAAGGGTGGGGGTCAACCAATAAAAAAATTCTTTTTAAATATTTCTTTTTTTTTACTTTTATCAGGGATTGTTTTTAGCATTGATAAAAGACCACTTTTATGAGCGCTAAAAAGAAGTTGATAAATGTCTACTTTAATCCAAACTATTTTTTAGTGTTGATAAAAGGGACCTTTAAAAATGCTAATAAAAGGGACCCCCTTTTAACAAAACTTAGAATATCAGTGCCTTTTTACTGTTGTTGGTGGATTTTGTTAGTGCTGTTAAAATCATATTCTATATTAGTGATCTCTTTTATGTCATCACATGGGATAAAAATGAGTACCTATTAACTAGATATCCATCACTACATAATATGATTAAATAATACTAGGGTATTGTTTAAATGGGTATTTATAGGGTTAGAGTGGGAAATTGGAAACCTAGTTAATAAACGAGTAATATTAGGGTATCACTCCTAGGATACTTTAAACTCAAACCTGATTATGCACATTATTAATAATTCTTTAGTGATAAATTTTTAAATTATGTTACAATTATAATTTTTTTATTTTTATTTCATTTCATGTTATATTTATTAGTAAATTTTAAAATTTCATTCTTAGACAATATGTTATTAAATAAAGTATGATTATAAAATATATTTGCTAAATTTTTTGATATGTTTATTCCAAAAATATAAAAAAAATATTTGAATTTATAATTGGGTAATTAACATAGTTAGGATAGTTAAATGGGTTGTTAAAAATAAAATCGGGTTGGGTTAGAGTAGTTAATTTTAAAAATAAATGGGTATAATTTAGGTTTATGGAGTTATAAAAATAAATGGGTTAGGGTTTGGGTACCTCCAATTTCATAGGTTTCTAACTTGTTGTCATCCCAACATTATTGTGCTAATTTTTCCCATGTACATCACAATTATTAAAATTATATTTCAAACTAGGTTATATGTTAAATTAAAATTTTATGAATAACATTTTTAAAAATCATTTTCTCTTTCTATATAAAAAATAATAATATTACACATTTCACATATTACATATCACTTAACATCATACATAACAACTTCTTTCAATTCATGATATAATGCCAAAAAAATTATTATTTTCCAATTTATTACCATTATAAATTATTCCAATTATGTGATTTCAATTGAATTATTTAGTCAATAAAACAGTAAAAAAACAACAAACATACCTCATGATTCATAGTATCGTTATATTTCAATAAAATATTATTCTCTAGAAAAAAAATTTATGCATTATATCCATTTAAAATATCAATTCATAAAAAAAACAAAATCATTTAACATTATTTATATTCTTAGATATTCAATTAATAACATATATCAATTACACTTTTCATTTCTAACATGTTTTGATGCCAACCATTTCATTATCTAAATTAATTTCCCATGTCCATTCATTAAATAAAATCCTATTTTATATTTATTTTAAAGAATCATTATAATACAATGTGATTTTTTATAAAAAAAATAACTCATGAAACTTGATTGAATAATTTAATATAAATATAAAATAACCCTTTGAAAATAAAAAAGAAATTATTTATAACCAACATTTTTGTTTAGTTAATATTTTAAAGGTATTATAAATTTATTTAAACTAAGAATTCTTTAAAATAATTCACTCATATTAATGGAATCATATTAATTTTTTTTATCACATGTATCTTGTGAGGGTTAGAACAAATCCAATAATAGGTAGTTCATATCTCATAATGGTCAAGAAGGTAATCGTTTTAATGATCACAAAAGAGAGATTCATAGAAATGAAAAAATATAAGCGAGATGATGAAAGAACAATAAGGAAAATACAGAAAATTAAATAACAACACAAGCATTTATGTTGTTAAGACCAGTTTGGTACTAATCCATGGAGAAAACACCACCACAACCATTATTATTTTACAAAATAAATAAGCATAAAACATATAAAGTGAAATCATAGAGATAACACATGAGGACTATAGAAATTTTCCAATAATGCAACCCTTCTCACTCCAAGGACTCGCACTGATCTCGATATGAGGATGGTAACATATGTTACCAGACTAGAAGGAATATTACATACCAACCCCAACATAGATCGATATGAAAAAGGAAAAATACAATGAAACACTACAAAAAAATGAACAAGAATGGTTACAACCTCAAGCCTAAACCATGATCTCAGAGAGGATTCATGTTGAAGGAAGGTGTTGACATAGTTAAGCATCCCTAAAAATGTCAAACCTAAATAGAGCTCGTAGGACCTGAGCTCTCCACCAAGAAGGTCACTATAATGTTGAAGTAAGTGGGACTATCGTGTAAGAAACCCCAGTCATCTCACTTAGACAATATTTCTCTCTAGAACGGAGAAAAAGGAATGAGAATCCTCAAAAAATGAAGTGAAAAAGCAAATTAAAGGCAAGAAGTATAGTGATAGGAGAAGTGGAAGTCATGTCAGGAATAGAATCCAAGGACACATGGATGTATGAAGATAAATGGAAGGATTTTGAAAATCACACTAGTTCAATGAATCACGTTGAACCTGGGCCACATGGAAGTAGTGGAATAGGCAGGAGGTAGTGAGGTGGATCATCGAGATAAACAGAAAGAACAAAATCCAAATTAGAGAGTCATTAGATCAAAAAAAATTATGGTCAGCAGCGTACACAAGAATGAGGCAAGAAAAAATCCAACAAACCAGAAAACCATGTCACCCCCCACTACCTAAAGCCATAAATGAAGCCCAACCACCAATCCAAATTGGAGGTCCACATAGAGTATCCCATAGATAAAATTCTTAAATAAATAAAAATTGCATAATAATAATAAAATCCAACTAAATTTCATGTAAATTTAAGTAGAAATTATTTATTTTGAAAATTGAATTAAAAAAATCTATACCTTTTCAAAATAAATCAATTTTAAATGATGATATGCTTGCAAGGCCTATCTATCCTACCTATAGGTTCATGTAGGTTTTTATTTAACAGAAAATAAACCTGACCCTCTAACATCTTCCATTGATGGATACTCTTAGCATTTTCTACTTTGGAACACAAACTACCCATACCTACCCATCAACTACTACCATATTACTAAAACATGGTAAAAAATAAGAGTAAAAAATATCATTAAATAATAGATCTTACCAAAATTACCTATGTCTTCATCAAAACCAGTGACTCCCAAGCATGTAGATACATATAAAAATACATCCTTCATCCGGGATAAAATACAGTGAACATGAAAACTTAGAAAATCTTATAAAAATGCAAGTAATAAAATGTAGTAGAAATACAAAGCAACTAAACTAAGAAGTTGACAAGAGAGCATCTTCCACCTAAGCCTAAATGGATCATACCATCCCATAGAAAACCCCATTCCCACCGGTGGATTTATTAAATATATCAGTGCTATTACTAGGAACGCATAAAGGATAAAACCTAGAAACTATACATATTTTTAGCAAACAGGGCTGCTAAAAATTATTGAACATCCATAGTGTCATAACCAGGGCATATCATATTGGTATGTGCCACACTATACTTATTTATAAAATTGGGAAAATGTCTTTTAATATGGATATTTTTACCACAAAAAACACCATAAGTTATTAAATTGGTTCTTATACTTACATTCTTTACCATTGTCTCTATGCTAACCCCTAAAACTTGACAATTGTAGTTCAGTTCTAACCCCATTACCTTCTTGCTTCAAACTATGTGTTTGAAGATCGCAAGACAAAATAGCAGCCTTAACCTCTTCTAACATTATGTAATCATGACCATACATCATAGAATCTTTCAAAGAACTAAAATAATCATCAAGAGTGGTTAAAATAACTAAATATTTGTGTTGATATCTTTAGTAGTGGTTTCATGGAAAACTTCATGATGAACTTTGTCACCTAGGGTCAAAATCAACATACAATGAGTCTTTTATAAAACACTAGGGTCGAAATCTACATACATTATGGAGGACTGATTATCAGCATAGATGATATCTATAGTTTTTTTAGAACTATGTAAGGTGTGTTCAAGTTATTTGTGAACTAACACTGCATGCATTTTAACTCTCCACATACTGAAATCATTCTCACCATCTAACTTATAGACATAAAATTTATCATACATCACTTAAATGATTACATGATCTGATACTAATTGTGTGGGTCAAAACAAATCCAATAATAGGTAGTCTATCTCTCATGGTGGTCAACAAGGGAATATTTTTAATGATCGGAAGAGAGAGGTTCCAAGAAACAAAAAATAGAAGCGAGATGATGAAAGAACAATAAAGAAAAGTCAAAAAATTAAATAATTACACAAGTATTTATGTGGTTCAGACTAGTTTGGTATTAATCCATAAAAAGAACACAACCACAATCATTGTTATTATAAAAAGAAACATGCATACAACATAGAAAGTTAAAACGAAGAGACAACACACTTGGAACAGAGAAAATGTCCAAGAATGAAACCCTTGTCACTTTGGGGACTCACACTGAGCTCAAACTGAGAATGGTAACATATGTTTCTAAACTAAACAGACTCACGCACGCCAACCCTGACATAAACCAAGAATAAGAAGGAGAAGTAAAATGAAAAACTATAATAAAAAAATAATATGAAGGCTTATAGCCCCAAGACTATACCAAAAACTTAGGAAGGATTCTTGTCAAAAGAAGGTGCTACTAGATTTGATATCCCCTATAAATTTCACAGCCTAAAAAAAGCATGAAAGACCTGATCTCTTTAATGGGAAAGGTCACCAAAATGGAGAAGGAATTAGGAATATCATGTAATCTGACACATTAATCTCTCTCAGAAGATCTTTCTCTATGGAAAGGATCTTGAGAAAGTATACACCTTGAAAAATGAAGCAAAAAATAAAATTAAAGGCAACCAATGGAGTGATGGGTGAAGAAACAGGTGTGTGAGGGATGGTAGCTGAGAAGAATGTGTGGGTGGCTAAGGATAAATGAAAGGATCGTGAAGATCATCCAATGCAATGAATCAAAAAGAACCCAGTCCATGAGACAACAATTGAATGGATAGGAGGTGGTGAGGTATCTTGTTAGGATAAATAAAAATCACAAAATCCAAATTAGAGAGTCATTGGATCAGTGACAATCAATGGCCAGCAACGCACATGGGAAGGAGCTGAAGAACACGCCTGTGAACCAGAAAACTAGGCCACACCCCACAACCCAAATCCAAAAATGAAGTCCCAACCACCAAGACCATGTAAAGGCCCACACATAGAAACCCATAGATGAAAATCCCAATAAAAAATTTCATATTAATAATAAAATCAAAATATTTTTTCATGGAAAATTAAAACATATTTTTTTATTTTGAAAAATGATTTCAACACATCCCAATTATTAAAACCAATGTAGACACCTAAAATATTTTATAATTTTAATAATCAGGGTAATATACTCACAAAAACATTTGATATGTAATCTAATCACTCTTCATATTAAGAAAAACTAGGAAGAAAATAGTCAAAAATTCATCTGTATTCTAGTTAATTAATTAACCACTAATAACTATTTAGGAAATCATTAAATAATAAGAGCATTTATGTCAATAATATATAATTGACCATCCATTATGCATGAGACTCATCAATATACTCTCCTAATCCAAGGTTGAGAAATAAAGTACATAAAACACCCAAGAAAAATAATAAAGGCATGAAATTTCACTCACACTTCCCAAACTACCCATGGAAACATGAGTATCAAAATAAATATGTTTATGAGATTCATTTTTTAGTTTATCACTTTATTTTTTACTATAATATTACCATGTCTACCATCACTCAACTTCCAAAAACCAGATTTTAATGACAATACCACCTAAGGTGGGCCACCACAATTCCAAAGACATATCAAGAGTATACAAGTAATAGATAGGGAATGATTTTCCCTACAATTAAATTACCTATAATTAGCACAAATAAATTATTTAATATTCAAAATAAATAAATATTCATATAGTCACCATAAATAAACATACATAAATCACCACAACCCTTTAACCTTTTATAAAATTGTATAAAATATCATGTGGTGTTTAAAATACAACCAAATATATATAAATAGAATTCCAAGACTAATAAATCCACCATGTGATATTGTTAGACCCCATAGATTTAGATTGGTTTTATTTTTTTCCATTTGATAAGAAGAAAGGTGATACACCAATAAAGAGGTAGAGCATTCCAATAAGATATTATGAAGATCATAGAAATCTTTTAGATGAGTCTCATAGACCAAGGGTTGGTTGACTGAGTGTTTGGGACTTGCATTGAACATATTTTGAAGATAAATATATAAGATGAAGGAGCAGGCATGTTTATGAAGATAGTCTATGGAATGGATAAGTGCAAGGGCTGTAATCGATATTGGACTTAATTAAATATAGGTTTATGAACTAGCAGTGTGAATTAGTGGTATATTACAGTAAATTCATGATTATTCATTCCATAAGGGAATATAAATAAAACCCAAAGATGATTTGTTAATGGTTGGAGCTATGGAGAAGTTAATTTCACATCAGAACATGTGATATGAAGTGTTTCATCATGTGATATATTCCACAGAACATGTTTTTGGATATCATTGATGATGATTTGGGAATATATTAAGGTGGGATGGATGTCTATAAAATAATCATGGCTATCACAAGTTATGAAATAATTTATCATGGAGATAAATATGAATCACAAATAGCGATATGAACATATATCTATACTCAATATTGATGAAAAGTAGATAACTTCATATAAGAAATGCATACAATTGATAGTGATATTGGAATATACATTACAACATGAAAAAAATTTAAATTTATTAACCTACTAACTATAGTAGTAGTGGAGAGCAAGTCCATACAATAGAAATAATGTGTGTAGAAACTAGGAATATCCTTGGGAAGAATGCTCTTGTAGACTAGTTTTAAAAGTGATTAACAACTAAAACTTCAAAAAACTAAACAACTATTTAAAAATGACTATTTAAGTTAACTAAAAAATACTATGTGAATCAAATTAACCAATGTAATAAACTGATGGAGATGAAATTGTTACAGTTGTGATGTCTATTTAGGTGCATGCATTGCCAATTATTTAATTCTCACATTAGAATATTTATTTATTCAAGTTTTACTGATTCTAAATTTAATCAAAATAATATCCCATATCATTCTTTGATAATAAAAATTATTCTAATTTTACAAAAAAAATGTCTATTGTTTTTTTATTTGGCCTTATGAATAATTTTCATGTCATTATAGAACTTGATCACTTAGTGAAATACCACAACCTATTTCTCATAAAGTCTAAGTATCTATCTTTGTCAGGTTCGCTCACATGAGATCACTAATTAAGTATTATTCATGATAGTTTGATGGAGAACACACAAAAAAATTAATTTTTCAATTAATATATTTATTTATTGATAATTCACTCACATTCAATTTATGATTCTCTCATATGAGTGATCAAATTATGAAAAAATAAATTCTTTGATGAACTCTCATCCATGATTACTTATTAGGTATCACACGAATGGGCACCAAAACATGTGTGAAGAATCCAAATGACAATTAATTCAAACACATATATTATTAATTAAATTAACAATAAATTTAAAAATAATAATTGAAAAGGATATCAAATATGAAAAAAAAGGCATAAAGACACTATCACGTTCATCACAGCTCTGACACCGAGAAAATTAATCAGTCATCGCGCAGACACAATAAATAAAATAATGGATAGAATTTACCATGTTCATGCTGACATGAGTATCACTGAAAGTGTCCATAAATAATTACCTAGTAATAAACAATGCTCTTCTAATCACCCTAATGTTGAACTAAACCATCATTACATCGAAAAAATAACTAGACCAGTGTTAGCTCTAACTGTGCAGTGTCAATCCCCAGAATCAAAATGAACCCACTTTGCGCATTGACGTCACGTGTAACCCATAAATCATGAACTACCAAAAATTATAGAGTATGGATAAAACACTTCTTCCTATAGATGATAGCACAACCACATGATGCATCATTATAGAGGATAGGGTGGCGGCTATTTTTCTACATAGCGGAGGTGGTGGATTTAGCTGGATAGTACGCTCAACATGGTGTTGTTGCGATAGAGGGTCCACATCGGGTTAATGGAGGATGAGGGTTGGTGGTGGCCATGTTTTTTATCTAAGGGGGGAGGTTCAATTTAACATCCCAGTTTTTTAGTGAGGTGCATTTTTATTTTTAGTTTTGTCTTAACCTAGGAACCGCTCCTAAGGGCAGGTCATTTTTTTGAAGGAAAGATTACAGGGAGCTGGAGGGTAACTGCAAGACAAGTACATAGTATTTACTTAATACATGTTGTGTATTTAGAATAAATGACATGTATTGGGTACATGATGTGTCATGGGTAGGCTATACCCTCTATACATCATCAGCTATTTTTTTCCTGGGTAAGGGAACTCGAGCTTTACATGACATGTAAAGCATTTACAAGCTGTGTAAGTGCTAGATCCAGCTTTTTTTTAAAGGCACAACCCCTTTTTTCTAATAGGGGTTCTTTTCTTCTAAAATACATAAGGAGAGGCATGCAAGAGCCCCAATGTCACCTAACCTGGGTATACTTCTTCCTCCTCCATCTGAGATCATTTATCTTTATAATTGGATGCATTGGGCTCCTCTCAATAAGCTCTCCACTTAAAAAAATTTATTCTTAGTTTATCTTCCTATATTTTGTGCTATTTTTGGGAAACCTATTTTGACTTATTTTTAGGTTTTTGGCCCATTTTTTCGTTTCCTCCAATTATATATTGAATCAAAGTCTGATAATGGATGAGTGGTCATCTATAATCCTAACATAGGTGGCCTGGATTATTTTTCCATGTTTCATTTAATTCTATGTCATGATACATTGTACCATGCACTGAACCATCCTAGTGACACCCCTAAATTGTTAAATAAATTAAATTGAATTATTATCCATGTCTGATTAGACCCTAGTGAGTAGCGAATCATACCCTTTGGTTGATCACCTTAACTTAAGCCACAAAAATGGGTGTGTTATACCGTTGAGGCCCATTTTACCCATTTCATTAAATTTTCTAAACACCTCTTGATGGTGTTTCCTTATAATTAATGTCTCAAATTAACAAATTCAATTAGGGAATTTGTTATCCCTAAGTTATACCCTTACGTATTATGCCTTATTCCATAAATGAGTTGCTTAATTAAATGCCTCAAACAAATTTATAATTAAACCATAAATGCTTCCCATGCTGAATGGGATGATCTTGGTAGCTAAATCATACCCTCACCATGTTCTGAGGGAGATACAAGGGTCCCAACATAAGGATACCTTGGATGTGTTCATCATTCCTTATAGTTAGAATTTTTAATGAATTATAAATACGTTGGGGGTGATACATTCTATGCCTAACATGGGATCACCAAGAGTTTTCATTTACTTCTAAATGAGTGATATTGATTCCCTAAGGGAGACCCCGTGGACAGGCTTAGTGGTGAGATGATTGTACCACTCCACGAGAGATACTCATGACCCCATGTGAGATACCAGGGATGAACTTAGAGGTTAGTTCATGTTGTCTTCTCACCATTCCTAAAGTGATACATGGGATCTCATTCATGGGTCACCTTGAATAGAATCCCAAGAAATTGGAAATATATAGATCCCTAGAGTGATAATTAGGGTTCCTTTTAGATTACCTTGGATGGGATCAGTGTGTCTGTTAATAATTTACAAATATGTCATTTTAATTAAAGGATAAGATTGTGTAACTAGATTTTTTCCTAGTATGCATCCACCATGACAAATCACATGCTTGGGGATGGTCCTCCATTGAAATTTCATTTATATTGAGACACTCACAATATTCCTTACATGTTAAGGTTTCCTTTGTTTAGAAATTCAGATTAGGTTGAAGTATTTAGTATTGGTAGGGTATCCCATGAGGAACCCAATCCGATGTATTTAATTTATTTATCACCTTGAATTATTTTTGTTGTCACAATGCTCATTTTATATGCATGAATTGGATTGATATAAAAAACTATTGGTGATGGACTAATGAGTATATCTCACACCCTACTTGGTTCTTCTTGGATACCCAAGCAGACTTCATGATTACAGGTATACACCAAGGGAAGCGGGAATCTTATGAGCCTTGATTAATCATTAGGATGGAGCTCAGGGGTAGAGGACCAAGCCTATTCTTGGGATGATAGTAGTAGCTCCTTTTTTCCATTTTATTATTTTTGTATAGAATGTAGTATATTCTTGTATCCCCTATTTCCCCATGTACTCATTTTTCATAGCTACATGATCATCATCATAATTTTGTATTTATCTTCTATTTCTCTCAAATGATTTATCATTATTATTTATATTATTTGATGTTTATTATAATTCCACTAATTAATACTATTATAGACCATTGTTTTAAACTCTGATCAATGAGGGAATAGTATCCCCATAGACATACCCTATGCTATCACAACTAATCAATAGCCTCTTCCATATGGGAAGACACACTTGAGGTCATCTGGCCAACCATCTCTGAGCACCACTTAGTGGCTCCCTGGGCGATATGCTATAAAGCGGTATTATAGAGGCTTATTTTTTACCTATGTATTACTATTTTTGTATTTTATATGAGACTAGGATTTATGTAATTTGGTAATGAGCCTATGCTTGTTATTATCTAACCCACATACAGGGGAAACCCAAATTACCTAGGATGGATAAATGTTGTTATTGTTTGTGTTGTTACAGTTTTACAGATTTCACCATTAGGTGACACACTTGTTTTTTCTGTTATTATTATTTATATTATTATGAAGAGATTTTTATTATCCTATCATGGTTATATGAGGGTGAATCATGCATGCATCATACTAGGAACCATATAAATAAAATTTCATGCATTATACCGTGCCATATCAATATTTCTACATGCATTTCCTATATTTATTGGACTTATTGTGGTGCATTGTTTTTTATGCCTTGAAGTGTGATGTTGTTTCATCTAGGTATTCCATAATTTGATTAATTAAAGTTCCTACATCAATATAAATGGCGTTTTCCCAAATAGATAGATGTTTACACCTTAAATAAACAATTATTCCTTCTTTGGTTGATTTAATTGGTGAATGCTAATGGAAATTTAAGAGGTTCTTGATTCTATAAATTAGGAATGGTAGTCATCTAATAAAACCACTATACATGTTATGTTACATCCTGATATTGGATGTACAATCCAGGTCATAATTACTTGACATGCCAATTCTAGTTTATAAAGAGTATGGGACTTTGTAAATTTGGAATTGGTGATGTAATTAACTGGACTACGACATAAATATCTAAATAAATAATAATGAACTTAAATAAATTAGAGTTTCAAAATTTAATGGTTACCACTAAATGGGGATGCCAAATACAATGTAATAGGTGTTTTTTTCTATACTTATCATTTTACTCTCTATATATTGGGACCTATTCTATGGTATGAGACCCTAACCCTAATCTGACCGTAGTGGTGAGAAGTATGTTGTGTCTATTTATCCTTTTGTAACATTTCTTATCACCTAGATCTTGATTTAAGAGTAATAAAAGAGGTGTGACTCATTTTTATATAAGCTTTGTACCTGTCCTTTCTTGTTTTCTATTTTCCTATCTCTTATAAATCTTCTTTTAGGAGTGTTCTTGGAAATTTTATAGTTATGACACTATGAAATCCTCATGTCGTACACCAAGAAAGTTTTGAAGAGCATGTTCTAGAGGTGGTTGGCCCTAAACCACCCATGATGCCTCCTATAGTTCCATATGAGGCACATCATGTAGATATTCCACTAGGTGTTGATTATCAATTCCAAGATAGCTTCTTTCATTTCATGTAGTTAGTGTAGGGTGCTCCCCGACCTTACCCTACTATGGAAGAGTGGACTTAGGAGTTCCAACATCCTTCTCCTCCTACCTTCTCTAGTATGGTGGTCCTTAGGCTTCTGAGTCATGGCTAAAGGCCATGATTTCTATCTTTGAGAATATTGATATGAATCTAGACCAGAGGTTCATGCTTGATATTTATATTCTACATGACTCCCCTGAGTGTTGGTGGGATGTCCTCACTCAGTCTAGTCGGCATTAGGGTATGGTCTGGGCAGACTTCCAAACAACCTTATTTGACTACATCTTTCTAAATATGTTGAGAATAAACCATGCTCTAGAGTTCATGCACCTATAGTAAGGTGACATGTCAGTGATAGAGTATTCATTTCGCTTCACCTAATTATAGTGTTTTGTATCGACGTTGACCGGTGATGAGCTAACCAATATGAGATAGTTTGACAATGGTTTTACTTATGACATCTGATCATATATGAATGTATTTTGGCTGACCACTATTTTAAATATAGGGAATTTGGCCCTCATCACTGAGCAGAACCTGAGGGAATCTGACAATGTAAGTCAGGGCGGTTGAACTTCCAGTTAGGTAATTAGTTTATCCAGTGGAAGAAAATGTAATTTCAAGAGTGTGCATGGGGGAAGTACCATCTAGGTTAAATTTAATGATATCTATGTGGTGTGTCTCCATTGTGGAAGGTTGGACCATAAGAATATTCAGTGCATGAGGAACCCGATTGAGTGTTGAGCTTGTGGCGAGACGGGTCACATACAACATTTCTGTCAATATTTCCCCCAGTGCCTAGTGAACATGGATCTGTACTGACACCACTTCTTGGTACCAGATCAGAAACTCCAAGTTAGGTTGGGAGTTGGAATTATAATGACTAAACAGTCCAAGGAGGTGGTTGAGGATAAGGCATTTAGGTTTCTAAGGATCAACTCCAGCAGAGTGTACCTGCTCAGGTCAATCGGGATTTATCTCAGGGTCACGGTTCAGGTCATATCTATATAGTAGAGCCTACACCGTAGGAGAATATTTCAGGTCTATATATAGTTATAGGTACTATTATGGTAGAATCTACTTTAGTTTCTACCACTTTTAATAGAGGTGATTCAAACTCTTTTATATCTGGTGCAATTATGGGAAGTCTCGGCTTAGAGATAGAGTACATCAATGCTGTGATGACTCTTGATACACCGCTAGCGGTTAGATCAGAGAATATATGCCAGTTCAAGGATTTATCCCTTGATATAGTTGGGTACTGTTTGTTATGGAGTTACCTCATCCTTGATATGAAATTCTTTGACGTCATTCTGGGTATGGACTGGAAAGTGTCTTACCGAGTCCACATGAATTTCTATCATCGGAAAGTGTCTTTTACATCACCTGAGGTAAGAAAATACATTCATAAGGGAGAATGAGATATCCAATTGATTCAAGCTAGACCTAAGCTTATTGGATTGGGAATAGTGAAATCCCAAATCGAGAGTCTCTTTATTAGAAATCAGAAAATGAAACTTGTGGAATTACCTCCTATGGTAGATTGTTTCAGGGATATCTTCCCTAAAGATTTATCTAGCCTTACACATTAGAGATAGGTTGAGTTCACTATTGATCTATTACCTTGTGTGGGACCAGTGTCTATTCATACCTATAGAATGGAACCTATAGAGCTCCACGAATTGAAGAAACAACTTGAATATCTAGAGGAAAAATGTTTTATATGAACCATCACAACACTTCGAGGTTCACCAGTCCTTTTTTCTAAGAAAAAGGATGGTACCATTAGATTGTGTATGGATTACATATGGGTGAACAAACTTATAGTGAAGTACTGATATAAACTACCTCATATAGGTGACGACTTTGACTAGTTCTGAGAAATGACAGTATTCTCCAAGATCAATTTGAGGTCAGGCTACCATCAAGTTCATGTGAGGCCATCAAACGTAGCACATATAGAATTCCAAAGAATGTATGACTTATAAAAGTATTTATTTATTTTTTGCCTAAAGAATTCACCAGAAGTCTTTATGGATACTATGAATTGGGTTTTCACCCATAATTGGATTCATTTGTGGTAGTCTTTAAAAGACACATCTTATAATATTATCATCCTCAACTCGGAGGTGGGCAGGTGTGTGTTCACCCCTTCTTCTTCGGGCCTCTTCACCTTGAAGGATTTCAGACGGTTTTCCGCCCCCCAGCCCCAACTCGATAGGTGGCATGAGATCATTTGGTGTATGAAAATACCCATGAAATACAGATTCCTAATATGGAGGATCAGGAACCAAGACATCCCGTCGGATGATAACATTAAAAAATTGGGGATCAAGATGGCCTCAAGATTCCACTACTACAGCAACAGCCACGGGGAAACCACACAACACCTATTACTTAATGGAGGATGGGATCACGAACTGTGGAGATTTTTCGTTGGTTTCACTGCGTACCAAGATTGGGACCTTCATGATGACTCCTTTGTTGAGCGCTGGTACAAGGGATCGGATAGTGCAGGACTGGAAAAAACGGCGAGAACCATCATTCTCAACGCAGGATGCTGGAGTTTATGGCAGGCCAGAAACCGTGCAAGATACGATGGGTCTAGGTCTACTGGGAGATCAATCATTGTGCACACAAGGAACCTGATAGCTGATTGGGTAACCCACATCAGCAGCTGGAGAGACGCAACCTCACTCCGGCTCATGCATGGTGTTTCTCATGACCCTCACCCAACGCATCTGGGCCATTGGGTACGCTGGAGACCCCCAACATATGGGCTCAAGTTGAATATTGATGGCTCCGGATCCTCGGGTATCATACGAGGAGGCGATGTAGTGAGGAAGTACACGGGAAGTACGGTCCTGGCCTTCATGGCACACTATGGGAGGGGAAATTCTTTACAAGCAGAGGCCAATGTAGTCCTAACCGGACTCACTCTTTGCATGCAAAAATAGGTTCGCCTTGCTCTGGTGGAGACTGACTCAATGATCATTCACGATGTATTTCTTGGAGGAGGACCCACACCTTGGTCGATAGCTTACATCATAAGGAGGTGCAAGACGCTCATATCCAACAATATTAAAGTAACCCATACCTAGCGAGAGGGGAACAAAGTAGCCAACCATCTTTCTTCTCAGGCAGGACAAACGTTTGAGGTCACATGTCTCCATAACATCTCTTGTTTTAAACCCGAGGGGGTGAACCTGATTAGAGGGGATGCCCTAGGCCTGCATTACTTTATACCTCCTTAGATACCAGCCTCCCTTTCTTGGGTTTTGGATGTTTCTTCCGAAAATAAAATATACAATGATGATGATGATGAGATTTCACTAAATACAGTAAGAGAAAACCTGCTTTATGTGAAGCTTAGAAAATTCCACTTCTAAATCAGTAAGGATCACTTATTGGGTAATATTATTTCAAATACAAATGTATTTATTGACCAAAATAAGGTTAGAGCCATGGTTTCCTAGGAATATCCAAGAAATTTGTTTGAAATATGTAGCTTCTTGAGGATAAATAGCTATTATAGGTGATTCATCTAGATTTATCCCTCTTAGCAGTGCCTCTTATGGGCCAAACTATGAAGGGTGATAAATTCATCTATTATGAAGCTTCTGAGATGAATTTTTAAGATTTTAAGGGGATATTGACTTCAACATCGATCTTGATTATTCCAAAGTCGGGAAGAAGCTATATTGTTTACTTTTATGCCTGAGGAATTGAGTCAGAAGTAATAGTGATTCAAGATGATAGGGTTGTGGTTTATAGGTCCTTCCAGCAAAGACCTCATGAGTGGAATTACCCTACGCATGACCTAAAGCTTGCATCTATGATTCATACCTTATTTTGTTCGAGTTACTACTTATTGGGTGAGCGGTTATTAGTTTACAAAAATCATAAAATTTTCAAATACATATCCACACAATGAGACTTGAATATGACATAGTGTAGGTCGTTAGAATACTTACAGTCATTCAAATTTGATCTTTCTTATACACCCGGTAAGGGTAATGTTTTGGTTGATTCCTTAAGCTGGAAGGTTCAGACGCAATCCATCCAGGAGGCCAGTAGTGAGTGGAAGTTGATGGCTCTATTTTCTAATATGCACTTGGAGATTCAGGAACATCAGTATCAACTTATTTTCTCAGAACTAGTAGTGACATACTCTCTTTTGGAATGGGTGTAGATGATACAACTATCAGATCCTAAAGGCCTTATTCTAAGAGAGAGTGTCTCTAGTGAGAACCCACCTCTTGGTTGGGTTGTTGATGGAAACGAGTGCCTTCTCTTCTATGGTCTTTTATTAGTACCTTCTAATATATAAGAGTTGATGTGGAAGTCTCATGCCTCTGTTTGGGCAGTACATCATTATAAGGACCTGGCCTTAAAACATACTTAATCTTGAGTTATTTCAAGAATACACATTGAGGATGTTTTCAGGTTTAGAGTTCTAGAGAATTAGATCATAAATCATGCATTACATTCCACATTTAAACAAAGTGGTTACATAAAATATAGTATTAATTTTTCCCATCAATGGAAACATATTTAAAATAAAACATGGATTCTTTCTTGACACATCCTTGACATTATCTTCATATCATGTACCATTCCCTTGACCTGTGAAAAACATTTTAGAAACTTGGGATGAGCATAAAAATCTTAGTAAGGGATATAAAAATTTGGAAAGGAAACATTATTACATGTATACATAAGAATCAAAGAAATCATACTTTACTCATAAAACATAAGTACGTTAACATACCTCATGAAATCATAAGATTTATGAATAATTCATAGAAATCATAAAACATAAAGGTAACTTAAGGAATTCATAACATTCTTACATAGGGAGTAACCCTCATGGTTACATTTGGAATACCCATCATAGTATATTCCCTCATTCTCTTCAGATAAACCTTAACGTTTAACCCCTTCGCGTTACCCAATGCATTGGAGAGCTATCATGGGCTCACCCGCCCTTAGTTTATCACAAAACCACCCGTCTTCCTAAACAATGCCCAAGAACCATAACATAATCATAGAATATAACTTAAGAATAAATGAAATATTACATTCCCACATTGCAATAATAATATAAAATTTTAAGGTATTGAAATAATTAATCCCTTCTAAAAACCATTTTCAAAACCATTTAAAACATTTAATAAAGAGATTTTTGAATCAAAGTGTCCCATACCACTTTAAAGATTTTAACATTTTAAAACATTAATATCCATATAAATAAATCCTTAAAACCATTTTGAAAACATGGATATTAATGAGAAATATTTATAAGAAATAATCATTAAAACATTTAAAACGATATTTTAGTTAAAGGGTTTTTAACAAAATGAGAGACACTTGAATACAATAATTGAGGAATAACATTTAATCAGAACTTTATAATATCATGAGAATAAAGGGATTCATGATATAATATTCCATAGGACTGTATATACACCATATAAGAGTTAATTGGTGCATAACAACAATGAAGTCTCAATAGAAATGTAAAATGAGATGAAATCCCCTATAAAGAAGGTATCCTTAAATTAAGGATAAATCAATCTCATAATTATGTGTGACAAGTATAAATACACCCAATATAAGTGGATATTAAGTTTAAAAAAATAAAAGGTCATTCACACATATTCAAAGGATGACATATTCAATAACTACATGTTGAACCCAAAGAAATCAAAATTGGGTTAAGAAGTTCCCATAGTAAAATTCGACAGCCTAACGGCGTCACTTTAAAATTCATAAAATTAGTTGATGAGAGATAAAATGGTATCTCATCACTTGGAAATAAAATTTACATCAATAAGGATATATAATAACATATCCCAACATAAAAATATGTAAATTAAAAGACATAACAAAATAAGTCTTTTAAAAAGAGGAGGGTGAAAGGTTCCCTTACCGGATTGGGTAACTTTCGAAACGTACACCCCATGAAAGAAGGACTATAAAAAATTGATGTAAATACTCATAAATGAAATTATATTACACAAAGAGTAGAATAAAGTGTAAGTACATATACCACTCAAAGGAAATGGTGGAAAATGTAGCATAAATCTCACGAGAATAAAAGTGAGATGAAAGATCCCTTACGAAAACTCGACAGCCTAACGGTGCCACTTAAAACATCAAAAAAATGGATTGATAAAATAAAATAGGGTCTCTCATCATATGAAC
Source organism: Viscum album (assembly GCA_963277665.1). Taxonomy (NCBI): domain Eukaryota; kingdom Viridiplantae; phylum Streptophyta; class Magnoliopsida; order Santalales; family Viscaceae; genus Viscum; species Viscum album. Next base: position 374,170,865 of record OY728142.1, on the reverse strand, counting down.
ATAGAAATTACATAAATAGTAATATAAAATAACACCCCCCCAACATAATAAAGAGGATCTTGAAAGAAACGACATAAAAGAACGTACTTAAAAAGAAAGAGATAGGTAGGATCCCTTACCTTAAGTCCGACTTGTCTTGTTTGTTTCTTTATATTCCTGAATAATAAACTTTGTTCAATTTATAATTTCATTAAGGTACTCCTTTAAATATTATTATTCAGTTCATATCACATATTATAATGTTATAATAATTTGGTAATAATGTGAGTTCATATCATACGTTTTTGTCGATGTTTGGTACATGAGTCAAAAATAAACTTGTTTGAAATTGATTGTCCATGTAGTTATAAGTAAATCATCTCCAGAATAGTTTTAATGATTTAAATATAATATATATCCAGTAAATATTCATTTTATACTATTCCATAACATTTGGAGATAAAAAGAAATGAAATGCACCGTTCATGGAGACGGTAGGCCGTACGTACGCATGAACGCTACTTTCATTTCTTTGTCATATTAATGGAATTAAAAATAATTGAGATATATATATATATATTATAATTACAGTATAATATATATGTTTTATAGGTCACATAATTTCATTAATTTCATTCTTTATACCTTCCATGTATTGCATGAATGATTCACATCACTTGAGGGGGCGGTAGTCCACACTTCCTCGTATGAAATTATCGCAATTGCACAACATAAAAAGCATAAAGGTATGTTTTAAATATAAAATACAGAAGAATATGGGAAACATAAATACCATATATATCATATATAAAATACAGTGACATCATAATGGCCACCATGAAAGGTGTTAAGAGAAGATTGAACAATCATCATTTCGTGAGGCAGTAATTCTCAATCCACAGAAACAGAATGTTCTTTAACCATTAGACAAAGGTGTGTGTAAGTGTAGCTCGAATACTTAACATAAAAACATCCTAGTATATTTAATATACTTATTTTGTTACAAAAGAAAGTAATAAAAAGAGTTTAGGGGTTTGGAGAAGCAAAATAAAACAAAAGAACACAAGTGAAGACATTACCTTTAAATCGGGTAACTCCTCTTGGTTTGAACTAAAAGGGTTTTTTGAAGAGAATTATGCCAAAGGTGAGGCTTCAATGATGCAGAGAGGGATGTGGAGAGATGAAATGGGCAGGTTTTGGCTGAGCCAAAGGCTTGAGAGGTGTGTCTAAGGTGTTAGAGGTGGGGGACTTTTATAAGAGAAGAGGAGGGGAACTCTTGGAAAGTTATAAACTATTACTTTATTATAAAATGATTTTCGGATCTCAAAGGTCCCAAAAGGATATATTTAGAGGCTAAGGTTATAAGGTTTCTAAATCCACCCATCCAATAGGTTTGTAACAAGTTTAAGACTTAGATTTCACCCTATCTTCTCATTTTATTTAAATCATTCATTTATGAGGTAATCACTGTATCATCACGGTGTCATAAATAAATTAATTTATTTAATGTCTAAAAGTTATAAAAAAATATAATGATGTAGGAAATCTTTTTATATTTCTGATGAATATTTATAGTAAAATATATGACTTGTATAATCCCATGTAAATTTTTTTTTAGTAAAACAATATATGTTTGTGACATTTTAATTTTAACTTTAAATAAAAAGTTATTAATGTCGTTTTCAAACCAAAGTGGCTACATGGGGTCCCCAAGTTGACCCATTGATTGTATTGGTAGTCCATGACTCATAAAATAAGGGTAGGACATGTGTCAAGGTCATTTCATATTGTTATAACATTATCTTTACTTTAAATTACACTAATTACCTTTAATCACGATTAATAAAACTTAAAAGTTACTATTCACCAGAAAAATTATTTTAATCTCATTGAATAAAATTTTACTTCCTAATGACAAAAATGTATGTCAGATTTTTAAAATCAAATCACAGAAGTGGTAAAGTTTCATTTAAATGAAAAATCGGTTTCTTTAACTACCACTTAGTGGTTTCACAATTCATCAAAAATTGAATTTTTTTAGAAAAATACCAAAAATTAACCCTAAGATATATTTGATATTTCAAATTCAAAAATTATGTCTATTTTACAAAATTAAAAATATATAAGTTTCATTAATTTATTTAATAATTCATTCCCACTGTCAAAACAAATAGCGTGTTTTTAAGAAACAATATCTATTAAAATATTGACACTAGTTTAAGTCCAATTTCAAAGTGAAATTAATTCCAATGACCACCATTGAATTAAATGGTAAAAATATATTCTAATTAAGCTTTAAAACAAATTAAAAATAAAATCTAACTATATATTTAAATTAGATGAAAAAGCAGTTTTGTTGTAAAATGCCGTATTTTTTCACTATTCATTAAAAAAATGAACAATGTCAGAAACATACCAAAAATTTAACCAAAGTAAATTTAAATGTCCCAATCATAAATAATAAGTTTATTTTGACAAATAGAGCTTATAAAATTGTCAAAAGTTATATTTAAAAAAAGTTCTCCATCAAAAGGCGGTAAAACATCTTTTAAAAATATTAGAGTATTTATTCTTAAAATTAGATTCATTTGGATTTTAAGCCTCTAAAATTTATTGGATAAATGTAAAAATATTTAACAAACATATGTAATCATTTTTTAGTTATTTCTGTTCATTCCCGCCATTACAACGGTTAGGCGTTAACTATTATAACATTATTATATTATTAGTGTGCAGCGTAAGATTTCAAAGAAACTCGTTGTTGCGTATTGGGTATGCCATCGAGCATAGCATTCCATTTAAAGTAATATTAAGATTTTATTCACAAATATTGATAAAAATTAGAATGTAATATTATTTATTTACCTGGGATGTTACAATCATGGCCTTACCAAGATTTATCAAGACATATGTCTTTAGTATTGATGGCTAGGTTTGAAGAGGAATATTGTAGGTTTCATCACTTGGTGCTCCACCTGTCAGTAGGTGAAGGCAGAGAACCAACAATGCATTGTACTTCTATGGACTCTATCCATTTCTGAGTGGAAATGGAATGACACCACAATGGATTTTTTGATAGGATTTCTAATATCCCATCAAGGAATCAATTTAGTATGAGTGATCATTGAAATATTTACCAAGGTTTCAAAATTCCAATAAATATAGGAGAATTTCTCTATTCAGGAGCTAGGAATTATTATTATCTAGAAGATAGTGATACTTTATAGTGTTATTTATTCTATCATTTCAGACCAAGATTCACATTTTTCCTTATAGTTTTGGCAGGGGTTGCAGAAGTCACTAGGTTAATAGGTGCACCTGAGTATAGCTCATCACCCTTAGACTAAAGTAAATTCCGAGTAGATGATACAAGTGTTAGTGGACATACTCTGGGAATGCATCCTTGACTTTAGAGATTTTTGGGAGAAACATATGCCTCTGGTAGAGTTTTACTACAATAATAGTTTTTACAAAACAATCGAGACGGCTTTGTATGAGGCACTTTATGGTAGGTAATGTTGTTCACCACTATGATAGTTAGAGGCAGGTGAGGCATCACTACTGGGTCTTTATCTTGATCAGGATACTTCATAGTATGTATAACTGATTTAGAAACATATGGATATAGCTTAGTCTAAGAATAAGTCTTATAATGATTGTCACCATATACTCCTATAGTTTGGGGTATGACATTATGTATTTCTATAAGTTTCACCTATATTGGTTCATAAACTAATTCAATGATAGGGAAAGATATCACCACATTATTTTGGCACTTTATAAATTGTGGAGAGAGTTAGGATGGTAACCTATCATTTGAAGTAACCTCGGATGTACTATACTATGAAAAACATCTTCCACATATCACAGCTTCACTAGTATCATGTTGAACTATCATTCATTTGACCCTAAGGATATTGAGCTGGAGGAATATGCATACTCTAAGGAGAGTATGATACGTATCATTGATCATAGAACAAAGGCTCTTTGAGGTAGGTCAGTTCCATTGGTTCTGGTGTTATGGAAGCACAACTATATACAAGATGACACCTAGGAGAGAGAGGCTGATGTACATGCTCAGTGGCTAGAACTTTTTTCAGATAATGTTTTACCACACTTGGAAGGGGAACTTGGGGATGAGTTATTTTAAGGATGGGAAGTTGTAACGTCTTGATTTTTTTAGTGAGGTATATTTTCCTTTTTATTTTTTGATTAACCCAGGAACCATGACTAAGGGATGGTCCATTTTCTTTAAGAATGAAAGCTTGTAGGGAGATGGAGGGTGGCTATAGGCCAAGTATATGGAATGTACTTAATGCACATTGTGTATTTTTATTACACGACATGTATCATATACATGATGTGTTATGGGTTGGATAGACCCTCTACATGTTGTGAGTTGGGTTTTCTTATGGGAAGGGACCCTGAGCTTTACATGATGTGTAAATCATTTACACACTCTGTAAATACCCTACCCATTATTTTAAAAAAATGGGTAGAAGACCTTTTTTCTAACATGGGTTCTTTTCTTCTCCCGCAAAGTAGGAGCATCACACAAGATTCCCTATGACACCTAACCTAGGGATCTTTCTTCCTCCTCTATCCAATATCGGTTCTCTTTACCATCAGAAGCATTAGACTCCTCTCAGTAAGCAATCCACTTCACATTCTTCTATTCCTAGTTTTTATTTTTATCTTTTGTGTAGTTTTAGTGTGATATTATTTTCCTTATTTTCTGGGTTTTGATCCACTTTTTCATTTACTCCCATTATAGCTCAATTCAAAGGCCAAAAATAGATGATTGGTCATCTATGAACCTAAGGAAGGTGTTCTAGATTCTTTACCCATGTTTCATTGCATTATATATCATGCGCTGTTGTGCCACACATAGGACCTTTATGATGAAACCCCTAAATTGTTAAATAAATTAAATTAAATGCTTCTTTGTGTCTAATATGACCCTGGAGAGTGGCAAATCAACCCCTTGGGTTGAAGCTTTAACTTAAGACACCCCAATGGTTGTGTTATAACATTGAGTCTCATTTTCCCCATTTACTTAAATTTTCTAAACACCCCTTGAGGGTGTTTCATTATAATTAATTCTTTTAATTAATAAATTGAATTAAGAGAATTGGTTAAACCTGAGTTAGACCCTTATTCATTATTCCTTATTCCATAAATGGGTTTCTTAATTAAATACCTAAGCCAAATTTCTAATTAATTCATAAATTATATCATTGCTAATTGTGATGGTCTCGGTATCCAAATCATACCCTCACCATGTGCGGAGGGAAATACAAGGGTCCCGACTTAAGGGCGCTTTGAATGGGCTCGTCATTCCTTATATTTAGATTTTTTAATGAATTATAAATACACTGGGGGAGATGCTAGCTAGTCTCGGGATGGGCTCTCTGAGTGTTTTCCTTTACCTCTATATGTGTGATACTGGTTCCCTAAGGGAGACCTCATGGATGGGATAGGTGGTGATAAGGTTGTACCATGCCACAAGAGAGACTCGAGCCCCTACTTGAGCTACCAATGATGGACTTGGAGGTTAGTTCTTGTTGTCTTCACACCATTCCTGGGGTGCTACATGGGATCTCATTCATGGGTCACCTTGGATGAAATCCCCCAACATTAGATGTATACAAATCCCTAGAGATGTACTTGGGTTTTTTTGGATAGTCTTGGATGGACTCGGGGTGTCTCTTAATAATTTATAAAGATTTCATTTGAGTTAAAGGATAATATTATGTAATTTGATTTTTCTGGGGACGTATCTACTAGGTAAAATCACTTTCTTGGGGATACTCCATTGTTGAAATCTAATTTATATCTATCCATTAATCATATTCCTTACATGTGAAGGTTACATTTTTTCAGACATACAACTTAGGCCTAAGTAGGTAATATTAGTCAGGTATCCCATGATGAACCTGATCCTATGGATTTTATTTATTTCTCACCTTTCATTATTGTTTTTGGAGCACTGGTCATTTTATATGGATGAATTGGATTAATCTAGACACCATTTGTGGTGGATTACTGAGTATATCTCACACCCTACTTGGTCCACCTTAGGTACCTAAGAAAACATCATGATTACTGGTATAGACAAAGGGAAATAGCTATCTTCTGATGCTTGATCGATCGTTAGGATGGAGATCGGGGGCAGAGGATCGATCCTATTCTCATGATACTGGTATTAGTTGCTTTTTTTTTACTTTTTTAATTTTTTATAGCATGCAGTATATGCATGTATCTCTTATTTCCCCATGTAGTCACTTTTTATAGCTACAGGATCATTATCATCGTTTTGTATCTATTTTTTATTCATCTTATTCCTATTGTTTATTTCTCTTATATGATTTATCATTATTATTTCTACTACTACTTGTTTATTATGATTCTACTGCTTACCACTATTATAAATTATTATGTTAAACTCTAATCAATGAGGGCATACTCTCCCCACATACATGCCCTAGGACTTTATTGCTAGTTGGAAGCATCTGGAATATAGGGAGTCATGCTTGAGGTCATGTGGTAAACTATTTCAGGGCACCAATAAGTGGATCCCAGAGTGGGATGCTATATGCGTTAGTGTGGATGGAAACTAGAAGGATGCAACCTACTAGTTTAGTGTTTCATAGGAGGGGTGAAGGAGGAGGTGTGGTGGTGCACTTCAGGTGATGCTTCCTGGCTTGAGGAGGTCTGTCAGGATGATAGAATGAAGAGGGAGAGGCTGATCATCCTAGTGTGTGATGTTGTGGTGGTGTAGAAGGAGGTTGAGCAACCTCCCTTGTTGATAGTGCAATGGAGGCATGTGAGCCCTATTGGAGGATAGGTGCACTACTATTGATAGAGTCTATTGAACAAGAAGATGGCGGTGTCCTCCTCTCCCCTTGTTAGGTTATCTCCCCTCGATGGATGAAGAAAACCTGCACAAATCAAATATATATAAAGAAAATTGTTATGGTAAGATAATAATAAAAACAATAATAATTGATATAAAAAATAATTATTAGATAAATTTGGAAATCTATGTATATATATATATGTACATATTATTAGGTATACATAAAATATAATTAGTAGTTAGATAAAATATTAAAATCTATATATTTAATAATACTATTGTTAAATGTTAATTTAAATTAATAACAATAATAAACTAATAATAATAATAATATTATTATTATTATTTTTAATACTACTAATATTTATTATAAAATGAAATGATAATATAAAACACTAAAATACTAAATTATAATTATAATGCTAATATTAGTACTAAATAATATTTCCCATAAAATTTAAATATATATATATAATTAGAAATAATGAGGTTACAAGTTAAATTAAATTAATAATTATACACATAATTAAAATTTTAATAAAAAATATTATTAAAATAAACTAATAAAATAAAAAAAATATTAATGTATAAATTAACTAAAAATTATAAAAATATAAAAAATACAAAAAAACTACAAAAAACATAAAAAACAGTTTAAAAATTTAAAAATAAATTATAAAATTATAAACTAATGTTGGAAAAATCTATGTGAATAAAATCTCCCACACATACACTTTTGCACTCCTGGGAATAAAATCAGAATAAATACAAAATTGAACCCATATAAAATCAAAGCATCGAAATTACATGTTCAAAAATTTTCAATCCCTTTTACCCACAAAATATCATGATTCATTTAAAATTCTAGTTTTCAAAAATATTTTCCCTTCCACTCGCATTATTTTGAAAAAAAGTACCTATACTCATGCATAATGTGACCAAACTCCCCATCACTCTCATCTCTCAAATGAATTCCATCAAATCCATGCTCAATTCTCATACACATGCATGATTACCATAGTCTTTCCATGAATTTCACATATACACTGGTGGAAATCAAAATAATTCCTTAATATTGAGGAATTCAAACTAGGTTCAAATGTATCTGAGATTATAGGATAGTGGGTCATAAAATATTTAAAAAATTTTGGTAAAATGAGGGTTTAATCTTGAAATAAATGCATGATAAGTTTCAATCCAAATTTCACCCCCAAAATCTTCCACCCCCATACTTAAAACATTTATTTTTTCCAAGAATATTATGATCAAATTTCTCTCTAAAAACTATGATTTTTACACATTTTTATGTATTATTTTAGGGACACAATTTCACTCCAACATAATAGAAAGGTAAACAAGTATGTAGCAATTATAAAAACCCATGAAATAAATGTCAAAAAATCCTAATAAATGGTACACAAGTAGCTCATACTCATTAGAATCTCAGTAAAAGTAGGTTATATAGAACACTTTATTGTTTTTGGAGTAATTATTCATCACTTTAATAGGTATCCCAAAAGGTGAGGGTTATCGCGTATTGACCCCAGAAGCACTCATTATTATAACCAAAAAATAATCTATATTCCCATATCAAAATACATGTAATGAATGTGGATAATCTGAAATAAATTTAATTTTATTATGATGGTATAATTTCAATCCATTTGCATAAAATGACTCATTAATCCTCAAACAAACCTCTCCATAAATAAATCTCTCCCCATAGTTATATTGAAAATCATCATAAAAATAGTCAAGAATTGGGTTGGGAAGAGTGTTAGATATGGGATCATCCCAAAAAGGTTTATTCAGGGATTCTTAGGTTTATATGGTAGATAAAATTTATAGGTGGATAAGTGGTTCAAAGTGTCCAAATAAATCAAAAAAAATTCTTTAGTCATTTTAGTGCAACTTTCAAAATTCATATCACTTTAATGAAAAAATATGGAAAGTTCTAGAAGACATAACATGTTTGAGATTACCTAAATAAAAAGAGAAATTATAGGTCATGTAAAAAGGATTCATAATATTTATAGGTATGGATATATAATGTTGGAAAACACAGATAAGTATGAGTTCAAATAAGAGTCTCAAAAATAAAATAAAAAGTTTCTAAAAAACATTTCCAAAGTATGGAATAATATTAGTAATAATATGTGTCATGAGATTAAGGATCAAAGAATTATTAATATGAATCATGTTCTCAGACTACCCAGGTATTCAAGTGGTATCCCACCGACCATGTTTCAACAAAAAATGCATCTTCTTTCACGTGGGTTCAAAAATAACATGAATTTTATTTTTTTTCATTTTTAAATTTTTTTGTTTTATTTTCTAAGTTTTTTAGTTATATATTTTATATGGTGTTTTTGGAAGCATAAAATATGAAAAAAATACTACCCTGAGTAAGTTCATATAGACATTGAAAGGATACCTATATCTGATGAAGCTCCAAAAATGATGTACCTGTAAAATCTACACAAGGAAAAAACATACTCACATAATATCAAATAATTAAAACCATAATTAGAATCATGGGGATGATACAAATATGTATGATGAATTCAAATCCACTATAGTGACAAGAGAAAAATAGATTTTGGTAAATGCATTTCATTTTATTACTTAAAACAAAATAAAATGAAACTAAATGTAGTGAAAGGAAAATAAAAAAAATGAGGGTTTCCACCCATTGAGCACTAAGTTTACTTAATATTTTTCTAAACATTGATGACACTCTAAAAAGATTGAACAGAAATGTATACCATGCATCTGATTCTTTATCAGTGGGAGTGTGGAATTCATTCATTGAAAATGAAATTATCCTGCAATCAATACAATATCTCAATGGATACTTTTCAAAAAAATGGATGGGTAGAATGAAATGAAAATATCCCATATCATAAGTAAATTAATATACCTCATTTGAAGAAGAACTCACTAAAAAATTTTGGTTTGTGCAAAGGGGATCATCACAATGATCACAAAAATTACATTTAGGAATTTGAAAAAAGAATAAATATTCTTACCAAAATCTTTCAGAAGTTGGATTATATTCATCATATCCTTGAATGAAGTATATGGGTTTATAATGTATCCCGATTTATTTTTACTACCAACCACTAGAATAGGAAAATACACTGGTTTCTAGCTCAATTCATGCTTCATAGTTTCATTTATTTTTCCATGATCAAGAGTATTTTTGGCATCTATGGGTATTTCAAGTGAAGCCTTTTTAACATTGATTCATGCAGAAAGTTGGGTAGGATCACTTGGAGTATGTGACTTCATTGTGTTAATAATGAAATATTTTTCAAAATTTTCTTATATACAACCTTCATCATATTTCTCTATTGGAACATATGGCTCCATGATCTCAGAATCTCCTAGGAAATCTCATTCCTCCATTATTTCCAAAAAATTATGAGTGTTCTCCAAAACCATCACTGATTGATTTTCTAACTATATAAATTTTTCTGATGTCTCTATTTTGGAAGAGGTTTCAAACTTGCAGATATTTTTAAAAAGTGGGGAGTCTATGTCATTTGAAGTGATATACTCTTGCGTGTGGGAATTCATGGTGTCTTGGATAAATTATGACTCTATCATATTAAATAATTTCCCCAGTTTATTATCCTATTCATCCTTAATAGGTTGAATTTGATAGACATTTAATGTTTCCTTTTTCACTTTAGGAATTATGGGTTGTGAACTCACATAATGAGAACATGAAATCACATTTTCTAAGGGAACTTATATTCGATATGGTGTAAGACTAAGCACCCATATTCTTAAAATATGATTTGATTGGAAGAATCAAATTTTGATGGAGATGATTCATCAATAGTATAATAAGAATAAGGATCTATCAAATTAGTCTCATTATCAGAATTAGGAACTGGTTGTTTCTCAAATGGGACCTTTACTACACTTTATTCAATAAAACTGTTCTAAATTTGATCATAAAATGGTAATGATGAGAATATTTAGAAATTATGATTCAATTTATTTTCTATATCTTTTGTTGAAGAATGAATCTTTTCATTATGTTCATATTGATGTTTAAACATCTTATTCATCTCAGTGATAGCATAAAGCAACATGTTCTTCATAATTGTATCATTTTTTCACATGAATTATCAAGTTATAAATTTTTAAGGAATTATTTTACTTTTAAAATGATTAAAATGTGTATAATAACTTGTATCACAACATGGTGGAGCATTATCATTGGATCATAATAGGGACTTGAATAAAAATCATTATAATAAAAAGGTTTACCTGGAGAGATCGTGTATGGTGAATCATTATACATCATACTATGAGTTTTGGTCATGTAGGGAGTGTTTTGATTGTATCTATATTATGTTTACCATTCCATTCATAACTTCTATATGTCTTGAAAGTATCTATAATGAAAAATTCCAAGAGTATTAAATTTATTTTTTTGTTTTGTTTTGTATTTTTTTAATTTTTAATCTAGATAAATCTCTTTTAGGGTTTTATAACGATACTATTCTTCCCAAAATGGTTCTAGAAATTCGGAATGCATTTTTAATTGTGTAAAATTTTAAAATTTATTAAACTAATAACTATTGTAGAAGTAGTGAGGAGGGTCGAACCATGGAGAGAATGTGAGTAGACACTAGGAATATCCACTTAAAGAATGTTCAGGTAGATGTGTTTTAAAAGTGATTAATAACTAAAACTTATAAAAACTAAAAAACTATTTAAAAACAAATTTTTAAATTAACTGAAACTATTTAAGTTAACTAAATTAATCTATAGAAGAAACTGGAAGCGATGGAGGTGTTAGAGTTGTGACACCTGTTTAGGTGCATGTAATGCCAATTATTTAATTACCATATCTGGATATTTATTTATTAAATTTTTACCAATTCCAAATTTAATAAAAATACTATCATTTTAGGTTCTATGATATTATATATTATTCTAATTTTTACACAAATCATCCATCGATTTTTTCCCTATCCTGACAAATAATTTGTGCGTCATTGTATAACTGAATCACTTGGTGAAATGCCAAAACCCGTTTCTCATAAAGTCAAAGTATATATTTGTATTGAGTTCAATCACATGAGATAATTGATTAATTTTAAATCATGAAATTTTGAAGGAGAATTCACCCAAAATATTAATTTTTCCATTAATATATTTATTATTTCAGAATTTGCTCGCATGCAATTTATGATTCTCTCACACGCACGATCGACTATCGGAAAAAGAAATTATTTAATGAAATCTTTCATGTGATTACTTATTAGGTATCACACAAATGGAAACCAAATCATATGTGAAGACTATAAATTAAAACCAATTCATATTTATATATAATTAATTAAATAAAAATTTAAAACTCAATCAAATATGAAAATAAAATAAGCCACAAAAACATTATCACATTCATCATGTCTCTAACTCCAAAAATTAGCCAGACATCATGAAAATATGACACATAAAATAATGGATAAAAGTCACCAAATTCATGTAGATGTTACTATCATCGCAATATTCCATTGACAATCTCCCAGTAATAACCATTGCTCAACCAAAAACCATAATGTTGAACCAATCCATCTTGCAGCTGAAAAAATGATCAGATCAATGTTTAATATAAATGTGTAGTGCTGATCTCTATAATAAAAATAAATCCACTATGTGAATTTACATAATCTGAAACCTACAAATTATGAACCACCAACAATGCTGGTAGATGGATAAATGTCTCTTTGGATAGCACCAGTTTTTTTGTCAAAAAGGCGGTTGTAAATTTTGGTTATGTGTGGATTATCATCATCTTAACCAATTTATGATAAAGAAACTATATCCACTTACATGAATTTATTATCTATTTGATAAATTTAGTGGATTCTAGTGGTTCACTAAAATTAAATTTTGTTTGGGATATCACTAATTGTTGGTTTATAAGGTGGATATTCTAAAAAAGACACTACCAAAAAACTAGGTTTCAATAGCACCACCCTTTATTAGCGCTAGAAAAAGTGCTACTAAAGGTGGGGGATTTATCAGTGCTAAAAAACACTGATAAAGGTAACTTTTAACAGCTCTAAAAAAGTGATGTTAAAAGTCACCCTTTATTACTTCTTTTTTAGCACTGATAAAGGGGCCCCCTTTATCAATTCTTTTTTAGTAGCACTGATAAGGGGGGGGGGGGCTTTATTAGCGCTTTTTCCTAGAACTGATAAAAGTGTATATTTAAAAAAATCATAAAAAATAATAACACAAGTAGAGTTAGGGTACCATAAACTCAAAATCTTCTAGGCCAATTATTTTTAATTAATCCATATTTTTTTAAAATTACATTAATTTTTTTTAAAACTTATTAATTTATTTTGAATTTGATGCATATTGTATTTATAAATAAATTTTAAATTTGAATTATCTTAAATTAATTATTATTTGTTCATTAATAACATGTTTTTAAATTAAGACAATGTTATAAAAAATATTAACTTACTTCTTTGACATGGGTATTCTATATTTATAAATAAAATTTAAATATTTTAATTTATAATTGGGTAATTAAAAGAGTTATGTTAGATATTTAAGTAGTTAAAACTAATAGGGTAGAGTTAATGTTGCGAATTTAAAAAATTAACTGATAGAGGTTAGAGTTATATTTTTGAAAAAAATAAACTAGTTAAGGTATGTACATCACTCTTTTTTTGGGTATCCAACTCATTTTCATCATTATTTGTAATTCAATAATTTATTATATAGTCTGTCCCAATGATAGTGGTCATGTGGGGTGTCTAAGAGGTCTCGAATTCGAGTATCTCTAGCTTCATGCCTATGTGCGTTGTATCTTTGTTTTTTGGTTTATAATTTGAGATCTATATTCCATCCCCTAACACCAAAGATCTGAGATAATCTCATTAGCCGATTAGAAGACAATGTTGATGATGACATTACCTTATCATGTTGGTCACACATTTCCCCATTACAGGACAAGGTTTCCATCATGATTGGATTTCAATTTTGAATCATTTATAAATTAAAAATCTTGAATCAGTTTTTTTCTTCCATTTTTACATTTTAGTTTTTAAAATTTATTTCCATCTTGATTTCAATTTTTCAACGTCTATTTATCTTTAAAAAATACGTTTTAAGGTAATTTACTAGTTAATTAAACTCATATTTCTTATATCATTTCTGAAATTTCTTGTGACTAAAATACATGATTATAAATTCACCGATGTTGTGTGAGATTTTTACAAGATATTAGAAATTGTATTTTTTAAAATTTTAATTTGTTTATTGATTTAAAATAATAATTTTAGGTGTTATTTGAAAATTTTAAATACATACATCTTTTGGGGGGGATTTGTATTTTAAATTTAATTTGCTTAATTTTTTTGATGCTTCAAACATGAAACGTATTAATTGAAATTGTGTGAAATTATTTTACATTAATTGATTGATTTAATGTGTTGACTTGATTTAATTGTCAATTGCATGTTTTAAATGCTGGATTTTGTTTTGTGTATTGGGAATTATAGATTCATGTAGCCTGTGATGATCATTTTGTGTGCACTTATGTATGTGTGTGTGCATGTGTGTGTGTTGTATATATGTATTTATTTATTTATAAACACTCATAAAAGGAATTTTTTATAAATTCATTCAAACCTGATCTTATAAATATATATTAATAAACAAATAAATATATTAATATATAAATATAACTATATATATATATATTAATATACGAATATATATATATATATATATATTAATATACGAATATATATATATATATTAATATAACTAAATATGTATATATTAATATAACTATATATATATATATATTAATATAAGAGTAAATATAACTATAAATATATATAAAGATATATTAATAAATGAAGAGAAAAACAATATGGTGGAGTTCTAAAAGCTTAGGTGTGTAGGTAACCATTCCCGAGTTTGAATCCTAGAGGAGGCAGGTCGTGCGCGTAGGTAGGGAATAATGCATAGCGCTGTTAAAGGGTTTAGGGTGCTGTTAAAGGCTAGGGTGGTGGCGGGGGCGTGTGGGCTGCAGTGGGGGGTGGGTGCTGTTGAAGGGGGGATTCAAGCATTGTTGAAGCCCCTACAAAATATATATTATTTCCTATTTTTTATATTTTGTCAGTGCTTTTAAAAAAACACTGATAAAAGTCCCCTTTATCAGTAATTTTTTTAGTGCTGATAAAAGGGACCCCTATCTTCACCTCGATTAACATTGTTTTTTAGTGCTATTAATGGATTTTTTAGTGCTGATAAATGCCAAATTTGTAGTAGTGAGACTTTTATAAGTATATATGTCCATTATAAGTATGTGGTTATGCCTTTCAGTCTTACAAATTCCCCATCAAACATTATAAAATTGATGAATTATATTTTTAAAATATATCTGGATTATTTTGTGGTAGTTTTATGGATGACATAATGGTATATTCTAGTAAAAGTGCTAATCATGAGAAACACTTGATGATAGTGTTAGTTATCTTGAAGAATCATTGTTTGTATACTAAAATTTAAAAGTGTTGATTTTTGGATACAATAGGTAAGTTTCCTTAGAATTATAATATATAAAAAAGTTTTTTTATGGATACATAAAATATAGAGGTTGTGATCTCTAGGAAACCTCAAAATAAAATCTTTTAAATACATTGTTTTCTTATCCTGGATGGTTATCACTAATGCTTTGTTCATGATTTTTCAAACCTAGCTTCACTAATCACAATTTTGACAAGTAAAATTTTTAATTCCAATGGAATAATGAATGTTAGAATTATTTTCAAGAGTTAAAATATTTCCTTACATCATAAATGATCTTGATATTTTCAAAATCTAGAGAAGGTTATGTGGTGTATTGTGATGCTTTGGGATATGGTTTGGGATGTGTTCTCATGCAATGAGATTAAGTTGTTTTTTATGTCTCAGAGTAGTAATGAAATCATGAGAATATATACACAACACATAATTTTGAATTAAATGTTTTAGTATATGCTTTTAAGACTTGGCATCATTACTTCTTTGGTGAGAAATTTATGGTGCTTACGAATCATAAGAGTTTGAAACACAATTTCTCATAAAGGTATTTGAACCTGAGACAATGAATATGGATAAATTATCTACAAATGTTTGACTTTGACTTTATGTATACAGTGGGTAAAGGAAATTCGATGGTGGATGCATTAAGAAGAAATTGATATTGTTAGTTGGTAAAATAAGCTTCATATTAGTGGTAGATGATGTTAGTGATAATTGAAATTCAATTGGATATGGAATAAAAAGTTAGTGTTGTGGTTTTCATTCTAGTTACTTGTGTTCCTGATATGGTTCAGAAGGATAAATAGGCACAAACATATGATTTTGAATGTGTTACGATGAGGCTAAAACTCAATAGTGGGGAGACCATAAAGGGATAAAATCTTGATAGACGATCATTTTTGCAATTTCAATATTGGATGGCCATACCTTTGACTTTCCTGTAAAAACTTCTACATGCTTACCACTATTAGAGATGGTATGTTTATCTTGGAATACAAAAGATATATAATGCACTAAAAGAAAACTTTTTGTGGGTTGGAAAGAAAATAAAAGTGGCTGAGTTTGTTTCAATATGTCTCACCAGTTAGTGGGTAAAGGAAGAGCATCAGTGGCTTGCGGGTATGTTAAAATCTTGAACTATTCCTATTTGGAAATGGGATTAGATAGCTATGGATTTTGTAATAGGTCTACCAAGGATTTTTCATGAACACAATTCCATATGGGTGATAATAGATTGTCTCACAAAGTCAGCCCATTTCATCCCTATTCATGAATCTCATATAGCGGAAGACTAGTAAAAAAACTATATCCATGAGGTGGAAAATTGGAATGGTGTTTCAGATTTGATAATATCAGAAAAAGACCCCGGGTTTACATCTCATTTTTTTAAATCCCTATAGTAATCCCTTAGGAATCTGTTGAATATGAGCACAACGTATCATACTCAAATAGATGGACAGTTTGAAAGGATGATAAAAACATTGGAAGACATGATTTAGGCTTGTGTAATGGATTTTTGTGGCTCGTGGGATGAGAATATACCATTATTGGAGTTCTCGTATAAAAATAGTTTTAGGCCTCAATACATATGGATCCTCTTGAAACATTGTATGGGTGTCCTTGTCGTTCTCCACTTTGTTGGGTGGAAATATGTGAGACTTCATTAGTTGGACCAAGCCTTGTGCAAGAGATAATGGAGAAAATTTAGTTGACCATGAATTAAATGGAGATGGATTAGATTATTAAAAATTATAAGTGGATCATCATAGATGGTTGTTTTCATTATAGTCGAGTGATCATGTGTTCTTGATAATCTCTCCAAGGCTTGTGAATCATTATTTTGGGAAGTAGGAAAAGTTATCTCGTTGATAAATAGGCCCTTTTGAGATACTTAAATGAGTTTGTGTGGTAGAATATTGGTTGAATTTTACACCTTGGTTCAGTTTAGTGAATAATATTTTTCATTTGTCTCAATTTAATAACTATCAATATAATCCTAACAATGTGATTATATGGAATCATATTGATCTAAGGATGTATAATGTATTGATTCTTGTGCCAATATGGATTATGCATAGATAAGAGAAACTATTGAGTGGTAAAAGAATCTATATAGTGTGTATTTTATGGAAACATAGTTGGATTTATTAATAAATGTGGGATTGTGAAAAGGAAATTGTTGGGAAATGACCTGAAATTTTTCAGTTCAATAGTGGTTTTCTACTTTCTATGAATAGAAAGACCAGTGGTTTGAAGGAGTTTTGGCATGTTTTTTGGGATTTTATGGAGGTTCGCGGTTTGATAATGGTTAATGAAAACTATGAAACATCTCCCAAGAAACCTTGAAACTAAAAAAGTGGGCATTGGGTAGGTGCATGATTGGGTACAAGTTTTGGAAAAACCATTAGGCTACCCAAGAGAAACCATGAAATGTTGGATAGAGGGGTTTAGCATGATTGGTGAATTTTTTGTTAAAAATTCGATCCAACCATGCAAGGGGTGTTTGGAGGCAATATAGAGCACTTAGTTAGCACATAGTTTTCCAAACTGTGTAGCCTAACCATGCATCATTAAAAATTATATCCAGAATTTGTGAATCTAATCTGAATCACATACTAAACCACTCGTTTTCTCCTAATCTAACCCTAACATGACTTTAACTCCTTCTAAAGTCTAGAGAGACCCTTCAACTTGATCCAAGAGTTACCCTTTGGTGATTTTAAGTGTGTTAGAGGTTGGATTCCTTAGTAAGTGATCGTTTTTTTGTGGTTTTCCTTAGTTTTTATCTTCTTCCTTCTCTTGGATTCAGGAATATAATCCATTGGGGATAAATTCATGTCTTGATATGATAATCATGATGATTTATGGTTGTTTTATGAAAACATAACAATATCTAAATACGTTTCTTGGAGTTTCAAGTCGATTTTTTGATTTTTTTTGTTCTCCGTTTTTTCCAAACTTTGAGAGGTAGGTGGATTCACTCTCAACTCCTCTTGAATAGAAATTAAAATCTTGATTTTAAATTTATTGAATTTCTTTAATTTATTTTTAAAATTGATGTGTGATTCATGGTTTTGAACCTCTTTAGTGATGGTTTGGTGGAAATTGTAAAATTGGTTGGTTTTATCAAAAATACTTTTGGTTCATGACTTTAAAATGATAGTTTTAAATTTTTTTTGTTTTGGATTCTTGGAAAAGTTTTGTGAAAGTGTATTTGGCATAAATAGTTAGTGTGTTTTCATTTTCATTGAAATGGCCCTGTGGAAGGGTCGTGTTCTATTGGGGAACTTGTTATATATTTACCTTATGAATAGTTAGTAGATAAATGAGATACCTCTCATGAGTATGGAACTATCACCTGGAAATTCATGTGTGGAAGTGTCGAATGGAATGAGTTATTCCAAATGAATTTGAATAATGGTTTGAAATACATGTTTGGTTACTTTTCCATGGAAAACTATTTTGGTTTGGAAACTGTTTTATGCTTCGATCTAAACTAATTTAAATTGATTTTAAATTATTTTATATAAATTTTCTAACATGTTATATCCTAGTGGTGTGAGTTGGGAAGTCATTGGGGATAACCTACTGAGTTTTATACTCACCACCTACTTGGGAACATTGGTGTGTTTTCAGATATTTTTTATCGAGACATAGGTAAAGGCAATGTATCATAGATCTTTATTGATGTATCGTGATACTATAGGTATGTATTGTTGATTTGAATATTTGAGTATGTTGGGAGTTGTAGAGTTATTTTTTTGATGTCTTTGAGTTTTGTTGGTTTTGGTTTCCACTTTGTACTCTGATATAGTTTGGTTTGGTTTGTTTCTCTTTGAGTTGTATTACATTGTTTTCATGCATCATATAGTGATAGTTTGGTTAAGTTTATCATGGTATGGTTTTTTATTTTCAAATGTAAGATAATCTCATAATTGTTTATGAATCCCTCATAATTTATTACTAGCCTTTGGTATCATGGGGATGTCACCTAAGGATTAGTGACACACCTTTCACTTCTCAATCCAATGATGAGGGGCATGATGTTAAATTCTACCTTTTGACTCATATGTTATGATTATTTATCATTCTTGTTCGCTTACTATTATTTTTAGATCAAACCTTTTTTATGTATTCCCTATGTTATACAATATATTTTTAGAAGATAAAAGGTATTTAGGAGATAATTATAGAAAATAAATAAATATGTTGTGTTTTAGTCTCATTTTGATGTTTTATGAACCTAGTATTCAAATGACACTAGGATTCTCAATCATTGGGTTATGTTTATTGGATATTTTTGTTAAAAAACATGAAATAATATGTGTAAAAGACTTGGGTAACTATATTTAGCATGGTGGTGGTAGTGGTTTCCATTTGTGTTGTGAGTCTTGATACATCATTGGTTAGGTGTGGTGGCACCAGTTGCATTGTTTGATGTATTCATGATGTCCCAAAGAAGACTGGGCATGATCTAGGTGATGGCTTAAAGGTGGTTCTTACATGGTGTCCAATGAAATTTGGACGTGATATCGATGGTAGATTTAAGGTTAGTGGTGTCTTTAGGTCATCTCTGGACGGTTTATTTTCTTTTGGGTTAGGTTATGGTTGGGATGGATCATTTTTGTCTTTCGTTCACACTCAAACCATTAAAAGTTTTTTTTGAAAAAAAAAATATGTTGATAGGAAATGTTCAAATTAAAGGCCTTATTTGAGAAAATTATTTAAACCATATGAAAAGGATTTTTA
This sequence comes from Viscum album, assembly GCA_963277665.1. Classification (NCBI taxonomy): domain Eukaryota; kingdom Viridiplantae; phylum Streptophyta; class Magnoliopsida; order Santalales; family Viscaceae; genus Viscum; species Viscum album. Next base: position 374,150,704 of record OY728142.1, on the reverse strand, counting down.
ATGAATTAATATGATCAATGTTTAAACAATATTAAATGTGTTATATTTTTTATATAAAATGAGTACATAATAAATATAAAATATAAAATTTATATATTTTAAATATATTATATTTACATAAATGCAATATAATTTGATAATATAAAGGAGTTAATATTAGAAATAAACATTAAATAGTTTATATTTATTTTATTATGGAATATCCGTAATTCATGAAAAAATTATAAAGTGTTTATAATTGTTTTATTTATGAATTGTTCATAAATTTATATCTCATGAATAAATTTATTAACTTTTCATTTATTTAGTTTTATTATCTACTTTATTCATGAATATAATAATTTTATATTATGAATAGATGTATGCCTTAGATTAAAGATTTAAATTGCTTCTATAAATTATCACACTTGGCTTTAAGGAGTCACATATTATGTATAATAACTAATTTAGCTTTCCTATCACAACCCAACCCAGTCCACCCCTGAACTAGTCACCTAATATGGTTCATGATAAAGCCTAAGGTGCATTTATGATTTCCCAGGTCTAGAAACTTTTATCAGGGTATCAAAACAAGACCTTTGGGAATTATTTCACCCTTGGAAACCAAATAACCACATAACGGTTTCCACCCAAAAATAAAAAATGGCCCATTAGTATATCGAACACCCAGATACAAAATAAGTAATTTTAAATAAAAATTAATAAACAAAAAATTATAACATAATAGGAAAAATAAACATATCTCAAAAGCTAAAAATAAATAATAATCAACATTTAATCTACAATATGAATCATAGAGAGATCTAAACTGACATGACCAATACATAACATCACAAAAGAAGATAAAACTTAACCTAGATAACTAACAACCATCTCCATGTTACCCATTATCACTTTTTACACCCCATACCAGCCATCACTAGACTAATTGAAATATAAACCGAGGGTGAGATCACCACCAAGCACCCAAAAGGAAACACAAGAGCCACATAAAATGATTGGTGTATATAGGGTGTGAGTGACACCTTGATCCATAGTATTTCACCAAATATTTTGTACAGTTCAATTCAAAAGACATTCTATAAATTATTTTTTGAAATATAAATAGAAAATAGGATTATCAAAAATTTATAATCTTAAAAAACATCATGTCATAAAAATTTTTAATAAACTTACCACTTATAAATAATCACTTTGAAATATTTATAAGGAACATTTGAGTTTTTCAATTAAAATCAAAATCATTTTTTAAGTCAAACCCCTTATTAAAACCCTAAACATATATAAAAACTCAAATTTATCATTGAAAAAAAATTAAAACATCTTTAAAAAAATAAAATCAAGTTATAATGGTAGATTTGAAATACAATAAGTCACGAAATCATCAATGGAATAAAAGAAAGTGATAGTATACCATGGTACCACAAAAGCCAATCAAACTACATGATGAAATAAAATAAGATACTGGAATCATATATACAATATCATTTACAACAATATTATCATGGGAAACTAACTTTTTCTTAAGGGAAGATGATCCTATACATTAACAAAAACATGGGCACAACTACAGACCTACATTACATCTAAAATAACACAATCCACCCAACTATACCACATCATAATCATCATGGTGGAACCTACCCTATAGATATGGCCTATAACACAAATAAGTGAAACACTAATAGTGTATATAACAACTATTGTAGTATAAATCCATACCACTCTAATAGTTTCTAAGGTTCCCATGAAATTAAATGAATTGAGGTGAGAAATAATATTTCAACCAATCATAGGTGAAAACATAAAGGTAAATCTCACCTCACCTTTAAAACCCTCATAAGAAACAACCACTTTCACATCATGCACAAAATGATAGAGAAAAAATGATATTACCATTAGGGTAAATAGTCTATATCAATAATAATAAACAATGGGCACAATTGAGGGCCACACACACATCATTAAAATCTCATTTATAAAGTAAAACATGGGATTTTTCTAAAACAAACTCAAAATTCCAAGCCCCTTTCTATAATTTGAAATTATATTTCAAATAATCCTTTAAAAAATATTCATTAATTTTATACTTTTAAGGTCATTCAAAACATCAACAACTTTCATTTCTGAACTTTTTTATAAATTATATCAATTTCTTCTTTTAAATTAATAACTTGAAACTATTCCTTTACCCTTCAAAAAACCCAAAACTTTTCAAATAAGTTTTTAACTATTGATTTTTTAAACAACTCATTGAAATAATTTTATAAACTCTTGGCACTCAAAAATCCCACTGAAAACTATAAAACCCATAAAACAACATTTATGCTAAGACAAATCACATTGGAAATGTTTACAAGATCCAATAAATATAACACATATAGTTATAATTTTATGAAAAAGGAATAATAAATCAAAAATAATTAAATTAAATTGAAATTGTAATAAAATTTTGAAAACACCTATCATGTTCTGAGTGGAAACCCCTCACGACAAGCCACAAAAAGTCGCCTTTAATGATGAAGGATCATGTGGGCAAGAAGATGGCCCCTATAAGCCTCAACAAACTATAACCCAAAATTAAAACCACTGATAACCTAATATCATCCCACAATATCCTAGTGTTTTTTGGAGTAAGTGAAACCAAATAGAGAAAAAGGAATAAAATGGAAGTTATATGGAATAATAAGAGTAGAGGAGGGGTTTTCCTCAAGAAATCCACTTAGAAATAGTGGTGGAGGAGAAAAAAAATCAAGAGGGGTAAAGGGGGAACACTACCTCATGTTCAAAGGAGGTCATTAAAACCAAATTGGAGGTGGATTAATGAAAATGTTAACACCATGAAAATTTATTTTAAAATAATATTGTTATTTATTGCTTACTAAACACACAACATTGATCTTTAAGTGAATTGTCATATACTATAAAAATGTTATTATTTAAATGTGACCCATATAAAATAGTCATTGAATTGAAGGGTATAAATTTGATTAACTAAATTATAAAATATATTTATAATGCTAATACTTAATCAAAATATATTTTTTTATTCTTAGGAAATAAGTACTCAATTTTCATTAAAGTTATTTTATGCTTCAAAAATATGTTTTCTTCAAAAATGGTTTTTATAACATTTTGTGCATGAATATTATAATTAATTTATAATAGTTTTAAAAAATTTATTTTTTAAAAAATGATATTATTTTTTAAATAATCATATCAAAATTAAATTAGGGTGAATTTTTTGGAATTTTTTGAAAAACTTGATTTTTAGGTGAATAGTAAAAATGAAGTTTTTAAAGAAAAATGTCTGTTATTTTCTAGTATTTTCAAATGCCCATTTCTAATTTTCTTGGCTTTAAAATGAAATTAATTTATATTTGTTAAGAATAATTCAATTTATACCTTTTTTATCAATATTATACTTGATCTTGGTGCAAAAATAGTTTTAAACTTAAATGGCATTTTTCATACAATCATTTTTCATTATGTTTTTTGTTTTTATATTAAATTTATTTCTACTATTTATAAAGATAAAATATTTTAAAATTGATTACACATTTTTAATTATAATTTAAAAATTTAATGAGATTAATTTTTTTTCATTACGAATAATAACTATGGTAAATAGTTATAGCCACAATAAAGGGTAAACCGGGTTGATTAGAGTTTAAAATAATGTGAAAAAGATTTAAAATCTAAATAAAACAATAATTTACCCAATTTTATGAGTGAAGTTAATAAATAATAATCTAAGATTCAAATTTATGTCCAATTAGATCATTTTTCCTTTGATAATGACCTATATAATAATGTAAGTAAAGAAAAATACAAAATGTCACTCTCTTGATTTTAAGTTCCTCTTATATGTTCACATAGGGATAAAAATAAATTTTTAATGAATATTGAATATTTATTTTATCATAATGAAATTATTTTCATGTTGTTAATTTACTTATAATTTTTAGTGATTATATAATTACCTTGAATGCTTATACAAGGGAAACACTATGCTTGTGCAGGTAGTGGAAAAACCAAAGTAAATAATTTTAAAAAAATTAAAAGTAATGTATTAAGTATTAATTCTAGTTAAAAAATAATTTTATATTTAATAATAATTTATTATTTATTGTGAAATAGATTGTATTCAAATTAAATTACTATATTTATTTCCTTAATGTCAAATTATGTGAATAGTTCTTAAAATGAATTTAATACTATTTTCTGTTAAATAATATTTTATTAAATTATTTAAAAATCATAAAAATATTTTTATAAGAAAACTATGATGATAAATAGTCTAAATCTTCATACCTTTTCTATTAATGATCTAATTTTTATTTTACAATTATAATTATAACCCTTTAATATTGAAAATATTATTACCACATTTAAGGTTAAAATTGGTTAACAAAGGGGTTAAACGAAAAGATAAGGTTTGAATAAACAATTAAACCTATAAAAATATTATTTTTTTAATATATTTAAACAATATATTATCTTATATTAGAAATTATGGACACATGGTGACACTTTCACATGAAATAGAATTTATTATATTACAATATTCTTATTAATTCCACGTGTGTCCTTTAATTCACTATAAAAGGACACCCCACCTCTCTCTAATTTACACCACTTTGAGCCACCTAGATCTACTAAACCAAGAAAAATCATCTTCTCAGCTTCTCTATATATGAATTAGATGTTTTTTCTTCTTAAAAGATCATTCCAAGGGTCCTTAATAATGGATCTAAAGGAGGTCTATTGAAGAAGAGGTAATCATCTTTAACGACTATTTAAAATTTATTTCTTCTTTTAATTAAACTAAAATTATTTTAAACATAATAAAATAATATATATAGTATCATAAATATATATATATGTTATTAATATTATGGTGCAACCTTTTTCCACCATTTTCCATCCCATGGAAAGAAAAAAACATCGCTCATGTGTATGTATGGATTACCTTCTCCACGTAGCGGTGTAATTAATTTTTCATCACCACTTTACATAGATGGTTACAAATATGTAAATAATGAATATATATGATAATTATGAAATAATTAAAGTCTTTTAAATGTAATATATCATTTAACTTCTTTCCCTCCCACATGTTAAAAAATGATAGCATCGCTCGTGCGTATATGTGGACTACCACCTCTATGATGTGATGTGATGTGGTTCACTTTCTATGTCCACCTTTGAAGGATGATTATATAAATATATATTATATTTATATAATTATTAACATTATGTATATGATTGAACTATGATAGATATACAAGGATTAAAACCACCAAACAGAAGATTAAATGAAAAATGAAATAGTTAACGCTCAGAAATGAAAATTTTAATGAATAATTATTAATAAATGGGTGTTGAAATGTTATAAGTGGAAAATATATGATATCATAAGTATATATATGGTTATTTTATATAATTATAATTTAGTAAAATTTATTATACATTAGTTTAAAATCACTTACAAAGCAATTCAAACCTATGGTAGGGTTTTTCTGTCATAATATTGTTTCGTTGATACTTGTCTGATGTTATTCACCTATTTATATTTATGAGGTGTATATACTACCCCTTTGAAATATTATATTATATATCCATATTAATTCATGGTATTTAAAGTTACAACTCAATTTATTTCATCCAATGGGGTTTGATTCGAAATTTACTAAATTAGTAAGGGTTTATTTAACAATCTCATCCTTATTCAGGATTGTTTATGTTTAAGTTTCCATTGGGGGATTTATATAATATTTCTATATTAAACCCAATAAACTTTCCCCTTTTATGTTTATTTATTTAATTTATAAGTAACAAAATCATTTTCCACTCTTTGGTACTTAAAATTACTTGGATTGTTTTTAAAAAAAATAGACTTTATTTCCAATTTGGTCGGGAATATTTGTCTTTCATGTCGAGGTTTTATTTAACATGTTTTCAAGAATTATTTTAATATTCTCCTATGATTGTTTAAATTTATTTTTACCCATGTATAAATTTATATAAATTTTTTTCAAAAGAATCCTTCTATTGTTTTCTAAATAAGTTAATTTTGACTTTTTACTGAAAATGTGAAGGGAATATTTATTTTAACATATTTAGCATAAAAACATTTTCCCACCATTATGACCAATTAATAATTTTAATAATAATTTAAAAGTTTCCAATATTTTTTTTCAAAGAAATTTTTTCCCAAAATATTTTTCATATTTTTATATTTAAAATAAGTGATTTCAAAATGTAAATTTTATTTTACTCAAGAAATTTTCCAGTAATTTTTTAAAGTATTTTCATATATGTTTATATAATTTGATGAATATTATGTTTTATGAGGATATAATATAATGATAACAACCAACATATTTCTCTGGATGGTTTATGATTAGTTTGACTGGGTAAATTATTGACATTATCTATGTAAGATCTTCCGATGGAGGTTTTCATTTATTATTAAGGCATGTTGAAAAAGTTGTATTGTTTATTCATATAATGAATACATTGGAATTATTATGTAGATATTAGGGATCAAAATTTTATAGCCCCTAAATACATCAGTATGTCTCATGAGAAAAAAATAGTTCTAGTATTTGGCCGAGACCTTACCCATTTATATAATATTCCATCGAACAAGTTCTAAACGGTAAGTTTAAGATGTCTAAAATTATGAATTATGTCATTATGAAATTAGTTATTGATTTACATGTTATGTTTTTTAATATTTATGATGTCCATCAATAAGTATAAATATCAGGTGATTATTTGTATGGAATTATTTTATTATCATTTATTCATGCCGTATTATTTATGACTTATTTATTCTATAATAGCTTATTCTATATTCATTCCCTTACTGAGAATCTGAGATCAACCTTTTATTTTTTTCATTTACATTAGATATTAGGAAGTGTACTATGATTAATATAAAAGGATATATAATAGGTAATAATTAATTTATCAACTAAAATACTATGTTTTATTTTTTTCAAATGTAATGTGACAATCAAGTATGTATCTAGTTTTATAAGGGTACTAAAATAATCAATCTTTAGTGGAATGATCCCTTGTATCTAGTGAAAATGTAACAAAGTAACCACCTATTCTAGGTTATTGTATTTAGGGAATTATAGTTGGGATCAGATAAAGTTTAGTATAAACCTTGGGAACAAGATTTATGAAAACATAAACTAGGGAGCATAACCCTACAAATTACCATGAGAATATGTCTAATTATAGTATAACATCATGAAGTTTATGGTAAGTTAAATATTATATTTTTTCCTATCAATACATTATTTTCTAGATACTATAAGGGGATGTGGTTTTAGAACATATGCATTTAGGGGTAATAACCCTAAAAAGAGTTAGTCGGGTATATCTCAGCCATCATTCCTATGCACAGTGAATAATACTTTAATACACACCTAGTTTGACACTCTTAAGGGATATTCTCAAGATAATTCAAATTTTCTTTTTGAAACATTATAAAGGATTTAATTAGATAACAACCATGGATGACCTTGGTTAAACCTTGGGTTTCATTGATTTTAAAGAAGGTATCAAGATTTAGACATCATATAAACTATTTTCATAATTATATGATTTGCCAATAAGATTATTATTTCTCATAGTATGCTTTTTGTTTTTATTAAATGGTTGGAACCATAAGGAACCATGTTAATGCAGAATGTGATAGACAATGCAATTATTATCCTCCCACAAAAATAAATGTTGTGGGAGGTGGAATGAAAAATAATTGTGATTATACAAAACCAAATATCTTGATATATGATTAATAACCGGAATATATGTGAGTTTCTAAATGATTCAAATAAGGGAAAGATTTATTTTCATGAAGACCATGGAGTAAAGATGATTCAACTTCCAAAATGTTGAGAATATGGGAAGAAGCACCCAAGAGAATGTCTCAAAGGAAGGGGAATATGTTTTTTGTATGGAAATTAAGGGAATGGAGCAATGAATTTCAAATGAATTTAATGTATTATATATGGGGAAATTAATAATTATCTTATTCAATAACCTAATACAAGAGCTAACTCCTAGACCAAGGAAGGGAATATGTTATTCCAATCACTAAAGTGGAATGATTTAAGTGTTTATGTAGTAGGATTGAATAATTATGTTGTAGAAGTATTTTATCAATGACATTATATTTATAAGAATCATTAAACATCTATGTATTGTTATATAGTAGTTTTTATTTAGTATTTATAATCATATTATAAATGGTACTGATAAAGTAGAAAAGTGACTGAGTAGTAAGGTGTTTTTTTAAATACATGATTGAGGGATAGATAATGATTAATATGTGCCTGATATTGAGATAATAATGTTTATATGGGATAAATAGATTATTTATATTGAAAAATTAATTTTGATAGTATTGTTGATATTGAAAATAATTAGTCATTTCATGATAAAGTGATTTATGATGAATTTTATTGCATTTTTTGAATTATATAATATATTTGTTATTATATGATTTTATTTGAGGAATAAGGATGTAGTTAATTTTTGAAATCATATATGTTTTTTAGTTTTTATTTCGATTCAGGATATTATCATGTTTTAGAAAAATATATGATCAAGGTATTCACATGTTTGGTATGTAATATTATGAGGTACTTCATGTTGTTTGGGGATATATATTAAATTTGATCTTTAAAAAAATGTAAGATTAAATCATTCATATTTTTGGGTTTTGAATTTGGTCAAACATTTTTGGATGAGTCTTAATGTTAACTATTTATATAATTTATTAAGTTTAGATTTGGGAGTTATTATTAAGGTTTTAGATATTAATGTGTTATATTTATCCATATTGTATAAAATGTGATAACTATTTTAGTTTTGGTAAATATTTTGATAGTGAAGGAATGAATTATTATTTTTTTATAGATTTAATGATCTGTTAAAAGTTAATGTTACTGCTTTAGGAATGAAAAATCCATCTTTAATACTCAATTATTATAGTAATTAATGGAGTGGAAATTGATCAAAGCATAACCAAATGATGAAATTGTGATTATAAAAAGGAATGAAATCAAGTATGTATAATTTTTCATTTTATCTATGTTGATAGTAAAATAAAACCTCAAATTTAGTAAAAGGATCTTGAAAAGATATATTACCTTACCTTCATTTCTGATGAATATATGGTCTTTTTACCCCTCACTAATTTATGGTTTTATGGTCATTAACTTTCTCATAAACATGTTCTCTATCACTCTGTATTAGTCCTTGGATGTTATTTTTTCGTCCATATCAAAATTTTAACTTATTTCCAATGTTACCCTTATTTGGGAACCCAATTATGTGTTTTTTTAGGTAACCTTTAGGTTTCCCATTTCCCCTTTTTAAATGAATTTTTATTATCCCGTTGAACAATGTGGGTTTTCAAAAAATGTATTTTCAAATATTGAACCTTTAATGACCAGGATAAATTTTCAAGGATTAAATTTATTTTGGGGGGGATAATTTAAGACCCAAAAAATTTAGTTAAAAAGAATATTATGCTTGATAGCTTTCTTAATAAACAACACCAATATTTAAGTGAATTGGGATATACAATAATATTATTATTATTTAAATGTGACCATTATAACATAGTTGTTGAATTAGTGGATATAAATATAAGTAACCATATTATAAAAAATATTTATAATGGTACTAATAAATACATATGTAATAACTAATTCTTAGGTAATAAGTACACAATTATCAAAAAAGACATTTTATGCTCTAAAAATATGTTTTCTTCAAAAATGTTTTTATAGATTTTTTGATTGAATATCATAATTAATTTATAAAACTTTTAGAAATTTAATTTTATTAAATGGATATCATTTTTAAAATTATAATTTCAAAATTATCTTAGGGTTATTATTTAGTAATTTCTTTAAACAAGTTTCATTTTGGGGAAATAGTGAAAATACCATTTTTTAAAGAAATATATATTTTATTTTATAGTATTTTCAAAGCCCCTTTTTTATTAGGATTTATTTTAAAATTAAATTATTATTATTTTGTTAAAAAAAATTAAATTTATACCTTTTAAATCAATATTATACTTGATCTTTGTATAAATATTCTTTTAGACTAAAAATGAATTTTTTAGAAAACCATTTTTCTTTATATTTTTAGTTTTTATATTAAATTAGTAATTTACACTTATAGAAATAAAAACTTAAAAAATGGATTCCATATCTGGAATCATCATTTAAAATTTTATTAATGGGGTAAATTTCATTTTTTTTATTATGAATAGTAACTATGGTAAATAACTATAACCACAGTAAAGGGTAAATTAGGTTAATTATAGTTAAAACTATTGTGAAAAGGCATACAAATATAAATAATTATTTAATTAACCCTATTGGATGGGTTTATTTCATCCATACTCATATTATTTTTGAATTTATGTCCACTTGGGTCCTTTTTTATTTGATAATTACCTGTATAATATTTTAAGAAAAGAAAAATACAAAGTGTCACTTTCTTGCTTTGAAATTTATATTATATGTTCAAATAGAGGTAAAAATATCTTGTGAGTGCATATTAAAGTTTAATTTATTTCTAATTTTTATTTATTATATAATAACCTTAAATTCTTATGCAACACTAACATGGTGCTTTTGCAAGCAGTGGGAAAATCGAAGTAAATAATTCTAAAAATAGTAAAAGTAATGTATTTGGGATGAATTATGGTTCCAAAAGAATTTTATAGTTAATAAAAATGTATTATATTTGTTTAAATGGATTATATTATAATTACATTATTGTGTTTATGTCTTTAAAGTCAAATTATCTGAATAGTTCCTAGAAATAAAATTAATAGTATTTTATAATAAATAATAATTTTTTAAATTATTTAAAAATAATAAAAATCTTGAAAGATTAAAATTAGGATGATAAATATACAAAAAAATTATACCTTATCCATTTATTATCCAATTTTTACCTTATAAGTAAAATTAAAACCCTTTAATGTTGAAAAGTTTGTTATTGTAGTTAAAGTTAAAATTGGTTAATAAAAGGGTTAAACAAAAATATGTGGTTTAAAATACTACATAAACCTATCCAGATTTAATTTTTTGAAGGTTTTTAAACCATATAATATATTATATTAAACATTATGGCCACATGGTTCCACTTTAATGTGAAAATGGATTTATTATATTTATATCTTTTTATTAATTCCATGTATGTACTTTCCTTCACTATAAAAGGACACCCCTCCTATCTATTATTTACACCAATTTGAGCCATCTTGATCAAAAAGAACCCATAAAATTATCTTATAAACTTATATATAAATTAATTATAGGTTCTTTTATTCTTAAAATATAATTCCAAGGGTCCTTAAGAAGGGATCTAAAAGAGATTTACCGAAGAATAGGTAATTATCTTTACCGAATCTTTCAAATTTATTTCTTCTACTAATTCATCTAAATAAATGTAACCATAATAAAATAATAAATTCAGTATAATAAATACACTAATATGTTATTATTATTATTTTAAAACCATTTCCACCTCTTCTCCATCCTACAAAAAGTGAAAATATTGATCATTCGTACGTATGACTTACCATCTCTACGTAGTAGTGTAATTTTTTTCCTCAAAATTTTACTAGGATGGTAATAAAAATATAAATAATGAATATATATGATAATTATGAAATAATTATGGTACCTGAAATATAATATGTCATTTACCTTCTTACCCTTACACCTATTAAAAAATGATAACGTCGCTCATGTGTACGTGTGGACTACCATCTTTATGAAGTGGTGTGATTCATTTTTCTTATCAACATTTCATGGATGATTATAAATATGTATATAATGAATATAAATTATATTTATATAATTATTAAAATTCTTTAGATGATCAAACCATAATAAATATGTAATGACTGAAACCACTGAACCAAAACTTTCATGAAAAATAAAATAGTTAACACCCATAAACAAGGATTTTAATAAAAATTATTAATAAAGAAGTGTTGAAATATTATAAGTGGATAATATATGATATTATAATTATTTATATGGTTTTTATATAATTATTATTTATTTATTTTTATTATATAGTAGGTTAAAATCACTTATAAATCAAGTTAGACCTGAGCTAAGTGTTCTTCATCTCAATATTGTTTCCTTGAGGCATGTTTAATGTTATGCACCTATTTATATTTATGTGGTTTATATACTACCCCTTTCACATGTTATATCATGTATAATTATTAATTCATGTTATTTATAGTTACAAATAAAATTATTTCATCAAATGGGTTTTGATTTGAATGTTACTAAAGTGGTAAGGGATTATTTCACAATCTCATCCTTTTTCAAGATTATTTATATTCAAGTTTCTGTTGGGAGAATTATATGATATTTCTATATTAAAAAATATATATTTTATTATCCTCTATTTATTCATGTAATTTTAAAGTAACAACTCTACTTTCCTATCTTTGGTACTTAAAATGATCAGGAAAATATTTTTAAGAAAAAAAGAATTCATTTCCTATTTGATCGGAATATTTTTCTTCCATGTCCATGATTTCTTTAAAATGTTTTGATTAATTTTTTAAACATTAATATATGATTTTTTATATTCACTTTTACCCATGTTTTTTATTTTCCATAATTTTTGTTCAATGTAATCCTCTTTCCGTTTTCTGAATAAGGTAATTTTGAATTTTTACCAAAAATGTGAATGGAATATTTGTTTTAGCATACTTGGCATAAGCAGAGTTTCCCACCATTATGACTGATCAATGATTTTAAGATTAATTTATAATTTTAAAATTATATTTTAAAATAAAATATTTTCAATAATATTTTATAACTTTTATATTTTAAATAAGTTGTTTCAAAATGAAAAAGATTATTTTTCTCAAGAATTTTTCTAGTGATCTTTTTAAACTATTCTCATCTATTTAAAAATAATTTAAGGAATATTATGATTTAATGGTGATAAAATCCAATTATACCATCCACTGTATTTCTCTATTTGTTTTATGACCAATTTTACTTGGAAAAGTATTGGAATTTTGTGTTATAGTTCTTCCAATATGTATAGTTATTGATTATTAAGGCATTTTGATTATGTTTTATTGTTTGTTCATATGATGAATGCATTGAACTTATTAAGTGATGGGTGGGGACCAAAATTATATATCATCTTGATGAATTGGTAGGTATCATGAGAAAAAATAGGTAGTCTATTTTTCTAATGCCTTACCCATTTATGTAAGATATCTTGGTATGGGGCCTCAATGATAATTTTAAGTTTTCTGAAATTATGCATTCAATAAATCATTTACCGACATCCATGTTATTTTTCAAATAGTTATGATCTCTATGGATAATTTTTAATCTCATGTGATCATTTATATGGAATTATTTTATAATCATTTATTCCTTCCATATTATTCATGTTTTATTTATTCAATGATAGCTTCTGTTGTATGTATTCCCTTACTGAGAATCTGAGCTCACCCTTTTATTTTTTTTACTTTCCATAGGATTTCAGGGTATGTACTATGATTGATATTGAAGTATATTCTATATGGAATAATAAAGTTATTAAATAAAATACAATTTTGTATTTTATGTTTTCAAATGTAATATGAGAATAAAGCTCGTATCTAGTTTTCCATGACAAATAAATTGATTGATATTGAGTGGTGTGATCCCTTCTTTTTAGTGTCAATGTAATAAAGTAACAATCGACTCTAGGATACTAGAGTTTGGGCATTATAAAAAAACCCTTTTAATTTTTGGAGGGAAGTTTTAGAAATTAAAAATTTATTAAAACTGTGTATCTCACATGATGAGACCACATTGTTTCGTAAAATGTATACTAAACTTGTAGTTTTCACTAGCAAAACACTGGGAAATCAGAGGTTTTGGATAAACAGTTTAGAAAACTATATTCAAACCATGATAAATTCCTCTAAAAAAACTATGATTCCCTTTCATTCTTGTTGTATATTTTTATCATGAAAAACCTTTGAATATGGACTTGGAAGACACACTAAATGAAATATCATAGAAATTTCAAACAGGATGACTTGGAATGCCTAGAAGATCAACACTAGAACCACATAAGAGGTTTATTATTTTTCTTATTCTTGGATGACTATACCTCACCAACCATATCTCCTATCTAGGGCTCAACAGACCTACGTTTGTCACCAAAATGATCATCCCAACTCACATCCACCCAAACACCTTGATGAGATTTCACTAACAAGGCTTTCACAATAACCTCCTAAAAATATAATGGGCCACAATTAAACAAAACAACTCTAAGATATGGGTAAGATAATATTTAACTAAAATTAGATTTTAAAGAATCATCACTAACAAGCTTGGGACAAAATGATACCAATTCTAAGAAATGATCAATATACTCCTACATTAACCACTCACCCTGTTGAAGGCTCATAAACTCAATATAATTTTTTTGATTTCATATATACTAAATAATACCATTGAATAAATTTCATATTAAAAAATTACCAAGATATTCCCTCATGTATGTAATAAGGAATCAAAGTCTCTCACCATACCTAACTAGGTCCTTCATACATAGTAACAACAACCCTCATCCTAGAAACATTAGTGGTTTCCAATGAGGTAATGATTCTATCAATCCTCAATATACGCTCCATCACCTCAAAGTCACCTCGATCACTGTAAAAGGTAGGAAAAAATAGATTCAATAAGTCTTGTATGTGGTCTAAGATTAGGGAAGAACTCTTCTCTGCCACTTGATCCTGAGTTTAGGTAGAGTAGACAAAGTGAGAAACTGATCCAAAATAATTAAAAGGGTCACCCATAAGGTCAAAAAAAACAGTCTTACGACTTCTATTAAAATACTCTCTAGGAGTAATATTCTAGATAACATGAAACATGAGCCCAATCATTTCATGTTTCACATATTAAATCATGAAACATCTATATAAATAGAAAACAATTTCTAACAAAACCCACCCACATATATCACACTTAAAAATTCTTTTATAAAAATTCCCACACTCAAAAAATAATCCACCCCTTTAAACTATTACATATTTTTTTAAAACATTAAAAAAACAACTCCCTTGAACTTCTTAAAATTTTATTTTTGTTTAAAAATATATCCTAATACAATTTTTAAAATAACCTATGTTTCATAATGTAATTTATATGTCAAAATAATTTAACCCATAAACCGAACACTAAGTATTAGAACTAAAACCTTTCATGAAAATAATACTTTGAATCAAAAAATTTCATAAAATTATTTATTTCATACATAAAACTAATTTTAAAAAAAATAATCCAACCTTTAGTTCTCAAGACTGAACAAAAATGCATAAACAACAATAAAACCCATCCTTAAAAGCACTAATTCTAAAATTAGAACCCACTTAATTGATCTCACATCAATGGAAAAAACTATTGGGATTGATTTGAAAATCTAGGGTGGTGAATCAACCAAGTTGATGAGAAAATAAATTTTTGTATGGTTTGGTTGTATAGGCTGTAAAATCGTGCACCAATCATGCATCAGTGTTTGTGATAGTTACAAACACAACTACATAGACTCCACATAGTTTTCTAGACTATGTGAGATAATAATGAAACTTTTTCCCTTTCTCTATTTCTGATCCAAATTTCAATGAGATCCCTAAAATCATTAATATCATCAATGGGGATCAAAATATCGTTAAAATAGTTAAATAAAAATTTCAAAAACCAATATTCAAACCTCAACTACCCTTGGTAACTAAATCTTCATCATTAAAGGTGACAATCAATAACTTACAAATGATCGACATCCTATTTCCAAATAATGGCCCTAGTATTCTTTCTACCAATATATTCCTGATATAATATTTCGGGTTTTCCTTGAGGTGTGAATCTTTCATTTTTTGGTTAAACATTGTTAAACGTTCCTTTTTGGATTAAACCCTAAGTCGAGCCATGGGATGGTTGGCTGTTCTTGGGAAAGAAGAGGTTGGAAGAAGGTATCCAGGCTATATGCTGATTACACAATGTGAAAGGGGGATACATGTCATGTAATCCCATTTGAAAACATGTAATGGTATGGCTATAAAATTTCATGATGTGTATGGGATTTTACCTCAGTAAGGGGAAATTGGGCATTACATTCCATGTAATGCAATTACACATCATGTAATTTCCTAGCAGTTTTTTTAAAAAAAAAAAGATCAAGTAGACTCTCTTTTATGAACAAAATATTTTTTCTCCTTTTTTGAAGCCTAAAACACATCTATTCTAGTTTTTCAAATCTAGAACCCCCCCCCCCCCGAGCCCCAATTCTTCTACCGTTATTCACATTGTAACTACATCATTAAGTACTTGATTCCTTTTCAGTCATTCTTGATTCTTCAGAACAACGGTTGTGCTATTTGGATTTAGGCTCATATTCCTTAATTTCTTGTTATTCATCTATTCTTTATATTTCTCATAAATCGAGGTGAATCCAAACTTGATACTGGATGAGAACTCCTCTACTAAGTTAAGGTAGGTGGTCTATACTTTTATTTAAACTTATGGTGCCTTTTAGAGTGATCGGCTATTATGCCGCCCGTCGGACATTTCGGTGCGGCCCCATTTTGGAGCGGGTTACTTGTAGTAGATGTAATTAGACCTAGTGAGGATGCACATAGGTTTTTTTGTGGTCCGTTTTCACCCATAACCTGAATCAAGGTCACCCATGGGGATCATATTTTGGAAATGACTTATTTATGCCCTGTTAAACCACCCAAGGGGGACCTTCTTGTGCTTTCTTAGTTAGAGGAATTCAGTTATACTTAAATGGAATAGAATGGCTTTCTTAGAAGATATACCGCCTCCTTGCCTTATGTTAACATGTCATGCCATTCTTATTTTGACTAAATGAATTAAGTGGAATTGGTTAAATTATGGGGTATACATGTTGGTTGTTTTTAATTTTCTTGAATGGTTTATTATGAAAATGATAATGAATGGGTGTGTATACCCATGTGACATGTTAAATATGAAATGAAATACATGAGTGGGCATAATCATGTGATATAATTGATGATGTGAGTGGGTATACTCACATGGATTTGAAAATTTTAAATTGTATGAATGAATGAATGGTTTGATAGATGTCATGGACAGTTCTCAATGGATCTGGAACCTGGTAGTGGACACCTTGGGTTGATTATGCACCTTGGGTCTTGATTCCATGGGATGCCTCGGGCCTTTCTACCTCATGGATCTGGCTTTCTTGGACTCACATAGGACATTTCAGTACACATGCTCCTAGGAATCCAACCAGTGCCTAGACTGAGTTTCCACTAGGATTCCCATGGAACTCAAAAAGGATGTCTTCGTCTTCTAAAACTTGGATCTGGTCCTTCATGGTTTACACTTTATTATGTGGAAGGTTCGTGGGTTTGTTTTGTGACTTCTTATTACGGAAAAGTCATTGATTTTTGATACACTTCTCTATATGTCATGGTTGTGGGTTCTTAATATGGATGGATAAATAGTGAGGTTGTGTTACTTGTTTAATTTTCTAATAGTTGCCTTGTTTGGAGCTAACACTTATTGAAGGGAGCCTTGAGAGGCTGGTTAGTATTACTTGTTGGAGTAGACCTATGCCATGGGCATTTACACTTACATTACTTCTTTACTTACACTTACTAGCATGTTGCATATCGTTATTTAAAAATGTATAGATATTTGGGTGGAAAACTACTAGGATATTTATCTCACATCCTATTTGGGCCTCCATGGGGACACAAATAGATTATATGGTTGAAGTTGATGCTAGGGGAAAGCACCCTAGTACAAGTTATTTATATTTTCTTTGGAGCTGGAGATCATGGGACCAAGATGAGGCTTATGATGATACCAGGAATTTTTGGTATTTTTGTTCTTTTTGGACATTTGTATTGTATTGTATTTCCATGTACTGTTATGGATTCTTTTTAGGTAAACATAGAATCTACATCATTGAATATGTGACATTTTTGGAGTTTATATGTATTCTTATCTTGTCTTACTTTTCAGTTGTCTGCTTATTTATTCACTTCTGTTGTTTAATGTGTTTGACTTCCACTATGTTATAATTTGGTAATGAGGGTATATTATCCCCCATTAACTCACCCAGGAACTTGATGCTAGTATGTAGCCTATGGAATTTTGGGAGATTCTCTTAAGACCATGTATCCAATCAGGCTCATGGCACTATTGAGTGGCATCCATGTTTAGGATGTTACAAAGTGGTATTAGAGGCGGTTTATTTCCAAATTTGACTTACTGTTTGGAAACAATAGATAGGGATAGGATGGAAATGGAATTTTTCAATGAGATGTTCCTAGGATTAGCTACCCCGAATATAAGGAAAATCCAAATTGCCTTGAATGGAATTGTGATTTTCTAGAATTTGACTATTATAGTTGATTTGATTTTACCGTTGGGTGACCCACATGATATATATTGTTACTATTGATATGATTTAGGTTCCATTTCCATTAAAACATGATGAGATGAGGGTATTTAATCTCATACTTCATATAGGAACATGTTAGAAATCACATGACATGTATTATGCTATTCCATTTAGGATGCATTACTTATTTCATTACATTATCATATATATTGTCAATTGTTGTTTCTGCTGTTGTGATAAGATATTTGTATAGGATAGTAGAGTGACATTATCTTTCAATTCATAAAGACTATGGGCTCTTGTGGATTGGGAAAATATCCACCAATGAAATTTAAATAAAAAATTGAATCTAAAATGTATGAATTGAATGGGAACCAAGTTGTGGGTTCATGAGGTGTTATGGTCCCTTATAGATTCGGGATTGGTAAAACCTTGGTTGAATTTTATAAATAATAGAAACATGAAAATGAAAATTAATGAAATGGAAAGTAGAGACTTGACCTAGATCCAACTTTTAAGTGGGAAAGAGGAAGAGTTTCTAGTGGTTTTTGGTGGTTGTTCTTTAAGCAGTTCGTGATTTAGGAGCAGGTTATGGGTTTACTTGGTTTTAGGAGGGTTTTGAACTATCTTATGCTTTTTAGCTACGAAAATTTGAAATTGTTCTTTTCTAATGTAGGTTTGTGGAATTGCAGAGGCATGCCACCACGAATACCTCCATTGGTATTCCAGGAGGTTGGAGGATACCATGATACATAGGTGGTGGTACATGGTGTCATGACCCGTCCTCGGGGCCCGTGTCGTGACTACCCCAAGCCCGCCTTCAATAGGCCAGGGGCTAGTGACTAGAACCAAAGGCATAAATCTCGATAAAAAGGGAAGGAATTTCCTTTATGAAATGTAAAAACACACAACCAGAAAACAAGTGGAAGAAAACACTAAGTAAATCAGTATAAAAAAGTGATGAAAGTACAAAGGGGCTAGAAATACAAGCCCAACAGAGAGGTACAACTACAACTGATAGAAAAGTACAACTAAAAAGAAAACAACTCAAAGGTGAAGCAGCTCCTGGATCATCCTCTAGGTTCCTACCTGAAGGGTAGGTACAAATGTCCTCCTCATCACTCCACGTCTATCGGTTTTCACTGTGTGTCGTCACATTGAGTGTCCACCTCCGGATACCGTCTAGTCCTCGTACACTCTACCTCGGTCAGCGATGTCCGTCGTCTGAATCCAACACAACAAGGTGCGAGCATAGCTTGTGCAGGGGTGAGTATAACGATACTCAGTAGGGATCCCGAGACCCTCAAGGTCTCACTAAATCCAACAAGGATAAACCACAAAGAAAGATCTCAACAGATAACCTTTACTTAGGTATATGCCCATACATATACCTAAGTTAACAAGTATCTCATCTCAATCATGAGGAAAAACACAAAGTTCATTGACTCAGCTCAACCCAAGATGTTATTCATGATGTCGAAACCACGGATGCTGGAGAACTCCTCCTCTGTCGACTACAGTGGGTCTGCCGCTACAACCAAGCGCTTCCCACTAACCTTGGACAGCTGAAGTACTCCACCTGTCGAGTACTGTGGGTCTGCTGCAACAACCAAGCGCTTCCCACCATGGGTCTGCCGCTACAACCAAACGCACCCCCTCATAGCCTACAGAGGTACTCCTTCTATCGAGTACCGCGGGTCTCCCGCTACAACCAAGCACTTCTCCACTGTGGGTCTGCTGCTATAACCAACGCACCCCACTGGGCCATCCGAATAACTCTGAGTTGATTGATCAGCAGTCGTCAAATCTCAGCCAGCTACTAGGTCTTTGCACTCCGTACGCTCGTCTCTAGGAGGGTCCGCTCCACGAGTTATTGGTCGATACTTCCAAGTTTCATGTAACCTCATGTGGAAGTATCTCAAGGGACTGCCTCATCATATAGGTCTCAACGCAACAGATGGCGTGTCAATCGGAAGCCCGGTCTGTGAGTTATTAGCATTTTCGTTCTAGGGGCCCAGTTGGTTTCGTGTACGAACCAAATCGACCATATATCAACTATACCCCGAACTCCCATGGGGTATACTCAAAGGAACCATTTCTCAACGAGATTACCAATGTTGCAGACAGTTCGTCAAACAGACGTCTGTTTTGAGAGTTATAGGCTTTTTCGTTCTAGGGGCCCGGTTGGATTTTGGGTACAATCCTACCCGTCCATACTCCAACTACGTCCAAACCTTGAGTGGAGTGTTCCAAAATAACCTTCTCATCAAAATAAATCCAACATAGTTGAAGAAAAGTCAATCGAACGTTCGGTCCTTAAGTTATAAGTGTTTCTGCTCCGAGCGCCCGGTTGGTTTCGGGTTCAAACCAACCCGTCCATGCCCAAAATTTGCCGAAACCTTGAGTGTATTATACCGAAACGACCGTCTCGATCCAAGGATTCCTACACAACTAAAAGTGTGTTGATATGAGGTCCATAGTTCAAGTTAGGTCCATTTAACTGAAAACAGTCCGAAAAGGGGGGGTCTGGGCCCGGTCTGACCCGGCCCAACCCACCCTGGGTCGGTCCGAACTGGGTCGACCCATTCTGGATCTGGGTCTGGACCAGTAGGGCGCGGCCCGACACGGCTCGGCGTGGCCCGGCCTGGCCGAGCAGTTATGCAGAGCAGGGTGGGGGGTGCCGCTAATTGGAACCGGCGGCGCCAGCTGGCGCCGCCCTCGGTCATCCCAGATCCCACGCGGCCACGGGATCCACTGCGTCACCGCAGTGGCTATTGTCGCGGCGAATCTTCTCCAGCGGCACGTTGGGGCGCCACCGCACCGGCGACCCACGTTGCCACGAGTTTCCGCAGGCCACTGGAGTTGCTCTGGTGGTCCGTTTTATCTTCCACCTGCGCATGTGGTCTTCTCGGGTCCCAAACATTACTGCGAATGCTTCTAAACGTCGTTGCGGTTCCGTCTCGTCATCTCCCATCAATCCGCGCACAATAAAAAAACTAGCGGAGGGTACGCGCTTGTTCGTTAGCCCATGCCCTCCGCATTACAGGCTCAAACCAATATTTCTCCATAAAAGAACGCCCCAGATCGAGGATATAATTCACATACATGGTAATTTTATAAAAAAAAACCCCTACATTTTGCTCGCAAACAACTATTACCAACCCGCAAAAGAAAACATCCACGTATCAACTTGATAATGAGTTGATCCACGTTCTTTGTTTTAGAAGGGAAGAGCATGGGAATAAAAACATACTCAAATTAAACCCCTACCTAGAATTAAGGTTCATGGTGGTCGGTGTCGCGGAAGACAGCGTCGCGGAAAGTGGATTCGTTAACGACATCGGAGTGCGTCTGAGGAGGAAACAGTGTCTCCTCACTTGTCGTGGGGATGAATAAGGAAGGCACGTCGTCATTGGCATTCCTTGCGAGTGGCTTCTCCTCCTTTGGCTAGGCCGAAGATCAAATGTGAGGAATACATTCCTTAGCGGTTCTTCGTTTGAAGAATGGTGTTCTTTCTTTGAGAGAAGAACACCCTTCTCTAATTCTCAAGGGCTCCCCAAAGTTCCAACACAACAAATGCCAAAATAAAATAATAGCTAAGCTATTATTTTATTCACACAAGCCATTCAAAATTCAAACAACTTAAATTAATTAATTGAGGAGGTTCAATTCATTAATTAAAGTTTGTTGGCAAGGCAATAAAGAGGGATAGTGTGTTTGCAAAACAATAAAGAGGGGGGGTTGACAAGGAATTAAATAAAGGAGTTTAAGGGAGTTTAGGGAAGATGAAAGGTTGGGGATCATGTGGGCCCCACCTCTCAAATATCCATACATGGGAAGTTGGGTGGATGTGGGTCCCACCATTAACTTCCCATGGGAGGAATTAACCTCCTTAGATACATAAAATTGTTCTAAAAATTTTATTTATCTTTTTAATTAAACCACAATTTATAACTTTAAACCCATATAAAATGCAACTGCGGTAAAGGTCCCCTTAAGAAATTTATGGCGCTGCGAGTTCCTCTGTGTCCTCAGATTTCAATTCTGAGCACCGGTTCAAAAGATAGAAAAAACCCGCTCATTCGTTCACTGAACGTACCCGAGCTAAACTTAGAAAATTGATTCCGGACACACCAGGCCTCGGAATTAAGTGTCGTCAGAAGCCACTGACCCGTAAAATTCCAAAGTATTTAAGAAAAAAAATTCCTTGAAATTTTCGGGTCTTTAAATTACTCCCACCTCAGGGATTTACATCCTCATAAATCTATAACATAAATGAGGAAAACAATTGAGGGTACTGAGAACGCATCCGAGCCTCTCGCTCCCATGTTCTCTCTTGAAGGTTCTCGTGCTGACAACGAATGCACACCACAGGAATCAACCATCCACATAGGATTTGCTCTTGTCGATCCTCGATCTCTACCGGGACCTCCGCGAATGTCGCACCGTCATCGATATCTATCCCCCCGTGATCGATGATATGGGATGGATCATGCACGCAACTCCTCAGTTGAGTTACGTGGAATACGTCGTGCACCTAGTGCGGTTGAGGTGGAAGTAACAGGCAATAAGCCACCTCTCCTACTCTTCTAAGGACTTGGAAAGTTCCGAAGAATTGTGGAGATAACTTGCCACCCCAGCCAAATCTCTGTGGACCTCGTCGAGGTGAGACCCGTAGGATGACGTGGTCGTCACCCTCGAACTCCAGTGGTCTTGTATCCTATCAGCATAGGACTTCTGTTTGCTCTGTGCAGTCTTCATACACTTCTGGATGATCTGCACCTTCTCCATCGTAGCCTGAACCATCTCTGGTTATACACGTGCTGACTCTATCACTATCCACAAAGGATATCTGATACGCGGCCAGCTTCTGTCTCGCCTCTCCCAATAGTTGGATGCCCGATCTCCTACTAAGAGAATTTTCTACAACATTTCCATTCCCATGAGTATATACTATATCGAAGTCATATTCCTGGAGGAACTCAAGCCATATTTGTTATCTCAGTTTTAGGTTCCTCTGTGAGAAGACACGCCTGAGACTATTGAGTTTAGAGTAAACTACAAACCGTTCTCTCAACGAACAATGGTGAGACTAGCCAATTGTAAGAACTCATCTCCACCCTTCTTCGTCTACGTTCTAGAAGAGATGCAGAGATTTCTTCTCTACTGAAAAGAGAAATCCGGTCTCATCCCTCGGATGAACCATGTTCTTCGCCTAATATATTCAATCCTGACATGAACGGTACAATTCATGTCTTCAATGACGTCGTAAGGCCTCGACGCTACTACTAAGATATCCCACTGTTACTCTCGCCTCCAAGGGTTGAGTCACACTGTCAGCATCAGTGCGTGGTTACTGGGTCTCCTCCAGTAGGAATATCGCAAGTGAGGGTCAAGTCAACAATTTTAACTATAACCTCTTAGTATCAACCATACAAAAAGGACAGGAAAGTAAACGTCACAAAGATAAGTGTCTTTTATTACTACAGCTCGAAGTACAAAGACACAAAGCAAACACAACAACAACAACACGGAAACTAGAAGCACCAAGAACAAAGTCCTCCATGCCTAGAACTAGTCTCGCTTCTATCCACCTGCTTACAGAGCTCCATATTAGTATTCTTCAGCTGCCTGAAGTTGTGCTCTCCCATGTCTACATGTTCCCTGAGGTCGGGGTGGACCTCCTGGTGGTGGTGGTGGCAACACCTCGAAGCGTCGTACACCACCGGCTGTACGGCCATCTCCTCTGCCTCGGTCTGGTAGGTTCCTCTACTTCCTGATTCTCATCTGCTGGATAGGTCGAGCAGTCTCAAGCCAAGTGACCATGTCTGCCACATGCATAGCACTTCATTCTCCTCGTATGGCTGGCTCTATTTTGTGTGCCTCGCACAACCAAACCTGTATCCTGAGGTCACCCACCTGTTGACCTAGTCCTCTTGGACTTCTGTGTCATCTGTCTACTGCCGGCTGCAGAAGACTCTACTATGGTCGGAAAAACCTACGAAAAGGGCAGCAGCTCCTGATCTCTCTTAGAGTGTAGAGTTGCTGGTATAAACTCCACCCTGAAAAAAGTCTCAAAGTTTCCCCAGGTGAAGGTCATCTCGTCGCAAAACTGGAGTATCTAACTCCACCACCTCTCAGCTGCTCCCTGAAAGAGACTAATAGCTAGGTACACCATCAAGTCAGCAGGTGTCCCAGCTATGTGGAAAGCTTGTGCTATAAACTCCAGCCAGTTCTCAGCCTTCTGAAAATCCGACTGACCTCGAAACCTCAGAGGCCTCTGTCGCTGGAACTCGTGCAATGCGGTTAAGCGGCGTGCACTCTCTGCTGGTGTGTCAACTTGGAGAGGACCCTGTACTGAGGCCTCACTACTCGGTGGCCTATCATCGCGCTCTCCACTCGGTACCCATGCTGACTGACTGGGTGAAGACATCCTGAAAGAAACAGATGTGACACGGTCAAAAGACTATACCGGATGAGTTGACCTGGTTTGAGGTGATTTAAAATAAGCTTTTGAAAACACACACGCAATCATGTTTTTCGTGCATTGAGTCGAAAATAAGAAGTCAGGGTCCTGGTGTATGGATACATCGGCCGCCCACACCAACATTGGACTCACTGAACTGAAAACCACACTCATTACCCTTAACACTATTACTTCACAGAAAGAAAATATTAGAGTCCTAAGTTCTATGATAGAACCAACTCCTATGATACCAATTTGTCATGACCCGTCCTCAGGGATTGTGCCGTTACTACCCCAAGCTAGCCTTCTATATGCCAGGGGCTGGAGACTAGCACCAAAGGCGTAAATCCCGATAAAAAGGGAAGGAATTGCCTTTATGAAACATAAACACACACAACCAGAGAACAAGCGGAAGAAAACACTAAGTAAAGAAGTATAACAAAAGTGCTAAAACTAAAAAGGGTCCATAAATACAAGCCCAACAAAAAGGTACAATTATAACTGAAAGAAAAGTACAACTAAAAAGACAACAACTGAAAGGTGAAGCAACTCCTGGTTCGTCCTCTAGGTTCCTACCTGAAGGGTAGGTACAGATGTCCTCCTTAGCACTCTGCATCTATTGGTCCGCTCCGTGTGCCATCACGCCGAGTGTCCACCTCCGGGTACCATCCAGTCCTCGTACACTCTACCTCGGATAGCGTTGTCCGTCGTCTGCATCCAACACAACGAGGTACGGGTATAGCCCATGCCGGGGTGAGTATAACGATACTCAGTAGGGACCCCAAGTCCCTCAAGTTCTCACTAAATCCAACAAGGATAAACCACAAATAAAGATCTCAACATATAACCTTTACTTAGGTATCTGCCCATACATATACCTAAGTTATCAAGTAACCCATCTCAATCATGAGGAAAAATACAAAGGTCATTGACTCAGCTCAACCCAGGATTTTATTCATGATGTCAAAACCACGACTGCTAGAGAAATCCTCCTCTGTCGAGTACAGTGGGCATGCTGCTACAACTAAGCACTTCCCACTAACCTTGGACTGCTGAAATACTCCACCTGTCGAGTACTGTGGGCCTGCTTCTACAACCAAGCGCTTCCCACCATGGGTCTGCCGCTACAACCAAGCGCACCCCCTTATAGCCTACAGAGGTACTCCTTCTGTCGAGTATCGCGGGTCTACCACTACAACCAAGCACTCCTCCACCGTGGGTCTGCTGCTACAACCAAGTTCACCTCACTGGCCCATCCGAATCACTCTGAGTCAATCGATCAGCAGTCGTCAAGTCTCAGCTATCTACTAGGTCTCTGCACTCTGTACGCTCGTCTCTAGGAGGGTCCGCTCCATGAGCTACTGGTCGATACTTCCAAGTGTCACGTAACCTCACGTGGAAGTATCTCAAGGGCCGTACTCGTCATAGGGGTCTTAATGCAACAGACGGCGCGTTAATCGGATGCCCGGTCTGTGAGTTATTAGCATTTACGTTCCAGGGGCCCGGTTGGTTTCGTGTACGAACCAACCCGACCGTATCTCAACTATACCCCGAACTCCCATGGGGTATACTCAAAGAAACCATTTCTCAATGAGATTACCAACATCGCATACGGTTAGTCAAATAGACGTCCGGTCTGAGAGTTATTAGCTCTTCCATTCTAGGGGTCCGGTTGGATTTCGGGTACAATCCAACCCGACCATACTCCAACTATGTCCAAACCTCAAGTGGAGTGTGCCAGAAGAACTGTATCATCAAAATAAATCCTACTTAGTTGACGACACATCAATCAGACATCCGGTCCTTAAGTTATAAGTGTTTCCGCTCCGAGGGCCCGGTTGGTTTCGGGTTCGAACCAACCCAGCCATACCCAAAGTTTGATGAAACCTTGAGTGTAATATACCTAATCGAAAATGGTCTGAAAAAGGGGGGTCTGGGCCCGGTCCGACCTGGCCCAACCCACCCTGGGTTGGCCAGAACTGGGTCGACCCGTTCTGGGTTGAGGTCCGGACCGGCCCGGCTCAGCCAGCATGGCTGAGCGGTTACGCGGAGTGGGGGGGTGCTAATTGGAACCGACGGCGCCAGCTGGAACCGTCCCCAGACGTCCCGGATCCCGCGCAACTGTGGGATCCACCGCGTCGCCGTCGTGGTTGTTGTCACATCGGATCTTCTCCAGCGGCGCACTGGGGCGCCGCCGCCTCCAGGAGACCCACGCCTCCACGAGTTTTCATGGGCCACCGAAGTTGATCCGGTGGTCCGTTTTAGATTTCGCCTGCGCCGGTGGTCTTCTCGGGTCCCGAACATTACTACAAAGGCTCCTAAATACTGTTGCGGTCCCATTTCGTCGTCGCTCATCAATCCGCACACAAACAAACAACCAGCGGAGGGTCCGGTCTGTGAGTTAGCCCCTGCCTTCCACGTTAGAGGCTCAAACCAATATTTCTCTATAAAAGAATGCCCCAGATCGAGGATATAATTCACATACATGGTAATTATATAAAAACAACCCCCTACAATTTCCCCGCAAACAACTATTCCCAACCCGCAAAATAAAACATTCACGGATCAACTTGATAATGAGTTGATCCACGTTCTTTGTTTTAGAAGGGAAGAGCATGGGAATAAAAACATACTCAAATTAAACACATACCTCGAATTAAGGTTCATGGTGGTCGGCGTCGCGGAAGACGGTGTCACGGAAAGTGGATTCGTTAATGACGTCGGAGTGCATCCGAGGATGAAACAATGTCTCCTCACTTTTCGTGGAGATGAAGAAGGAAGGCACGTCGTCGTTAACGTTCCTTGAGAGTGGATTCTCCTCCTTTGGCTAGGCCAAAGATCTAAGGTAAAGAAGACGTTCCTCAGCGGTTATTCATTGGAAGAATGGTGTTCTTTGTTTGAGAGAATAACACCCTTATCTAATTCTCAAGAGCTCCCCAAAGTTCCAACATAGAAAAAGCCAAAATAAAATAATATATAAGCTATTATTTTATTCACACAAGCCATTCAAAATTCAAAAAAATTAAATTAATTAATTGAGGAGGTTTAATTCATTAATTAAAGTGTGTTGGCAAGGCAATAAAGAGGGAGAGTGTGTGGGCAAAACAATAAAGAAGGGGGGGGTTGCCAAGGAATTAAATAAAGGGGTTTAAGGGAGTTTAGGGAAGATGAAAGGTTGGGGCTCATGTGGGCCCCACCTCTCAAATATCCACACATGGGAATTTGGGTGGATGTGGGTCCCACCATTAACTCCCCATGGGAGGAATTAACCTCCTTAGATACATAAAATCGTTCTAACAATTTTATTTATCTTTTTAATTAAACCACAATTTATAAATTCAAACCCGCATAAAACATAACTGCAGTAAAGGTCCCCTTAAGTAATTCCGGTGTTTCGAGTTCATCGATGCCCTCAGATTTCAATTTCGAGCATCGGTTCAAAAGATAGAAAAACCCGCTCGTTCGTTCACTGAACGTACCCAAGCTAAACTTCAAAAATTGATTATGAGCACACTGGGCCTCCGAATCAAGTTCCATCAGAAGCCACAGACTCCTAAAATTCCAAAGTATTTAAGAAAAAAAATTCCTTCAAATTTCTAGATCTTCACACATGGGCTACCGGATGATCCTCCTTTAGTGCCAACTATATCACCAAGGGCTATTCTGGACACAAGTTCTGAGGTACAGTTCTATGAAGGCTTCTTTCGCTTTATGCATACTTTTCTGGAAGCATTGCATCTTACCTTTTCCATGGATGAGCTTACGTAAGTGTTCCAAAAATAGCATCCTCTCACATTTTTCGGGGATGGCAGACCACAGGATTCTGAACTATTTCTTGAGAGCACTCTATCTATCTTTGAGCATCTATATATGCCTCATGAGAGGAGGGTCAAGCTTGTGACTTACATGCTATGTGGGGTAGAAAATCATCAGTGGGGTGTTCTGAACTAAGATTAAGGGCTACGAGATATGGGTTAAACTGATTTCCAAACCCTCTTCTACAACTACTTTTACCATGAGACTCTATAAGTAGATCGGGATAGTGATTTCATGCATTTGGATCTAGGTGTGATGACAGTTATAGAGTACTCCATGAACTTTATAGAGTTTCAGTGTTTTTCACTGATGTATCTTGCTGATGAGATGTCTAGAGTGAGATGATTCAAGGAAGGTATCAAGCATTCTATCAAATCTCAAGTCAACATATTCAGATTGAATTTTATCCCTGATATCATGAACCAGTCACTAATTATAGAGTGGGACCTGAGGGAAGCTGGGAGTGCAGAGTAGGGAAGTGATGTTCCTCAACCCAGTGGATCAATGTCTTTAGGTAGGAAGCTCCATTTTGAGGCTTCCCGCTATATGAGTGCTAGTAAAGATATGGGTACTGGTATCTTGGTGTTCTGTCATCAGTGTGGTAGGCGAGGCCACATAAAGAATCAGTGCAACCATGACCCATTTAATTTTCGAGCTTGTGGTAGGATGGGGCACATGCAGTGGTTTTGAAGGACATTCCCTCCAACTGTGAGTGGTAGGGGTTCATCTTTGACATCAATTTTAGGAGTAGGTTCCTCATCTCCACGTTAGGTGGGGAGCTATAGTATTGATGTTCGGTCATGCTGAGATAGTGTTAGTCATGTAAGAGGCATCTAGACACCAATCACACCTAAACATCAGGGTGAACCTACTTCGGGCAGTGAGTTTTTGTCGTAGGGTTATGGTCCAGGCCATTTCTATTATGTGTAGCCTACCCCCAAGGAGTAGAGTGTCAAACTATATATAATGAGAGTTGTGATCATAGTAGCCTCTACTATTTCATCTGCTCTCTTTAATATAGGTGTGTCACATAGATTCATATCTTCACCTCTGGTGAAAATCCTTGGGCTTGTTGTTTGGTACTCTGAGGTTGTTATGATGCTAGACACACTAGTGGTAATTAGAATGGATGATGTATGATAGTGTAAGGAGTTCCCCCTTAAGTTTGGTGGGTGTAACTTATTCTAGAGTTTTTATGTCCTTGAGATAATAGGTTTTGACATCATTCTCAGGATAGACTGACTAGTATCTTATTGAGATTATATTTACTGCTATCATCAGAGAGTGACTTTAACATCACCATAGGGTGTAGTGTTTAATTACAAGGGTGAATAGGATTTTCAGGTGAGCCGAGATGGACCAGAGAATCATGGGCTAGGCTGGATGACAGCCCAAATTGCTAGTTTTTTTGGATGATTAGAGAGTGAGTCAGAAATAATCCCTTCCAGTGGTTGATTACTTCAAGGATATGATTCAGTATGAATTTTCTAGTTTACCTCCTCAGGGATAAGTTGATTTCTCTATTAAACTAGTGCTAGAAGACTCAAAAATATCCACTCCTCCTTATAGGATAGCTACAATAGAGTTATATGGAATAAAGAGGCAACTAAAGGTTTTGGAGGTGAAGGGGTTTATCCAAACCATTACTTCTCAATGGGGTTCTACCATACTTTTGGTAAAAAAGGTGGATGGAACTCTTAGGCTATGTGTGGATTATCAGAAACTAAACTAGATGATGGTTAAAAACTAATATCCTTACCATGGATAGATGACCTATTTTATCAGTTTCGAGGATCTTAAGTGTTCTAAAAAACCGACCTAAGTTCAGGATATCATCATGTTCATGTTCGACCTATAGACATAACTCATACAAGTTTTCATAGTGGGTATGTTATATACAAGTATCTAGTTATATTGTTCAGTCTCAAAAATGTGCCAGCAGTTTTCATGGAACTGATGAACCAAGTATTCCATCCTTAGGTGGATTTATTCATGGTGATTTTTATGGATTATATCTTGGTGTATTCTCAAAATTGACATGACCAAGCCAAATATTTTTACATTATTTTTAATACACTAAGAGATCACCAATTATATGCTAATCTCACAAAGTGCCACTTTTTGATGGACCAGATTCACTTCCTGGGTCACATCATCTTGGAGAGAGGAGTATCAGTTGACCCAGAGAAGGTGATAGCTATAATTTACTAGGAATAACCCAAGAACATTTTTGATATATAGAGTTAACTTGGTATTTATGGTTACTACATGAATTTAATATAGTACTTATAATTCTTGGAATTGCCACTGATGGGATTGACTAACAATGGTGTGAAGTTTGTATGGTCTGTGACACATCAGGTATTAGACTAGGGTAATTGAAGATGTAGGGAGATAGAGTCATGGCATATGAGTATTTGTAGTTGAGGCCTCATGAAAGGAATTACCCGACGCGCAATTTGGATCTAGCTACCATTGTTCACGCATTGAATTATTGGAGACACTACTTAATGGGAGAGTGTTTTGTGGTGTACACAGACCACAAAAGCCTCAAGTATATATTTACACAATGTGATCTTAATCTGAGGTAGTGAAGGCGGGTGGAGTACCTACAGTCCTTTGATTTCGAGCTTGCCAACATGCCTAGTAAATAAAATGCAGTGGTTGATGCACTGAGTAGAAGGACTCAGATGCAAGCAGTCAAATAGGCTAGTAGAGAGTGGAAGCTTATAGATTTGTTCTCAGAGATACATCTAGAGGTTTATGAAATTCATGGACATACTTATCTATCATCCTTAGTTGTGATCTCTACCCTCCTGGACAGAGTTTGTATGAGTCAGTTATCGGATTCTGAGGGCCTAGTTCTATGAGAGAGTGTGGCAGGTGAGGACCATCTTCTTCATTGGATGCTAGGAGAGGGTGATATTCTATGTATCCAATGATGTGTTTGGGTTCTAGTGGATATATGTGAGGAGGTTATATGGGATTTTAATGCTTCATCTTGGGTAGTGCACCCCAGAGTCACCAAGATGTACCGTGACTTGCGATGTCAGTACTGGTGGTCAAGTATAAAGTGTGAGGTAGCTGGTTTTGTTATGAGGTGTTCCACCTGTCAATAGATTAAGGTGTAACATTAGTGAACAACTGGGTTTTTATATAATTTACCTATTCTAGAGTATAAATTTTATTATTTCATGATATATTTTGCGACAGGTTTACCGAGGTCACCTCGAGGTAACGATGTTGTGTGGGTTGTTGTTGATAGTCTCACGAAGGTTTCTCATTTATTGTCAATAAAGGAGACCTTTAGTATTGATGAGCTTGTAAAGTTTAATATCCATGAGATAATATGACTTCACGGGGTTTCGTTCACTATCATTTAATATAGGGATTCCTACATTATGTATCATTTCTAGTGGAGTTTTCATAGGATGATGGGTACACAGGTGCTTCTGAGCACAGAAAACCACCCTCACACTGATGGCCAGTCAGAGTATATGATACAGGTTCTAGAGGACATACTAATAGAATGTGTCCTATAATTTTAGGGAACTTAGTAGAGGAACATTCCCCTAATTGAGTTATCCTACAATAATAGTTATCAAGAGATGATACATGTGACACCTTATGAGGATTTGTACGGTAGGATATATTGATCACCCGTGTGATGGTTAGAGGCAGGTAAGGCATCTTTACTGGGACTGTGTCTCATGAAAGAGACTTTTGTGTAGGTCCATTTAATTTATAATCAGA
Source organism: Viscum album (assembly GCA_963277665.1). Taxonomy (NCBI): domain Eukaryota; kingdom Viridiplantae; phylum Streptophyta; class Magnoliopsida; order Santalales; family Viscaceae; genus Viscum; species Viscum album. The sequence goes on along the minus strand of OY728142.1, from coordinate 374,118,177 downwards.
TGACTATTGTGTAGTCTCATAAAAAATCTTATTTCGATCACCATAGATGACCTTTAGAGTTCAAGGTTAGGGATCAATTTTTCTTGCTTGTTTCCTTTAGTATGGGAAACATATGGATCCAGTGATAGAGTAAGATCTCACCATGATATGTCAAGATGTTTGAGAATCTAGATAGAGTCATTTTAGTGGACTATTAGTTTCAGTTACCTCAGAGGTACCAAGCCATGAACAATGTCTTCCACGTATCTCAGCTGCACCCTTATCATTCGGACCTGTCTCACACTTTTTAGCCTGAGGAGTTTTAGTTTCAATTTGATGCATCCTTTGACCAGAATATGATTCGTATCATTGATAAGATCACAAAGGTTCTCCAAGGCTATTCAGTTCCTCTAATACAAGTTCTATGGAAGCATGATCATTTACATGAGGAGAATTGGGAGCAGGAGGCCAAGGTACGTGCTTAGTGGCCAATGTTGTTTTCATATGAATCTTGGCCACCCTTGAGAGAGAAATTTGGGGATGAATTTCTATAAGGGGGAAAGATTATAAGATCTTGGGTTTCCTTGATGTGTGGATCTTTTTTTTTGGTTAAAAGTTGTTAAAATTTTATTTTTTTTGTCTTAGATCCTAAGTCGGGCCATGGCCCTGTTGGTTGTGCTTGAGAAAGAAGTGGCTGGAAGGAGGTAGGCTGGATGCAGGCTGATTACCCGACCTGAAAGGGGGATACATGTTGTATAATCACATTTCACAATGTGTAATGGTCTGGCCAAGATATTTCATGATGTGTATGGGATATTACATTAGGAAGTGAAAATTGGGAATTACTTTCCATGTAATTCATTTAAACATCGTGTAATTTCCCGATAATTGTTTTTAAAAAAAAGAGGTTATAGCATCTATATTATGCACAAAATATTATTTCTCTTTTTTTGAAGCCTAAAACCCCTCTATTATAGTTTTTTAGATATAGAACCCATCCAATCTCTAATTCTTCCACCATCTATCATGTTGGAACAGTATAGGTATGTACTTGATTCCCTTTTATCTATTCTAAATTCTTTATAACTATGGCTAAACTATTTGGATTTAGGATCATATTCTCTATTTTTTGTTCTTCATCTATTATTCAAATTTATCCTAAACCAAGGTGAATCAATACTTGATATTGGATGATAAATCCACTACCAAGATTAGTTATGTGGTCTATACTTTTCTTTCATATTTTGGTTCTTTTTAGAGCAATCGTCCATTATGCCTCCCATCAGAATTTCTAGTGCAACCCCATTTTTTAGCAGGTTACTTGTAGTAGATGTAATTGGACCTAGTGAGGATTCCCATTGGTTCTGTTGTAGTGTTTTGGCACCCGTAACCCAAATCAAGGTCACCCATGGGGTGAACCTTTTTTAAATTCCATAGTTAGGCCTTGTTAAACCACCTAAGGGGTGCATTCTTATTATTTCCTGGTTAGAGGAATCCAGTTATACTTAAATGGAATGAAATGAATTTCTCAGAAGATATTCTTCCTCCTTGCATTATGTTAACATTTCATGCCAGGCATATATTGAATAAATGGATTAAGTGTAATTGGTTAAATGAGTGGGTATACTCATTGGTTGTTTTTAATTTTCTTGAATGGTTTATTGTGAAAATGGTGATGAATGGGTGGGTATACCCATGTGACATGCAAAATGTGAAATGGAATACATTAGTGGGTATAATCATGTGATATAATTGATGATGTGAGTGGATATACTCACATGAGTTTGGAATGTTTAAATTGCATGAATGAATGAATGGTTTGATAGATACCATGGATAGCTCTCCATGGATCAAGAATGTGGTAGTGGATGCCTTGGGTTGATTATTCCCCTTTGGTCTTGATTCTGTGGGATGCCTCATGCCTTGCTACCCCATGGATCCAGCTTGCTTGGACTCACATAGGATATATCAGTACACATGCTCCTAGGACTCCAACCAGTTCCATGACTGAGTTTCCATTGGGATGCCCATGGGACTCGATGATGATGCCTTGGTCTTCTAAACCTTGGATCTGACCCTTGGTGGTCTACACATAATTATACGGTATGGTTGTGGGATTATTTTCTAACTTATTTATATGTAGAGGCTATGGGATACCTAAATTCTTATTACAGAAAGGTACTAGCTTTGTGATACACTTATCTATACATTGTGGTTGTGGGTTTTTAACATGAATGAATGAATGTTGAGGTCATGTTACTTATTTAATTTTCTAGTAGCTACCTTTTTTGTAGATAACACTTATTGCAGGGATCCTTGAGAGGTTGTTTAGTATTACATGTTGTATTAGACCTATTCCATGGGAATTTACACTCACTTTACTGCTTTACTTACACTTTCTATCATGCTACATGTCACTATTTATAATTGTATAGATATTTGGGTGGAAACCTAATGGGATGGTTATCTCAAACCCTATTTGGACCTCATTGGTGACCCAAAAAGATTATATGGTTATAGGTGATTCTATGGGAAACTTACCAAGTACAGGTTGTTAATAGTTTTTTTGGAGTAGGAGAGCAGGGGACCAAGCTAAGGATTGCGATGCTACTGGGACTTTTTGGCCTTTTTGTTCTTTTTAGACACTTGTATTGTATTATATTGACATGTAATATTCCAAAAGCTTTATAGATACATGTATCATATGAATCATTGAATATGTGAAATTTTTGTATTTTATATGTATTTATTTATTGTCTTACATTTCAATTTTTTTCTTATTTATTTGCTTTTCCTATTGAATGTGTTTGACTTCCACTGTGTTATACTATAGTGATAAGGGAATAGTCTCCCCATTGACTCAACTAGGACCTCACTACTAGTCAACAGCCTCTAGAATTTAGGGAGATTCTCTTGAGGCCATGTATCCAACTGAGCTTAAGGAACTATTTAGTGGCATCCAAGTTCAGGATGTTACACCTGAAATAGTAATATAGTGCTCTGAAATCATTTTTTCAGGAATCAAATTGGGCCACCCCTAAACCAGGCACCCGATATGGTTAGTAATAAATAACAAGGTGCATTATCGATCAATATAGGCTACAAAATAGGGTTTATGTATCAAATAATTACCATTTAGAATGATTTCACCCTTAGGAACCAAATAATCACATAATGATTTCCACCCAGAAATATGGCATGGCCTATTCATATATCATATTACCATGCACAAAATAAGTAATTTCAATCAAAAAAGAACATCCAAACATAATATAATTCAATAGGAAAAATAAAAATATCATAACATATGATCATAAAAAATAATCAATATTATATATACAAAATAAATCAAATAGACATCAAAGTAGACATGGATAATATAAAACATTCTAGAAGAAGATACGATTGAACTCGAATAACTTCCAACCATCTTCATGTGACCCATGACCTCTCTCAACACCCCATACTGACCATTACTAGACTAACCCAAACATAAACCAAGAGAGATATCGTTTTCAAGCACTTTAAATGAAAAAACAAGATCTGTATACACTATATGGTGTATACAGGGTGTGAAAAAAATTAATCCTAGTAGTATTTCACCAAAGAGTTTGTGTAGTTATTTTAAAAATACATTCTATTATTGACATTTTAAAATATCAATATAAAATATCATTTTTTTGAAGTGATACTTTTAAAACAAACTTCATATCATAAACTATTTTAATAAACCTAACACTAATACATACTCACTTTGAAATATTTATAAAGAACATTTGAGTTTTTCAAATAAAATAGAAATCCTTTTTAATGTTTTCCCCTTTCTTAAAATCCCAAACATAAAGAAAAACTATTCTTTGATTTTGAAAAAAAAATCATTAAAAAATCATTAACAAAATAGGATCAAATTACAAGAGAAGAATTGCAATAAAACAAGGTGCCATATCATAAATGAAATAAAAGAATGTAATATCATACCTTATCTAATATCATTGAAAACACCAGTATCATGTTCAAATCACTAGGTCCTAAGGTGATATATTCCTAGAATTTACCAAAGATAAGGGACTAACCACCAGCCTACATTTCATCTAAAATAACCCAAGTAACCCAACTAGCCCGCACTGATATCATCAGGGTGGTATCTACCCTCTGGCTCTAACCTACCACACAACTATGGGGAACACTAGAATCATTTGTCTTGACTAGTGTATCATAAATCTATACCTTTATCCTAGTGACTAGGGTTCCCATGAAAGAAAACAATTATAGGTGAGTAATAATACCTCAACCAATCAACAGTAAAAATATAAACATAGATATCACATAACCTTCAATTCCATCATAAGAAAAAATTCCTTTCAAATCATCCATAAATCAATTTATAACAAGTAATACTCACCTAAGAGGACACAATCCATATCAAGAATAATAAAAAAGGGGAAAAACTGAGGGCCACTCACACCTTATGGAATTCTCATTTATAAAGTTCCAAATATTATTTTTCTAAAACTAAATCAGAATAAAAAATACCTTTCCACAATTCAAAATTATATCTTAAATTATCCCTTAAAAATCAATTAAATTTACACTTTTAAGGTCACTAAAAACATCAATAACTTTTCCATTAGAACCATTTTATAAATCAAATCATTTTCTTTTTCCTAATCATTACCTTGAAACCATGAATTTACCCTCCAATGGACCCAAACAATTTCAATTAACTTTTTAAACATTGGATTCTATTAAACAACTCATTGAAATAATTTTATAACCACTTATCACTAAAACATCCCTTTAAAAACTAAAAAACCCCAAAAACATTTATTCCAAGTGAAATCACTTTGAAAACATTTATAAAATCCACAAAATCTATTATATATAGTTATAATTTTTAAAAAAATTCACAATAAATCAAAAATAATTTAATAAAATGTAAATTAAGGGAAAATTACAAAAACACCTACCTTGTTCCAAGAAGAAAACACTTGTGGAAATCCGTCATAATTTGAATTAAAAATGGAATCTCAAATAGTAAAGAAGACAACCCCTATAAGAATCAATCAACAAAACCCCCATATTAAAACCACCACCATACCCTAATCTCAACCCAATAACCTCTAGGGTTCTTAATATGAAGTGAAATATGAAGGAAAAGTTTGAAATTTGTGTGGGGTGGATAATAAGAGGACAGGAGGGGTTTACCCCAAAAAAATGATTGAAAATAGTTGTGGGGGATATCAAAATCAAAATAAAAGATAAGGATAAATCCCTCATTCACCAAGGAAGTCATATGAACCAAAATGAAGGGAGAGGAAGGAAAAAAACTTTTAATTCAAGAAATGTAGTTTAAAAATTCAAAATTTACTAAATTAGGGTATCTCACACAATTAGGACATACATTTTGTTAAATTGTGCACCAATTGTCTAGATTCCACTATATAAGCATTGTCAAACCACACAGTCCTACCATGTAGTATAGAAAACGATGTAGAAATCATGAAAAATTCCTCTTTAATAACCTAAATAACCCTTCACATGATTTTTATATGGTTTATCTTAATCATTAATAAGTCATGCGACACCCAAAAACATCCAAATTTTCAAAATAAAAACACAAAAATTCTCCAAAACTCAATATAACTCAAAATTAAATAATATATGCATTTTAATTTTGACACAGGGTGTTACATTTCAACTGCCTTGACTTTTTCATGTACTAGGTTATGAGCCTGAATTAAGAAGATGATTATATTTTATATATATAAAGTGTTATAATTATTATGTAATTGAGCTCTCTCTTGAGTAAAGATATATGTTTAAGGGGAATTTGGATCAAAATAATCCCTGGAATGGGAGTTTATGTTATGTCTAGAAAAGTGGTGGTTGGATACCTCCATATTCTTGCTTACTCTTATGTGAATTTTCGGTTTCATATGATTCTAATCCTTTAAGTAAAAATATTTCATATAACGTGTGGATGATATATTTTAAGATATATGTAATATAGTTTTCTTTTATTTTTCATTAGTAACGCAATATATGAGTTGTGTAAAGAGTTACAAATCAATATGGTTTGTTTATTTTTATTTGGTTGAAGTAATATTATTCCAAACTAAATCATTAGAACCATTCATTCATGTAAAGGTAATACATGAGATAAGATAGTGTGATAATAAAATCCCATTAAAAATAGTAGGTGTTAGATTCATTATAAAACAAAAAAAATCAAAATTTCAATCATTCAATACATGTGACCCTAACCATTAGGTTCCCATATGTTGAAACCATGGTTTGATGTTAGGTTTATTAATATAATAGGTATATGATTTAAGGGAGTAAGATGATGTGTTTCCTTTTATTTTATGAATGATAAGGATTAATGAAATCATGGAGATTCTTAGAGTATTTTTATAAATCCATACTCAAAGGAAGTTGTGATATTACATGGAGGAATTAAATATTTATGGGAGAAAATGGTTTGTGGAATGAATTTCATGAACTATTCTTGATGAATGTTTCAAAGAAGTATTTTTATGTTGAATAATTCATAGAAGAGTGACAAGATTATTAATGTATAAGGTCGGTGGTAGTCCATTATATAATATACATAAGGCTATGCTATGTTTTGTGTAAATGTATTTGAACAAGATATTATGTAAAGTTAAACAGGGATGAAACCAATATGTTCTCATATAAGTTTTGATGGTAGATGCATGTGTAAAGGTAAACAATATAGTTTGAAAGCTTAATAAATGTAACTAATGACCTATATAAAGGTAAGGCGACATATGAATAACTAGTGTAAAGGTAGGATGACCTATGTCAAGGTAAAAGATACGCTGTGTAAAGGTACAACTGTCCACATATAAGGGTAGACACATGATGGTGTTGGAGGTTCATGTTTATGATCAAATGTTTGTAAACATAACCTAGACCAAACTTAAGGATAAATTTCATGAACCAACTTGTCTAGCCCTTGATCTGAGCACCTGAACCATCCTACGACATATCTAGGGTGCATTCTTGGTCACCCTATGTTGAAAACTAGTTCAAGGGTATCAAATAGGAAACTTATAAGAATCGTTTCTCCCTTAAATCAGAGTTAATGCATAATGTAAGTTCTATATAAATTTTTTCATGAACACTCCATACATTCAAGGTCCATGAACCAATGAAAAAGAATAATTAGAAATAAGAAAGACCAAATAAAGTATGATAAAATAAATGAACATCTCAATATAATCAAAATAAAACCAAAGTAGGATATGAGCTATAATAGAAGCCATCTTGGTTGATACTAGAACAACCAAGTAAAATAAAACTAAAAAATAAATACCCAACCTAATCTCCATAGACTCTATGAGTTTCCATCCAACCTCAAAACAAACATTGATCTAAGGAGTTCAAATGGATCTTAAACCTAAACCTGCAACAATAGTATATAAATAGGAATGAGAAATAAGCTAAATAGGCATGCCAAATGAAACCACTCCCACGAATTTCCTTTAAATAAAAGATACTATTCAAGATAGTTTGGAATATGTTATCAAATGGTTGGTTTTACACTTCATGTTTTAATGAAAACCAATATAATTTGGTTAGCCATTTTCTTTTAAAAATTGTTCCATTGAAAACTTGGGGGTCTAAAATATTTGAAGGAGATGAAAATTTTAGATATTAGATATATATAGTTCTAAACCATTTTTATAAAATCATAAAAACCCATATTTTTCTTATAAAATGAAATTATTCTAATAATATTAAGGAAAAAACACAATAATAATGGTAACATTAACAATGACATAAGGTAAACAAGAAACAATGAATAGTGTACTTTCATATATATAAAGGTAGTGTTGGAAATATAAAATAAACAGGTACCATGATTTTGAGAATACATAGGATCTTAGGGGAATATCTAGAATAGTGTTATATAAGATCTATCATATTAGTGCTCCTGGTGTAATCATACCACTCTAACACTTGTTCATATCTTTCCTAGCCTAACCAAGGGGGACAGTCCCCAATAAGTGAAAATTCATACTTGGTGAAAATAATCAAAGCATAATCATAAAAAATTGTATAATGTGCTCATGGAAATTCCACTATCCACTCTTAGTTCCCATGATATTCTTAAGATGGAGGTGATCTAATACAATAAGTAACAATTAATGGTATATATATAGATACATGTATATTAATATATAAAAAATTACTACACAAAATAGGAATAATAAAAAATACCTCAACCCAAATATCCCATCATATAATGAACCATTTTTCATCAATAATAGATATATTATGAACATGTCCTCTACCGAGGTCACATTCCCTCTTTTTAGAACAACCAAGACAAGGGAATGTTCCATGGTGTGTTTTCTCATGAAAATCCTCTTTAAAAATTTCTAAATAAGACTCAAAATAATTATTTGGAATCAGAAAATGATATAAACAACTTTAATAACTATATACAATAATTTTACATACTCAAAATATTAAAAAAATTAAAACACCATTTAAAATGACTAAGAATGCCTTAAAATCCTAGAAGTTCCTTTGAAAACTAGTTAAAATTCCAAAATACCATTAATGATTTTGAAATAACTTTAAATAATCTATTTGGAAAATTAATCTAGTATTTTGTGTGAAATTTGGAAGAAAAAAATATCTATAATATGTTTTATAATTGAAATACCCATTTTATAAAATTAAAACCAAGTGAAAACCTCATTTCCTTTCCATAAAATACTAAAAACATTTAATAATATCATTTTATATCTAGAAAATATATTTAAACATGAAAGTAATCATGGTTATATAATTTAAAGGAAATTTTCTTGGAAACTAATTTTAAATAGGTGGAAACAAGTCATATTAAACAAATAGGTGATAATATAACCTTATAATGCGAGAAAAAACCTATAATAAAAAACCTTGATCCCTCAAATGAAGAAAAAACCAATTGAAAAATGTGTCAAGGGATACCTTAGGTCATCATAACTATAAGGACCCGACCTTATTACATACATAATCTTGAATTTAGCCAAGAAAACACTTCCTTTTATATTTATGATCTTTTCAAGTTTATTGCTTTAGAGAATTAGGACAATACATTTATAAAATTACACATTATTACAGAGTGGATACCATAAAAATAGTTTCCATTTTTTTTTCAAAATATAAAACATTAAAACTTAAAACAAGACTCCTTGAAAATTATTTAACATTTATAATGGATTAATTCCTTGTCTTACACATCCATTAACCGGTGAAAATCATTTAAAAACTTGGGATGAGCATAAAATCTAAGTAAGGGATGAAAAAGAAGGAAAGATCACATTAGTCCATGACTACTCGTAACGTATGAAAATATTTTCAAAAGACATGCTTGTCACCCATATATACTTACTTCGTGTAACATGAGATTTACACAAGATACACACAAACATGATAACATAAATATAATCATAAAGGTATCTTGGGGAATTTCTTACATAATCTTGTAACCATTCATGGCTACCTTATAATTTGTAACCCTCACGGCTACCTTACTTTGTGTAACCATCACAGTTACACTTGGAGTAACCATACGGCCGACCTCCAACTTACACATACCCAATGAATTGGAGGGAAATATATGTCCCACCCTTAATCATAAATAATTCATAAGAACCAAAACATAATCATACAACAAGAATAATTCCATAAAAACATTACTTTGGAATTTCGTAAAACCAAATTTAAAAATAGGATTTTTAAAGAAAATCCCCTTATAAATATCATACAATTGAAGAGATACTTAATAGATTTGATGGAGTATGTATATATACTATAAATACACATAATAAAACAAAATATAAATAGAACCCATCACACAAACAATTTGAATAGCACATAAATAATAAAGTATAAGGTTAACCCAAAGAATGGAAATCAGGTTAAGAATTCTCTTACCTCGGGTTTGTCTTACTTATAACTTGTTTAAACCTCTTTTATAATGGTTAAAAGAGTGTTATTAGTATTTTAAAGAAAAAATTTCCTGTTTATAACAACTTATATGATCATTTTATAACATCATTTCACCCTTTAATTGTTATTATTTTGCTCCTTGCACTATTTTTGGGTGAGTTCTTAACATGATTTCCATGATTGGTTCATGGTGGATGTTCTTGTAGATTCGAAGTGAAATTATAGAATTGGAATGGAAATGTATTTAAATATTTAAATTACCATAATTTATACCATTTATCATTTTGATGTTTAATATGAGGATGATTCATAAGTTAAAACATTAATTATGTTCGTTTAGATCATTTTAGTGGTTCTTTGATAATAACAACCTCATTTTGTCTTATAAATTAGAACCATTAGTAAAAAAGAATTCCAGAACCATGGGTGAGTCATAAAACATATATTATAACCTGGTTCAACCATATAAATGTTTTCATGACCAGACTTTAAAGAATTAATGGAAATTGAAATCACATCGTCCACGATGTCGGTAATTTGACACATCACAGACAATGTTTTTAATTATTTGAATAAGTGGGAGAGGAGAAGAAAAATGATGATGAATTTTAAATGAACATGAGAACATCAAGAATATAAATGATTCTAGATATTTCATTCCTCTTGGATAAGAAGAGATTAAGGAATAATGATAAAGGAACTCAAAATAAAAGAATAATTGAGAAATCCCTTAAAAAAATTCAGCAGCCAAACGGCTACACAACATGGTTTTAGAAAATATTAAAAAAAGAGGGATCAAGGGTAACCCATTAATAAATGAATCATTATATAGATTATATCAATATTAAGAATGAAATAAGAACATGGTATGGAAACTTGAATGTTATACCACATAAAAGCGAACTTGAATAGAAAAAGAAGAAAATTGAGAATTTTCATACCTTGTAGAGTAACCCTTAGAAAATGAAGGTTGGGACCTTAGGAGCTTTAGGAAACCTTGGGAGGACTACTATGAAGTTAAGGAGTCCAAATATTCGATGAGGGAGAATTGGGAAGAATTCAATGAAGGGAAGAGTTGGTATTTATAGGAAAAGTGAGGGATTATTTTAATAATTTTCAAGGGACACCTCATGAGTGGTATTTGCAAAACCATGGGCTTGCCCATGGTATTTGCCCATGGTATAAGCCAATTGGGACACCTCACATCTTATTTAAATATAAACAAGTAGACCATATTTATTACATCATTATTATATCATTAATGATGTCATTAATACACCGAAACTAAAAACTGTATTTTTTACTATTCCTCGAAGAATCAACTGTTTCAAAAAAATTCCCAAAATTCACCCTAACCATTTATCAACGTGTAGATTTCAAAAATGAAGTTCATTTTTTGAAAATAATTTTCTAAATATTATTAATTTAATTTTTAAATAAAATCATACTTAATTCAAAAATGAACAATTCTAATTCTATAACTACTTTAATATCATAATGAAAAATTAACCAATATGTTATTATCTTAAATCCTTAAGAAAATAAAATAATAATAAAATTTACTATTCATTAGGGTAATATTACTATTCATAAGTTTATGTTACTATTCACCAAAAAACAAGTTGGTTCCAAAAGACTCCAAATAAAAAATTGAACACAATTGTAGATGACAGTTTCTTAAAATTCAAAATATAGAAGTTGAAAAGTTATGTTTTAAAGGATAGTTAAAAATATCTACTTAAACAAAGTTCCATTCATTTCTATTCCCATGCATTTATATTTATTTTTAGAAAAACTTGGGGTGTTATATTATCCCCACCTTCTGGAAATTGCGTCCTCACAATTTTATTTACTTATTAAACAACTGAGGGTACTTTTCCCTCATAGTATTTTCAGACTCCCATGTTGCTTCTTCAACCATGTGGTTTCTCCACAAAACCTTTACCTTGTGGATTACCTTATTCCTCAATACCTGTTCCCTTCGATCAAGAATCTGAAATGGTTTCTCTTCATAAGAAAGGTTCTCTTCCAGCTGAACTGCTTATGGGCTCAAGACATGTGATGGATTTGGCACATACTTTCTCAACATCGAAACATGAAAAACATGGCGTACCTAAAACAAACTTGGAGGAAAATCTACGTGGTATGCCACTATTCCAACTTTCTCCAAGATTTCAAAAGGATCGATGAATCGTGGACTTAGCTTCCCTTTCTTACCGAAACGCATCACACTTTTCCAATGAGAGATTTTAAGGAAAACATGGTCACTACCTCTAAAGAGAAGTCTTTCCTTCTGTTATCTGCATAACTTTTCTTCCTGCTCTGAGTTGTCCTCATGTGCTGTTGGATCATCCTCACTTTCTCAGCCACTTCTTCTACTAATTCTATCCCCATAAACTTTCTTTCACCGACTTCATCCCAAAATGCTGGAGTCCGACACTACTTCCCATACAAGGCCTCAAAAGGTGTCATCTGAATACTGGAATAAAAACTATTAATAGAAGAAAACTCAACTAAAGAAAGATGTTGATCCCAACTTCCCTGATAGTCCATTGAACAAGATTGAATAATATCCTCCAAAGTTTGAATCTTTCGTTCTGACTGCCCATCTAATTGAGGATGAAAATCTCTACTGAAATTTAACTTTGTGCCCAACGACTTCTGAAGTCCCTTCCAAAAGTTAGAAGTGAACCTGGGATCTCGGTTAGATACAATGGAAAGAGAAAATCCATGTAACCTGAAAATATCCTTGAGGTATAATCGAGAAAGCGGATCCAATGTTATTGTATCTCGAATAAAAATAAAATGTGAAAACTTTGTTAGCCAATAAATAATAACCCAAATCGTATTTTTTCCTTGAGAATTATTTGGTAGTACCACCAAAAAGTCCATGGATACATTCTCTCATTTCCACTCTGGCACTGAAAAAGGCCAAAGAATCCCCTTCGGTAATTGCTTCTCTTCTTTAACATGTTGACACATCAAACATTTCATGGTAAAATCAGAAAAATCTCTTTTCATTCCATCTCACCAATAATACTCCTGAAGGTCTCTGTACATCTTAGTACTACCAGGGTGAATAGAAAATGGAGAACTATGAGCTTCGCACAACAAATATTTCTTCAACTGAGAATCACTAGGCACACACAACCTTTTTACAAATCTTAAAACACAATCTTTGTTGAGGTTGAATTCTAGAAACTTGCCCATTTTAACCAATTCTACCTTTTTCTGTAGCTCACAGTCTTCCTTCTGTGCTTGATTAATTCTATCTGACAAAGAAGATTATACTGAAACTTGAAACAAAATAGAGGTATTCCCTGCACCAACAACTTCTAATCCAAAATTCATCAAATCATTAATCAAAGGATCATGTTCCAAATGTATCATAGTTAATGATGCATGATGTTTCCGACTTAAGGCATATGCCACTTTGTTTGATTTCTCAGGATGGTAATTGATCGTGCAGTCATAATCCTTTATCAACCCTAGCCATATTCTCTACCTCATGTTTAATTCCTTCTGAGTGAATATATACTTTAGATTTTTATGGTCAGTATATATTTGGCATTTTGTTCTGTATAGATGATGCCTCCAAATTTTCAAAGAAAAAATCACAGCTTCCAATTCCAAATCATGTGTGGGATAATTAAGCTCATGATTTTTAATTTGATTCAAAGCATAGGCAATTACGTGATAATTCTGCATCAAAACAAAACCAATTCCATTCAAATAAGCATCATTGTAGATGACAAACTCACCATTTCGGGAAGGTAAGGCCAAAACTGGAGCATTCAGTAATCTCTTCTTCAGTTCCGGAAAACAAACATCACATTCCTCTATCCAAACAAATTTAACCCCTTTCCGTGTTAACTTAGTTATAGGGATAGATAACCGTGCAAAGTTCTTAACAAACTGACAGTAATAACCTGCTAACCCAAGAAAACTACGAATCTCTGTAACATTTGTGGGTCTTGGACATTCATCAACTACTTTTTTTTTTGGTAGGATCAATTGTTATTCCATCCTTATTTACAATGTTCCTAAGAAAATAAATATGTTTCAACCAAAAATTACACTTTCTGAATTTTCCATACAGCTTATTCTCTTTTAAAGTTTGAAAAACAACCTTGAGATGTTTTTCATACTCCTCTTTATTTTTAGAAAATACCAGAATGTCATAAATAAATAAAACCACAAACTTATCCAATAACTCATGAAATACTCTATTCATAAGATTCATGAATACATCAGGTGCATTAGTTAATCCAAACATCATAACAACAAATTCATAATACCCATGTCTAGTACGAAAGGCTATTTTCAGGATGTCATCCTCTTTCACCTTCAGCTGATGGTATCCGTATCTCAATTCAATCTTGGAAAAGTACTGAGTTCCCTGGAGCTGATAAAACAAGTCATCGATTTGAGGTAAAGGATACTTGTTTTTAACAGTGATGTTATTCAAAGCTCTATAATCAATGAAAAGTCTCATGGAACCATATTTCTTTTTAACAAAAAAATAGGGGCTCCCCATGGTGAAGTGCTAGGACAAATGAAGCATTTTTCAAGAAAATCCTGCAACTAATTTTCAATTCAAAAAGTTCTATTGGAGCCATACGATAAAGGGGTTTTGAAATTGGCTTAGCATCAAGAACTAAGTCAATTGTGAATTAAAATTCTCGATCAGGTATAACACCAGGTAACTCATCAGGAAAAACATCAAGGTATTCATTTACCAATGGCACATCATTAAATTGAATAGTTACCTTATTTTCAGCAATATGATCAAGATAAATTTCATTTCCATCTTACAATTGTTTCTTAGCTTCCTGATATATTATCAATTTTATGGGTTCATTCTTGTATAAAACTAAAACTCTTTCTGAAAAACAACTTATTTAGCTCTATAGTCAATCTTAGCATGATAATCAGAAATCCAATCCATCCCCAGAATAACATCAAACTCGACTAAGGGTAAAACAACAAGGATTGTAGGTAAAGTATTTCCACAGACCATAATAAAAAGATTATTATAATTCCACTTTGATATAACATTTCCCCATGGTGTTTTAACAACAAGTTCATGTCTCATTTGTTGAGGTGATATTTCCAATTTACTAGAAAATTTCTCTGAGATAAAGGAATGTGTAGACCCTGTATCAAACAAAACTTTAGAAAAATCTGAGTGAACAAAAAATGTACCTGATACAACTTCATTGGATGGCCTGAAATCTGATGTCATAGTCGCAAAGGATCTCACTACACCTTTCTACTTGTAGTCTGGCCTTTTTGCATCATTCATAACTCTCTTTGGGTAGACATTTGCATAGTGACCCATCTCACCACATTTAAAACACTTTACAGTTTTCTTATCAGGATTAGTCTTAGGATCATTTTCATTACAATCCCGAGCCATATGTCCAAACTTACCACATTTAAAACACTTACCAGTTTTGCTAATACATTCCCCAGGGTGTTTCTTTCCACACTTTTCACAAACTGAAAATTAGATTTTCTTACCATCAGATTTCATTAGTTGATTCTTACCCATTGATTTCCAACTCTACCCCTTCTTCTCTTTGTTTCCAAAATGCACGTTATCATCAGAAAACTCCATCTCTACCCTCTCAGCACATCGAACAAGTTTCTCATAACTTTTGAATTCACAGGAGGCCAACGCCCTTTTATACCTTGGCTTCAATCCCGAGTAAAAGTGGTTTATTTTGCTATCAAGATCCAGAATAAGTTTGGGAGAATAACTCACCATTCGAGTGAAGTTTTCTTCATAAACAACCACTGAATCTTCCTCCTTCTGTTTCAATTCAAGGAATTACTTCTCCATCCTAAGTCGTACCACCTTAGGAAAATATTTTTTCAAGGAAAAGACTTTTAAATTCATCCCACTATAAGGAATCAAAATCCTCTCAAACCTTGATATTACTTACCATAGACTACCACTTATCAGCTTCCCCTTAAAAAAAATAAATGTAAATACTTGCCTTTTGATTTTTTGAACATCCCATAACATCGAATATCTTTTCAAGGGCTTTGATCCATCCTTCAGCTGCTACTGGGTTAGAATATCCATTGAATGCAGGAGGATGTTGTCTCATTAAATGTTCCACTACAATCATGTTCCGTTGTCGTACCTCTATTGGTTCTCTGGAATGGATTCCACCACCATTTATTGCCTACGTTAGCTGAGCCATTACTATGACAAACTGCTCGGTTCCAATCCCTACCATTCCGGGTTGTAGTTCTGGAAGGATGTCATTCTATCGGTGTCTCTCCTCTTCAGCATCCCTATTCCTTCTACGGACAACCATTCTGAAAAAAAAATGTCTTAGATTAAGCAAAATGGTAATCCTTAAATGCTAAAACATTTTAAATTAAACATAGAGTGAAAATCATTTATGGTATTCTATTAACATCACCCTAACCCCTAAAGTTATTCAAACCATCCTCTGATACCAACTATATGGACCCGGCCTTATTACATACATAATCTTGAATTTAGTCAAGAAAACACTTCATTTTATATTGAATATATTTTCAATTTTAGAGCTTTATAGAATTAGGACACTACATTCATAACTTTACACATTATTACAGAGTGGATACCATAAAAACAGTTTCCATTTTTTTTCAAAATATAAAACATTAAAACTTAAAACAAGACTCCTTGAAAATTCTTCAACATTTATCATGGCTTCCTTCCATGTCTTACACATCCATTAACCTGTGAAAATCATTTAAAAACTTGGGATGAGAACAAAATCTCATAAAGGGATGAAAAATAAGGAAATATCACATTGGTCCATGAATACTCGTAACGTATGAAAACATTTTCAAAAGACATGCTTGTCACCCATATATGCTTACTTCATGTAACATGAGATTTACACAAGATCCACACAAACATGAGAACATAAATATAATCATAAAGGTATCTTGGGGCATTACTTACATAATATTTTAACCATTCATGGTTACCATATAATTTGTAACCCCCACGGCTACCTTACTTTGTGTAACCATCACAGTTACACTTGGAGTAACCATACGGCCGACCTCCAACTTACTCATACCTAATAAATTGGAGGAAAATATATGTCCCACCCTACATCATAAATAATTCCCAAGAACCAAAACATAATTATAAAACATGAATAATTCCATAAATAAATTACTTTTGAATTTCATAAAACCAAATTTAAAACGAGGATTTTTAAAGAAAATACCCTTATAAATATCATACAATTAAAGAGATACTTAATAGAGTGGATGGAGTATGTATATATACTGTAAATAAACATAATAAAACATAATATAAATAGAACTCATCACACAAACAATTTAAATAGCACATAAATAATGAAGTATAAGGTTAACCCAAAGAATGGAAATCTCGTTAAGAATTCCCTTACCTCGGGTTTGTCTTACTTCAAACTTGTTTAAACCTCATGTATAATGGTTAAAAGAGTGTTATTAATATTTTACAGAAAAATTTTCCTCTTTATAAAAACTTATATGATCATTTCATATCATCATTTCACCCTTTAATTGTTAGTATTTTTCTCCTTGCACAGTTTTTGGGTGAGTTCTTAACATGATTTCCATGATTGGTTCATGGTGGATGTTCTTGTTGATTGGAAGTGAAATTCCAGAATTGGAATGGAAAGGTATTTAAATATTTCTGGTACCATAATTTACACCATTTATCATTTTGATTTTTAATATGAGGATGATTCATAAGTTAAAACATTAATGATGTTCGTTTAGATCATTTTAGTGGTTCTTTGATAATAATAACCTCATTTTGTCTTATAAATTAGAACCATGAGTACAAAAGAATTACAAAACCATGGGTGAGTAATAACATATATATTATAACATTGTTCAACCATATAAATGGTTTCATGACCAGACTTGAAAGAATTAATGGAAATTGAAATCACATCGTCCATGATGTCGGTAATTCGAAACATCACGGACAATGTTTTTAATTCTTTGAATAAGTGGGAGAGGAGAAGAAAAATGATGATGAATTTTCCATGAACATTAGAACATAAAGAATATAAATTATTCTTGATATTTAATGCCTCTTGGATAATAATATATTAAGGAATAATGAGAAATTAACTCAAAATAAAATAATAATTGAGAAATCCCTTAAAAAAATTCGGCAGCCTAACGGCTACACAACATGGTTTTAGAAAATATTAAAAATAGAGGGTACAAGGGTCACCCATCCAAAATTGAATCATAATATATATTATACAAAGATTAATAAGTAAATAATAACATGGTATGGAAACTTGAATGGTATACCACATAAAAGAGAACTTGAATAGAAAAAGAAGAAAATTGAGAATTTTCTTACTTTTTAGAGTAACCTTTAGAACTTGAAGGTTGGGACCTTGGGGGATTGAGGAAACATTCGGAGGACTAATATGAAGGAAAATAGGCCAGATATTTTTTGAGGGGGAATTGGGAATGAATTCAATGAAGGGAAGAGTTGGTATTTATAGGAAAAGTGAGGGATTATTTTAATAATTTTTAAGGGACACCTCATGAGTGGTAATTGCAAAACCATGGGCTTTCCCATGGTATTTTCCCATGGTATAAGAAACTTGGGACAACTCACATATTATTTAAATATACACAATTCTACCATATTTATGACATTGTTATTATGTCATTAATGATGTCATTAATACACCAAAACTAAAAACTTTATTTTTTACTATTCATCAAAAAATCAACTGTTTCAGAAAAATTCCCAAAATTCGCCCTAACCATTTATCGACGTGTAGATTTAAAAAATGAAGTCCATTTTTTGAAAATATTTTTCTAAATATTATTAATTTATTTTTTAAATAAAATCATACTTAATTCAAAAATGAACAATTATAATTCTATAACTACTTCTATATCACGATGAAAAATTAACCAAGATGTTATTATCTTAAATCCTTGAGAAAATAAAATTATAATAAAATTTACTATTCCTTAGGGTTATATTACTATTCATATTAATATTCATAAGGGTATGTTACTATTCACCAAAAAAACAAGTTGGTTCCAATAGACTCCAAATAACTTACTGAACACAATTGTAGATGACAGTTTCTTGAAATTCAAAACATAGAAGTGGAAAAGTTATGTTTTAAAGGCTAGTTAAAAATATATACTTAAACAATGTTCCATGAATTTATATTTCCATGCATTTATATTTATTTTTATAAAAACTTGGGGTGTCACAATAACCATGTTATGAAAATAAAAAGAGAGTAATAGAAATAAATAGAGGAAAGTTAGAAGATGTTGCCTTGGAGATTTGGACTCAAAACATAAATAACTGCCATGGATTTTCCAAAGGAGGAGGATAGGTGACAAGGTCCATGCACATGAATGAGAGGATAAAATGGGGTTGAGTATTAAAATAAAGTGATGGAATGATATTAATTTCAATGATTTTAAAATATGGGTGGGTCACATAGTTTGGTAGCATAGTCTATAAAACTGTACACCAATCATACAAAATGGTTTTGTTTAATTGTAGAACCAACCTACATGCTTTCAGCATGGTTTACTTTGACCATGTGTAGTTTATTTTCCAACACCCTTATAAATAAAATACATTTCATGGTTTCTTCTAGTATTTATATGGTTTGGAATCAAACATTCACTAACCCATGTATAATAAATCTTTTAAGAACAAAATAAACTATAAAAGGGACCCTTGTAATGGTAGTCATAAGGTTTCCCCTAAACCTTGCACACTAACCATACAGTAGAGTAATAAAACTTCCAAAAACATAAAATTCAAACCCAGAACTCTTAAAACTCAAAGAAAATAAAAGAAAAGAAATAAATGAATACAATAATAAGGTAAAAGAGTGTCTGGGTGTGACGTTACTCTTTTCTATACCATTTTCTTCCACTTGAAATCTTTATCATGTTTAGTTGATCTATTTAGAAAAAGAGACATAACCTTCTCATATACAACTCGGTCCTACAAAACCAAGGAACACCATGGACCCTCAAATATAAAGCTCATAACACTAAACGAAACCAACATTCAAATCTTAAATTTTAATTCATCTTAAAAAGAACCTCAAGAATAGTAACCACGAATCAAACATCTTTCAATATCATAGTCATTGACCATGATCAAATCACTCAACACGTTCATTTAAAGAAAGAAAAAATGGGATCTAAAACCAGGATACCAAGGAGACTAGAGGTTGAATACTCATAAATTATCCTCAAGGGAAAATATTTCAAAGAAAGTTGAATATTTTAATAATATTTCCCAATAAAGTAGATAATCATGGTGTCTCCCCACTATATTATAATTCTACTAGATCATAATTTTCCCTAATAACCCATCCAAAAGACATATTCAAAAATATAAGGGGTCCAACAAAAACTACACCAAGATTAAAATGACCTCAAATAGTAATTAAAGAAATAAAACTAGATAAAAATATCAAATAAAAATAGGAATACCTCAATCAAGTACTAGATAAAAAGTAGATCCATTAGGTTGGACCTAGGGATCCTCGTATAGGGTAGATCATGGTCCACTCCTTTCATGAATAAATCCTATAAAAAACCTCTGAAAATTACCCAAGTGACCACAACTTTGATAGATCTTTAGATCCTTCTAAAATGAGGTATTAGTATGTATAGGTTTTCCACACTAATGGTGCAATAATATAAATCCCCTAGAAGAATTCAAAGAGATGTCAAGAGGCCTTCTGATGCCACTTATCTACTGCTCATCCTCAAATCACTTCCCCTTTCATTTACTATAATTATTTTCTCCACTACTGGGAATAAAGTAATGATATTTCATCTCAATTACTCCTACCAAAACAAATTCAAACAAAACCACTACCTCACCACATATGTATAATAATATTGAACAAAATCTGACACTCTCAACTAAAGTTATAGATAAATACCCTTTTCAAAATATATGTACTTCAAGGAATCATTAATGGATAACTCTAATAGATAGGGGACTAGGTCCATGAAAATATGGATTTACTCCAACACTGGTTGATCAACCTATTGAATGTAGTAAAATTCTATCATCCTATAAACATTCACAACCATGGAGAAATACTGCTGGACTGATAGGCCCTTTAAAATTTTCCAAGAGGAGTCCTTATGTGGATTCATTCAAATAATGGACTTCCACCACTTCCAACTTGGAATTTACAACATAAAGGTTATGAACTTTATCTTCAGTGACTTGGGAACCTCAAGAAGGTAAAATATTCTCTCAATTTTCCACAACCATTATTCTACCTCTCAATGATCTAGCTGAAAATAAAAGAGAGGAGGATTTGACTTGTGAAACTCTAGAATAAAATATCTAGGTCGATCAAATAAAGTGTTATCTTTTGGGTAACCACCCACATATTTCTCTTGTAAATACATAAAGGATTATTGGGGGAATACTCTAAATAAAAATTAAATCCTAAACTCAAAAAATAAATTAACTAACCCGAATCATACTCATACATAAGTAAAACCCATCATACAACACTCAAAAAAATCAAATCACAACTACTAAAATGAAATTTAAAATCATAATTCCTAGACTATTTGCAAAATACTATACAAAAAATTACTTCCTTAATTGAAATATAACCTTGATTTCCTTTCCAAAACACAAATTTTATCATTTGAAAATACATTTTAACTTAAAACACCTTTTGGGAAATATCATTTAAAATAACACAAACAAAATTTTAATAATTGAAGGACATCATGCTAGATTATTTTAGAAAATCCCATTATATCAAACAATTTAATTAGAAAAAAATAAAATTTTTATATATAAATTAATTTAGAATAAGTCATTTAACTTATTCAAAAACAAAATCCTTCTCATTTTAAACCAAAATTTTAAAATTTTAAAACAATATTTTACCTTAGTAATGTAAATATGTCATAATAATAAATTACTAAAAAAATAGGGAAATTTAAAACATAACTCAAAGGGGGATTGTTTATATATGTATCCTGGCTACATGGATTGGTAGACCATGTTCCAACCACATAAATACCACTGAGATTCATTTTTAAACATATACCAGATCTCTATATAACTTTCTAAACCTTACGAGCTCACCATGTACCACCATTAGAACTCTCATTTCTTCCCCAAACACAAATTAATTTTTAAAAAACTATGTTACATCAATGAAACCAAAATACCATCAACTAAAATATATAAATTCCATGAATAATTTAAAAAAAATAAAAATCAAAGAATTTAAAACCAACAGTCATGGGAAATTGAGGTTTGACATGGAATATATTGGCCAAAAGATTAGTGATTCCTAAACCCTAAGTTTTAATAGTCTCATATCTAATATACCATTACTTACGGAATTATAAAGGGTTCTTGGGAACCTAGTAACTCTAAATAACCTAGGCTATGATACCATGGTTTCATTAACCAATCCATACTAGACCCTGGTCCTAGCCCCTGAGCGAACACATGATATACCTGGGGTGCATTCTTGATCGACCAAGTATAGAAACTAGTGTATGGGTATCAAATATGGAACTCACCCAAATTCTTTTTCCCTTAAATCATAGTTCACACATAGTTTATTTTAAAAAAATCCAGAATGACCACTCCATACATCAAAGGTCCATACGCCATTAGAAAAGAATAAGTACAAAAAAGTAGAACCAAATAGATCATAATAAAATAAATGAATAACTCAACCTAATAAAAATAAAATGAAATATAGATGTTAGTTACAACGGTTTCTATATTTTATAATATATACACAACTATTCAAAATTAAATAGGAAAAAATACCCAACTTAGTCTCCATATGACTCCATGAGTCGCCATCCAACATCAAAACAAACATTTCGCCAAGGTGATTAAGAGCATCTGGAACCTACAACTGAAATATATAAATAGTGATGTGAAATAAGCTTAGTATGAAATCCAAATGAAACCACACCCTATTCATTACATTTAGAAAAAGATAAAATTACATATAGTTTCAAATAAATTATCATAACAATATGTTTTACACTTTGAGTTTTACAAAAAATCAATATCAGTTTGTTACTCTTTTTTCCTCTAAAAATAGGTCCATTAAAAACTTAGGGGTATAAAATATTTAAAGAGATGATAATTTTTTATATTTGATATAAAGAGTTCCAAACTATTTTTATAAAATATAAAAAAATATTTTTTTTCTTACAAAATGAAAGGATTACAATGATAACAAGGAACAAACACAATAATAAGGGTAATAGTGACATGAGTTAAGGGAAATAGAAAATAATTAATAGTCTAATGTCACATAAATAAAGGTATTGTAAGAAAAAAAAATAACCACGTTCATGGGAATACCTAGGATCTCGTGGGGAATATCTAGAATAGTACTATACAATATCCAACATATCATCATTCATGATGCAATCATATCTTCTAACACTCAATCATACTCTATATGGCCTAACCGAGAGGTAAAACTCCCCAAGTAGATAAAATTTTTATTTTGGTCCACTATTCATATAATAATCCTAAACTAGTATAGCATGTGCTCTTGGATATACAATGAACATTTCCTCTACTGAGGATATTTTCCCTTCTTTCAAAATATCCAAGATAATGGAAAATCCCAGGGGTGTGTTTTCTTATGAAAATCCTATTTATAAAGGATGATCGAGCCTCAAAATCATTATTTAGAATAAAAATCACAAAACCCACTTTAAAATCAATATCATATAATTTCAGATACCCAAATTATTCAAAATATCTAAAAAACCCTTTCAAAATATGAATCACACCCTTAAAATCCAAGAAATTACTTTAAAAACTAGTTTAAATGTCTAAAAACCTTTCATGATTTTGAAATACCATTATGAAATCCATTCAAGTAATTTATCATGCATTTTCTGTACAAGTTTAAAGAATAAAAAATTTATACTATGTTTTCAAATTGAAAGACCCTTCATATAAAAGGAAAACCAAGTAAAACACTTATTTTCTTCCCAAAAAAATCCTAGAACACATTTAATTATATCATTACATATCCAGAACATGTATTTAAATACAAAATAAATCATAGTTCTATAATTTAAATTCTAATTTGTGGGTAACCCACCTTTAATCAGTGTAAAAATTATTCAACAATGAGGTACTAATTTGTCCTTATAAGGGGATAAAAATCTCTAATAAATTATCCAAATACCTAAAATGAATAAACCTAGGACTTAAAAATGATATAACGGCTATCCTAGGTCTCTATGATCTTTCCAATCAAAGAACAACAATGGAAGAGAAATAAATAGAGTGAGAAGGAAAATTATAAGAATTGACCTTGGATATATAGTCTCAAAACATAAAGAACTGGTATGTATTTTCCAAAGGAGGAGAATAAACCAAGGTAAGTGAGGCCCAAAGGGATGTCTATATGAATAGGATGAGAAAATAGGGGTTAGGGATTAAAATTATGTGATGGAAAGATGGTAATTTTTAGGATTTTAAAATCTGGATGGGTCACACAATTTATCCACATAGTTTGGTAAACCATGTTATAACTGTGCACCCTCTACTAGACTCACTTAGCACCTCACACAATTTGGTAGTGCGTTATGGGAAATCGTGTTACAAACATATTAAATTGATTTTTTAAATTACATACCCTATATTCATGCTTTTTGTATAGTTTCCTCTCATTGTGCACAAGTCATGCACCAATATCTTTATAAACAAAAGGCCTAAAATGGTTTCTTTTAGGATTCACATTATTTAGACTCCATGTAGAATAAATTGTGCAATAACACAATGAACAAGAAAAGGGCCCTGTGTAAGGGTAGATGCATGATTTCCCATAAACCATGTGTTCTTATCATCCATTAAAGGAATAAACCTTCTAAAAACTTAAAATTCAAACCCAAAACTCTCATAAATCAAAGAAAATAAAAAAATAAAAAAAATTAATAAAATAATATGGTAAAATAAGGTTGGGGTGTGATAGAAAGGCACTTGGTAGTTGTTGTGTAATAGTATAATAAAACTGTATAAAGTATCATATAGGTAAAATGGGTATCACACATTTACCATGTCATAGTCCATATCATAGTGTCTTCAAAAAAACACTATATTTTTAGAACCTTTCCATTTTGGAGACTGTGGGTGAGGTTATGGAATTAAATGATGATTAAAATAAGTAGAAAAATATTACCACAATGTAGAGCTAGATGTGGTTCGTTAAAAATATCCCTTTGTAAAATGGGATTTCCTCCATGGGATTTTTGAAGGGTTTTTACATTATCTAATAAATTATCTTGTAGTTTTAATGTGATACATGCTATGGGTTTTGTGTATGTTTTGAGATCATGCATACATACATGGGAAAAATAAGGAGGATAACATATTTATTCAAATATGTTGATTGTGATGAAATAACTAAACAATTATTTTAGAAGTTTTAAATGAATATTTTGAAGAGGAAATATTTTTTGTGATAATATAGGAAAATAAATAGAAACTTTGTTAAACTAATTTGAGAAATTTAAAAAAATCATAGAGATATAGCAATATGATATTCAGATATTTAAATGGAAATATTTGGGCTATAATAATATGTGGTTTAGATAGAGAAGATCATGGAGTAATTTTTAGAGGATTTATTTGAGATACACAGACTCAGTTGAACAAATTAATTAATATGATAAAGTTTGGAGGTTTTTAGAATATCTAGAAATCCTCCTAGAGTTTTATTCAGGTTTTTATCACATGGATAGATAATATAATTAGAAATAATAATGGAAGACTAGTGTGATCCAAAACATTCATTTTTGTGTATGAAAAATGGGAATACATACATATATATATATATATATATATATCTACTAAGAGTATTATAGCCTAGTAACACCAACATGTTATTGGTGTGTGCTCCTTGGATTACCCCATTTGGGTGAACTAAGTAAAATATTAGTGTCTATGTATGCTTTACATTATATATATATATATATGTTGAAATATGTTAATGCATTTTAAAGAAATAATATGTTGAAATAATGTTTTTGAAAACTTAGAAAAAATATCCTTGATGAAAAATATAAAATTCAGAAACACCCTGATTCACACCCCCCCTCTCAGGGCATCTCTGGTTCAAAAAGGTGGCTTCAAAGCCAAAATTTTATGTCTTTAAGTTTTAATCTCAAGATTTTTAGATTTTTTACACACATGGAATCAATATTGAAACCTATTTTTAAAAAATTAATTGAGAGTAATGGTTGTAAAAAATAAATTATTATGTTTTTTAGGCATGTAAAAAGTGGGTGGTGGAATTCATTCAGCTGGATGAAAATATGACAAAGCCTGGTGAGAGGATTGGTGATGTTAAGACAAAAAAGATCCTTGATATATCTCTTAAAAATTAAGTTCTTAATAATACCACTGATTTTTCTACTGCCTATAAAATATAGAAGACCTTGGAGATTATTTATATAAATTTAGTTGAAGTAAAAAAGTTTGAGGATATCTCTTCAAAACAAGACTGTAAAACTGGTTAAGATGATAACCTAGAACATAATTATTGTGAATATTTACTTATGATAAAAGTAAATAATAGTAATAAAAATAAAAGTATTTATCCTATGAAGAAAAACCTTCCAATTGAGGTGAATCATTGTGATTTTGATAATATATCTAAATCTGAAATTGTTTTGGAAGATACATGAAAATCTAAAATTCCAGACTCCCTCATAGAATTTTAAGAGGACTAAGAGTCCATGGAATAAATTTAAATGGTATCAAGACATAAATTTAAAGGTTTTCCATATAATAATAAATATTGGATCCAATCCATGTGTGAGAATTTTTATCACATGAAAATCATTCATCAAGTGGACCCTGTATTTATTAAAGATTTGGGTATTGAAAAAAATATATTAGGAGGATTAGAAGTGACTTTGAATTTTTACATGAAGAAAATGAGTGCAAAAATGAAAGATCAAATTTATTTATTGAAAAAGATTACACAATAGATATGAAATAAGGTGGAAATAGGGAAAGATATAAAATAAAGAATTCTCCCTCTCAATACTCAACTATAATAAAGGATATGGTAAGGAATATAGCCAAATCATACTTTAAGAAGATGGTTACTCAATTTAAGTAGAAGGATAAGCATATCAAAATTTTGTATGAGAAGTTAAGTACCACTAATGGGAATATGGAGATCCTTTAGAAGGAATCCTCAATTATCATAAGGAAAGAGTAGACACTTTTTAAATCTATAAGTAAACAATATATTGTGGAAAACTTTAAATAAAACGATCTCAAAGGATGTTAGTTTCAACATGCTACTTCTATAGAAGAATGAGACACACCATGAGTGTGTGTATAGAATCTCAAGGGCTCAATGGGTGAAGAATAATAGTTGCATATATATATCAATCAATTTGTGAATATATGAGGTATAAACTTAACAGTATATGTTTTACATGATATAAACATATAAATTTGGCTAGAGATTATAGTTGGAATAAAACGAAAGAAGTGATGATAAAATTATTTATTCCTATGAAATACATAGAGAGGACTTGCATTGAAAAGGCATTTTTAAAACCAAAAAATAGATATAATATTTTATAGGATAAAAATGATACTCGATGGAATATATATCAAGAAACTATCATTTTTTACTCACAACATCCCTCTTGGAAAGAAAATAGGTCATTATAGAGAACAAAGAAAAGGGAAGAAGTTGTTCCTCCTATGTGGAAGAGATATGTGTTTTCAAGGAGAGAATCACTAAGGATGAAAAGTTTTGAGGTGGATATTAAATTTACTGAATAATTAATACATGAATCATTCGTTATTGGTTTCATAATCCATTCCACAAGGGAAGTGGTGAAGATTGGTGGAATATCCCTCTAATGGAGTAAGAATGATGAACAAATATGCATCAGTGTTGCATCAAAATAAGAAACCTACATAGGTGGGATTATTTCCCAAATGGAGAAATTGACTAATACATTGAAGATAAAAAATCCTAAATAAAGAATCCTGAATTAAATTTGTATGAGTGGTATTACAAAAATAACCACCGGTTAGGATTGGGATAGGAATATTGGAAGAAAATGGTTAGTTAACCATGACCAACCACATTACTCTACTTGAGGATTTCATAGGTACCCCTATAAACTTTTTTACTTTTTCATTAAATATGATGATTGGTGTGTTTTACATTTAAGGGGAAGATACTATTCATGGGGTGGTTTTACAAGAAGGGAACAATTGATTGTGTGGGAATCAAATTTCATTTAAACTGGAAGAAGATGCTTTCCCAAATAAAGTCTCTATCCTAATATAGAATTGGAAAAGGAATATCTTTATGGAATAACTTATTGAATATGAAAAATAATGTTGATATAAGGTCATGAAATCCTTAAGATAAATCTAAATGAATCTGATGAATTAATTCCAAGAGAAGAAGAAACCATTTCTAAGGAAGAACTTTTAGAACAAGAGTTCTGAATCTAACATATTTATGAAACTATGTTGAAATCTATCCATACATACTAAAATCTATCTATACAGAATTAAATTGTGAAAAATAGTTCATACCAAGCCTAATTTTGTAAAAAATAGTGCGTACCAAGCCTAATTTGAAGTGATCCAAATGTCAAATTCACATTTTATTCCTCCCAATAGTGTTAAGTATGCCTAGATGCTAATTGTATAAAGAATTATCAAAACGTGGTATCATCTCAAAAAATTGGTTTCAATAATTGGTGTATATAGGTTCAATTAGGGGGATATAAATATTTACATAAAAAGGATGTTTATCCACATTTTAAATAATAATGAATAGTAGATAAATTAGAAGTTATTTATTTCAAGTGGTATCACTTGTTTGGTATTGACAAGTGACATTAACCAGTTATTCAATTAGTATGTACCTCTTCCATGTGCTCTAATGTTTATGTACTAACTATTTTTGTGATAAATAGTTTAATATCATATGAATATTTGATTACTCAAGATGTAATGTGGTTTATAGATATATACTAAAATTTATGTAACATTGTCATTGTTAACTTTGAATCTTATTTCCTATATCAAAATCCAACTTGGTAGGCTTAGAGGATTTGTTGAATGGTATTTCAAAGTGGTGTATTCACTATTTTGAATCTAAAAATATAAATTCAACTGATATATTAAAATCATCTAGTAGTTAATGTTTTCAATATAGGTTGAATTATATATTTCAAAATGATATTCATCATATAAAATTAAATTAAATATGATGGAAAATATTATGGGAAATTATATCTCTAAATATATAAATCTTGAAGTTCTGATGAGGTGATGAGTTCTCTTTTCAAATGTTGTGCATGGAGTATTAATGAGAAAGGGAGAGTAATAATGAAAAGTAATATTTCAAATATCAGGTTGATGTCCCTAAAGTAATAGACAAGAACCCTTTGTATTTTATTGAAAAGGGGGGAGAAAAATAATATGGATGTTATTGGATATTTCCAAAAAATATATAAAGGGGTATTAATTGAAACCATGAGTTAATTTTGGATTTTTTTTCAATATAATAGGGAGAGGATTCAATAGAATAGTGTGGTGTGTTGCATCGGATTTCATACATGATAAGGATGAATGAAATCATTTTTATTCTTGGAGTATTGTTATAAATCCATCATCAAATAAATTTGTGATCTTATATAGAAAAAGTCATCCTTTATATAAATAAAATGATATATGGTATAAATTTCATAAAGTATGATTAATAAAGGACTTAAAGAAGTATTTTTATGTTGTATAATTCATGAAAGGGTGACAATATTATTGAAGAGTAAGGGTATTTACAGTATATTGAGGTATCTACATAAGTATATGTTTTATTTTTCATAAAGTTATTTGAACACAGAGTCATGTAAAGGTAAAATGGGATGAAACTGATTTTTACTTGTGTAAGGGTAGAGGGTAGATGTATGTGTCAAGGTAAACAATATATTTTGGAATCCATATAAAGGTAATAAAGTTTTTTGTATATATACAACTCATGACCTCCATAAAGGTACTTAAACATATGAATAACATATATAAATGTGGGATGAATTGTATAAAGGTAATGGATATTCTATGTAAAGGTATAGGTAGCCTCACGTAAGGGTAAACACATGATGATGTTGGAGGTTCATGGTTGAGATATGATATAAAGAAATGTAACCTAGGATGAATGTAAGGGTAAGGTCACTAGTCAAGGTTCCATAAGGGTATGAGAAAAAATTCTAGAGCCTATTATAGGTAAAATTGTTAGAATTCATTGATCATGTCATAGTTCATATCATTGTAGTTCCAAAAAATAGATAGATTTTTGGAACCACAACATTTTGGAGACTATGGGCGAGGTTATGGAATTAAAAAATGATTAAAAAAGGTAGTAATATAAAGACACATCATTTATATGGATGTGGTGAATTAAGAAGATCCTTGTATAAAAAATTACTTCCTCCATAGGTGTTTTGAAGGACATGTACATGATCTACTAAATTATTTAAGAGTTTAGATGAGATACATGCCACAAGTTTTGTGGAAGTTTGAAGATAGTGGATTAATATATAGAGAAAAATAAGAAATATAACATAATTATTCCAATATAAATATCATGATGAAATATATGATCAATTATATTCGATGGTTTAAATGTGGATTTAAAATAGAGATATTGTATGTGATAATATAGGAAGATAAATAGAAACTTTGGCTGAGTCATTTGGGAAATTTAATATGGATTTTCACAGAGTTATAGTGGTATAATACTCATATATTTAAATATAAATATAAATTCTATAATAGTTATAGGTTTAAATGGATAATATCATAGAGGTGTTATCATAGGATTTATTTGTAATACCTAGACTCGGTTGACCATATTAAATATTATGAGATTATTAGGAGGTTTTAAAAATATCTGGTGAACCTAATGTATTTTTATTTAGCCTTATATTACATGGGATAGATGATAGAATCATGAATAATAATATAATCTTGGTGTAATCCACACCATTTATTTTTATTCATGAAAAATGAGTATACATGTATATTTCTCAAAGCGATTCTGTAAATAAGATAAAAATAGAGTAAGGAAATATTTTTATATCAGATCTAGAAGAATGGAAGAGAGAGGTGGGGATTACATATATTTCATATTTTTTGTGTGAATATAATAAAGAGATGATATTCCAGTTAATATATTCAGGTATTGTTGAAATAAAAAGTGTTATGTCCTAGCCCAGGTGCCACTCAATGGTGACCCAAAGCTGGTTGGACACTTAGACTTAAGCATGACTCCTCATATGCTAGAGTATACGGACTAGCGGTAATGGCCTAGGGTATGTTCATGGGGAGACTACGCCCTTATAACCAAATTGAAGCACTGTGGATAAGTAATAACAGATTAATAGAGGAATGGTAATAATGAATGACTTAGTAGAAGGATACACTATATCAACTATACCATAAAATTTTCATAGTTAAAGTTGATATAAATAATAGAAAACAGAAATAAATGATAATAATATTCAAAATATTATGATAATGTATTTAATGTCTCTACAAAACTGGAAAATAGGTATACATGGAAGCAAGAAATACATTCCATATAAAAGAATAAAAAAGAATCCAAAAACTATCCAACATCCTCATCATTGGACTAGACATTTACTACCAAGATCTATCCTAATGAAAGAAATAAAGGTCAGGTGTTTAAAGAGGGATGATTCCCCTTTTCAACACTTATATACATGTAATCTTCCTAGGTACCAATGGTGGGCCGGATAGGGTGTGAGAAAAATCTCAGTAGTCCACCACCAACGACATCTATACCATCCAGTTTGTGAAAATAAACTGATATAATTTTTGGGTATAAATAAATGTAAAGTAATGATTTAATGATAACTCATACCCACTTAAGCCTTAACTGGTATGTCTCTAAACATGTAATCATTTAATTAATCCATCTAAGTTTAGTTTATATATATAAGTCACGTGAGGAATAATATAACTAAAAAAGTAACATGATAATAAAGATAATAATAATGAATGTGATCCAAGGTAATAACCAAGGAATCATTGACCTTAGTGGTAAATCCATCTCAGTAAAACATAAAGCCTAGCTATAAGGGGTCTAAGTGTAATATAAGGGGAATCACCAAAGTAATTCCACTATAAATAGTTCTAACCAAGTTCAAGGATCTTGTCCAAGGTAAAGAGGGGATAATCATGGCTGGACCCAATGGGGTGAATCCATGGCACCACATGTCCGAAGACATCACACTAGATCCAAGGAGTGTATCCAAGGAATCCTAACCTCTGGAAGATAGTGAAGGGATCATATGATGTCATGTTGGGCATCTACTAGTAGACAAGGACCATGTTTCAATGTGGGTATCTTCCTTGTAAATCAACTCCTTGAATCATAATGGAATCCTCTTAGTGCTCAATGCATTCCCTTTGGAATCCAAGGAATCTCTCAATTCTAACCATTTCTATAAAGATGAAAAGTTCTATATTTCATAGTCAACTTTTACATAATTCATTATTTAATTTATTCCATGTAATACTCATTCCTTTTAATAATTCCATTGGTTCATTCCATTACATTTTATTAGTGTGACAAGGTATAATAAGGACATGTAACATTTAGTACTTTAACTACTTATTCATTACTTAGGTTCACTCTAATGCCTTCCATTAATCATGTAAAGGTGTTCTAAAAACATGAAACCAAGTCATTCTATTACATTTAATTAGGCCAAGTGATACATATAATATACTTTCCATTTACATTTGAGATTCATTTATTATATTTAAACACTTAACTTATAAGTTTCAAGTGATATTATACACATATTATCCATTAATAATTAATACATTTAATTAAACACTTACCTTTAGTATGTCCAAGTCAAAGCACACCTGAATAGTGGCACAGATAGTCATAACTAACCACTAAAGTCATAGAAAACTAAACACCCTACTTTTTATGGCCTTTATTGAGGAAATAACCTCCAAAAATTATGAACACATATATTAAGGGATCTAGAAAACAATCATGATGATTATAAGCATGGAATGTGAATTAAATATGAAATTACCAGTGAAATCGACATGCGCACAATGAAGGAAGTTTATAAAATAGTGAGACTTAAGGGATGAGTCATACACCACCTACCTTAATATTATGAAACACTACTCATATAGTATCATCCTTTAGTTTGGCTTGGATCAAAATAAAACTAAATAATTGATTAGCACCCTAAAAATATGACATATGATCCTATATCAAAATAGCATCATTGAGTAGAATAAAAACGAATAACTGCTCAAGAGGATTATAGTACTTACCTATGTGCATCCAAGGAGATGAATGAAGATCTCATATAAATTTGGATAAATAACCATGATAAAAAACTACGGAATAGGGATTTGAGAGCTTAAAATGGGAGAATAAGGGATCTTCTGTCTGCTGGAATGAGAGAAGAAGAAATGAGGGTAAGATATTGGATCATTAAGATAATTTTATTTATTTCACCAAATTTTTTAAGTGTTAATGGTTTCAGTACACAATTAGTAAAATCATGTGCTAACCATACACCTTTCTCTATTTGAGGAGGGACCTCGTATGATTGGGGGAGCACAGTTTTCCAAAATGTTCTCCACCCATCTGAAAACCTTTGATAAAAGTAGTAGAGGCCCCCTCATGGAAATATGGCTCTAGAAATATGGTTAGGGAAAGATGTGAACCCTACCTCACCCCTCTATCTAACCCTCAGACGATTAGGGAAACCATTTATCCTTGCTCGTAGGGTTTCTACTAATCATGTGGCCTAATCTTTTTCTCCACTGTTCAAGGTTCTGAGCTATGAAAATGACTCAAAAACCCCCAAAACGACCATGAACTCATTAGGCATAAATATTAGGTCCAAAATAAATAATTATATCAAAATTTAAAAGATATATACATTATAAAAAACCAGGTTATTACAGTCTTCCACCTGTAAAGGAACTCATCCCCGAGTTCATCTTCCAAGGGCGGTGAAACACTATCAAAGAGAAACACTAGCCACTGATCATGTACACCAGCCTCCTGCTCCTAAGTCTCATCCTATAAATGTTAATGCTTCTATAGAACCCATAATAAATGGAAAGACCAGCCTCGGAGAGCCTTTGTACTCCAGTCAACAATGTGTATTTTATAGTCCTCACAAGAAGCATTAATATTTAATTAAAACTCCTAGGGATAAAATGTATGATATGGGTCGACATGATAATGGTGAAGCTGTGAAACATGGAATACATAGTGCATGTCATAATATCTATGAGATAGTAGAAAAAGATAGGCTATTGGCCCAACTCTATCTATAATCTCAAACAACCTGGCATAATGAGGAGATAGCTTCCCTTACTTATGTATTTGACTATGCCCAAGCCTGGGCGATACTCACATGAAAACATGATCCCCAACCTCGAACTCTATAGGTCATCAAAGATGATCAGCATAAGACATATGTCTATAATGAGTAGTATATATACACTTCCTGATCAAAATGAACCTACTCTAAATTCTCCTACATGAGGAAAGGACCTAGTAGCACCATCTCACCCACCTCTAACTAGAAAAAGGGTGAATAGAATGGCCTACCAAATAAGGAATCATTGGTATTCATCTGAATTATCTTTTGAAATCTATTATTATAGGTGAAATCGATGAGAGATATATAATTCTCCCAAGAACCATCAAAATCAAGGACACATGTATGGATCATGTCCTCTAATACTAGTATCGTCTGTTCTGACTGGACATCAGTATGAGGGTGAAAGGATATCCTTAGAAGCACCTATGTACCCATATCTTTCAGTAACCCATGCTATAACCTTGATGTGAAATGAGTGTCCCTATATGAAACAATAGTATAAGGGACCTTGTTTAGTTGTATAATCTCATAAACATACAATATTCCAATCTCATCAACTAAGAAAGTCTCCCAAATACGAAGAAATTGGGATACTTTTGTCAATATTTCAATGACTTCCCAAACTCTGTCAATACCTCAAGGAGACTTTGGAAAGATGAAAAAAAATCTATATAAACATATTATCATTTCCATTTTGGGATTAAAAATTACTATAACAAGCCTACAAGTCACTGGTGATCCATCATCACCTACTAAAAGGTGGAACACCTAGGGATAAAACCTACTATCTGATGTTTCATCCCATGCCACCAATACTATTGTCTCATATCTCAATATATCTTAGAGATTAATGGATAAAATAAACACTAAAAAGTGTGGTACACGTTCCTCATTTCCCATATCATGTCTATAGGAACTCGGATATTCTCATGTATATAGAGGATATCATCTCCATTTATAGACCAATATAGAGGAAGGTCCTTACTAGTAGTACTATCTCAGAGAACCAACCCCTCTGGATCTGAAAATTGTCTGATCTTCACCCTATCAAGGAAGGAATAGGTAACTATCAAGGCTATAAGATAATATTTTTCATGAATCTCATAAATCTCTATATTTAGTTCATAAAATTGGTCCATAAATTTCTATTCATCATTGGATTCATGTATGCCATGTTCCTGAGTTTTCCGACACAACACATCTACTACTATATTTCTCTTTCTAGGCATATAGGCAAGCACAAAATTTAAGGACTGAAGGTATTAAACCCATATTCACTATATAAGATTTAATTCACACTATTTAAAGATATATTTGATTCTCATGTGGTCCGTATACACCACAAAGCGCTCACTCATCTGATAGTGTCTCCAGTAATGTAAGACATGTACAATTGTTACAAGCTAGAGATCATGTATCAGATAGTTTCTCTCATGAGGCCTCAAATTCCAAGATCTGTAAATAACAACTCAATACACCTACATTATCACTACTCCCAACCCAATTCTAGATCCATCACAGAACACTATATATCCTATTCTAGGTTATGGTAGAATTATAATCGATGTTGATACAATCCTTCCTTTTATCTCATGAAAGGATTTCTTACATGCTTATAACCATAAGAACTTGACACCCTTCTTTGTAAGACTAGTAAGAGGTGAAATAAGGCATGAGAAGTCCTATATGAAATGCCTGTAATATCTAGCCAGCTGTAAGAAACTATTTATATCAAACACATTCTTGGGTTTCTTCTAGGAAACCAAAACACCACCTTCTCTAGGTCAAAATATACTCCATATTCTGAGATAATATGATCCAAGAAGTGAAATTTTTTTATCCATAATTGGCCCCTATCAATATTGTAATAAACATAATTCTCTCTTAGTGTATTCGAAATGATCACAAAATTTCAATCATGGTTGTTGTGAGTGTGATAATACACCAAGATTTCATCCACAAAGACCACGGAAAAATAGTCCAGATATGGGTGGAAAACCCAATTCATCAAATCCATGAAAATGGTATGTGTGGTCATAAGACCAAAAGACATAACAAGGTACTCATATAGACCATACCTATTATGAAAAGTTTTATGGGGTATAGATGAAGGCCTTAATCATTCCTGATGATATCCTGATCTTTGTTCAATCTATGAGAATACACTAGATCCTAAAATCTAGTCAAAGAAGTAATCTATTTGAGGTAGTGGATATTGGATATTAATCATATTATGGTTCAAGTTTTAGTAATCCATTCATATCTTGATAGTTTCATCCATATTATTGGAAAAAATAATGGGCGAACGCTTGGAAGAAGTGTTAGGCTATATAAACATTTAGCCTCTAGATCTTAAAACAATCACTTGAGTTCTTATATCTTGGTAGATTCCATCTTTTATGGGGTAATAGGAACTGGAGATACTCATAGAACACATTCAATATTTAACTCTACCTCTCTCTTAGGAGGTAATCTAGAAAACTATTCAGGAAATATGTCCCTAAAATAATCTACTAGTAAAAGAAAATGCATCATATGTATTACCTGATTCTCTATAAAGATACTAGAAATATGCGTAGTCACTCCACCTAACCCATGATGTTTTGATCTAGATCTACTGGCCTGGACATTCCACTCACCATTATATAGATAATTGTTTCCCTATAGTTATGTAAATGACACCCTGTGATGATAGGAGTTCACATATGTGTGATAGGGAACCAACCAGTCCATCTTAATAATGAGATTGAATCCCATAATATTGAGGAAAAAAGAGGTCCCATAATAAGGTATAACTACCTACCACAATGGGATAGTCCCTTCATTGAAATATTCCCGCAGACCATACTCCCAATAGTGTGTCTAGGGCCATCAAACCATAATAATACAAAATTTCTAATCTCATACTTTCCATGATCAATAAGGAGATAAAGGAATGTAAAGAACCCATGTCAAATAAAGCAGATACAATAGTGGAGGATATTTAATAGTACCTCATGCTAGAAACAGTTATACACTCTGATCCTAGGGTATCGGTTGTAAGGCATGAAACTGACCTAATCCACGGTCTTTGCTATAGTTGGACTACCCTGAGCAAGTTATCTCTATTTTCACTGATAATTATATGACTAGATACCATGTCCATGACCTCCTCATAATCTTGTTCTACCAGTACCACTCCAACTACCTTCCTGATGTGGTGTAAAAGATCCTACCCTTGAAGGTGGATCTGGTGCGGAACCTCTTCCAATAGAAGCAGATTGAAAGCTCCGATAGAATCTTTGAAGATGCCCCATATGTCCAGAAGCATGACACTCAAGAAAGTCTCTATCACACTAAGGTTTCAAATTCCCCTATCATCCACACTAATGGAATACCACCGATCTAATAGCATAGGTACTCTGGCTGACACTACCATGATGAGACACCTCAAGGGAACCCTTCCTTCTACCAAAAGAACTACTAGTATACTGCGACACTAAAACTCTATGCTCGGTAATATCATCTTCCTTAAAGTTGTGATTATTGATAAGGTAATGATTAACAATCTCATAAATGGTAGGTATGGGAAAAATATTCACCTAAGTATAGATTTCATATCTAATCCCATCCTCGAAACGTCTAAAACATGATATCCCATCATCAGGTAAAAGTGATGTAAAACAGTGAAACTAAGTAAAATGCATTGAATAATCCATAATAGAAATAAACCCCTCTCTATATTCATGAACACTCTATATTGGTCTACTCACAATGTCTAAGGAAAGATGTGATCATAGAAGGAAGTCTTGAAGTCTGCCCAGACCATGCTTTGATGATGACAAGCCTGGGTAAAAACATCCCTCCAGTGCTTGGACAGATCACACAACATATATAGAGAAATATTGACCCTCCCCTCTAGAGGAATATTCAGATACTTGAAGATATATAGAGTGTACTCTATCCAAGACTAAGCAGCTTGAAGTCCTCTATCCTTGAAAAGATGGGAGGATGTTGTTGTTGGAACTCACACATCAGATCATCCATCAAAGTTGCAAGTTGCGGAGCACCCTGCATGGATTTCATCATACTTAGAAAATTATTATTAAGATAAAAATTAGTGCCCAGATCATGTATAATATGTGGTTCCTAAAGTGTCACTCCCATTGGTAATACTAGTGGCTTACAACCCACCATCTTTGAATCATAGTTTTAGTCACCCTCCTAGAGCACGAATCAAGGATGTCGTGGTGGAATAGCTCTAAAAAATTCCGAGAACATGTCTTAGAACAAGATTTGAGAAGATAAAATCACTAATGGAAGTAAAAAATAAAAACAAGGTCTCACTACCTAAGGTATACTACCCCAACTACCTATTTAGAAGTCCAGGGTATTTGTAAGTGTTCAAGTTTAATTTATAGGGGTTCTAGTAGGTAAAGGGTCAACTATACCATGCCTCTTCATTTACTAGAAACCATTTCATTTTAATTCAATATTTACATTTCTATTTTTTTTATTCTATTATATACATATATCCAGGTTCAATTAATGTGGATCACCATTCCTAGTAAATAAGGTCTGATACACCTTATCACTAAAATCAAAACCCATTTAATTTCCATTTAACCTCGTCAAAATTTGGTCTAAAAATATATCAGGTAATATATGATGTCTTGACATGGTAAATAACCCATTAAAATCCAAAAATTCCCATACAACTCATGAATTAAAATTGGAAATCACTTAATTACAACCAAAGAGAAGCTCATGTAACTAGAGTTACATAGATTTTATGGGTAGAAACAAGTTATTTAGGATTCAACCATCAATCTATATAGAAAAAAACTATTTATATTTATGTTGTAACTTTAAATAATTAAATCCCTACCTTGTAGAGGGTGTTATAAATAGATTAATATATATAAAAACCATGTAAAACTTAACAATCACAGTAAACACATGCAATGAAAGCAATGAAATGCACCTATATGTCATGGAATAAGAACAACATGTGATTTCTAGGTTCCTATATTGATGCATGATTGATGATTCCTTTACATAATCTCATTGTTACAAGGATAAAATTAAATTCTCAATCATAATAGTAATAATAACCATCGAATATCATGTACATCACCTAATGGTGAAAGGGTATAAACTGTAACAAGCAAAATATAGAGAAAAATTCCTCATTTCAAGAAACTTAGTATTTACCCCAAACATTGGTTAACTATGCCTAATAATGGATTATAAATAAGTTAAAAATCATTATTAATCTCTTTTATATTGTCTCAAAGCAGTAAATCAAGAAAGAAACAGCTTTGATACCACTTTGTGATGTCCCGACCCGGGTTCCACTTAAAGGTTCCCCAAAGCCGATTGGACACATGGCCTCAAGCATGTCTCCCCATATACCAGAGGCTACCGAATAGAAATGAAGTACTAGGCAATGTTCATGGGGAAAATATTCCACCATAACCATAGTGGATCATAACGGATAAGTAATAACAGGTGAATAGTGGAATCATGGTAATAATGACTAACTCATTAGAAGTAAACACTATATCATCTAGACTATTAACCCATCATAGTGGAAATAGAAATAAATAATAAAAATAGAAACAACTGATAATAATACTCTAAATATGATGACAATTAATGACATGTCTCTATAAAATTGGAAAATAGGTATACATGGAAGTAATAAATACATGTTATTCAAAAGAATAAAAAATAAATAAAAAACTATCCAACGTCCCAAGCATTGTTCTGGTCATCTACTACCAAGATATATCCTAATGAAAGTAATCAATATCAAGTGTCCAAAGTGGGATTCTTTCCCTTTTCAACACCCACACACATGTAATCTATCCAGGTACCAATAGCAACCCAGATAGGGTGTGAGATAAATCTCATTAGTCCACTATAATAGCATCTATACCATCCATTCTATAAATATAAATTGATATAGTGTGAAGGTATGAATAAATGTAAAGTAATTATATAATAATAATCAATACATAATGTATACTTAGTTGGTATGTCTCTGAACATGTAACCATTTAACTAATTCATTTGAGTTTATTTTATAAAAATAAGTCACATGAGGTATAACAGCACTGAAAAGTAGCCAAATAATATAGATAATAATAATGAAGAGGATCCTAGGTAATAACCAAGGAATCCTTCATCTCAGGGGTTGATCCAAATTGGTGAAACTTTCAGCCTTGCTATAAGGGGTCTGAGTGTAATATAAGGGGAATCACCCAAGGTATTCCACTGTAAATAGTTATAATTGAGTCTAAGGATCTCGTCCAAGGTGGAACAGGATAAGCATGACTGAGCCTAATGGGGTGAATCTGTGGAGCCACCTATCCAAAGACATCACACTAGATCCAAGGAGTGTATAAAAATAATCCGAATATATTGATGATAGTGAAGGGATCATACGACATTATGTTAGGTATCCACTAGTATACAAGGACCATTTTCTAAGGTGGGTATCTCCCTTGGAAACCGACTCCTTGATTCAGAATGACATCCTATGAGTGCTCAAGTCATTCCCTCAGAAATCCAAGTCAAAGATCAAGTCTGAACATTCCTATAAATATGAAAACATCCATATGAAATATGAACCTTATAAATAATTCATTATTTTATTTAGTCTATTTAATACTCGGGTCTTTTAATAAGTCCACTGGTTCATTCCATTACCTTTTATTAGTGTTCCAAGGTATAACAGGGACATGAAACCATTTAGTACTTTAATTACTTAATCATTTATTAGGTTAACTCCACTGCCTTCTATTAAGCATGGAAAGGTGTGCTACAACCATGAAACCAAGTCATTCAATTACATTCAATAGGCCAAGTGAAAAAAATAATATACTTTCCATTTATAATTGATATTAATTTATTGAATTGAAACACTTACCTTAGAAGGGACAAGTGATATTACACATGAATTATCCATTAACAATTAATACATTTAATTAAACACTTTTCTTTATTAAGGAAAAGTCAAAGCACACCCAAATAGTGATGCAGATAGTTATAAAAAACCAATAAAGGAATAAACAAGGAAACACCCTACTTGGGATGGTCGGAATTGAGTACATAACCTCCAACAATGATGAAAACATATATAAAGGAATATAGAATATAAGCATGATGATTATAAGCATGAAATATGAATTAAATAGGAAACTCTTGATGAAATCAACATGCGAACAATGAAAACAATTTATAAAATGGAGAGACATAATGGATGAGTCATAGAT
Organism: Viscum album; assembly: GCA_963277665.1. NCBI lineage: Eukaryota > Viridiplantae > Streptophyta > Magnoliopsida > Santalales > Viscaceae > Viscum > Viscum album. The sequence continues at coordinate 374,076,457 of OY728142.1, read as the reverse complement.
AACCTACCTTAATTTCTTACAACTCTCCTCATCTAGTTTCAACCTTTATTTTATCCTGTATTGAGAAACAAATAAAGAATGGATTAATGACTTAAAAATATGTCATATGAACCTACATCAAAATAGTGTCATCGAGGAGAAGAAAAATTACTAACAGCTCTAGATGATTAGAGTAATTAAATATGTGCATGCAACGAGATGAACGAGGATCAAATCAGACTTTAGATGAAGCATTGTGACAAAAAACTATATAAGAGGGATTTTAGAGCTCAAAATGGGAGAAGAAGGGCTCTCCTATTGGTTGGAATGAGAAAAGAATAAAGGATGGTAAGATATTAGATCATTGAAAGAATTTTCATCATTTCATCATATTTTTTAAGGAGGTGCATGGTTGTAGTGCATGGTTAGGAAAACTGTGCACTAATCGTGCACCTATCTTTGTTTGAGTAGGGACCCCACATTATTGGGGGAGCATGATTTTCCAAACCGTGGTCCACTCAGGTGACCACATCTACTAAAAGTTTTAAACGTCCCTGAACAGGTGTGTGGCCCTTGGCATATGGTTAGGGAAAGTTGTGTTCCATGCCTCACCACTATATCTAGCCCACACATGGTTAGGGAAACTGTATAGCCTATCTTGCATGGTTTTTACTAACCATGTGTCTCATTCCTTTTCTCCACTGACTAGAGTTCCAAGCTCCAAACAAGCCCCAGACACCTCCCAAATGAACATGAACTCATTAGGAATCAATATTATGTCCAAAATAAATAATTTGACAAAAAATTAAATAATACATACCTTATCAAAAAATCAGGTTCATACAAGAATCCTCGAGAGAGATAGGATTAGGAGTTTTATAATTGACATATCTAGTTATAGAATAATGGTCAACTTCAAATAATAATAAAACCCTTCAAATTATTACTAACTAGAGAAGGTATTGTTATGGATCGGTAGAATTATTTTGTTAATATATCTTGAAAAGTATGAGATCATATAGTAGATTCAAGATCAAAGCACATCTATCTGAAGATAAAATATGCAAGGTTTATCTGCAACTGGTACTAATCTGGTGATGGATACCATTATGGATATAAATTATTAAAGAGTCCCTCAAGTATATAAACTGACTCATTCGTCACTCGAGCAATGAATGAGATTATATTATAGGAATTTCACTTTGAATTGATAGTAATCTCTTCAAAATCCATTGTAATATCCCTATTAAGAGTATTACAACCATGGTACACCAAGGCATTATTGGTGTGTTCTCCTTGGATTAGCCCATTTGGGTGAACCAAGTGAAATATGGGTACCAATGTGTGATTTAAATTATACATATGTGTATATTTGAGATATGTAAAGGAATTAAAAATAAATAATAGGTTTAATGAATGTTATTAACAAATCAGTAATAAGACCTAGAAAAAGATAAAATTTGGCAACACCCGGATTTAACCCTCTCATGGTGTATCTGATTCCAAAACTATAAATTATTTTTTAAGGCGGACATATTATTGGTGAGCCTAAATGGTAGGTTCCTAAATTTTATGTGATCATTAGGTTATAATTAGTTGTGAAAACCAAACTTTTAGTATATTAAAGGAATAGAGTTGAGTGAATCCATATGATGGATTAGGATAAAGATTTATCCACTAAACTATCCAAAATTCATATATGATATGATTGAAATAATTGTATATAAGATATAGTCATAACTTGTGTTATGAGTATAGATGGAATGATTCATAATGAAATATGGATCTTGAACCACTAATGGGTATGATGTATCTAAAAGAAAACATTATTTCAATAGGATCATTTAATAACAATTCTTTTTAAATGAATGTAAAATATGATTCTCACCTCATAAAATATTATGTTATATAAAATTGGTGTCATTGTTATCAAAAATTAATTTTAGTTCAATTATTGAGATGGAAAATCTTAATGGATACAATTTCCTAGAAAAATATAGAAACAAAAGAATTGTTCGTCCGAAAGAAGGAAATTTGTGTGTGTAAGAAAAAAATATTCTTTAGTAACAAATTGTTAAAGTTATTTAACAAGTGAATCTAAATGTTTATGAGAATAATAAATGAATTAATATATGGTTTTGAAAGAATTATATGAAAAATTTACTGATATAAGTTTATTCATCACTCTTATAATCAATATTATTGGGTACATCAAAGACTTGTAGAGCTTGAGGTTTCCTTTATGGATTTATCTAACTATAAAATTCGTTATAGTAATCACTTCCAAAAAAATTATCACAATATGAATGAGTTAAATAAAATATTACCCTATTTTATCAAATTTTTTAGGATAAATAAAATGGCCATGTGATGTTTTGGTTCTGGTATTATATTTACTATTCAAGAGGGTAAAAGTTCAAATAGAAAGAAGAAAAAATATGTTTAAAAGTCCAAAAAATTTTATTCAAGTTGCCAATAAAAATTTTTGAAAGATAAATGAGGTTTTAGGAATTATGAGAAATAATTCCTTTGTATGTAATTTTTTAGGATGTATAAAGGGTTTTTACAAACTTTGTGTAAGGTTCACACCAGGTATTGATGTTATAGAAATCAAATTATTTGATTTTAAAGGGTACAAGATACTAAATCTATACTTCAATATTTTTTGAATATATAGGAGTTAAAAATAAACTAAATAATTTATGGAGCATGTGGTTTTCATTTAAATATAGTGCAAAAGGTTTTATTATGAATATATAGAATGTAAAGGAATATTTCAAGCTCAAATGGGTTTGTGTAAAGGATGTATATTCCTATCTAATTTCTCTTATATGATAAGAGAAGTTATTTATTAACAAAGATTTGTTATAAATAAAATGATATAGTGATTTAATAAATATGGATTACATGTTTTAAAAGAATATATGGATAAAAGTTGTTTTAACCAAGGTGAAATAGTTTATCCAATATATTTTTTAAAATATGAGGAATTGAAATTACACCACCCATATATTAAATATTTTAAAGAATAAAGTATTGCTTTCAAAAAATATACACTAAGAACATAGAGTACCATATATTAAATGGTTGGTAATATTTTATTTATTAAAAAGTCCCGTTGTAAGAAATTATTATTATTTCCAAACAAAAGATTTTTTGTTTTTTAGAATGATATTCTTGAGAGAATATAGTTTCCAAGAGACTATTGAGATTATTTTTAGACTTTAATAAGTTCAAACATTAACAAATAAAAGATCATGTCGATTAAATCTAAAATTGAATGTCATTAAATATCTAAAAATATTTTAGGTTATGTTGGTAAAGATAAAAGAATGTAAATAGTTAAATTTTTTTAACATGATGGTTTTAAAAGAAAAATCTTGAATAAAAAAGTTTTATAATAATTATGGTGAACTTAGAAATATTTATAGTAGACAATAGAGTTTATTTACAAAATAATATTGGATTTTTTGAAGTAAATATATTTGGATTTATATTCAATGAGCTAATTACTAGAATTTTATTCCTAAATCTCAACACTATTAAAACTAAATTTCTACATAGATATTATCCATTAATTATTTTAGTGTAAATATTTTATCATATGATCACATAGAAATTTGGTATGAATTACATAGATATGTAACGGGTTTAAATAAAACCTAAAAGTGAAGAAAACATAAGTCCTCTCTGGTAGAATATTATATAGGATATGATATGATGGATTCTCATGTGTAGTCATATTATAATTCTTAAAATATTTTGAGAATATAAAATGAATCATGCTACGCAAAAGATAGTCTCCAATTTATCATTCTTTTTCATTGGTTGTATATATTGTATGAAGTGTGATGATAATTAAAATCTCAAATTATGACTTCAAGTTATCCGTAATAAATTTTCGTTATGGAGTATTATAGGTTGTGATGAATTTTTTAGGTTAACATAATTAGGATTTTGTATATAGATTCAAAATATGCTCATAAGACATAAAATGATTTCTTTTTTGTAATGGATGGACTACCAAGTATACCTCATAGAGTGACATGCACTTTGTCTTTGGTATAATAAGGGTGTGTGTTTCACATTTTTATTTTTGCATTACTTATGGTTATAAAATATACCTAGAATGAGAATATTCACTCTTTAATAGATTTTTATGCCATCATTGAGGCTGAGATAATCAAGGGGTTGTTGGGTATGTTGTTGATCACGTCACCAGATGATTTTAATCAAGATAATATTTTTTCCTCATGTATAACGATTATGGCATCCAGGTCATCAATTAAGATAGAATAAAGGGGAGTAAAATTTTACCTAGATAAGTGAAATGTGATATTATTATCTATTATATGAGGGGAAAGTTATGTAATCATCTATAAAATTTGATTACATGCGATATGTTTATGTATCAGGAAATTATATACTCGGAGAATCAATAATGTATAATTTGTTATAAGGGATTGGAATACTTCATTTACTATGGTTACTCAATGTCTTGGATAAAGGGATCATATGAAAATTTATGCTTGTATATGATACATCCAGTGGATATAGGTATAGAGATACATGTGTTTGATGGAGATCATGTCATATCCCTTTGTATCTTGAATAGAACTGATGATATTATAGAGGTATATATTTACTTAAATCTATGAATTTTTTAGTTCATATTAGATTTCAATGCTATAAAGGCTTGTGGGGTCACACTTTATGGTTGACTGAATGGGTATTGAGTTTTATAAAACTCATAGATCTTTTCTAAAAGAGTTTTGGATTTTATCTAAAAAGGGATTTATGTGGATATTTACAAGGTATTATATATGATGTGATACATGATGAAGTTGATGATATATTTCAAAAAGAGTTTTAGAAAATATCCAAATGGAGTTTTAGATATATTTTCACAAGATATGATATATGATATGATATAATCTGAAATAATACAAAGACTATTTACCTTTAGTGAAAGTGGGATACTAATAACTATATTCCCTAAGTATTATATATATATATATATATATTATGGTATATTTTGTCTTATATCACATTATATGATATGGGGATATCATATACTATAACATCCATGACGAAAGTCCATTTTTTATGTCTCATGGGTATATCATCATTTACAATATATAAATATCACAATGTTTCTTCCATGACAAATCATAGTTCATAACTCGATAAAGTCAAAAATTCGTGTTTTTTGTAGGATCATGTTATAAAATTTGTATAAAAAACTATGATTGATTATGTATTTGAACAATAATTTCTAAAATTTTATAATCTTCCACATAAGGTCATCATTAGTGATTAACGTTCTATATGATAAAACATATGATATAATTGTATCAAATGAATTTATGTGATAAATGCATGTATATGATTGAAGGTTGTAAACTTTTTAACTCAAGACATTTACTTGAATTTTTCATGATGTTTGAGTAAATTTATGGAATGAAATAGTAGTATACCTAAGGCCTATATAAAGAAGTTTGGTACATGATAATGGTGTTTTATCCAAACTCTTTTATGTTTATTTTGTATTCTCCTTACTGAATCTCTCATCTCAATCTTCCTTTACTTCAAGAGGTACTACCATACTGTGGGAATTTTGGATAATCCTAACCTATCATTAAGTGATTCAGGCTATCTCATGCATACACCATTGAGAAATAACTCATTTGGTTATTTTTCAAGGATATTCATCAAACATGTTGTTGAAGATAAGAGTATAATCTATATATAGTTCACAGTTCACAAATGTTTTCCCTTTTTTTAGTACATGATTTCAGTTTAATAGCATGAAAATTATGGGGTTTTGGATTTCTTGATGTCTTACACTGATTGAAAAAGTTTATTCAATCCATAACCCCATCATAAAGATTCAACATGTGGTAGAAATGTTCATATAGAGATACGAGTGTGTTTGACTGAGATCACACTAGACCAATTAGCAATGATGTCTTGTTAGTGTTCTCTCCTTTCTTACAATTATGGATATGGGAGTTCATAATTTCTTTAGTGATATAAAGGCATTTATAGTTACACAATAGATCCTTGAGTAAGGATTCAATTTAGTTCAAAGTGTTTATCTAAAATTTTAGAGAGTTTATATGATAATCATGTCCAAAAGAGTGTGGTTATAATTATAAAGATTTGTGAAGTTCTACATAAAGTCTGAAAGGATTTAGTGAAAATTTGGTATTTTTAGAAATATAATATAAATCATAAACCATGACATGGAAGGAGTCACCATGTCTTCATTTTTGGTTGATCATGGTTCTTGAAACTATGTTTTGTGGATTATATTGATTTGTATAATATATCATTCATAAAACATGTCTATGATGATTATTAAAACATTATATGATGATATGTGGACATATTATTGATTTTTGAAGGATCTTAACAATCACGTCATTAATAAAGGACTATTATAAAGAGTTACAATATTGAAATCCAATGTTCAGTCATTTCATAATGTATGAAACATTAATCTTCAAAAAGATCCTTTATTTAATTGATGTGTTCTATAAATTTTAGTTTATAGACATCATTAATGTTCACTAGTGATTATTCTCAATGTTGAAGCTATATTTAATCTCTTCACTATATTTTACTTCAAAGAGTACTTATATGAATTATATTTTCATTATTTTTTTTACTTTGTAATTTACTGAATAAATCTCCATGAATTTTCTAATTTTAAGGAAATTGTCACATATTTATCTTATATGAGAATTTTGGACTTTAATATAACAAGGCCTAAATTCATAATTTTTATTAATTTTTTCAATAAATTATATTTTATTATCTTGAAAAAAATCTAATTTTAATTGTTATGATGTTTAAGAAACTTTTTCCAAATGTTGAATATTACAAAAGAATGAATTTTTAGAAGTAATGAATTGTTTAGAAACAACCAAGTCCAAAAGTAGTGAAGAGAGGATTTTTAAAATGTTATTTTTCATAAATATGAAAATTTTCTTATCTATTGGTGGAACGATGTTTTTTGAACTATTTATTTATCTAAAAGATGAGTCCTAGAAGTTGAATTGATCTAAAAAATATGAATATTCTGAATATTTTTGATGAATTTCAAAAAATATATCTATATGCAAGATTTAATCTGAAATGCCAAAGGATTTATAAGAATAAAATAGTTATATATAAAATTAATTTTAAATTTTCACTATATCAACAATTTGGAAAAGTATTTGGTAGTATAAATTGATATCTAAGAGTACCCATGAGATCCTCTAGTCGACGCATAAAGGTTACCAGGCTATATTGGTAAATTTTACTAGGTTTCATATGTAAAGGTTACTGGGTCACATGTTTAAGAGTTTATTCCTTTATTATAGAAGTTAAAATTCAAAAATCCCAAGTGATATTTAACATTATTTATATGATGTGTAATATTTTCTACCTTTGTTTCTGATATCAAACAACTGATATATAATAAATTCATTGAGAGCATATGTAAGTTCATTTTCTAAATGGGGTGAAGTGTTATGATTCCATAAATTATGTAATATTCCTAAGATTCGTATATAAGAGTTACCCTAATACCACTCTGATATATAAGGGTTACCTATTCCAATACATAAAGGTTTATAAGAGATATGTAAGATTAAGAGGTAATAGTTTTCACAACCAATGTAATACGTGAAGTTTTTTAATAAGAAAACTTTCAACAAAAAATGATCACATAAGTTTTTTCACTTTTTTGAGAATAATAAGAAGCCCGTACATTCCTTGATATATTCTCAAGACTTACCTGTATTCTTTTGAGTGTCAAAATATCCAAAATCTATTCTTAATATAGTCCCATCCACCAACATAGATACCATGGCCCATTTTATCTCAAGATTCATTCAAATATTTCACAATGTTTCATGCATCCGTAAAAACTCACCCATTAATATACTTCTATATCTTTTTTTGACAGAAAACATTAATCTATTAGAGAATAAGAGATCAACGATTTAAATATGACGATTTTAGGGATGATTTTGAGGACATAAAATCTTATAAAAAACATATAAGTCTACTATCACATGGAAAAATATCATTTCTTATGTTTTATGTATGAAATTAAATCCCATGAACATGAATATATCCCCACTAACTATTTAAATTTATTAACCCTTATATTATAAGGATTAATTTCTATTCAATCGTACCTAAGGGTTTTTTTCTATCTTGTTTGAATTCTATATTTTATTTTATTTTCAATAATAGTAGTTTTCTATCTCTCTATTCTATAATTTTATTCTTATATTCCTCCACTATAATTATATTAATAAATTTATAGATAAATTACCTCAGTGTTGATCCAATGGGAAATAAACTAGTGATTTGTGCTTGAGTTTTGAATATCTACATATTTGGTTATCTATTATCATCACAAGTTACAATAGTCTATATTTAAATTAGTTATATATGATGATGTTCCTCTTTATTCTATGGTCTATTATTCTTATCACCTATCATGGAATTTCAAATATTCACTTCACTATATTAACCATCATACAATTGAGGTGGGTAGTGTAGTGGGGAGTGTTATGGTAATCACCAACAATGTTGAGTGGGGATCTTCATTTGGTTAAGTCCTAAATAGGGGAAGTTGTTGGTAAATGAAACTCTCAATTGAGGTTTGTCAATAGACACTATACTTAGGGAAAAAAGGGTGAAATCACATTAGAGATATTTGTAAAGACCCGTAAAATTCAAGGGAAATTTTTTTTCTTAATTTTCTTTAGAATTTTACAAGAGCGCGGTTTCAGACGGCACCTGATTCCGAGGCCCGGAGTGCCCGGAATCAATTTCCGAAGTTTGGCTCGGGTACGTTCAGTGAACGAACGAGTGGGAATTCCTAACTTTTGATCCGGTGCTCGGAATTGAAATCCGAGGGCACCGATGAACTCGCAGCACCGATATTCGCTTAAAGAGACCTTTTCGGAAGTTGCATTTGTTGCGGGTTGAAAGTTAGTTCTTGGGTTTTTAGTTTAAGTTAAATAAAATTTGTGAAGAACAAATTTTATTTTAACTTGATAAATCCTACCAAAGGGGGTTGGAAGTGGGACCCACATCCACTTAACCTCCCTTGGGAGGATTAAGTGTGGTGGGGCCCACACGAACCCCTAAACCTTTCATCTTCTCCCAACTTCCTTAACCCCCACTTTAAATGACTTGAGTTATTTAATTTTGGAGTTAATCCTTTTGAATTTCAAACTTTTGAAATTCTAGTGTGTTGATGTGTTAATAAAATAAGATAGTGTCTTATTTTATTTTGGTTAATAGTTTTGTCTTCTTGACAGGTTGAGAGCTTTTTCTTCTTCTTCAAGTTCTGACGAAGAACGCTCAAGCTCCGACGAAGAACGCCGCTCCGCTCTTCTTCGTCTTCCGTGTCAACGAGAGGGAACACCGCTTCTTCCTCGGACAACCTTCGTCGGCGTACAAGGTTTCGCCAACGACGTATCACATCGGACGCACCTCTTCGTCATCGGATTTGAAGAACGACGACCGCGACGCCCGACCTCCGCGACGTTGTCTTCCGCGGGACGTTGTCAAATCTTCGAACCTATACCCGAGGTAGGGGTTGTTGATTATTGTTTAATTATTTTATCCTTGTTCGTGGTTCATGCATAACTGACGTATGGATTTTATAAAAGTGTTATTGTTTAACGTGAGGGGGCCGGACCGCTTGAACACGGCCGAACCCCCTCCATCGTTCTTGTTGAATTGCTTTGCGGGTGGAAACAAGATGGCGTGGTGCCGTCGCACCCCGCGGTTAATCGTGCGTTTATTTTACGCAACACCGTCGCGCGCGCACCATGGAAGAAACATCTTGAACGCGACACTGTCGCGCCGCATTGAAAGAAATCAAGGCACGGCGGAGGGGCGAGGTGCCATCGCACCTCGCCGGACGACGAACACCGCGGCCGGTTCCGGGCCGCGGCGGAAGAGAAGACCGGCGGCCGGGCCACCGGCGTCGGAAGCCGAAGAGGGGACCGGATTTTCCGGTCCCGTTGGAGAAAACCGGCCGGCCAGCTGGCCGGCCGGATGGCATTAAACCGGGGGAAATTAATCCCCTGGCCGGCTCACAAAACCCCCCTCTTAATGAGGGGGGCGGTTTCCATGAAGGGGGGGGGGGGCAACAGCCCCCCGGTTTTTCTCCAAGCTGGCCCCCACGTGGGGGCTGTTTTTTTCTGCAAAGGGCGCGGCAATTAGCCGCGCCGCCGCCTCCAAGAAAGCGGGGGCTTTGCCCCCCGCATGCCGCCTCCGTGCGCGCCGCCAGGCCGCCGCGCCACCGCCGGGCCGCCGCGCCACCGCCGGGCCGCCGCGCCACCGCCGGGCCGCCGCGCCGCCAGCCGGTCGGGCCGACCCAGGGGGGTCGGGCCGGGTCGACCCGGACCCGGACCCCCCATTTCGAATCAGATTCGGTCTTTTGGCCATAACTTGAGCCCCGGACCTTCGATTGACGAACCGTCTGTGGCAACGCGATCCTTGGATCGAGACGGTCGTTTCGGTATATCGCACTCAAGGTTTCGGATTACTTTGAGTTCGTCCGGGTCGGTTCGTTCACGAAACCAACCGGGCCTTCGGAGCGGAAATGCTCATATCTTGAGCTACGGACGTCCGATTGACGTGACGTCAGCTTTGTTGTGTTCCTCTTAGTGAGACGGATCTTTTGTCATACTCCGCCCGAGGTTTGGACGCAGGTGGAGTATGGTCGGGTTGGTTTTGCCTTAAAAACCAACCGGGCCCCGGGGACGAAAATGCCAATAACTCTCAGACCGGGCGTCCGATCGACGCGCCGTCTGTTGCGTTGAGTTCCTGTTGACGATACGGAACTTTTGGATACATCAACTCTGGACTTTGTGACAGTTGATGTATCAGCCTCTCGGCTCGAGGAGCGGACCCTCCGAACGAGCTTGCTGTGTGCGGGAACCCTAGTGCTGGCTGCGACTGCTACTACTGCTACTACTGCTACTGTGACTGCGACGGCGACAGTACAGAGATCCTGTGTGGATTCGATGACGACGACTACAGCACTCAGCGATCCTACGTGGATCAGTGCTACAGGTCCTGTGTGGGCCCGATCCTGTGTGGGTCCGATCCTGTGTGGGTCCTTGCGCTCAGCGGTCCTGTGTGAACCAGCGCCTACAGGTCCTGTGTGGGCCCGATCCTGTGTGGGTCTTTGCGGGGGTTAGTTACCTATTGATCCTTCGTGGGTCCGACGACTTAGATGGATCAGAGATCATCTTTATCGTCCTTTGAAGAAGTTTACCTGTGTGAGCTGAATCTGTTGCTTTCCTGTGTGGATTGTGTAGTGCAATCCTGTGTGGATTACGTTTTGCTTTCCTGTGTGGAATACGTTTACTTTCCTGTGTGGACTGAGTTGTACTTGGGCTCGGAGGTTGGAGCGTATTTGAATTGATGACTTAGGTATATGTATGGGCATATACCTAAGCAGTGTTGGTTGTTACTTCGTGATTGTACCTTTGTTCGTGGTTTATCCTTTGTGGATTTTGAGAGACCTTCAGGGGTCTCGGGGTCCCTACTGAGTAGCTTATACTCACCCCTGCACGGGCTTTGCCCGCACTACGTTGTGTTGGTTGCAGATGACGGACAGCGTTGACCTTAGCTGAGGCTTGCAGAGCGGGACGGTACCCGGAGGTGGACCACTGGGCGGGACGTGCTCGGAGCGGACGGCGGGACCCGTGGAGCAGAGGAGCTATCTGTACCCACCCTTCAGGTGGGATTTCCAGTGGACAGCTCGGAGTAGCGGCTTTTACTTTTCAGTTGTTGTTTTCCCTTTCGAGTTGTACTTTACTTTCAGTTTGGGTTTGTATTCTGGCCCATTTACTTTTCCGCACTTTCAGTTGTACTCTGCTTTTGTTTAGTGTTTACTTTCCGCTTGCTTACTCTGTGGTGTCTGTTTACTTTTCAAAGGCAATGCCTTCCCTTTTTACCAGGATTTACACCTTGGTGCTAGTCGCCAGCCCTTGGCCTATGGAAGGCGGGCTTGGGGTAGTCACGACACGGACCCCGAGGGTGGGTCGTGACAAATTGGTATCAGAGGAGTTCGGTTCTACCGTGAACTCTGATCTTTTCTATGTGAAGCAATAATGTTTAGCGTATTGAGTGTGGTTATCAGTCCAGGGAGTCCAGTGTTGGTGCGGCGGCCGACGTATCCGTACACCAGGACCCTGACTTCTGATTTCCGACTTAATGCACGAAAACATTGATTGCGTGTGTGTTTCAAAGTTTTCTTTGTGATTACTTATATCAGCTCACCAGGTATACTGTTCTGACCGTGGCGCACCTGTTTCCTTTTTAGGATGGCCCCACGACGGCAGCCAGCTAGGGTTCCGAGAGTCGAGCATGACGACAGCCCACTGAGCGACGAGGCCTCGGTGCAGGGCCCTTTGTCAGCAGTGTCACCGGCGGTAGCTCTACCCGCCGAGCCCCCGATGCTTCCAGCAGCAGCCGCTGACGATGCACGTCGCCTCAGCGCACTGCATGAGTTTCAGTGCCAGCGACCGCCCAGGTTTCGCGGGGAGACGGATCCCCGGGCAGCAGAGGACTGGCTGGAGGCAGTGGTACGAGTGTTTAGGCTAGTGAGGACACCAGCAGACCTCATGGTGATCCTCGCTGCGATCCTACTACACGCAGCAGCAGGACGATGGTGGAGCTTGATGCTCCAGGTGCACGATGAGGCATCTCTACTTTGGACGGACTTTGAGAACCTCTTCCGCTCAGAGTTCGTCCCATCCACCCTTCGTGCGGTGCGTATCCAGGAGCTTCTACAGCTGCGGCAGGGCAGCATGACGGTCTCTCAGTACTCGGCGAGATTTACCGATCTCTCGCGCTACTCGACCGACATGGTACGGGACCCATTCTTCCGGGCCCGGACCTTCGAGCAGAGTTTGAGACACGAGATCAGGGCATCGCTGATCTCCCTCAGCATACCGACTCAGACAGGAGTACTGGAGCGGGCCCTTCTGATCGAGAGCTTCCTTGCTGAGTCTACACCAGCACAGAGACCCACCGCAGGGCGGCACGTGGCAGAGTCATCTGCAGCAGGCAGTCGACGGATGACTCAGGGGTCCAGACAGACCAGACCTTCGGGCAGACGATCTCAGGGCACTGGCTCAGCAGTGCGGGGCACACAGCGAGGAGCCAGTCTTTCGAGAGGCAGACAGTGCTACTCGTGCGGCGGGCAGGGCCACATGGCTCGCGACTGCCCGACCCGCCGTGCCGAGGAGCAGCAGTCAGTTGATGGACCACCGAGGCAGAGGCAGAGGGTCGACCGTGGCGGTCCGCAGGGAGGAGGCGGACGAGGCAGAGGAGCTGGACGAGCAGCCGGTAGTGGCCGACGCTTTGAGGCTCTGCCACCACCACCACCAGGAGGTCCACCCCGACCACAGGGAGCTGGCGGGCAGTGACAGGCACAGCTCTAGGCAGCAGAGGCCTACGACCACGGCGCACCCGAGATGATTCGAGGTACTATCTGTGTCTACTCCACCCTTGCTGCAGTTCTTATAGACACAGGAGCGAGTCACTCTTTCATAGCCGCTGCCCTTGTTCGGAGCTCGGAGATTCCGATAGAGCCGTTGGCTCGATCCTTATGGCTAGAGACTCCTACGGGAGCAGACTCGACGATTACGCACTGGTGCCGGCAGTGTGAGCTTACTCTAGGAGGCGAGAGCTTCGGCTGGGATCTTCTTTTAGCAGCGTCGAGGCCTTACGACGTCATCTTGGGCATGTATTGGCTGTCTACGGTCCATGCACAGATTGACTGTTTTAGGCGCAAGGTGTGATGTGTACGCACCGACGGGAGCAGGTTCACCTTCACCGGCGAGAAGGGAGCCTTAGCAGCACAGGATGGACTTCCGCGGAGGAGAGGACAGCCCATCACTCATCAGTTGGCTAGCCTTATCCTTGGAGCAGTTGACGTGCGGAGTCCTGGTTTTCCTGCAGTGGTGGATCAGTTTGCGGACGTTTTTCCCGACGACGTTCCAGGGCTACCTCCTCGCAGAGAGGTAGACTTTTATATTGACCTGTACCCCGGGACAGCTCCGATATCCACTCCAGCATATCGGATGGCCCCAGCCGAGCTTCGAGAGTTGCGGGTACAGTTGGAGGACTTGCAGGGCAAGGGGTTCATCCGACCCAGTGTTTCACCCTGGGCTTCCCCGATATTGTTCGCCAAGAAGGCGGACGGGAGCTTGCGACTTTGTGTTGACTATCGTCGCCTGAACCAGGTGACAGTGAGGAACAAGTATCCGCTACCGAGGATTGATGATCTCTTTTATCAGCTCAAGTGAGCACGGTGGTTCTCGAAGATAGACCTCAAGTCAGGCTATCATCAGCTCAGAGTCAGAGACGAGGATGTGCAGAAGACGACTTTCAGATGTCGGTATGGCCACTATGAGTTCTTGGTTATGCCTTTCGGTGTAACCAATGCTCTAGCAGTGTTCATGGCTCTCATGAACAGGATCTTTCAGCCATACCTCGATCGGTTTTTCGTGGTCTTCATCGACGATATTCTGATTTACTCTACGATAGAGGAGGAGCACGCCTATCACTTGCGAGTTGTACTAGACACACTCCGAGAGCACCAGCTTTATGGTAAGCTCTCGAAGTGCCAGTTCTGGATACGTGAGGTCCACTTCTTGGGACACGTTATCTCTGAGGCAGGAGTTGCAGTGGATCCCGCGAAGATTGAGGCTGTGTTAGCTTGGGAGCCACCCAGGAGCGTGACTGAGGTTCGGAGTTTCTTGGGACTAGCTGGATACTATCGAAGATTCGTGCCAGACTTCTCTAGAGTTGCGGCACCACTCACAGCTTTGACGAAGAAGGGGAAACCCTTCGTGTGGTCAGACAGATGTCAGCAGAGCTTCCAGGAGCTGAGACAGAGATTGACTAGCGCACCTATCTTGAGGTTGCCTGAGGAGGGAGTAGGGTACGTAGTCTACTGTGATGCATCAGGGACCAGACTCGGATGTGTTCTGATGCAGGAGCGGGCAGTTATCACCTATGGATCACGTCAGTTGAGGCCGCATGAGCAGAACTACGCTACCCATGACCTGGAGTTAGCAGCAGTGGTCTTCGCTCTGAAGACATGGCGACACTATCTGATGGGCGAGCGCTTTACATTTTTTTCTGATCATCAGAGTCTCAGGTATATCTTCTCTCAGAAGGACCTAAACCTGAGACAGCGGCGATGGCTCGAGTTCCTCCAGGACTATGACTTTGAGATAGTCTATACTCCTGGGAAGGGGAACGTAGTAGCTGATGCCCTTAGCAGGAGGACGGGCATTCAGCTACTTGAGGAGGCGACGGAGCAGCTAGCCTCTTTGCAGATATCCTTCGTGGATAGAGATGGAGCAGCCTTCCTCCAGTCTCTCACAGTCACCCCTCCACTACTGCAGCGAGTCAGGGAGGCACAGCGTGGGGACGCTGACTGTGAGACACGGCATGCACAGATATCCTCGGGACAGGCACCTGATGGTTTCTCCCTTGGAGCAGATCACGGCATCCTTTTCAGAGGACGTACCATGGTACCAGTTGCTTTGCGAGAGGAAGTGCTGAGGGAGTTTCACACTTCTCCTTTGGCGGTACATCCTGGAGTGGCGAAGATGTACCAGGACCTCAGACGACAGCACTGGTGGTCGGGCATGAAGAAGGCAGTAGCAGAGTTCGTTTATCGATGCCTCACCTGCCAGCAGGTGAAGGCAGAGCATCGGGTACCAGCAGGCTTGGTACAGCCCTTGGAGGTTCCAGAGTGGAAGTGGGATGACATATCTATGGACTTCGTGACTGGACTTCCACGCACTTCCAGAGGTCACGACTCCATCTAGGTGATTTTTGACCGACTCACCAAGTCGGCACACTTCTTACCCATCAGAGAGCAGGGCTCAGTAGAGATCTTGGGACGTCTCTACGTTCAGGAGATTGTGCGGCTCCACGGCGTGCCATCATCTATCGTCTCCGATCGAGATACCCGCTTTACTTCCCGGCTTTAGAAGGGGTTACAGGAGGCGTTCGGGACGCAGCTACGTCTGAGCACAGCCTTTCACCCTCAGACGGATGGTCAGACAGAGAGGACCATTCAGACTCTCGAGGACATGCTCCGCGCATGTGTCCTCGACTTTGGTCGTAGCTGGGAGGACCACCTACCCTTGGTGGAGTTTGCGTACAACAACAGCTACCACTCCACCATCGGGATGGCATCGTACGAGGCGTTGTACGGCCGACCTTTTAGATCTCCTTTGTGCTGGACAGACCCTGAAGAGTCAGCACTGGTGGGACCGGAGATGGTCCAGGCCACGACAGAGAAGGTCCAGGTCATCCAGGAGCGGATGAGGACAGCTCAGATCCGGCAGAAGTCATATGCTGACAAGAGGCGGAGGCCACTAGAGTTTGAGGATGGCGACCACGTCTTCTTGCGGGTCTCACCTCGACGTGGTATTCGGAGATTTGGCCGAGGCGGCAAGTTATCTCCGCGCTTCATCGGACCCTTCCAGGTTCTCAGCAGGATTGGTGAGGTGGCTTATCGCCTGGCTCTACCACCTCAGTTGCACCGGGTGTACGACGTCTTCCACGTATCCCAGCTGAGGAGATACGTGCACGACCCGACGCACATCATTGATCATGGGGAGCTTGACGTTGACGATGGGGCGACTTTTATGGAGGTCCCGGTGGAGATAGAGAATCGACAGGAGCAGGTCCTGCGTGGGCGATCGATTCCTCTTGTGCGCATCAGATGGCAGCACGGGAATCTCCAGGAGAGCACATGGGAGCGGGAGGCTCAGATGCGTGCTCAGTACCCTCATTTGTTTCCCTAGTTTTTGATGTATATTTACGGGGACGTAAAGCCCTGAGGTGGGAGTAATGTAAAGACCCGTAAAATTCAAGGGAAATTTTTTTTCTTAATTTTCTTTAGAATTTTACAAGAGCGCGGTTTCAGACGGCACCTGATTCCGAGGCCCGGAGTGCCCGGAATCAATTTCCGAAGTTTGGCTCGAGTACGTTCAGTGAACGAACGAGCGGAAATTCCTAACTTTTGATCCGGTGCTCGGAATTGAAATCCGAGGGCACCGATGAACTCGCAGCACCGATATTCGCTTAAAGAGACCTTTTCGGAAGTTGCGTTTGTTGCAGGTTGAAAGTTAGTTCTTGGGTTTTTAGTTTAAGTTAAATAAAATTTGTGAAGAACAAATTTTATTTTAACTTGATAAATCCTACCAAAGGGGGTTGGAAGTGGGAACCACATCCACTTAACCTCCCTTGGGAGGATTAAGTGTGGTGGGGCCCACACGAACCCCTAAACCTTTCATCTTCTCCCAACTTCCTTAACCCCCACTTTAAATGACTTGAGTTATTTAATTTTGGAGTTAATCCTTTTGAATTTCAAACTTTTGAAATTCTAGTGTGTTGATGTGTTAATAAAATAAGATAGTGTCTTATTTTATTTTGGTTAATAGTTTTGTCTTCTTGAGAGGTTGAGAGCTTTTTCTTCTTCTTCAAGTTTGACGAAGAACACGAAGAACGCTCAAGCTCCGACGAAGAACGCCGCTCCGCTCTTCTTCGTCTTCCGTGTCAACGAGAGGGAACACCGCTTCTTCCTCGGACAACCTTCGTCGGCGTACAAGGTTTCGCCAACGACGTATCACATCGGACGCACCTCTTCGTCATCGGATTTGACGAACGGCGACCGCGACGCCCGACCTCCGCGACGTTGTCTTCCGCGGGACGTTGTCAAATCTTCGAACCTATACCCGAGGTAGGGGTTGTTGATTATTGTTTAATTATTTTATCCTTGTTCGTGGTTCATGCATAACTGACGTATGGATTTTATAAAAGTGTTATTGTTTAACGTGAGGGGGCCGGACCGCTTGAACACGGCCGAAGCCCCTCCATCGTTCTTGTTGAATTGCTTTGCGGGTGGAAACAAGATGGCGTGGTGCCGTCGCACCACGCGGTTAATCGTGCGTTTATTTTACGCAACACCGTCGCGCGCGCACCATGGAAGAAACATCTTGAACGCGACACCGTCGCGCCGCGTTGAAAGAAATCAAGGCACGGCGGAGGGGCGCGGTGCCGTCACACCTCGCCGGATGACGAACACCGCGGCCGGTTCCAGGCCGCGGCGGAAGAGAAGACCGGCGGCTGGGCCGCCGGCGTCGGAAGCCGAAGAGGGGACCGGATTTTCCGGTCCCGTTGGAGAAAACCGGTCGGCCAGCTGGCCGGCCGGATGGCATTAAACCGGGGGAAATTAATCCCCCGGCCGGCTCACAAAACCCCCCTCTTAATGAGGGGGGCGGTTTCCATGAAGGGGGGGGGGCAACAGCCCCCCGGTTTTTCTCCAAGCTGGCCCCCACGTGGGGGCCGTTTTTTTCTGCAAAGGGCGCGGCAATTAGCTGTGCCGCCGCCTCCAAGAAAGCGGGGGCTTTGCCCCCCGCATGCCGCCTCCGTGCGCGCCGCCAGGCCGCCGCGCCACCGCCGGGCCGCCGCACCACCGCCGGGCCGCCGCGCTGCCGCGCCGCCAGCCGGTCGGGCCGACCCAGGGGGGGTCGGGCCGGGTCGACCCGGACCCGGACCCCCCATTTCGAATCAGATTCGGTCTTTTGGCCATAACTTGAGCCTCGAACCTTAGATTGACGAACCATCTGCGGAAACACGATCCTTGGATCGAGACGGTCGTTTCGGTATATCGCACTCAAGGTTTCGGATTACTTTGAGTTCGGCCGGGTCGGTTCGTTCACGAAACCAACCGGGCCTTCGGAGCGGAAATGCTCATATCTTGAGCTACGGACGTCCGATTGACGTGCCGTCAGCTTTGTTGTGTTCCTATTAGTGAGACGGATCTTTTGGCATACTCCGCCCGAGGTTTGGACGTAGGTGGAGTATGGTCGGGTTGGTTTTGCCTTAAGAACCAACCGGGCCCCGGGGACGAAAATGCCAATAACTCTCAGACCGGGCGTCCGATCGACGCGCCGTCTGTTGCGTTGAGTTCCTGTTAACGATACGGAACTTTTGGATACATCAACTGTGGACTTTGTGACAGTTGATGTATCAGCCTCTCGGCTCGATGAGCGGACCCTCCGAACGAGCTTGCTGTGTGCGGGAACCCTAGTGCTGGCTGCGACTGCTACTACTGCTACTACTGCTACTGTGACTGTGACGGCGACAGTACAGAGATCCTGTGTGGATTTGACGACGACGACTACAGCACTCAGCGATCCTACGTGGATCAGTGCTACAGGTCCTGTGTGGGCCCGATCCTGTGTGGGTCTGATCCTGTGTGGGTCCTTGCACTCAGCGGTCCTGTGTGAACCAGCGCCTACAGGTCCTATGTGGGCCCGATCCTGTGTGGGTCTTTGCGGGGGTTAGTTACCTATCGATCCTTCGTGGGTCCGACGACTTAGATGGATCAGAGATCATCTTTATCGTCCTTTTAAGAAGTTTACCTGTGTGAGCTGAATCTGTTGCTTTCCTGTGTGGATTGTGTAGTGCAATCCTGTGTGGATTACGTTTTGCTTTCCTGTGTGGAATACGTTTACTTTCCTGTGTGGACTGAGTTGTACTTGGGCTCGGAGGTTGGAGCGTATTTGAATTGATGACTTAGGTATCTGTATGGGCATATACCTAAGCAGTGTTGGTTGTTACTTTGTGATTGTACCTTTGTTCGTGGTTTATCCTTTGTGGATTTTGAGAGACCTTCAGGGGTCTCGGGGTCCCTACTGAGTAGCTTATACTCACCCCTGCACGGGCTTTGCCTGCACTACATTGTGTTGGTTGCAGACGACGGACAGCGTTGACCTTAGCTGAGGCTTGCAGAGCGGGACGGTACCCGGAGGTGGACCACTGGGCGGGACGTGCTCGGAGCGGACGGCGGGACCCGTGGAGCAGAGGAGCTATCTGTACCCACCCTTCAGGTGGGATTTCCAGTGGATAGCTCGGAGTAGTGGCTTTTACTTTTCAGTTGTTGTTTTCCCTTTCGAGTTGTACTTTACTTTCAGTTTGGGTTTGTATTCTGGCCCATTTACTTTTCCGCACTTTCAGTTGTACTCTGCTTTTGTTTAGTGTTTACTTTCCGCTTGCTTACTCTGTGGTGTCTGTTTACTTTTCAAAGGCAATGCCTTCCCTTTTTACCGGGATTTACACCTTGGTGCTAGTCGCCAGCCCCTGGCCTATGGAAGGCGGGCTTGGGGTAGTCACGGCACGGACCCCGAGGGCGGGTCGTGACAATATCATTGTGTTGCCCATCTCAATTAAGGAACAAGTGGGGTTGAGTGGTGAATAATAGTGAGTCACTCAACTAATCAAGAATAGATTTGAGTAATATATTTCAGTATGACATTGATAGGTAATTCTTGGTGGATTTTTTTTGAGGATTGACAACTTTTCTATATAACACTCATCTTAGTTTTTTTTCATTTTATTTCATGGATTCATTCACCACTGTAAACCCCCCACCATTTTGATTACTTTATTTTAAAACATAAATTACCAAAAATATAATAAATTATTAGAAATAATTAGTGATCCAAAATAGGATCCTTGACAGATAACCTTGTTTTTTTATTGTGCTGCACTATGAAAATAAATAATATTTTATACCATCCAATAGAAATTGCACTAAATATGTTCTAGAAAACATTTAATGGGTAAGGGGTCCTACTAAATCTTTTAGTGATTCCAATGGAAAGTGGATACCTTTGGAGGTAGGAACCCATAGATTACTAATGAGGAAACTTGATCAAACTAACTGTTGTATAGAATTTTACATGGCTAGTTAGGTACTCTTTTTTAAGACTTTTTATTTCATTTTATTGATTCCACTTTTGGTAAATCATCTTTATGATTTTTTTGTCTTTATTTCATTACTTATCGGCATAAATATATCCCAATAAATTCTTTACTTAGAATAAAATAAGGGAGAGGATAAGGGTGTTGAGGTTATAAAAGATTTGAAATGAGAGAGGGGTGGGGATATAACAATTTTCAACATAAAATATAATTTAATTAAAAAATAAAAAATAATACATAGGAGGCCACTGAGTACCCAAAACACCCCCACTAGGTACCCAACGACCCACTATATGACCAGTGAGGGGATAGAAATTTTTTATAATTGTGGTAAAATATAGAAGATATAACTTGGAGGATTGTATATTGAGAACATTGAGGCATGTTTTGAAATCTATGTTCTTAAGAGTAGATCCCCACCCCACTACTTTGGTAATAATATAGGTTTAAAATGTATCATATTAAGGATATAATTATGGAACATCACTCGACACTAGTTCTTAGTGTATAATAATCCTTATAGAACCTTTAGAAATAAGAGATTATAAGTGGAGTGTTTTTATTATTTCACTATAATAAAAACTCTTTGATTCTTGTGGAAGGATAGAATTTTATATTGAAGAGTATTTTTTAGTTTAATTATGTAACACCCCAAGATTTCATAGTGTGTTATTTCTTCAAATAATTCAATAACTTGCACTACACGCAACACCGAGTTCAATCACACCATGACATACAAAAAAAAATCCATTCAAAAGAGGTTATGAATAGTATTATCTAAATTTTAAACTTTATATAATCCTTATAATTTTAGAATCCATATTATGAGATATAATGCAAGAACAAATTCATTTTCAGTATTGCACTTTTATCAACTTTTAAAAGTGAACCCTTTTTAAATACAATATTTTAAACTTTTTGACTAAATGGGGACATCAAAAATTTAAAATGAAACATCCCAAGCTTCCACGGTACACTTTCTTTGAATAATACAGTAGCGTGTGTTGTACGCAACCTTGAGTTTTAACACACACCACAACCAATCAAACTAGCCGTTATGAATAGTAATACCTAATTTTTGAAATTATATATATTTTATATTTTAAAATGGACTTCATTTTTGGATTCGGAATATTGAATTTAGCCTAAGGTGAAATTTTGGTACTTTTCGGATAACTTTCATATTTTGATGAATAGTGAAAATTACTAAATTTTAATTAAAAACAACTTTTTTAATCAAAATAATTAATGGTGATAAATTATGAATTTTAGTGGTTTTAAAGTATATTTATAATATATTTTTACCATTTAATATAATTTTGGTCATTGGACATAATTTTACAATTAAACCGAACATAAACAAGTGTCAATCTTTTGATAGTTATTATCTCTTAAAAACACGCTTTTTGTTTTGACAGCGGGAATTAATTTTAAATTAATTTCTGCCACTTCTGTGATTTGAATTTAGGAAAATGGATTCCATATTTGGAATCAGGATGTTCAAATTGTGTAAATAGGTAACTTTTATTTTTAGACATTTTGAATAATTACTGCGGTAAATATTTTATTTACCATGGTTAAGGGTAAATCCGGTAAATAAGGGTTAAAAAATAATATTATAATAATACTAAATTACCCTAAAACGTTTCTTAACCCTATTGGTTGATACATGGCCGACCATGGTCATCTTTGGGTCGATTTTGGGACCCCATGGATCCACTTGTAAGTGATAATGACACTTTATTTTAATTAATTCAAAATAAATACAAAAATGACACAAGCATATATCTTTTAGAAAAACAATTGTTACATAGGGTTATATAAGTTGGATTTTAGATTATAAATATTAATTAGAAAGATAAATATCTTTCCTACATAATTATATTTTATTTATAATTTTTAGACATTAAATAATTTATTTTATTTATGACACAATGATGATGCAGTAATTACTATAATAGTGAAAAATTAAAATAATTGATATTATAAATACCCAAAAAAATATAATATGAAACTTTTAATGAATTAAACTAATTTTATAGGATAATATGATATATTAGGATTGATGTAATTGACTTTTTTCGAAGTAATCAATCTATTATGAGTTTCACAAAAATCAACTATTGAATAGTGTCAAAATTGACATAAAAGAGTTCTTAAAACAAATATTATATTATTAATTGATATTAAATTCCTAAAAATATAAGGTTCGTCCAAGAGACTTATTTCATGATAGTTTCATCATTAATGGACCACTTGGGTGTCTCTTGGATGTATATAGTAAGTTTATTAACCATATTATATAAAAATACAAAGAGACATTGTAAAAGTGAAACTAATTAACTTAGAGTTAATACTTAAAGATAAGGTTAATATAAGTACCCAAACCTGTCTAAATTCTATTGGTTGAGTGGTTTTCGACCTATCCCCACCTTAGCCTTTGAATATTCAACTTTGGAGCCATTGGAAACCGAATATGAATTTATTATAAATTAATATTTCTAGCTTTTCCAAAGGTGCCCCTCACCCCTCTTATAAAAGGGCACTCCTCCTTCTCATTTTTTCACACCTTAAAATCCTTTTGGTTCGGCCAAACTCTGCTCAAATACTCTCCCAACATCCCTCACTACAACCTAGAGGCCTTAGTTTGATCAAAAAGCCAATCTAAGGAGCCCTTTTGATCAAATCAAAAGGAAGAATCCGAAGAAGAGGTAATGATTTCACCACCCTTTTCTAAGTTCCTTTCTTCTTCCACTTCCTCTTTCTTTGTTCTTACCATTCTAAAATAATAACTCCAGTATCTTACATATACTGTGATGTTATTATAAATATGGTACAACCATATTCAGTATTCTATCCACCCTTTGAATAACATGTCACCATACGTGCGTACGTACGGCTTACCGTCTCCACGTCGTGGTGTAATTGTTATTCAATATATTATTATTTGGATGGGTATAATAATGATATATAACTCATGTAAATAATAAATATAACATGTTAATGATTCTTTATATATGATATACCATCCATTTATATATTATTTTAATATCAAAAGAATGATATTGTCGCTCGTGCGTACGTACGGACTACCGTCTCCACGAACGCGATGAGATTCATTCTCCATCATATCCATTCAAGTATAATTATCATTTGATGATTTAAAAATGATGTTTAAGGACTTGATATAATTCTGGATATGAATAATAAACAACCTATCCTTTACAAAAATGTCTTACGTAACAAAACATATAAAAGAAAACAAGTAAGTTAACACCCGAAACGACGATAATTCTAAGATATTATTAACAAATCAATGTTAAAAGATCATATATGATATAATATTAATATATATGATTCTTGTATAATTTAATAACAATTATTTCACCATTATACAGGAGGTTAACCTACCCCATCCAAGGAAAAGTACAAGGTAAGGGTTATTTCACAATCTCTTCATTATCCGAGGTTGTTTATATGTAATAATCTACTGGGATCTCTTTATCATCCACATCCAGGTTTCTTAAAAATGTATTTCAAAACATTTTTACTATTTACTAGAATATGAGTTAAAGTCATTTATACCCTTTTTGACTTTTATAAGTGGTTTATAAAGGAATCTTTCCGTCGTTTTCAAAACAAGGTCCCTTTTTAACCTTTTCGACAGAATTAAGGTAAGAATGTTTTTTTTAACTTATACGGCGGGTGCGGCTAATTTCCACCGTTATAAAATCTTCAAAACTTCCCTTACAAGCTTATAAGAATATTTTCAAAGAAAATGTTTTATTTTATATGGATCTTAAATTATTTCACAATAAAAAGAGATATTTCTTTAAAAAGAATTTTGATTTCATCTATGTCAACATCCTTTGATGGATTTTACGCTTATTTGAAGTTGATTTATTGTAATACAAAGCTTCTATATTGTATTGAAGGTTTTGTGATATGTTTGACTGTGGATGTGCTATTTTTATACCATTCATAGTTTATGGTGAAATTATTGAAATTTCGTATGCTAGTTTTAATACGAATGTTTATGTTATGTTTAAACCTTTTCATATGGGAATGCATTGGACTTAGTAAGTGACGGGTGGAGCCCGCTATAGCTCCTCGATGCATCGGTAGGTCTCATGAGACAAACTAGTGTCTTGGCACAAGGCCTTGACAAAATCTTATTTGTAGTCTTGGCACGAGGCCTTGACTATGTGGTTATGATAGTCTGGCATTATGCATTCCAACATTATGAAAGTGGTTATTGATTTTTGCATGTGATTATTCGATTAGTAGAATATCCATGTGAATAAGTAAATGGAATTATTTAATTTTATTTATGCCATACCATTTTGAAAGTTTATGTTTGAAAGGATTTTGTTTTAGTTATACATTGCCTTAAAAGTTTATTCTTATTTATAAAAGTTTCCGCTATATTGTTATCCTTACTGGGCATTTGAGCTCACCCCTTTTCTATGTTTTATTTTTTCCAGGAAGTGAAGAAGTAAGTTATGAATGACCTGCAGGGATATTATGTGGGGATATGAGTGTGGATTATGGAGACAATATTTTGTTGTAGTAGTTTTTCGTTTAATGATGTAATGTAAAACTTATGAATATATCTAGTGTTTCCAAGGCTACTAAACCAAACGGTCTTTCGAGATTTGATCTTTCTTGTGATCATGCCAATGTTATGTAATAATGCACCAACTCTGGGTAACTAGGGTCGGGGCGTTACAGTTGGTATCAGAGGAAGTTTAGTACAAACCTTGGAAGCTATATTTAGATAAACTCTGATTAGAGCACGTATACCTAAGATGAACTTTGAGGATTAGTATAGAAGAACTTCCTAGAATTTTGGTATTGTAGAGATTTTGTGAGTTTTCCGAGCAATAAATCCTTGTCTGGATACGAGCAGGTAGAGGCGGCTCTGGCACAGATGTACCTAGGGGTAAAACCTGAAAACACCGCTTTGAGCTAGACTCGAACGGGAACTGGTGCACAACAACGGGCCTTGCTGCACTCTTGGTTACGACACTCCCGGGGGATATGCTTAGGATAATTCTCATTTTCATTACAAACCATTATGAAGGGTTTATGAGTATATACATCCTCAAAGGAGACATTTTTATGATTATGGATTATATCCATAAATAGTTCAATTTATGTTAAGTGTTTTATAAGTATGGGATTATGTATTTTGATTCATAAACTGATCTAGTGTATGCAATTGTTTAGAAATGGAGACCAGTAGAAGGAATGAGAACTCCAGAAATGCACATGATCCAAAGAGAAGGAAGGATCATATCTTTCATGGTCTTAAGCTAGAATTTATAAGAGAAATAGTCTCCCATGTATTATCATCATATGAAGAAATAACATCATGTGTTGATAAGATAAGTAAAGAGTTTACTGAGTCCTATGGCTTTGAAGGGAAGCAAGAGAAGAAAAGTATGGAAGAGAGATAGATGGATAAAGGGAAGAGGGAAAAGAAGAATTTTCCCATATGTGGTAACTGTGGAAAGAAACACCCTGGAACTTGCCTGAAAGGAATGGGAGTTTGTTATAAGTGTGGAGGAAAAGGGCACAAAGTACGTGACTGCAAGGGTAAGAAAATGGTTTCAAATGTACAATGCTTCATTTGCAAGGAGTTTGGACACTACGCGAACCTATGTCCCAGTCATCAGACTATGCCGCAAATGATGTTATTGGATAATAATCAAGTTATGATACTACCACAGATGAAGAGGAATGATTAGAGTTCTTATGTTGATTATGTCAATTGAGTGTTGTATCAACAATGTACTTGTTATAATAATTATGGAGTATATAAGGATTATACTGCAGTACTATTTCATTAAGGACTTGAGATTGTGTGGAACAAAGAAAAGTGACTCGATAGCAGGATAAATTTTTGGAAAATATATGGTTGAGAGAATAATAAATCATAATATAGTTCTGATACTGAGGTAGTGATTTTGGAATAATATGTGATTGTTCTGGATAAATTATATTGGATATTCTTGACTAACTTGGAACTGATTAATGATTTGTATATTCCATCATTGTTGGGGTTTAAAACATTTTTGGATTAATCAAGTATATCCAGCATTCTATATGGAATAAGGGAGCATGAATGTAATCAATAAGGAATATGGTAATACATGATGAAGGTATTCATATGATATTATGGGGTAAAAAGGATCTATATTATGTTTACCTTACTTATAAATGTTAGACTGTGAGTTTGGACAGAAGTATTTTGGATAGTTCTAGTTTGGATTATTTTGGATTTCCATAAAAGGACAACCCGGAGGTCGGGCGGCAACCCGTCGCGTCCGGCAAGGCTGCGAGACTTGAACCCGCAACCGAAGGGCGACAAGGGAGTATCACCTACCACTAGCCCATGAGATGTCCTGGATTAAATAATGTAGTATTTATTAAAAGATCATGTAGATGAATTATAAATTCATTTATTTTGGAACCCTATACGAATAGTGTAAATAGAATTTTTTTACATTCTATTATCTTTTAGAGTGAAAGATGAGTTTGTGGTAGAAATTTATTAATGGATAAAACTCTAATTATAAAGTAAGTATATCTCCTTATGATCTTAGCCAATCTCATAAATAAATTCCTCAATATTAAGAAAAGAAAATTAGAACAAAAATGTTTTCCTAGATGGTACCTTAAATCATCACTAATTTATGGCTTTGGGATTGTTAGCCTTTTCATAGCCATGTTCTCTACCACTCTCCATCAGATAATTGATGGTTAGATTTTTCTTCCATATCCATATTTTACTACATGGAACCCTAGTATGTGTTCTTTTCGGTAATCTTCATACTTTCCACTCTTTATTTTAAATAGAGGCCTCGTTAATTCATTTTTCGATGTGGGATTTCAACTAAGATATTTTGAAATGTCAAAAATGTGTTATCCTAATACCCTATGTTTTGTTGAACCGATGGTATTTTAAATCATCATAGATTGATGAATTTAAGGACCTAAATTTTATACTTGTTTGTGATTGATGACCTCAATCACTACCTATAAATATTTACGTTTTTCCTCCAATTATATGTCTCTAAATGCCACCAATTTTCTCCTAATCGAGATCATAATTTGGTGGTGACCCTTTCATTTCTCTTTTCCTCATATTAAGAATAAATTTTAGTAACCCAATTTCCGATGTGGGTTTTCCCACAAAGATATTTTTTATTTTCAACCTTTTATTTTCGAAGAACAATTTCAAATTGCGAGGACGCAATTTATTGAAGGAGGGGAGAATGTAACACCCCAAGATTTCATAGTGTGTTATTTCTTCAAATAATTCAATAACTTGCACTACACGCAACACCGAGTTCAATCACACCATGACTTACAAAAAAAAAAGCCATTCAAAAGAGGTTATGAATAGTATTATCTAAATTTTAAACTTTATATAATCTTTATAATTTTAGAATCCATATTATGAGATATAATGCAAGAACAAATTCATTTTCAGTATTGCACTTTTATCAACTTTTAAAAGTGAACCCTTTTTAAATACAATATTTTAAACTTTTTGACTAAATGGGGACATCAAAAATTTAAAATGAAACATCCCAAGCTTCCACGGTACACTTTCTTTGAATAATACAGTAGCGTGTGTTGTACGCAACCTTGAGTTTTAACACACACCACAACCAATCAAACTAGCCGTTATGAATAGTAATACCTAATTTTTGAAATTATATATATTTTATATTTTAAAATGGACTTCATTTTTGGATTCGGAATATTTAATTTAGCCTAAGGTGAAATTTTGGTACTTTTCGGATAACTTTCATATTTTGATGAATAGTGAAAATTACTAAATTTTAATTAAAAACAACTGTTTTAATCAAAATAATTAATGGTGATAAATTATGAATTTGAGTGGTTTTAAAGTATATTTATAATATATTTTTACCATTTAATATAATGTAGGTCATTGGACATAATTTTACAATTAAACCGAACATAAACAAGTGTCAATCTTTTGATAGTTATTATCTCTTAAAAACACGCTTTTTGTTTTGACAGCGGGAATTAATTTTAAATTAATTTCTGCCACTTCTGTGATTTGAATTTAGGAAAATGGATTCCATATTTGGAATCAGGATGTTCAAATTGTGTAAATAGGTAACTTTTATTTTTAGACATTTTGAATAATTACTGCGGTAAATATTTTATTTACCATGGTTAAGGGTAAATCCGGTAAATAAGGGTTAAAAAATAATATTATAATAATACTAAATTACCCTAAAACGTGTCTTAATCCTATTGGTTGATACATGGCCGACCATGGGCATCTTTGGGTCGATTTTTGGACCCCATGGATCCACTTGTAAGTGATAATGACACTTTATTTTAATTAAGTCAAAATGAATACAAAAATGACACAAGCATATATCTTTTAGAAAAACAATTGTTACATAGGGTTATATAAGTTGTATTTTAGATTATAAATATTCATTAGAAAGATAAAAAGCTTTCCTACATAATGATATTTTATTTATAATTTTTAGACATTAAATAATTTATTTTATTTATGACACAATGATGATGCAGTAATTACTATAATAGTGAAAAATTAAAATAATTGATATTATAAATACCCAAAAAAAATATAATATGAAACTTTTAATGAATTAAACTAATTTTCTAGGATAATATGATATATTAGTATTGATTTAATTGACTTTGTTCGAAGTAATCAATCTGTTATGAGTTTCACAAAAATCAACTATTGAATAGTGTCAAAATTGACATAAAAGAGTTCTTAAAACAAATATTATATTATTAATTGATATTAAATTCCTAAAAATCTAAGGTTCGGCCAAGAGACTTATTTCATGATAGTTTCATCATTAATGGACCACTTGGGGGTCTCTTGGATGTATATAGTAAGTTTATTAACCATATTATATAAAAATACAAAGAGACATTGTAAAAGTGAAACTAATTAACTTAGAGTTAATACTTAAAGATAAGGTTAATATAAGTACCCAAACCTGTCTAAATTCTATTGGTTGAGTGGTTTTCGACCTATCCCCACCTTATACTTTGAATAGTCAACTTTGGAGCCATTGGAAACCGAATATGAATTTATTATAAATTAATATTTCTAGCTTTTCCAAAGGTTCCCCTCACCCCTCTTATAAAAGGGCACTCCTCCTTATCATTTTTTCACACCTTCAAAGCCTTTTGGTTCGGCCAAACTCTGCTCAAATACTCTCCCAACATCCCTCACTACAACATAGAGGCCTTAGTTTGATCAGAAATCCAATCTAAGGAGCCCTTTTGATCAAATCAAAAGGAAGAATCCGAAGAAGAGGTAATGATTTCACCACCCTTTTCTAAGTTCCTTTCTTCTTCCACTTCCTCTTTCTTTGTTCTTACCATTATAAAATAATAACTCCAGTATCTTACATATACTGTGATGTTATTATAAATATGGTACAACCATATTCAGTATTCTATCCACCCTTTGAATAACATGTCACCATACGTGCGTACGTACGGCTTACCGTCTCCACGTCGTGGTGTAATTGTTATTCAATATATTATTATTTGGATGGGTATAATAATGATATTTAACTCATTTAATAATAAATATAACATGTTAATGATTCTGTATATATGATATACCATCCATTTATATATTATTTTAATATCAAAAGAATGATATTGTCGCTCGTGCGTACGTACGGACTACCGTCTCCACGAACGCGAGGAGATTCATTCTCCATCGTATCCATTAAAGTATAATTATCATTTGATGATTTAAAAATGATGTTTAAGGACTTGATATCATTCTGGATATGAATAATATACAACCTATCCTTTACAAAAATGTCTTACGTAACAAAACATATAAAAGAAAACAAGTAAGTTAACACCCGAAACGACGATAATTCTAAGATATTATTAACAAATCAATGTTAAAAGATCATATATGATATCATATTAATATATATGATTCTTGTATAATTTAATAACAATTATTTCACCATTATACAGGAGGTTAACCTACCCCATCCAAGTAAAAGTACAAGGTAAGGTTTATTTCACAATCTCTTCATTATCCGAGGTTGTTTATATGTAATAATCTACTGGGATCTCTTTATCATCCACATCCAGGTTTCTTAAAAATGTATTTCAAAACATTTTTACTATTTACTAGAATATTAGTTAAAGTCATTTATACCCTTTTTGACTTTTATAAGTGGTTTATAAAGGAATCTTTCCGTCGTTTTCAAAACAAGGTCCCTTTTTAACCTTTTCGACAGAATTATGGTAAGAATGTTTTTTTTAACTTATACGGCGGGTGAGGCTAATTTCCACCGTTATAAAATCTTCAAAACTTCCCTTACAAGCTTATAAGAATATTTTCAAAGAAAATATTTTATTTTATATGGATCTTAAATTATTTCACAATAAAAAGAGATATTTCTTTAAAAAGAATTTTGATTTCATCTATGTCAACATCCTTTGATGGATTTTACGCTTATTTGAAGTTGATTTATTGTAATACAAAGCTTCTATATTGTATTGAAGGTTTTGTGATATGTTTGACTGTGGATGTGATATTTTTATACCATTCATAGTTTATGGTGAAATTATTGACATTTCGTATGCTAGTTTTAATACGAATGTTTATGTTATGTTTAAACCTTTTCATATGGGAATGCATTGGACTTAGTAAGTGACGGGTGGAGCCCGCTATAGCTCCTCGATGCATCGGTAGGTCTCATGAGACAAACTAGTGTCTTGGCACAAGGCCTTGACAAAATCTTATTTGTAGTCTTGGCACGAGGCCTTGACTATGTGGTTATGATAGTTTGGCATTATGCATTCCAACATTATGAAAGTGGTTATTGATTTTTGCATGTGATTATTCGATTAGTAGAATATCCATGTGAATAAGTAAATGGAATTATTTAATTTTATTTATGCCATACCATTTTGAAAGTTTATGTTTGAAAGGATTTTGTTTTAGTTATACATTGCCTTAAAAGTTTATTCTTATTTATAAAAGTTTCCGCTATATTGTTATCCTTACTAGGCATTTGAGCTCACCCCTTTTCTATGTTTTATTTTTCCCAAGAAGTGAAGAAGTAAGTTATGAATGACCTGCAGGGATATTATGTGGGGATATGAGTGTGGATTATGGAGACAATATGTTGTTGTAGTAGTTTTTCGTTTAATGATGTAATGTAAAACTTATGAATATATCTAGTGTTTCCAAGGCTACTAAACCAAACGGTCTTTCGAGATTTGATCTTTCTTGTGATCATGCCAATGTTATGTAATAATGCACCGACTCTGGGTAACTAGGGTCGGGGCGTTACAAATTATTTAACCCATGGTCCCTTAATTTCATAGTCATGGATATACCAATTCAAATAAGTAATCCCACCCTTTCATATTGTACACACCTATTTTTGAAGGATATATCCATTTGGATTTAATTCCATCTTTTTTATCACACCACATAAAATTAGTAGAATAGATTGTACTAACTTAGTGAATAGATATTCATATTAGATTACACCAAATTAGATCTATAGTTTAAATCATAATTGGTAGTGAATTGGTATGACCCACCAGGAAAACTTTTTCAGTCTTGGGCCAAAATTTTTGTGTCCCAATAATTCTATTAGATATTATAGTTCCCATAGAAGAATAATTTTACTTTTAATCACCTTATACTAATGTTTCATGTAAAGTGAAAGTTGAACCATCAGAGCACTATATTGCATGATCATATGTGTGTGCATGTGGATATTATGGTTCATTGCTACCATATTATTTCAATCTATCACTTTATCATTTTTGAATAATGATAATTTTTTCTCATTTATAGGATGGTCCCACTCTCTTCCATTTTTCACTATGGAATTACAATCCTTCAACCCCTTTTCTACTGCATTAAAATAAATGAAATATTTTAAAACAGACAAAACTAAAAAAATCTAGTTAAATTTTAAAATATTTAAAATACACTTTCATTTTGAAAATCAAGAATCATACACTCTTGGAAAAAAACATTAATAAATAAAGTTATCTTTTGATTTGACCCTTTATATAGTAGAGAATAAAATTTTATTAGAGAAACAAGTGTACATTTCCATGAACATGTAGATTTTTTATTATCTAAATTCATCCTATTTAAATCTATTAAAATTCCTCAGTTTTTCATATACTCATAGGCACCATTGTGGCTATGTACTTATTTTTTATGAATGTTTATGTACTAAAGTAATATATTTTTTGAATCGAACCTATTACTACATTCAAATAATTGAACCAAAAAGTGTCTCCATGTTTTAAAAATTGTTGTATGGCCTTGATTTATTAAGATTTTTAAAAAATCACACTATTTTCTTCATAGTTACCAAACATAATTCTCTTGGGATGTAATATGCATTGTTGTTTCCTTTACACATTAGATGGAATTTCTTATATTATACTTAGACATAAAAATTTATAACATTTTGAGTTGAGTTCCAATCATTGGATAATATCTTATATGGAATTTAATCTCAACCCTAAGGAATTTTTATACACTAACTCCATTGAAAGTCCCATTGTTAGTATATCTAAAAAAAATTGGATCAATAAAAAAATAACCAAAGTTATGATATCATCTTAAATATACTGCCTCATATATCCATCTATGAAACTAATTTGTATCAATTTTTTATTATATGTATTTCTATAATCCCTACTAAATGTTTCTGTATTATCACAATGTATAATTATTTTGTACATTAGCATAGGCCTTAATTTTAGATCTAATTAGAGAGATATAATCCATTTTTATTATTTTCTTGTATCTATCAGAGTAATAAAATAAAATGACATTATGGAGTATATTATAAAATTTGGTTTTTTATCCCAAATATATCACTCTACCACAAATTGTAAAAATACCACCACTTTTAAAAGAGTGATCCTCAATATTAATAATAAAACATACATAAGAAAAACCATTAAATACCCTTGGATTCCCACTATAGAATATACAAAAAACCATATTACCCTTCAACTTTCCAACAATATATGCAATATCATCTCTTGTACTCTTAATATCATAAATGCTACACCTGATAATCCTTGCATTTATAATTGACCAACTTCCCTACAAATATTTGGTTGTATCCTACTACCAGAATCATATGGGGTCAAAACTAATGAATAATAAAACTATTAAAACATTTTTTAAATATTTTCAATGTAATTATAATGGGAAAGTAAAATATAATTTTTATTCCTAATAATTTTAATTCTAAATATAACATCCACTTAACCCAAATCCTTTATATCAGTGTTTCAAGATAAAACATAATTTCCCTCATTTACTTGATTCATATAAATTGAAAAAATTAACATGTCATCAAAAAATAAAAAATAAAAACACCTTGATTATTATGGAACCTACTATAAACACATTAATTAGCTTGGTTAACTACAAACCCATTTAATAAAACCACATCATTAAATTTCTCATGTCATTATTTTGGAGCATGTTTTAATATATATAGGGACCATAAAAATTTTTAAACATTATTTTCTTTTCAAGGTATAATTAATTCATATGGTTTTCCATATATATTTCTTTAATTAATTAACCATTTAATAGTTCTATTTTAATATTCGTATGGTGAATTCAAATGATATATATAAGCTAATCTGAGGATGATAATAATATAATAAATCCTAGATATGGGAGTATAAGAATAAAAATAATCAATTCATTCCTTTTGAGTGAATACCTTGGCCACTAATTTAAATTTATATTTCTAAACTATGCCATCAAATTTTCTTTTCCTCCTAAATAATCATTTATAACCCATCGATTGTGAGCCTTGTGAAATATCAACTAATATCCAAGTATTTATCCTAATTATAAAGTTCACTTTATCATTTATAATTTCCTTCCAAATAAATTAACCATAAGATGATATATCTCTTTTTTAAGTTTTAATACATGCTTTATATTAAGAGAAACTAGAGATTGTTTAAAAATACTAACACAATTTCCTTAAAAAAAGTATATATATAAATCAATATTCCTCAATTTTAAAAAGCTTGTGAAAAGTTGTAGTTATTGATTTATAAAATATATCATCTATTTATTCAATAACTATGTTAACAACTAATAAATCCTTGGATTATAAAATTATGAATATATAAGCTTTACAATGCTTCATATATCCAAAAAATATGAAATCAATACCTCTTTTAACAAAAATTTTCTTTTAGGTTTAGGTGCTATTTTAATTACATGAAATCTACAAGCTTTTAAATAATTGATATTTGGTTTCCTATGATTATATAATCCATATAAATTAATATAATTTCCTTTCATGGTAACCCTAATTAATATGTGACATGAAGTTAATAATGTATCTCCCTAAAACCCTATTCAGATATAAAAGATAGACATCATGGAATTAACCACTTTAATTAATGTTTTATTCTTTATCTCAACTACACCATTCTATTGGCGGTGTCTAGGGATTCATCACTTCATGTATGATTCATTGAGATTCAAAAAATAAATTTCTATAATATTCTCTTCTATAATTGGATCTGAGGCATTTAATTATAAGCCTGTATTTATTTTCAAATTTATTTCTATAAATAATTAATTTATCTACAACTTTATATTTGGAATATAAAATATAAACATGAAAAAATACATGACAATCATTAATTAAAGTTTTAGAGTACTTTTTATTACATGTGGTAGGTGTAGTTTGAAAATAAAATACACCGATATGTATTAATTCTAACAAATTTCTTTTCCTTTTTATAATAAGAAATGGTTTCCTAACTATTTTAGTTTTCATTCATGTAATATACTATTATCATTGTCATCCATGTTATGTAATAATTAAATTTATATCATTTTGTGTATTTTTTTATAATTTATGTGCCCTAAATAACTATATCATAAATCTAAATACTCTAACAAGTAAGTATAAATGACATTTGTATTTAATTTAAATAATACATTATATATATTCCCCTTTTCAATAAAGACCAAACTTTTGGATATAAATTTTTTTCCTCACATACAAGATTAAAACCATTTTTATTCATCAATATACCTACAATCACAGTTGAAAAGTGTTCCATAGGATTTTTCTCATATTTATTCTTACATAGATGAGAATCCCACTGGAAGTGTCCTGGATTTCCATATAAGTAACATTCCCCTTTATTCTTATTTAATTGTACCTTTCCCTTTGAAGGATGACTTATATGTTTAAGTCCCTTTGAGAACACAAATGGGTTAACTACCTTACCAACAAGGACCTTATATTTATCTTCCTTCAGTACATTTACCATCTTATTATTCTTATATTATTTCTCAATTTAATAATAGTTGATTAACTCCTTGGGTTTTCTCTTATCCTTTATATAATGTCTAACATTATTCTATGAATGAAAGAGTTTATAAATTATGGATATTTGTTGGTATCATCCATATTTTTTTTCTTTGAATGTTGAAAAATGTGTTAAATTTCATAAAAATTCCATATGATGGATCTACTATATACTATTTTGTATGATATAAATTTTCTTATAAATAACTACTTTCTCGCAACATCATCAATGACATATTTTTACTCCCTAATAACAAAATATCATTACCTGTCACAAGTTATTTATATTAATCAAATATGTAACTGACTAATGTGTTAAGTATGTTTCCTCAACACATGAGATCATTATTCTATCATTTATACCTTGTTAGAGAGAAAAGTAGAGTGTATCATTTTTAGATCTTGAGTGTTTTTTGAGTCAAAAATCATACACCATATTAATAATTAAGAATATTAAGTGGATAATTTTTATCTAACTTCACAGATTACCTGATAGAGATTGAATATCTATGATAGAAGATCCTTTGAGAGTTAGAGATTCCTTTGGTGTGTGTCAGATTACAATATCAGAATCATTAGAAGAGAACCTGAGAGTGGTAAAACCAAATTTAAGCTCATTATCCTCATAATTTTGAATAGGTTTTTGATTTTTGGGATTAAAAGGCCTAAGGTGGGGAGAATTTAATGACTCTATTTTTTCCTTGTAAAACTTTGTAATATTTTAATGAATATTTGTTGATCTTGGAATGGAGTTGGCATAGGATTCCAGGGGTTAGGGAGCATCAGTGTTGATATAATAAAAATATAAAAAAACTATATCAAAAGTTCATAGTTTTCTAAAATAATGGAATATCTTTTAAATGGTTTTTCATATGGAAAATCTAATGTTTATATTAAATTAGGAATGTGGTTTTTACCCTAGTTGTAAAATAACATTTTTGTGCATCGAGTGTTTGGTTTAAGAGTGGTTGTGGGCGGAATAATAATTAAAGAAATTATTCAATTAATTTATTATTTATTAATTATAAAGACATAAATTACTCCTATATATAATTTAAATTATGATAAAACCCTATGGTTAGCCACATAACCCTAGGTATTGGAGAGGATCATGGAGAATAGAGTGGCAGATGGAGACAGGGTCATGGATCGTTGATCGAATTTCCAAGGAGTTGTCTTTGCTAATGAATATCTTGGATATTTCCAATGATAATGATGTAAAACCATTATTTATTAGTGATAAACCCAAAATTGAGGTAGGAATTTTGTTTATATTGATTTAATCCCTATTTTGATTATCCCTAATCGAAAACATATTAATCCCTTTAACAGATTAATTCATGGGTTGATGTTTATTTTATGGTTGATGTTTATCTTCCTTTAATTAGGAAATGATAATGTTAATTTGATCTTTGTTTATACCTTGTTTTTGAAACATTATAAATCAATGTATTGAGGCCAACTTGAATAATGGAAAATGTTTGTTCCACACACTTTTGTTTCACACTTTTGTCCCCTCTTTCTCTGTACGTTCGTCTTCAGTGTTTCATTTGACCGGTAGTTCAACAATACCAAAAAATCAATCATTGAACATTTTATATTTAGAAAAAAATATCATATAAATAGTTTTGGTTTTGGAATCAAAGTCATTATTGAGGGGTGGTGATGATGACAGAGGATTATGAGTTTGGATTAGGTATTTTTCATCTAGCGGGATTGGCGATCTGATGATGTGGTGTAGTGGGAGGTGGTTCTCGAGTGGATGGGTTGCCGAAATTTGGCCACTGATGATGGTTAATTCATGATAAATATTTGAGTTATTTTTACATTATTGGAGACAAATATTTAGATGGTGGCTTCATGGGAGAGACTTATAGAACAACCTGTAAATTCTTACACGGCATGTAGTTCATATGAACATACATCGTGTCGACCTCTTGGCACAGTGGATATGATTATGCACTTAGATAAATATCAAAAATCCTACATCTATATCACATGACATTTGACCTTATGTTGGCATCCCAGCATGCACCCCTAGGTTACACATCTACCATCACAGTCAGGTATATATGCATGGCTAGTGTACATGGGCATGACCAGCGTACACAAGTGAAGACATAGATAGAGTACCTGAAAATGGATAGAGTATCTTTGGATAGTAGGAGTACATGGGAACAACTAGTATACATGGAAAAATCTAAAGTAAAAAATTCATGGGACATAGTACATGATCACAGGATAGAGGACACGGGTATACCCATACTAGCTAAGACACATTGTGTATTCCCTATACATGTCGTGTACTTATTATATTTTTGGTTGAGGCCCTCATTCTATTTAGTATATATGATTATCTATAGGGTGTGTTCCCTTGGTCCATCCCTATGAGTGTATAGTGAGGTATCACATTCTAAGCATTGAATGAGTGATACCCTCTATAGATTAGTCTTGGATATATTCAGGTATCCCTGTATGTGGCATGGGGTGTGATCCTCTATCATTCATCCATGGGTTGCAT
Organism: Viscum album; assembly: GCA_963277665.1. Classification (NCBI taxonomy): domain Eukaryota; kingdom Viridiplantae; phylum Streptophyta; class Magnoliopsida; order Santalales; family Viscaceae; genus Viscum; species Viscum album. Next base: position 374,037,706 of record OY728142.1, on the reverse strand, counting down.
CTAGTATCCCTTTACTGACTTCCATATCATGTGATCCCCATCCGATTTGATTAGTCTATGTAGGATTTGGTATCCCCCATATTCCCTAGGTCTGATCCCTTATCTATGTATTGACATCTTCTAAGTTTCAGTGTGTATTTCTTCATGGAGAGGCATGATAGGCACAACCCCTCAGATGAGAGACATCAGTGTTAGTAATAACTAAGGAGTGCGTTTTCTTGGATGAACATTACCTTAAAGCCTTGACTATAATCCTAGGTTATAAATTTGGTTGTGAATTTACTTTGAGACTTGGTGTCTATCTTGGGTATATCTTCCTTGATTTTATCCTTTATTATAAGATTACTCTCTTTGGGGATTTGTGTTTGGTGATTTTGGGGTGTCCTACTAGGTATGTTATACTCACCCCTACATGGGATCTTCCTAAATGTTTCTTGTCTTATCCAAATGATAGGTATTTTCATGGAGTCCTAGGTGTACTGAGAGTAGGTGGAGCATATTTTAGCTTGATGAACCAAAGTAGGTTCCAAGAGTTTCATTTGATAGAATTCCCTTCTTACTAAAAATGTGGACTCTTTTATAGTTTTTTTATGAATTTTATTTTCACCTTTTTTCATTCTTTTTTCATACTATTATGTGGTATCTGGTTGTATGCATGCATCTTGGTAATAGTTGTATCTTTCCATTATTAATTATATTAGTGTTTGGAGATGTGTGTGTGTGTGAAGTTATATTTAGTTAAGGCCTCCCATGTGTGTGATATTCCTACTAATCACTTGTCTCAAGCCACTAGCCTCTTGGAGGTGTTATTGGGTGTCACTCTCATCTTTCTATCAGTCAGGCAGGCTTTGGCGGGTCACTTCATGACATAAATAATCAATAAAGTATTTATTAAGATATTCTACACCATGGTATGAGTGTAGTTTCATAATATTCCTAACTAGATGTTTCTCAACTTAATTCTTATATTATTTAAATCTATCAAATTAATTTGAAATATGTCTCATTAAGTAGATATGTCCATATACACTAAAATTGTCAGTAAAAGTTATAAAGTATGAGTTTCCACACCTTAATTTAATTGAAAATGGTCAAAAAAAATAGTATTAACTAAGTCAAGAATCTCGTTAGCCCTTTCACCTTTTCCATTAAATAGGTATTTAGTCATTTTTCCTCGTAAAACTGAATGACATACACTAAGTGGTTTTAGTTCAAATGAATCCAAATATCCATCTTGGTGTAATATGGATAAATACTTTTTGTTTACATGACCAAGTCAGTGATGCCATAGTTGGGTGCGGTATGAGTCATGTGAAATAGTTTCATTATCAATTTTCATTACTTGTTTCATATAATCCAACATATAAAGACCATAATTTAAATATTTGTTACCATAAAATATGCTTTATATATAAAATAAGCAACATTTATTCCCAAATTTTAAAATAAATTCATCTCTATCAAGTTTGGATACAAATATAATGTTTTGGGTGACTAAAAAAACATAATAAAAATATTTTAAAACCAAAATCATTTTCATCGGAAACGTGAGGTGGTAGTCCCAAGTATCCAAAAAAATAAGTTTGGATCTTTTGGATACTCATAGATCTACCTAAATCCCTAGAATATTCCATAATTTACTTGGTTCCTATATTTTAATACATATGTGAGCACCACATGAAGTATCTAATACCCAATTTATGGAAACATATAAATTTCACTTGATAATAAACACACATGAATATTCTCATTGCTTCTTTGTCTAGGTGAATTTTTTCATCTAGTGGACCTTATTTCCACATGAAAAAATAATATTATGTTCCCTTGCATGTCCCTTGATACTTATCTTCTTGAAATGGAATTGTAAAGAATCTTTTGATTTAGATATATTCATATGTACTTTCCTTTTATTCACTATAAGTATATAAGGATTTTCATGATTCATATCTTTTTCAACTTGTAAAATTAGTGTGAGAAGATTATGGAGAGACTTATCTATGTTGTTCATATTGAACTTAACAATAAGACTAGATATACTCTGAGGGATTGATGAAATAGTGAGATTTGTGCACGTTTCTTTGAGAATCTTAAGCACTAGAACCAATAAGAACTCAATGTAGCCAATGATTTTGACTATATGAGGCCTAGATGTCATACCTTATCAAGGTTTTATTTAAAATAAAAACTTGGATATCTCAAACCATTACTATCTTTCTCTCTCCTGATAAAGACCATGGAAATACTAGATCATGTTATAGGTATCTATTTCTTCATGTGACTTCAAGATTTCATTATAAATGTATGAAATCATTAAACACTAAACATCAAATGAATTGTTTAGGTGTTTATCATAGACAAAAAACTCTTCATCACTCACCTCCTTGGTAGGTGGATCAAGAAGTAAGGGTTATAGCATGTAAGACTTCTGTTCATGGAATAACACTACTTGTAAGAATCTTAAACCATTCCTAGAAGTTACTATCAGTTAAGAGATAGTCTTTATCGATAATTTATCACATGAATAATGTGTTTAAGGATATTTTCATTATTATATAATATTAAAAGAGAAAATTATTAGTACTTAACTTTATTTAAATTTGTGTGTGACATAATAATAATTTTTACTTTTATTAAATCACCCACTATTTTACCAATCCCCAACAACATTCACCATTGGAATTGGAATGTCTAGTTACTAGGAAATTCTAGTGGAAAGGTCCATATGCACCTTCTCATAACCCATGAAAGGGATCAGTCAATTACTTGAAGTTATTTAGGTAGGAAGGTATTTTCTAACTGTGGGATTACAGCTCTTGGATCCTTTGAGTGGACTCCACAATACAAAAACCATTCCTTGGGTTTCCTCAAAATTTTCCTCTAAGTTACATAAATACTATAAATGGATACTCATCTTGATGTAAAATTGTTAAGTCAAAGAAAAAAATTCATAATAGGTCCCTAATAAAATTAAGTGTCCCAAAAAGGGTTAGAAAAACATTTATTCCTATGGTTTCATTCATGATCAATTAATGGAAGGCTTAATATATTTTATTATTATGTTGGGTGATTTTATTAATTATGCATAAAGATTTATAATTTTATCCTTTACATTCCTTGTTAATATTAAGTGTATTTTAATTAAGGTATTAACCATGCTATGATAAAAAAATTATGTATAATACAATTATTTTAATTCTATATTTTCATATTAGTCTATTTAATTATGTGATCTCAGTCTTGCATCCATAGAATAAATCATGCATAAGACAAAAAAAATTAATCCATAATAAGCTTATATAATGGTTGATTGGTTGAGAATACAATTAATCAACCTATAATCATATGGTAAAATACCTTATGGATATCATGTCATGAGTAGCGGCATTCCATTTATCCACCTATGTATTACTCACATCGGTTTCATCTCATTTTTTTTAACTTCCTTCACCTCAGATATACATTTAAATGATTCTATGTGCCTTTAGATACTCCTTTTATTAAATATATTTTATAACTCACATGCGGGTGAGGGGAAGCAAAGTATTGGTTTGAGTGACTTACATAAAACAACCTTAGACATGCAGGTCATATATAATAAATGAGGGAGGGATGACATGTAGGCCATCATATATAATTTAATAATAAAGAATTTAAAACTCATTAAATAAAATTAAATAAAATAAAAATAACACATACATATGTTTTTTCAAAGCTCATGATCGGTCATACACATGCACCAACTACGTGTTTAAAATATTTAGCTTGTATTCAATTAAATTCATTCATTTATTAGATAAAACACACACAAATTAAGATGATTAATTTTATTACTAATTCATTCATTCATTTTACCATATTCAATCTAATTTTCTTGGACATTCCCATCCATTTTGATTTTAAATAAAATAAATAATGTAATTTTATTTAAAAATTAAGTAAAATCATCCCACAGCTTGGTACTTAGAATTAACTCGGTGATTATGTGTATGAACTACTCAGTATGGTCCTTGTTGTATATATTGTACTCATATGACATATTGTGTACATGATGTGTGTTATAAATTAACAATGTGTACTATCAAATTAATGACACACATAACACATGAATATTACATTGCCCATACAATTTAATGTGTTGAGTCTTAAGTATTAATTGACCATACCAAATTTATTGTTTCGAATATTACATGGAATTAATTGATCATTTAATATAATATAAAAACCTAATTAATGATGTGTACTATCAAATTAATTAGACAAAAAAACAATTCAATGAGTTTTAATAGAGTAATTAATTAAACTTAAGATTTATGTGTAAATAGGTAATGTATGTTTCTCATGAAGGTTGGTCACATGATGTGTACTCTACTTCACCAGATATATGTAGTATATTCCTAGAGACTCAACATGCGCTTATTATGTACATTTATTAAGTATACAAAATTTATTAAAGGATAAAAAAATTATAATTCAAGTTACATGGTTTCTATCCTATACGCATTTCGTAGTAAATACCCATGGTGTATTAATTACACAATACATATAGACCCCATGTTTTCTACCATGAAAACATGTGGACTACATGGCCTGTAGGAAATCCACACCGCATGTAGTCTGAAAAGTATGTGTACCCCCATATGGTCAATATGTGGTGAATTAAATAAACACTATGTGTATTTATTAATCAATGACCAGGAGTCCATGTGGGTGTCCTGGTGAAATGAACAAGGATACATTAAATTTATAAAAGAGTGCACACCATGAAACCCTATGTTATTTGTCCAAAGTTCTTGGTACCTATAGATGGGTTATTCAGATAAAATATTATTTAATTATTAACCAATCTCGGTTGTTTAAGGGATAAATGAAGGTAAGATGAAGATTGTAACATCCTAAGCTTTTAAAAGGAAACACAATGTTCAATAGCGTACATGATATGCCACATCGAGCTTAAACTAACAACTAAATATTCTTATTTAGTATGGTAGTTATCGCATATCCATTATAATGGAGGGAATGAATGATATTAAATTAATTATTAAAATAGGGTTTACACATGTTTTTATAATGATTCATTGTATAGAAAATTAATTAGAAATGAAAATAAAAACCAATTGAATATAAATGATGTGTTTTTTATGAAAAACTATTTAAGTGTGAATAATTGTGTTTATAAAATAATAAAATCACTATTTTTGGATTATATTAATGAATTATAAATCAAATATGATGTTTAAAATTCATCTTATATGTTTTCTAGACATTATATAAGAACAAATACAATTTTATGGATAGAATTAGTATTTTTCTAAAAATGCAGTTTTACCACCTTTTGATGGAGAACCCATTTTAAATATAGTTTTTATAAATTTTATCTTTTATATTTGATAAAAAACTTATTATTTGGAAGCAGGAAATCAAAATGTACTATGGTTGAATTTTTGGTATTTTTTTGATAAAATTCATATTTTAATGAATAGTGAAGATACTGTATTTTAATTCAAAACTGCATTTTCATCTAATTAATTTATATTGTTAGATTATCTTTATAATTGGTTTTAAGGTATAATTAGATTAAAATTTTATCATTTAAACCAATTTTTTTCATTTTATGTAATTTCACATTGAAATTAGATATAAACACATGCCCATATTTTACATTTAAAAACTCATTTTCTCATTTTGACAAAGGGGATTAAATTTAAATTAATTACTAAAAACTTATGTGTTTTCAATTTGAGAAAATGGATTCTATATTTGGAATCAAAATATCCAAATTATGCAAATAGGTTCCTTTTATTTTTTGGACATTTTTTTGACCTTCGCATCATTCTAAGCAAAGAAAAATTTCTTGACGGATAATAGCTAATTGATTGATATTATAGAGTTTCAAAACGGGTTCACCATTTTCTTCGACCCGATTCACGTCATACTAGGGAAAAATGGACCATTTGATAACTGCTAATTTCTTACTATTATAGAGTTTCATGTTGGGTTCACCATTTTTTTACCCGATTTTCATCATACTAGGGAAAACAAAATGACCTAATGGATAACAGCTAATTGCTTTCTATTATAGATTTTCACATCGGGTTCACCATTTTTGTTTCGACCTTATTCACATCATATTAGGGAAAACCAAATTTCCCGATGGATAATAGCTAATTTCTTGCTATTATAGAGTTTCACATCAGTTTTGCTATTTCATTTCGACCTGATTCGCATCATGACCCTTTTTGGTGGGAGAGATGGTCACACCGGGACTAGGCAGTGTATCCTTTTTATATTTCAAAGGAGGTGAAATATTTGAATGGTACTAGATGAAGATTTTAGTGGGTTGAGTGTTTGTGAAATCATACCATTTTGGGTACAATGTCCTCAGATGGTCTCTAACAGGTTTATTCACAAAGCCAAAAATACCCAACAACCATTTTAGTCATGATTCATAGACCTAATTTACAAAGGAAGGTGCTCGTTAGATGATTTGTCCAACAAAACTTAATGACTCCATTGGTCGAGATGATGGGAGTTCGGGCTCATTACACCCTTTTTGTGGGAATTATTTCCTACTCTAAGGCTATCTTTTATATTTAATAAATGTTCATATTTTCGTGAATAATTCATTCTTTCCCAAGAACATGTCCATGAATTACCCCTAGGTCATAAGATCAATTAGAAATATGCATGGGTTCATAATCATTTGTATGTGTCTGAGGTTTTCCATTGAAAAAGACATTTGTATGTATTAGAGGTTCTTTATCAAAGTTACCCTTTTACAAACACATTAACGATTCTCCGTTATTTTATCCAGACAATGATTATTTAAGCCATGTGATGAAGCACTCTAGAGTTTATCATCATTCAGGGGATATGGAGATTGTTTTGATGTCAGGATCGAACCCACTAAATATGATTTCTATGTATCATCATGATAGGAATCAGATTCCACATAGTTTGTTGTTTCTTTATTGGACACATCACCTTTTAAGTTCATGTGATAAGGACACATCCATGCGGTTTACCATAATGCACCTAGGACATCAAGGTGGAAGATTCCTAGTCAAGAATTTGGGTGAGAATTACATTGAGGAAACTCGAGATGCCCTAAGGAGATATGGTCCCCTGGGTGAATATGAACCTATTGAGGATATGGACTACAGAACTTTCAGGTGATTTGGTTTATTTGGGTGTTAGGTTTGGACCTCATAGAGGCTTTCTATGTATCCCAGTTAGCTGGGATCCAAATCCCCCATAGTTTGGTTTGAGTTGGGACTTACACCCTTGAGGTAGTTCATTTCTGGGGGGGATGATTAGGGTTTTCACATGGGATATTCCCATTTAAGAGAAATAAATCAGTAATTACACCTAAATATGATTCCCTGGCAAGTTTAGGGGAATTTTATTAGGACTGAATTATAAGGAGAATGTCCCTTGAGCTCATGCCTTAGGCAGGCATCCTACATATCCTAATCAGGGTAGGAATCAGAGTTATCGTATTTCATTGCATTTGGGGATTATTCCAAAGAGGATTCCCATTTTTGGGGGGAATGATTGGGGTTTTCACATGGGAGCTACCCATTTGAGAGAAATAAAGCAGGAATTACTCCTAAAGAGGATGCCCTGGAAAGCTTAGGGGAATTTTATTAGGATTGACTTAAAAGAATAATGTCGCTTAAACTGGGCCTTAGGTTGACTTCCTACATATTATTATCAAGTAAGGAATTAGAGTTCTCGTAGTTCATTACAATTGGGGCTTATACCCAAGAGGAGGCTCATTTCTGGGGGCCTGATTGGGGTTTTCACATGGGAGCTTCCCATTTGAGGGAAATAAATTGTGGCTTACTCCTAAAGAGGATGCCCCAACAAGTTTGGGGAAAATTTATTGGGACTAACTTCTAAAGATAATGTCTTTTGATCTTGGGCCTTAGGAAGTCATCCTACATATCCTGATTAGGGTAGGAATTAGAGTTCTCATAGTTCATTTCATTTGGGTCTTATACCCATGATGAGGCCCATGTTTCTGGAACCATGAGGAGGATCTTGACTCATGATGATCTGGGGTTCAGTTAGGGCTTACACCTAGGATAATTCACATGCTTTGGGGTTATGATTATTTCATAATCACCACCAACCTCTAATCACACATGAGTCATTATTGGTGTGAGAAAAAAGAGGAGGCATTGGGTCTGAAGATTGCACATCCCACATCATCTACTGGTATATGGTATCGGAACCCAAAGGGAGATAGGGAGAGGGGATTTGAATGTTATGATTTCCTTCCCATGTGTTGATATTTATAATAGTCACGTCTGATGATCTATTCTGACATTTCATGGGTCAGGCCAAAGAGGAGTAAGATCGCCACCTCCCACAAAAAGGCTAGGGACTTACCTTAGGAAGAGCGCCCTGAAATAAGTTCTGGGAAAGGGGATAAGCATCCCTCCTCATCAAATGGAAAAGAAATCATGATCCCTTTGACTTGTCACTATCCTCATTGAATGTAAAATTTGGTGATTACCCTTGACCCTTAGAATGTGGAGGTTCACATTGGTATTCCAAGGCTAGTCCTGGGTTACCATGGGAATGTAAACTTAAAGACATTCTAGGGGTCCGCATCATTATGAGGATTACTCATGTGACTCCACTTACCATGGTTATGTAAACTCAGAAGGACACATTGATGCACCAAATAGTTTTATCATACAGGTCTAGTGGATTTAAAAGAGGCTTTCGAATGATGTTGATGGACTGGTTAGAGTAGGAGATTTGGAAGATGGGATGGAAATGGAAGGGCATGATTGGGACTAGATGGTGGAGATTCTGAAGGTACCCCATTCCGCATATTGTTTCTTCATGTGGGATGGGGGCCTCTTAACGTAGTGTATTTCTACTCAGGTGTAGGTTTTATTCACATACAGAGGTGATATGCAGACCTATATGTGGTCTACATAATATAGTGGTATGTGGCTCCAGGTTCTGTCTGCATAGGGTAGTGCTATGTGGTGATGGATTCCATTCATGTAGAGAAGCGCTACGCAGTGCAAGGTTTTGTTTATATAGTGATTTTCTATGCGGTACGCTAGATTGAAGAAGGGGAATTGACCCTACAGTTCATGGGAATTTCATTCACGAAGGACATATGGTTCACAATTCTCTAATTAGGTTTGTATCCAGTTCATATTATTATTATGTTTCCTTCCTTTCATGGTACGTAATGGGTTTATACCTGCTGAAAAATATTCATGGATCCATACTTCATTGATCATTTGTCTTCGAATTCTTTCATCTGTAAACTCCAATCTCCCCCAAAAATATGATCCCTTTATCAACTCCCTTCGAGGTCCTTTTATAGAGTTCTGAGGAGGATGTATTTGTGGGTATTACGACACCTTTCATATAATCTTACAAAAAGATAACCTAGAATGCGAATGAATCGATCAACTAAGGTTTCCAGGGTTGAAGTTTGCAGTGGTGGTAATCACCACCTCAATCCCGCGAACAGATTATCATGTTCGCGAGACACCTTCAACTTTTCTTCATCTAGGAGTCATTTTTCTTTTGGGGGTGGTTCATGGTGGCGTACTGTTCTGTATCATTTTCACCAATGAAATCATTTGCAGAAGGATTCATACACGGAGGAAAAATTCTCCACCTCCACTCCGCCAATGATGTGGTTTTCGTCAGCTGTCAGAACTATTTTCTTTATTCAGTGTACTACCTGGTTCGTGAGGAATACCTTCCGCAAACCGTTCCCGAAATTCATTACACAGTCCATTTTTGGTCCTTCTCCAATTTTGGATTCTTCAATAATTTTCTCTAAATCCTTTATCCAATTTGTTTTCTTACCTTTTCCAAAATTATGGGAGTATTTCCTTTCCTTTTTCAAAGTTTTCAAGACCCTATAAATGACCCCCATCAGAATGGGTTCCAATCAGGATTAAAATGAGGCTATTTCAATGTATAAAGTGGTCCTAAAATTAACTGTTATGTAGTAGAAAGGTGGACCCAATGGAGGACCACACCCATACATAGGGAGGGATAGGTCATTTTTCTTTTACTATATTTTCAGTGAAATCTAGTCTCTTGATTTTCTTCCTGGCTGCTCTGCTTCTGCGTATCACTCACTTTGCAAAATCCTTTGATTGCAAACAATGTTTTGCATTATGTGAATCGAAAACCCTTTATAGTTTCTCTTGCCCGTGAACTAATTTTTAAATCCGTGAACTGAACTTTGATTCTGAAAATGGTGAGTTCGAGCTTCCTCATAGCGATTTTCATATGTGGGTCATCTCCATCCATAAACTTAATTTTGAAATCACGAACTGAACATTAAATTTCTAAATTGTGAGATCATAATTTCATTCAGTAAGGGTTTTATGAGGTTCACTTGTTCCACAAACCGTTCGGTTCACTATCCAACACCCCATGGGTAGTGCCTCACATGTTGTTCCACAAACTATAAGTTCACGTGGAATGTGTTCAACAAACCATTTTCAAGGTTCAGTACGTGGACTACTTTTTTATGCGGAATTCTTTAGTACAAATGTCAGTTTTGGTCTTTTTCCTAATGATTTTATTAGACTATCCTTTTTCATGGTCTTTTTGTGAAAAAATAGATGGCTCTTCCATAGGTTTTTTCTGATTATGTTATGGTCACTAGTGTTGTCGTTGCTCCCCTTTCAGCTGAAGGTTTCGGGCACAGCGGAAGCGTGGTTGGGATGATACCCAACTTTGATTTTTACTATGATCAATGATTATTCTAGGATAAATATGAAAATGAACGCCAGTCTCCATGGAATATAATCAAAGATTTAGATAATGAAGAAAGAGTCCTGAAACCTTAGAGAGGATCTTGCACATCATGTTTATAATTAATTTAATTAATTTCATAAAGAAAAATAATACCTGTATCTTTGGTATTTTTCTTAATTGATGATGTTGATCATCTAGAATGACCCTTTCATATTATCTCATTGTGCTTGTAAGGATTCAAACTAGAATCTCTCTAGAAGTGATCCACACGTGCTCTGATGGCCTCTGATCAACACCACTCATTCTTCAGGTGCTAGCACGATGAAGCGAGTGTCTTGTGTCGGTCGTTCTTGATCGCTTGTTCTTCAGCCTTGAAGAACATCTATCATTATTCAGATGGGATAGAAGAGGATTTGAGAGAGAAATTGTATGGCTCAACAATTCTCAATTCACTAGGCGTGTGGTGTGGTGTCTAGAACAATAGGCGTACTTGCCTATTTATATACATGGAATTTCAGTTACAATATTTAACTGCATAGAAATAATTAAATACATTAATGAACTTAGAGAAAACCCATGAATTTAATAATAATATTGCATCATTATTTATGGTGTGCCAACTTGCGCAAAATGGAATTATAAATAAAATTCTGAATTATAAAATAATAGCATCGTTATTTTAATTTGTTCCAACTAGTTAAATAATTATTACAGTCTTGCAAATAATTATTTTACTACCAGACCAACCTTGGTCTGCTCGAACTCCACTTCCATTTATTGAACACACGAATAAATATTTAAATAATTTATTTTCTTAAATAAATATTTTATTTACAAACTAGTAAATAAATATTTATTAAATGCTCAATAAAATAAATATATTTTATTTTATTTATGTGATCATTGTAGCTTGAATAAAATTATTCCACAGTCTTGAGAATAATATTTATTTTATTAATTAAATTCAAATAGAATTTAACCCAGACCACCAAAAACACTTAGTGTGTGACCCTCTAGGATTCTTTCTCATTGGAATTATGTGGGCTTGCCTAAAGTCCAAGAGTACTGTCTAGCAACGGGTCAAGGCACCTGAGAGAAAGAACATAAAGTTGCAACAATGACATTCATATATGAACACTCACTATGTAATATAATCCCTTTTTCACAATATCTCATCAAGCAGGTTTCATGACTGTGTCATCAAATTTTATGCTTGATACGTCGTTCTTTGACTACCTGAAATAAACTTGTCGTTACACCATGGCCATGGAATTTCATGTGACGGTTCTATTTCAATCAAATGGCTGATATATCAACTTCCATAAATGAAAGGGATAAATCCTTTCTCGACTTATCCATTAATAACATTCCACTCGTGACGCACCCAACAAACCCAACTTCCCACCAACTATCTACGTGAAAGTTTTCATCAGTAAATCAAAGTGAATAAGTCATGACACGTATTAATGATAATATTAAAGTCCAAGGATCATTACACATGCTCACAGATAGAAATATCTGATGACACCAAAACATGCGGAATTCCTACTAGCGGGTATGTTCTCATAATCTTCTATCTTAGAGATTACCAAGTGCGAACTTCATGAGAAGAATTCTCATCTGCTTGCGAGTACTCACACCTGACGGTATGCATGCTATGTGTCCCATCATAGCATGTCATCTAACCACAGAACTATATTTAAAAATATTGTTATAGCATTTCAAGGTTCTCATCATAGCGGGGAACTATCATGACCTTATCAATGAAACAAATAATCTAGGACATTATTAAATCATATTCATGTAAAAAAATGAACAATATGTAATAATACATTAAATATCCATGTAATCAAAGTAAAACCAGTTGGTTCTAGGACACCAATTTTTACAAACTACCACTTAAACTAGAGCCAAATGCCTATGCCTTTCAGTCCTCTAGACATCACATGTTGATCATGGTTCTGCTGAGTCAAGGCTTTAGTCAAGGGGTCCACCATGTTGTCTCCCATGAAAATAGAGCTCATTGCAACTTCACCTCTCTAAGAACTATCCCTCAAGATATGATACTTCTGAATTATGAGCTTCATCCGTTGATGTGACCTTGTATCTTTTGCGAGAGTCACCACTATAGTATTATCACAGTACAATGTGATGGGATCTTTACTTCTAGGTATCACATCTAGCTCCTGGATGAAGCTTCGCATCCAAACAGCTTCTTTAGCTGCCTCAGAAGCTGTGATATACTCAGACTCTGCTATAGAATCTGCGACCACACTCTGCTTTGAGCTCTTCCATCTCACTGCACTTCCATTCAAAGTGAATTTGTATCCCATTTGTGACTTCATGTCATCCTGATCAGTCTAGAAACTAATATCCTCATATCCTCTGATGACTAGTTCTTCATCTTTTCCATAAACTAGGAACATATTCTTAGTACACCTCAAATACTTTAGGATATTCTTGACTACCATCCAATGGTGGTCACCTGGGTCAGCTTGATATTTTCCTACCGCACTCAATGCATAGGTGGCATCCATCCTAGTACATAGCATGGCATACATGACTAACCTAATCGCTGATGCGTATAGAGTCCTTGCCATTAGCTTTATTTCCTCATGTGTTTGAGGACACATTTTCTTGGAAAGATGAATGCCATGTGATGATGGAAACTGTCCCCTCTTGGATTATTCTATAATTAATCTCTTCAGTATCTTATCAACCTATGTACTTTGACTTAGTCCCAACAATCTCTTGGATCTATCACGATGTATCTTGATCCCAAGAATATACGCTGCCTCACCCAAGTATTTCATGGAGAAGCATTGATTCGACCATGCCTTAACAGACTGTAAGACTGGTATATCACTTCCAATAAGTAATATGTCATCAACATATACTGTTAGGAAAATGATTTCACTCCCACTAAACTATTTGTAGACATAAGTCTCACATTCATTCTTGATAAAACCAAATTATTTTATGGATTCATAAAAATGAATTTTCCATGAAATGGATGGTTTCTTTAATCCATAAATAGATTTATGTAACTTTTATACCTTATTGTCATCCTTTATAGTCACAAACCCTTCAAGTTTTGTCATGTAGACATCTTCCTGAAGGTTCCTGGTAAGGAATGCTGTTTTGACATCCATTTTCTAAATATCATATTCACGTAAAGCTGCAATGGAAAGTAGAATTCTGATGGAGTCATCATAGTCAATTCCTTGATGTTGTTTAAAACCTTTTGCAAACAGTCCTACCTTATAGGTACTGACTTGTCCTTCCATGTCCAGTTTCTTCTTGATTACCCATTTTCAACTAACAGTCTTTACATCAACTGGAGGATCTACCAAAATCTAGACTTGGTTTTGGTACATGGAATCCATTTCAGAATTCATGGCTTCTTGCCACTTGGCAACACATGTGCCACTTACTGGTTCCTTGTAGGTTATAGGATCATTATTATCAACTAATAAGGAGTCACCATCCTCAGTAACTAGAAAACTGTACCATTCCAATTCTCTAACCTTTCTTGTACTACTACGTACTACTTGTGTCTCTAGAATAGATTCTTCTTCCATGGGGCTTTGTGGAATCTGTTCCTGTACCAACTATTGTGTACCTTGAGCCTCGACTTCATCAAAGTCTATCTTGCTCCCACTATCTCTTTTGAAGATGTTCTCCCTCTAAAGGAATATGGAATGTCTTTCCACTAAAATTTTTGTCTAAGGGGTTGTATAGGTAATATCCCCTTGTTTTCTTAGGGTATCCTATAAAGGTACACTTTGTGCCTCGGGGCAAGGATCCATATTCCCCTTCACATAACCCCAATAAGGTTTGGTCAAGCTATTAGAAGTTATTTAGGTAGGCAGGTCTTTTCCAACTATAGGCTTGCAGCTCCTTGATATGTTGAGTGGACTCCCCAATCCTGAAATCATGACTTTGGATTTCTGCAACTCTTTCCTCCAATATTACACCAAATCTAGTAAGGGATACTACTCTTGATGTAATATGGTTAAGTCAACTCGAAACCTTTCATAAGGGATTCTTGTATAAAAGTAAGTGTCCCAAAAAGGGTTGGTCAAACACATAGTTTTATTGTGTTTTTACCTTAATCAAGTAATGGAAGACTTGTTCTGATTTAATATTTTATTTGAGGGATTTTTTATCTCTTATGTATGAATTACTTATTATCATTATCACATTCTTGTTAATATTAAGTGGAACTTACTTAAGTGATTAACCATGTCTTGATAATATTTACGCATAAGTCTAGTTTATTTTAGTTCCATATTACATGCTTGTTTAATTCATTAATTATGTAATCATGACAACACATTCATAATGATAAACCATGCAACTACCAGAAATAAAATAAAGTAAATTCAATGATCATGAGATTTTTCTAATGGTTTGTTTATCTAGAAGTTGATCAACTAACCCTAACCTAGGGGAGAAACACCTTGAACCTTTTAGGTTCGTGTTTACAGCTTCCACCAGTCCACCTTTATATCTCCTGGGATTGGTTTCATCTCGGCTTCAGCTTGAACTGCCTCCACTATCTTGGGATTTCCATCCATTGCATATGCCCTTTTTAACTCATATGTAGGTGAGGGGTAAAAAGGGGTTTTACATAAAAGAAACCTTGGGCATGTAAGCCCTATATATTAATGAGGAGAAGGATCGTAGGCCAAAAAATTTAATTCAAATAAATAAATTAAAAGAAACCATCCACATACAGAGGTCTTGGTCAATCTCATGATTATCCATACATTCAACAATAATTATGCATAAATAAAACTAGAAATCAATTCTTTAATCGTTCTTATTTAAGATAAATCACTCTCAAATAAATTAATTTTCATCTTTAATTAATCAATACTTTTATCTTAAACCCTTTTCTGAATTTCCTTGAGATTCTCATCCATCATAATTTTAAACAAATAAATTCATTTAAAATTATCTTTGTACATAACTTATACCTTAGAGTCGACCCAATGAATTCCTATTCATAACTACCCAATGAGTAGAAATGAACATTATGTAGATGTTAAATTAAACACATATATATAAAACACTTATCACGTGTTTTGCCTTAGCTTTATGCCCGCACGATGGTGCACATCTCAAGAGTTTGTATAATATAATAATAAATTTTAATAAATATGCATAATTTGGATGAGTACACGACATGTAGTTCCAACTACATGGCATGTATTATTTTTTACTATCTATATGAAGTACACGTCCGGGGAAACGGCGTGTGAGTATACTTCAAAAATCTTCAGAGTACACAACATGTCTAGTGGGCCACACACCGTGTAGTTCCTCGTTACATGGTCTCCAGCCGAGCAAGCTGTGTATGGGGTACACGGTCCAACCCTAATCTGAAGGGACTACACGCCATGTCCATTGGGCCACATGGCGTATAATCTAGAAACCGCGTGCCACCTATTCCTAGTCAACACACATAATCATTTAAGACTTATAAAGACTCCAACACATTGCTTGGTTTGGAGGACTGGTCTGATGCATTAAATATTGACTACACAGTTTGTACTAACGAATACACGCCGTGTGTTCTGGTGTTGTATGGCCAGGAATCTTTTGTACCTTTAGATGAGATCCTTTATTTTATTTTAATCAAAATTAAAAGAAACAATCATTTATGTAAGGTGAACAAGAAATGAAAGAGGTGGAATAGATCTTGAGATTCATATTTGTAGAATGATTAACTTGAATTGAAACAAATAAATTATTAAATGCGTAATTCATCAACAAAATATTTAAATAATTATAAACTATGATGTAACCCCTTTGATACCACTTAAAGGTTATGAGCACAGTAGAAGCATGGTTGGGGTGGTACCCAACATTTATTTTTACCATGATCAATGATTATTCTGGGATCAATACGACGATGAACGCCAATATCCACAGAATATAATCAAAGATTTAGATAAATAATAAAGAGACCTAAAAACTTAGAGAGTATCTTGCACATCATGTTTATGATTAATTTAATTAATTTCATAAAGAAAAAATAATACATATATCTTTTGTATTTTTCTTCGTTGATGATGTTGATAATCTGGAATGACCCTTACGGATTATCTCATTTCACTTGTAAGGATCCAAACTAGAATCCCTCTAGTGGTGATCCACACGTGCTCTGATGGCCTCTGATCGACACAGCTCATTCTTCGGGTGCTAGCGTGGTGAAGCGAGTGTCTTGTGTTGGTCGGTTTTTATCGCTTGTTCTTCGGTCTTGAAGAACATCTCTCATTCTTGAGAGGGGAGAGAAGATGATTCGAGAGAGAAATTGTTTGGCTCAACGATTATCAATTCACTAGGCGTGTGGTGTGGTGTCTAGAACAATATTCATACATGCCTATTTATATACATGGAATTTCAGTTACAATATTTAATTACATAGCAACAATTAAATACATTCATGAACTTAGATAAAACCCATGCATTTAAAAATAATAATGTGTCATTATTTATGGTGCGCCAACTTGCGCAAAACAAAATTATAAATAAAATTACGCATCATAAAATAATAGTAGTGTTATTTTAATTTGTGCCAACTGCTTAAATAATTATTTACCATCTTGAAAATAATTATTTTACTACTGGACCTACCTAGGTCTTTTCGAACTTCACTTCCATTTATTGAGCACCTGAATAAATAAATAAATAATTTATTATCTTAAATAAATATTTTATTTAATTTATGAGATCATTGTAACTTGAATAAAATTATTCCACGATCTTGAGAATAATATTTATTTCATTAATTAAATTAAAATATAATTTAACTGGGACCACAAAAAACACTTAGTGTGTGACCCTCTAGGATTTTTTCTCATTAGCATTAAGTGGGCTTTCCTAAAGTCCAAGAGTACTACCTAGAAACGGGTCAAGGCACCCAAGAGAAAAGAACGTAAAGTTGAAACAATGACATCCACATAAGAATGCTCACTGTGTAATATAATCCCTTTGTCACAATATCTCATCAAGCAGGTTTCATGATTGTGTCATCAACTTTTATGCTTGATACATCATTCTTTGACTACCTGAAATAAACTCATCATTACACCATGTCCATGGAATTTCGCATGACGGTTCTATTTCAATCAAAGGGATGAGATATCAACTTCCAAAAATGGAAGGTAAAAATTCTTCCTCAACTTACTATTAATAGCATGCCACTCATGGTGCACCCAACGTACCCTACTTCTCGCCAACTGTCTACGTGACGTTTTTTGTTATTAAATCAAAGTGCATAAGTCGTGACATGTATTAATGATAATCTTAAAGTCTAAGGATCATTACACATACTCGTAGATAGAAATATTCAATGACACCAAAACATGTGGAATTCTTACTAGTGGGTCTGTTCTAATAATCTCTTATCTTGGAGATTACCAAGTGTGAACTTCATGAGAGGAAGTCTCATCTTCTTATGAGTACTTGCACCTGACGGTCTGCATTCTACGTGTCCCATCATAGTATGTCATCTAACCATAGAACTATATTGAAGAATGTTGTAATAGAATTTCAAGGTTCTCATCATAGAGGGGAACTGCCATGATCTTATCAATGAAACAAATACTCTATGAAATTATTACATCATATTCATGAAGAACAATGAACAATATGTAATAATATGTTAAATATCCATGTAATCAAAGTAAAACCAGTTGGTTCTAGGACACAAACTCTTACATCAACTACTAAAGAAAAGAAGAAGAATATAGTGAACTCTATTAATGACAAGATCCTTGTTTCCCCACTGCATCAATAATTAGATAATATTCTTACAATGGGTTAGAGGGAGTATCCAATTTGAGATAGGCTTCCAATTTATGGATTTGGTCTACTATATGATACAGTGATTATGGAACCTTGTCAGGCTGACCAACATACTACCTGGATATTTGATAGCACCATTCATAAGTCCCTTATTTTGGTAAAAGGATGATTCATTCATAGTAATACTGTTGTTGGGTCCTCATTGAACTATGATCCTCGATCTCTGGAGGGTTCATGAAGAAATATAGATAAAACATCTCATTACTATCATTACATTGCATAGACAGACACAACAAATGAAAAACATGGCTGGTTATCAAAGTGGGACCTTTATTATTGTGGTTCGTTTGGTTTGGATTGGGTTGGCCTTTCTGGGTTTGTTAGTGCTATGAAGAATTTCATGTTGAATTGTAGACTGTGGGGTTATATAAGGCTTCCTGAGTATCCTAGATCTATGCTCATCGAACCGGAACCCTTATCCCACATCTTTTGAGTAGATGGATTTCAGATACCAATACCTTTCATTTAGTCCATGGGGAGGTCGGTATTAGCCTCTAGGATGTTTTCATGACTTTGGGGGTCCCCATTGTTTGGGATATGTATGAAGAGTTTATTCCTCCTCTTTCTGCTTGGGATGATGAGGGGAGGACTCCTCCTCTGGCTAAGAGGATCATTTCCCAAGCAAAAAAAACTTTCAAAGGACATCGACCCTTTCCTGAAGCAAGACATTTCCTTTTTGGACTGGATTAATACATTCGCTAAGAAAAGTGGCCTAGAGCCTAGAGTGCATAGACCTAGGTCCTTCCTAATTAAGGATACCTGAATGAAAGAAGTTTCCTACAATCCTACCTTAGAGGAGGGCCAGTTTCATGAGTGGGGATGGGGACTTTTCCCTGATGTTGACTGATTGTTTTGACTTGCGGACTTCTTATCCATGTTTCTGAGCAGTTGGATTTTACTAGTATGAGACTCTATCAGTTTGAGAGTTACAACCTTTGTCATAATAGCTCCACTTTCCACTAGAAAATTCATTAACCTGGATATTCCGGTACAGGAAAAAATCTACTACTTACTAGGTTGCATTAGTGAGCGGAGGCCACCTCATCGAGTGGTTGGGCCCTTCCAAATCCTCTAAGGCTGGATAGGATCCCACATAGGGGGTATACGTTTATCAATCCATTATTGATTCCACATGTTTCTCTTCAATGTTATCTTAAAATTATTTTTGGGGTTATTCCGACGGGATGGTCTACACAAGATACGCAGGGAGACCGGACTGAATGGAATGAATGAGAATTTTTACTCGAATCAGCTGTCTTAACTCCTTTACTTATCATCCTTACACTTCCCATATTGGTACCATTGTTAATGCTGAATCTGAAGACTTTTCTTACCATTAATAACTCTTTTATTTAAGAGAGGGTATTTTGGTTTCCCAAATTGATGGGGAACTTACCTTTGAGGGATACACACCTTGTAGATTTATCCATTAGTTTAACTACATTTAGATGATGTGTCCCCTTCCCTCAACAATGTGTGTCAGAAAAAATATCCCATGATATCCCAAAAATTGTGGCTAATGTTTACCCACGAGGATAATCGGTGTAAGATCAAGCTTTCAGATTATAAGTTTTATGTACCCTTTCTCATAAAAGGTTATTCTAATGATTGGGTTTAATCATATCCAGACGGGCAGCTGGAAAACCTAGTTCCCATTATTACAACCCCAAATGCATCTAGGGATAAGGGGAAACAAAAGGAAAATGATGATCATTATCGGCCAAGGAAATTCCTTCAGAAGCCTCTTGGTTCTGAACCCTCGAGGATGGTCCTGAGAGATTGGGGTGTGACCTCATAAGCTTTCGAGCCTACCGTTGAGATCCAACCACCCATTCCCTCTGATGTTGCCTTTCTAGTGGCCTGGAGGCAATAGGATATTTTGAGGATTTTCTAATCCTTTCGTGATCAGTCCCCTCATGCCTTCTGGTAGTTTCCCCAAGAGAGGGAGGTTTCCTTTACCAAACTTGGTTATGTGTCAGCACCTGCTAACATTTCCTATGATGATGAACCGAGAGGGTAAACCATTACCTTCAAGACCCTGAAGCACTGATCATGTTTGGAAAAATCATTGTAAATACTAATATTAAGTACTTTCCATGCTGATATCAGAGGATGATGAAGATAGTGATGAGGATGATCACTCCTCAAAGGGTGATGATATTTTTTATTTACCTATTATGGCTTTAGTAGGGAAATTTTCTCACTTTCCCCTAGGTCCCCATAAATTTTTATCCCCTAAGGGTCCTAGGGTTGTAGAGGAACCTAGTAATTAATTTCAATTGATGAAACCTACTTCACTTCCCTAGAAAAAACCTCTAGTACTAGCCATTACCATTTCAGATGCATTTCCGAGTGCTTGGATGGTCTGGGACTACTTAAGGGCGAACACTTATGATGAAGTCATTTGGAAGCTTCTTCAAGGGGGAACTTTGATCTTCTAGGTTTTGAGGAATACATTTCTCCCACATGGATTTCCACTGAACAATAGACAGATGAGGTGGTTGCATACCTGAGCGAGATGGATAGGTGCCTCCATACTTCCAAATATAGAATTTACTATTCTGACTGGGTGGCATGGATGGTGGTACTCTCAGAGCCAATTATCATCGAAGGAGAGTTAATTATATATACTAACCATGAATTTAATTTCTTTCATTGTAAAGGTCCTAAAACTTATTTTATTTACTTCTAAAGGGACCAAATGAGTCTCACGGGATGTTTATTTCTCTAGTATACAAACCTAGGGCCACTGCATCTAGGGAACATGTCCCTTTAGATGTGAGGATTTCTTGGGAAGGTTCTCTTGATGCTTCTGAACATATGGAGGCAATTATTTAAAATCTTGTCGAGGAATTACCTCATCCGGATCCACTTGATGTTCCCATCAGGGATCCATTCCCATGTCATACTAAGTAACACTGACAGGCATCCCAACTATCAAAACGCATCAATAAGGGGATTACAAGTAACTTACATACTTATTTACCTGGTCGTGATGATAAGTAATTTTGTTTCGTTCACCAATTATCATGTACATATTATTATGTAGAACTAATATGTAATCATGTGTTTATAGGCTAAGAATTTGTGGCTCCTATTCATTATGTGGTAGAAGAAGGAACACCAGCACTTGTGGTTGAATAGAGTAGAGAGACAGGACCAGCTGAGGAGACTGGGGGTATTCTGAGCCCTAAGGATATATCGATCCCAAATCAGAAAACATTTTCCCTAATAGGGGTGGATCATTTAGATGTTGAAATCCCAACCAAGCGTGTTGATTCCACTTCTATAGAGAAAGATGGGACAACTTTGATAGAATCATCTAAAATGGGTGAATAACCCCAATCACCTCAGGATATCGTAGGGGTTCCAAGTCTTGATGAGTCAACCACCCCAAAATAGATGTAACCCTCCCTTATGGAGGGAATTACTTTGGAGTTCGATGCCCTAATTGAGTGTTTTGATTCTACTCCCCTAGAATTCACAATCACAGGGGGGGTTGTTAACCCAGTTCCCAAAAATTTAGAGCAGTCCATTGTGTCTTTTTCTGAAACCACTAGAGAAGTCGTGATCTTAGCTCCCAGATAATCAGATTTGGCCATCATACCATTTACTAGACCAATTATCCCTGAGAGCCTAATTTCTATGAGTGGTATTTTGGAGGTTTCTCTAGAGTTCGGTAGCCCAATTGAGCAAGTCGCAGAGCCACGACTGCCTTTGAATGACTTTGGGACTCATTTTCTTACTGAGGATGCAGTACCATCTTTACTAGGTAGTGATACCACCATGGAAGTTTAAGGCATCGATGCTTCGACAAGTGGAGGTTATATTATTAATCCTCTTACCACTACCCCTATTTTTTGTGTTTTTATCTGCTTTTAAGAAGCGAGAGAGTTTACTTGCTTCACTTCTAACTTCATGATCACAACCAAAATCATTAATGATTTTGGTAGATACTTCAAACCTTCCTTCTATTACAACTATCAAGGATGAGTCTATTGAGGGGTTGATTCATGTCATAGCCATCGAATGAGGACCCTCCCTTGTGAAATTCATTCCTGAATACATTTCATCATCTGGGATCGATTCCAAGATCGATTGAGAGGGCTTGGCCAGCCTTCTTCTCAGACGCCAAAGGGTGTGGAAAAATATTTGGAGATTGATTTCTCAAACACCACTTTATGATATACCGATGAATATTCCCAACCTACGTCACCAATTTGTGGTTCTAGGATTTAGAGGATTTGATTACCATGATATTTATGACATAGTGAAGTGGGTAGTCATGACCAGGGAGAAATCTAACATGTTCGAGTACCATATTTTTTCTATGGATTCCATGGCTCATCTCATTGAAGCCAGATAAATTCTTATGAATGAAGCTGCAAAACAATTTTGAGAAGTCATGAGGTTTCAGGAAGAAATCACGAAACAAAGGTCCTTAACAGAGCATCTTGATTAGGAGGTAGAGAAGCATAGCAGGGAACTGGAGTGACTTAAACAAGAATGGGTCTGCATCATGGACACAGTTGATGAGGTACAACGGCTAGTTGAGGAAGGGGATAAGGTTGTCCTTGACACAATGTCAGAGGTAGAGGCATTGCGAGTAGGTGAGGAGGTCCATGCCACAACTTTGTTAAAGCTTCATCAAGCCATTGAAGAGTCGAATCAAGAATTGATACAATTCTATGCATCCACTAAACACCTTTTTTAATGGACATTCCATGCCCATATAGAGAGGCTTTAGGTTGTGGATTCCCTCCTTATCTTCATATAATCTAATGAGGTTGTTGTTTTTTTCAATGCTTCTCATTTATTTTTTCCCTAAAATATTAATCAATCATGATAAACTACACTTAAATAGTAATCTCAACCATATTTCAATTTGAATCACAATCCAAGATAAATGAAATAATAAAATCATGACCTAATGTTTTCCTAAGCCAAGGGGATCAGCGAGCGTAGTTCTACTATTGATAGGGTTCATGGAAAACCCCTAAAAACTTTTTGTCTTTTTCAATATCACCCGAATTTTTTCCTAAACCCAATTTAGCATGGGCTTAGCAGGTATAACTTTATTTTTTATTAGGACTCCCTTTGTGGGGGGGGGGGTTATATAACAATCTTTATGTCTATTTATGGCTAGGTTTCTTAGTGTTTTTCCTAAATAGTACATAGAAAAATTTTAGTAAACTGGAACTCGACATTTTTCCAAGGTGCCCTTTGTGGGCTTTCATCCTAGTGAGTGTTGTCTCTTTCATGGGAAGTTTAATGTATTTCTAACCAGATTATAATTACTGATGTTTAAGGTTGAATATATTTGATTGTGATTTGCAGGTAAAAGGCCTCAATATAGAACTTATTAACTAAGAATTCCCTAATAGCCTTCAGGCATGGATGAGGGATTTTTCTTGACCCTGATTTTTTGATTTATGGACATGAAACATGATATGGGTCATAGAATCCATTGGGTATACGGAAGAAGAAAAATCCTCTCTTGAGGATGAATGTTTATTTGGTTAACATACCATTTTTTAGACCATTTATACAGATCCATTATGGAATTATTTTCATAGTTAAACAAATTTTTCCTTAAGACACTGACCTACAATTTCTAATGGCTAGGAAATTTTATGTAAATTTGTATTTGTTTTTTTGTTGAAACCCACAGTGAGTAGCCTGTTGAGGGAATTATTTCTGAAATTATGGGGGAATTTACATTGGTTCTATTCACCCCACACAAATTTTACTAGTACCAAGGAGTTCTAGTGCATAGTATAGTTTAATGTCGTACAACTAGTACTTTTGAGACTTATGGTTCAAAGACATTTTTACTCTAACTAGAGGGGGTAAACAATTTTCCTCTTCCACAAAAGTCTGACCAACAATGTTCTATCACCTTTAGGAATTAGTAAAGAATAAATATGTAAACTGTAATCCGAGGGGTTTCTAAAACCAAGGAATGAGTTGAGATGTAAACATCATAGGGGCATATAGAGGTAGGAAAATCCTCTCCTATGGGAGAATTCTCCTTTGGTTTCTAGACCATTGTTGTGGGAAACATATCCCGAGTCGTCGGGGCATTGTGTGTATAGTCAAACAAAGGTGTCCTTAAGACACTATCCATCCATTTTTGATGTCCATGAATTTTTATGGGGATCCAGACCTTTATAGACACAGAGTATGATGTGTGGAGAGGAGTTCCTAAACATAAAAGGGGGAATTCGTGTTGAACTTTACCAAGAATATCGGGAATAAGTGGAGGCATTTTTATCCTATCCATATGATTTGTTTCCTTACATAGGTAAGACACTTGCGTAGGTTGGGATGAGACAGTTCTATTTCATGGTTGGACCCAAAATATAAGATTCGGATGTCACTAAGCATCCCATGATGGTAGTAATCAAGTCGTATGTAGTTCTTTTAAGGTTTATCCATATACGGATTTGGATCATACATATGAATGGGGCATCTTCGTCTTGTTCATGGGGCCACCAATGAATTTGGACTCGTGTTGGAATTTCTTGCGTGATCTCATTTCATGCATAGGAACATGGTGTAAGACATTTCTTGGTGTGTTGGGACCCAAGAATGAACATTGATTGTCAAGAATCATGCAGTTTTAATGTCATGTGATTATGACATTCAGGTATAAGATTCTATTAACTAGAGTATGATCGATCCAAGGTGTTCCAACATGTATAATACGTGGATGGGAAGGAAGGTGTAAGTCACAAATTCAAGGGATATAGGGTTAGGAGAGATTATACAGGGTTTGGAAGCCATTATTCATATAGAAATAGGAAAAATTTCTCCCAAGGATGGATTTTCCTTTGGTTGATAGGCCATTTTTGTGGACAACATATACAGAGTTGTCGGGGCATTGTGTGTATAGTCAAACAAAGGTGTCAATGGAATATTGGCCTTCCATTTCTGATGGACATGGAGGTATATTAGGATCTGAAATCGATCGAAGCATGGAGTTTGATAGGTGGAAAATATGTGTCTGGACATGTTAGGAACATTCAGTTCGTGATTACCCATAGAATTGGGAACTCTCCTACATAGATTTAGCTTGCATGAATGGGTCAGACATTTCAATTCCCTTGCTGGAGTGGGGTCCAATTTCAAAGATCAGGGTGCCTTGAAATCATGCTCCCTACATAGGTTTGGCCTATGCGTAGGGAGTGTGGAATCTTAGCTATATTTAGGGTGCCTTTCAGTTTAATTTCATATGGTTAGGACTTAATTTTTTCCAGCATAGAGGTGAAAACACTAGTATGCCTTTTAAAGTTGTGTCAACAAGAACAATTATTATGGATTGATTTTCCCCAGCTCTGTGGGAAATCCCCTACCAAATTTCCTAAGACCACATGAGCTATGATTGGTGTGAGAAAAAAGGGGCAGAAATGGTTTCACTCCACCACCTAGATATGGTAGGATCAAAGACAAGAGTATTTCTGGGATATGCATTTTAGCTTAATGTGGTGAGGACGTGGGTGACTCAATATGAATGAGATAACTATTTTGGGTCTACACAGTTTTGAGTCTTACAGAAAGGATGTTGATAGAATACTTTAAAATCATGTTGTTGGGATGAAATATCAAATTAATCATGCATAAACCTGGGCTAATCAGGTCAGGATATCCCTAGTATGCCCTGGATGTGAGTGGGGGAAGAAAGTGTAAACCATGATTCCAAGAGCCGTTGAATCAAGAGGTATGATGTGAGGATTAGGAGCCAATGGGCATACAGAAGTAGGAAAATCCTCTCCTGATGAAGAATTTTCATTTGGTTAACATGCCATTTTTGTGAGCAACTTTTGAAAATCCATCGGGGCATTGTGTTCATAGTCAAACAAAGGTGTCCATAGGACACTGGCCTCCCATATCTGATAGTCTTGGGTGATTATTGGGATTTGAGATTTTACGGGGTATAGAGATTGATGGATGAAAAGGGGATGTATGGGTGCTTGAGAAATATTCATACCCTGATTGGTTTTGAGGTATGATATCTTCTATATAGATATGATTCGTATGTAAGGGGAAGCATGGTATTTTGACACTTTTGGGTATAGGAATTCAGATTTAGAATCCCCTGTATCTATTTTCATTTCACTTGAAGAATATTGGGGGTATTTTTTTATTTTATTCTGTGTGGATGGACCCAGGATTTCCGGTCTGAGTGTCTCTACTTATCTCATCATATCGAGAATCAAGCCACATATAGTTGATGGGATAACTTACATTTTAATGTCATGTGGTTAGGACTTCTTTGGTCATGTAGTTTATTTTCATGTGGTTAGGACTCATGAATTTCCCTATGCAAATATGACCTACACATGGGTGAGACATTTTTCTATGGTGGATAGACTAGTATGTGGGATTCAGGTATCACTGTGTATCCGGTAAGGGTAGGAATCAAGCCACAGATAGTTTTGAAAACATATTCCCTATACTAGTCTAACCTGTATGCGGGAAAGGGGGTACATTTTTTGAATGGTGGATGATCCAAGATATAAAACCCAAGTGTCACTACATATCCTATGATGATAGAAATAAATCCACACATAGTTCTAGTAGTAACTTCCCTACATAGGTTCAATTCATATGTAGGGGGAAAGGGTAAATTTTAGGTTTGGTGGTGGCTGAACTAGGAGGGACGGGTGTCACTATGTATCATGCATGGGAAAGAATCAATCCGTACATAGTTCTTGAAGACTCTTTGTGCCAGTCTGACCTATTCATAGAGAGGGGGTATTTGTATCCTGTGGTGATTGGACCAAGAATTAGGGTCAAGCTGTATCTACGTATCTTGTGAGGTCAGGAATAAATCTATATGTAGTTCTTGATGTATCTTATAGTTTAATGTCATATGGTAAGGACTTTTTTGGCCACGCAGTTTAACGTAGTGTGGTTAGGACTCATGAATTTTCCTACACAATTCTGACCTATACACAAGGATGGGAACTTTTTTGAATGGAGGATAGACCAGGATGTGGGATCTAGGCATCAATATTTATCCCATTAATAAATGATAATAAATCCATATGTAGTTCTAGAAAATTATCTCCATGCCTAGGCTCGAGCCATATAAAATAAGGTGGGAATTCTATTTTTTTGAATTGTTGGTGGACTAGGATGAAAGATTCAGGTGTCACTATGTATCCTATGAGGGAAAGAATCAATAAACACATATTTGTTAAGGTACCTTTCAGTTTAACTCTGTGTGGTTAGTAATTCTTGTTGTATAATTACACAAAGTATTTCTTCAGGAAGGTAGTATTGGTGGGAGTTGTGGTGAGATATACATCCCTTGAAATTAAGGCATATAATCCATTGGAGTAGACCTTGTATATGATATATGGTCCTTCCTGATTTGGATATGATTTTGGAGGTTTCCTTCCATGTATCATTGGAGTTATGAGGACCAATACCCTATCACCTTCAAGGAAAGACTGAAGGTGAACCTTTTTATTGAAGTATCGTGTGATCTAGTACTAATAGAATTCCAAATGGTGTAGAGTGTGAAATCTTTTCTCATCCAATCACTCTATCT
Source organism: Viscum album (assembly GCA_963277665.1). Taxonomy (NCBI): domain Eukaryota; kingdom Viridiplantae; phylum Streptophyta; class Magnoliopsida; order Santalales; family Viscaceae; genus Viscum; species Viscum album. The sequence goes on along the minus strand of OY728142.1, from coordinate 374,009,517 downwards.
TGTCAAGTCTCTTTTGATACTTCTTGTCTATTGATATTTGATAGTAGATGGAAATTCGGAGTTATGGTAATTGAACTTCAATGGGTAGAACCTCCTTTATCCCATATACTAATGAGTACAGGGTTTCTTGAAGAGTGATGCAGTTCATGGTCCAGAAAGCCCACAGAGCTTGGAGGAGCTCATCCATCCATGAATTTTTATTCTTGTCTACCATCTTCTGAATTATATTGGATAGGTTCTTATTGACGGCCTTTATCTACCTATTGGCCACTACATAGTAGCAGGATGAACAATTGGCCTTGATGTCATACTCCTAATAGAGATTGTCTAACTCAACAGAGTAGAAAGTAGTGCCATTTTTCGTCAGTATTTTATGAGGGACACCAAATCTGGTGATAATGTGAGATTTTAAAAAGATAACAATTATTTTTTACTCAACCTATTTAAGGGGTATAGCCTCTTCCCATTTGGAAAATAATTCATCTACTGTGAGAATATATTTGAATTTTCTAGCTGTGGTGGGAGGGTATGGTCCCACGATGTTCATCCCCCATATGTAAAATGTTCAGAAGTACTTGGTAGTGTGAAGCAACTCTCTGGGTTAGTGAATTAAGTTGGAATTAACTTGATAGGGATGTAATTTCTTAGTGAATTTAGTAAAATATCGTGTTATAGTGGGCCAATATTATCAAAGCTTCTGAATTTGATGAGAGATCTTGAATTCCAACTGATGCTCTCCACAAATCCCAATATTCACTTCTTTTATGATAGTAGCAGTTTCTTCCCCATCAATGCACCTAAGAAGGATCTCATCAAGACCTTGCTTATAAAGGAACTTTTTCTAATTTATTCCATCATATATCATGATGTTGATTGCCCGTCTCCATATTTTCACTATTCCATCCCTATCTGGTGGGAGTTCTCCCTTTTGGAGATAATTTTCAATGGGACTCATCTAGTCAGTGGAATGAGCATATGGATCAGATATGGTACTTATTTCATTGATTTCTTCCATGTTGGCATGAATGAATAGTAAAAATATCTGTCGGCGGGCAATACTTATGACTGTTTTGTCCTGATCTGGGTTGGCCAAAGTTGTGGCTCCATTTTCTAACATGTTAGTTTCTGAATTTTGTGACCAGGGGACATAAGTCAATGTTGGATCTGATAGTAATTCATCCATAAACACTCGAACATAGTTCATCAAAGAGATCAACTTTTCTTTCTTGATAGCATAGTCTCCATTGACTTTCTTGATGACTAGTTCTGAATCTCCTTTTATCTCCAGGTGTTTGGCTTGCACTTAGAGTGCTAGTTCCAGACCTATGATCAGGGAATGGTACTCTGCTAAATTTTTTGTGCATCCTTCTAATATTAGGAAGGAATAGGTAAAACTTCCTTTTTTGGGGATATGAATATGACTCCCATCCCCACTTTGTTGAGTCTGGGGTATTCCATTCTTTTTCCCATCAGGCTTCTGGAGGAATCGTCGATTTTCATTTCCCATATTTAATAATTATCTTGAATAGAGAACACTTCCTCATCAGGTAGCTCAATATCAAATGGGTCCACCTACGTTGAGGGATGCTCTGCCATGAAATCTTCTAATACATGGCCTTCGATGGATTTCTGTGGTATGAATCGTATATCAAACTATTACCGGATGACCTCCCACCATGATACGTGTTCAGTTAACATCATATGGATGAGAATATACTTGATTAGGTTTCTATATGAGACTAAATGGACCTCATGTTGTTTTAAGTAATACCTTAGCTTATGGACCACAAATATTAATGCAAGGCATCTCTTCTCGACATTTTAATAGTGATTCTCAGCATCGATCATGATTCAGCTAAGGTAATAGAGATTATTCTCACTGTCGGTGTCATTATTCTATATCAGGAAGGTGCCTAGGGATCCCTCCAATTTGGTCACATATATAATGAATGGACTTCCTTCAACATGCAACATTAGTACCGGTGGGCTTAAGAGGTATTTCTTGAGGTTGTCGAATGCTTCCTGAAAATCATCATTCCATTGATATTTTACCCCTTTTTTCATCAACCTAGTGAAAGGAAATCATTTTTATATGAGTTTGGATATGAAATGTCGAGTGTAGTCTAGATGACCTTAAATTACTATTAACTTAGTGAGGTTGTGATGAGGTGACATGCCAAGGATAGCCTTTTTATTTTCAGGGTCGACTTCAATACCATGATGGAATACGAAGAATCCAAGAAATATTTTTGAGGTAACACCAAAATCACACTTTAGGGGGTTCATTTTCAGATTGTATTGTCATAGTTTATTGAAGACAGTTTCAAGATCTGACAAGTGATCTGATCATTGTCATAACTTAACCACCAAATCATCCACATAGAATTCTACAAAGATTCCTAGGAAGGGTTTGAAAATGCGATGCATGGCGTACTGATATGTGGTGCTGACATTTTTCAAACCAAAAGGTATTACCTTATATAAAAACACTCCCTAATGATCCTTGAAGGCATTGGATTCTTCATCTTTCTGGGATATTTGGGTTTCATTATAACCTGAATAATTTTCTATGAAAGAGATAGCCTTATATATGGAAGTTTCATCAATAAGAAATTCTATGATTGGGACTGGGAAACCTTCTTTTAGGAAATTCCAATTGAGATCCCTAAAGTCAATACAGACTTTGATCTGCTTGTTCTTCCTTCTGATGGGGACAATGTTGGCCACCCAGATAGGGTATTGGACTTTCTGAATGAAGTTGGTTCTAATGATCTTGTCTAATTCAGCCTTTATTTTTGTATCATGGGTTGAGTGTGTCCTTCTGGCGGCTTTCTTGTAACCATGGTGGTCTTATGGCAGGTCCAGGTGGTGAGTGGCTACCTCTGGGTCGAGGCCTAAAATTTCTATATAAATATAGGTGAAAACATATTTATTTTACTTTAGGAAAGAGGCATATACCTCTTTCTATTTGGAAGGCCTAGTTGTACTAATTATAGTGAGTTGTGGGTCTTCTTCTATACCCAAGTTGATTTCCTTGAGTTTATCAATGGTGGTGGATACATCTTCCTCACATGTTGGAGGGGAATCCCTCATATCTTCTTCTTCTTCCTCTGCATCCTCACTGTCCTCCTCTTCATATTTTTATAGGGAAACAATTCTTGAGATAATTTATCCACAATTGAGAGAAGATTTTCAATTTTGGTGTCTTGGAGGTGAGGCCACCTCTTTTTCCTCAACCATTGGTGAAGGCTTCTCTAGAGAAGCTACAGTAAGAGGTAAAATATTTTCCTCATCTTATCTGAGTGAAGAGACACTTCCTCCTACATTAGTGGGTGAATTAGGGATTTTTTGGAGTTTTGATGATGGTTCAGGGACATTATTCTCTGAACTTCCATCATTATATTTGGATTCAGTAATATTTTCAACATTATCTAGCTTAGTGTCCATGCCATAAATCATTAGGGTTGATGAATACAAGTCAAAATTTGGACTTCTGCACTCAACTCGATTGATGGGTAGTGTGTATTCTTCCCCAAGGTTCTTGAGGGGATCGGTGGGAACCACTTCAAACTGTTTGGGGTGGCAATCAAATCAACCCCATCTACTGAAATTCGCTTCCCCTTTGACTCATAGAACCCTGCATCAATATAGTGTGATTTGTAGAGGTTGAATGGGGACTTATCAGCATGAAGTGTCCTACTCTACCTATTAATGCTATATTTGAGGCATTGATGGTAAGAGGATGAGATTGTTGTGTGTTTATGGAGAAAGGGCCTTCCTACCAGGGCATTGAAGGTCTTATTATTTCAGACCACCATGAATTCTGGGTGATCTACAAGGTCACCGAATTGGGTTTTGATATTAATCCGGCCTAACGGATTTGACTTGCTTTTGTCATAGCCCAATAGAGTTGTGGTGAAGGGTGTTAGATCATCCTCATTGCAGCCTGGCCGATCAAGTGTCTACAGTGGGAGGATATCAACTCCATATCCATTGTTAATGAATACTTTTTGGATATCGACACCATTTATCCTACCAGACACATACAAGGTCATGATGTGTCCATGCATGATGGCATCTTCATCTTGATCTGTGAAGAATATAACTGCATGACATTCTATAGGATTGGTCTCTATCTGGTAGACTTTAGTAGCTGCTACTTTGGCTTTAAACTCTTGGGGACTTATCAAAGATTTGATGAGTTCTTCCCTAAGATCTACTAATAGATTCAGTGCATACAAGATTGATAGCTTCAATGATAACAAAACTAACTCCTTCAGAATATCATATTCTTGATCTAAAGGTTAGCACTTTCCAAATTGGAAATACACTTTCATAGGCTATTTAGGGTCTTGATCATTTGATGATGATGTGTTGTCCCTTGGTATTAGAGCCGAAGGAACTTTCAACCTTTGTGTATTGGGTCGGGAACGTCTTCTTACCTACTGAGGTCAACTAGTCACATGTATTTCCTCTAATGGGTATTCCTGAAAGATTGTACTGAGGTGACTTCTTGTGGAGGAAGGAGAAATTTCCTATCCCTATTAGATTTGCTAGAGATTCCTTCTAGAGGTTTCTAAAACACTTACAGTGTGAGTGGGGGTGCAACCATAGGTTTGATTTCTACCATGGCTATGTCTCCCTAGATATCATTTTCATCAATGGATTCTTCCTCTACCCCCACCCCCCCCAATTGGGTGTGGGGAATTATAGTTGATAAAAATATTCATCGTCAGAGAAGGGATACATTAAGTACATGACATTGACAGAGCCAAAAATTATCTCCTCTTATGATCATGACTTTACCTTATCATTTACCTCATGTTGTTTCATTTGGTGGGGTGGTTCTTGTTGTGTTGTTTGGTGGGGTGGTGCTCGTTTCTTCTTATTTTTTGGAATAAAATTTGATATTTTCAAAGACAAATTTGTATTTGGTGTAATTTCATCTTCCTTCACTTGATTTCTTCCCTTCTTATTGTATTTCTTTTTGGGAGGATGGCCTTGGGATGATGGTGGGACCAAGGATGTCAGTTGTGTTGCATCTAGAACTGCTGGAGGAAAATTCAATTTCTGTAACTATGATTGAAGGATACCATGGGTTTAGTTTATTATTTTCTAAGTCATCCAACTATCGAAATTTTGGTCTTTTTTGTTAAAAACGTTTTTCCACTCCCCTCCTTCATCCGGGTTAGTGGTGGAAACATATGCTACTTTCACTCATGGTGGTCCCATGTTGACTTGTTTAAAATATATCATCTTTTTTAGGAAGTAATTGAAGATAAATCACTCCTAGATGTTTCACCCCAATATTCGGTGGAAGGGGCAGTATTTTAGCTGGTCATCAAGACCTAATGTGTCATCCCTCTTTGACTTCGGAAGCTAAAGAAAGTTGCAATTCATGGTGGCTATGAAGTATCCATAGACTTGGTCATCCCAAAATGAGAAAAATTTAGTCCATAATTCCTAAAATTGATTTATCTTGATTTCTATTCAATCATCTTATTGAGGTTGGAGCGGCTACTGACGTCTAGGGGGTCCCACACAATTCAGTGTGGGCCTTGGAGCTTGAGCTGGTGTAGGGGGTGGATTAAGCATGAAAAAAGCCACTTCATCTCTTCCCTATCTTTATTGGGGCTAATGGGGCTACTTGGTACTTGATATTAGTCCATTGCAAGGAATATCATATCCTTTGATCGATGGAGGAGAAGTCCCAGAACTCACATGTATATTTTACCCGAATAAGTGGTGTTTGCATCTCTTCATAGAGGTTGTCTATGAAAATATCCAACATCTCATCTTGGGGGAGTGGTTGGTTCAAGGAGTAAGTCAGACCCTTCTATCTAGAAATGAAGTCTTAAACTCTCTCATTCACTTGGTGTTTACAGTTCATGAGGTCACAGACTGTTGTTTTTTGGTAACGTTGAGCTGAACTATAACAAGAACTGGAATTGAAGATCCTCCCATCCTATTATTGAGTTGGCTGGAAAACTAGTGTACCACACAAAGGTTGAACCTTGAAAAGTACGCAAAAAGAATATGAGCTTTACGGTTTCTTGTTGCTATGGGGTTCCCATCATGGGATCACAGTAAGATGTGTAGTTCATTATATATTGCTCTGGGTCACTTGAGCCATTGAACACTAAGAACATGAGATTCCAAAAATTTGGCAGTGATGGAATGTTGGTTATCCAGTCAGGGTAAGGTTTCCTTTCTAGTTGTATCATAGCACGCCACCCTTCCATGGATTATAATGGGGTCATCAATGACTTTATGGTATTCATGATCCCTTGATTCATGTTCTGTTGAACATGACCATGGGCCGGTGTAGCAGGTGGAAAGATTGGATGTGATGACACTGCTAGAACTTTAGGTAGATAACTAGCCAGGGGCATGATTTTGTGGATTTTCCCGAATCTTTTGTAGTCATTTCCTCAATGGTGGAAAATCTTGGTATCCTCTTGGGATTGGGTTTAGGTATACTGATAGTCTCAGCACTGCCTTGAACAAGATTTCTGACCTTGCTTCATCTGTCGGTATGAGTCCTAGTGGTAGAGGCACCTTTGTTGGAAGTTTGTGCTAATGCTCTACTTGAGAAACATACCTGGTGGTACGGCTTTCTTAAAGCATCTCAGCATTGATTCTCCTTAGCTCTTTCATTTATTCCTCATATTCAGTGAGTCTTTCCTTGAGCATCAGGGATGAATTTGAATTGGATGAGGAGGTGGGTTGTATGAAGCCTTATTTTTATTCTTCTTCTTATTGGGGATTCAAAAAGGAGGCAATGAGGGATTAGCTGAGGGAGCCCTTGAATTTAAGGTGGCCCATTGGTTTTGGGTATACACACCTTCATGCTCAGTGTGGACCGCCTCTAGAAGGGAACCATCTTCTCTTGCATCCTCCTCATTTGGATTATCTTCAGTGAGATCTGTGGGATTAACATCCACAACATTCACTATTGCATACCGTATTATGGGTGGTGTACTGGGTGTCAAATGGTAGGAGAGCTTCTTGCATCCCTTGTTAGATTTTCTCCTTCCATTCTATGGTACCCCTCATATTTCCTGGTGAAGAGTGAATCAAAGGGGTCCTTGATGTGAACTATTAATATGATTCTGCCTCAGGGTACATGAGTTATGAGACGGGATAGAATGAGTAACCTCTATATTTTTTGTCCTCCCCAGGTGGGAAAATACTAACTTCAATTGGGAGGTTAGTTGAGGTAAAAATCCCCCCATCCCTATGGGATGGGTTTGTTCCTTTTCTCCCATTTATGCACTTGGTATTGGATTTGTTTGTCTTACAGGGTCATTTTGTGTTAAAAATACCCCCATCCCTATGGGGTGGGGTTTCTCTCATACTACAGCGGTTGCTGCTACTATCGTCGCCTTCTTGATTTCATGTATCTCAATGCAGGAATGGTTTGGGTATGGTTCCAGATCTACACTTGAATTATTTTCTTCTGAAGACATGATCACTGATTGTTGGTTGGCTTCCCTTAGGCGAGAAGCCTGCTGAATGTTTTTATTATCCTGGTTCCGGAGTTTTTTTATGACTTGATCTCCTCAATACTGAAGCTTTCGAGAATTACTTAAGGATGGTTCTTGTTGAGTGAGCCACTTTTCCTGAATAGGTACTTCGTTTGGATGCTTTCATGGGATGATGACATTGTAGGATTCAATTTTGAGTGGGTTTTGTTGAATGGGATGTGGGGTGAAGTGTAGAGATCCATGTTCTCCCCACCCTCGAAAGTGAACACCTGATGGGGCATCACTGATGAGGCAATGAAGCTTGTACAGTGCATGGAGGCAAGCCAACTTAAGGTTCTTCTTTTTCCTTTCTGATTGTGTATATCATGAAGACAGAAGATCTTTTAGGTCAATCTACTGACGATGATCCCCCAATATAATGACATGGCCTACATACCCGTCATAGGGTAGAAGTTTCATTTTCAACTGACAGAGAGATGTACAAACATTAAGGAAAATTTTTTGCATACATTCTTCCGACAACACTTTTGGAATGCTGAACTGAGAAGTGGATGTGGTCTAGAAAATAACTGGTATATTGTATCTGGATAGTTATATTCTTATGAGAAACATATTAATTTTTGTTCTTCCAGAGATTCACCTACTTGGTGTGCCCAAATTGGAAGTTTTATGATGATTTCATCCTGAGTATTAGAATTGGTAGGGGTTGCATTGATGTATGAATGGTGCAGTGGTGGCTCCAAGGATGAGCGTGGCCTCAGGTCATCTCCTCGCTAAGAAAGGATGTCACTTTTCATTGAAATAGTTTCTAGCATATTTGAACCTATACTTCCAAGAGCCTCATAATATGAGGTATTTTCTAGTATTTGGACCAGTGGGGGGAGAACCTTCTTGCCAGTGTGAATTTTGAATGTGGGGAGGGCCTTCGCAATCAGTCCCATGATGGCGAGGACTACCATCACATCTTAGTTTCTGATCACAGAGAGAGTTCCTATAGAGTATATCTTAGGGAGGAACTTTAGGGTGTACCATGTCAATGGGAGTACCTTATTGCTTCCTGATTCCATTAAGGGGAGGACCTTCACAATGACTATTATTATGGTGAGGAATACCATCATAGCTCTATCTGCAGGGAGAGTATCTACAGTTTACACTATTGGGAGGAACTTTAGGATTTACTTAAATGAGGGGTGTACCTTCTCATTGATTTGTTTCACTATGGGGAGGGGCTTCGTTGTGAATACCATCTTGGCAAGGACTACAATGATATCTTGATGTCTGACTACAGGGATAAACATATCTATAGCATATACCCTAGGGAGGACCATCAGGGTAGATGACAGAAAGGGTAGTACCTTCTGGATATTTGATCTTATGGTCAAGGGGAGGGCAATCCTGACATGCATCAGGATATAGGCTCTCATAATCGGTCATTTCTGGCCCACGAAGTAAGCCCCCATGGGTGATATGAGGAGGGCCTTCAGAGATGTTGGTAGAAACATTTTGGGGAGGACATTTGCAACTGCCACTACTACATCCACAATTTGGTAATGGATCTATAGGATCTTGAGCCTCTATTGATATATGCATTATGGTGTCAATAACTCCAACTTCTAGTAGAGAAAAATCTTGAATGTTCTCTTCATTTTTCATCTCCCTTTGACGCCTTTCATTTTTGGGTTCTTTCTTGTGGGTAGTTGGGGATACCTACTGCTGGTAATGGCCTTCATATATAGGTTCCTATTTAGTTGGTTACCACGTTTTTTTCGAGGTATTTCGATGAGAATATTGAGTTTTGGTAGGGATATATGACAGCCCTAGAGTGGCCACCATGTTGGACTATTGTCCCCTGATTGGAACATGTGTTTTTTCCTGATCTGGTTGACCTTGTATCATGGAATATAGTTGTCGATCCTCCTAGAATTAAGCATGGATGCAAGTCTAATTTAGAGTAACCATCTTATTTTGTGGATGAATTACCCCACCTAGGGATATGGGATAATGAGCCCGACTCCTTGATTTTTCAATTGGCATGATGATGCCTTGACAGGTTTGGAGGAAATGATCTAGAATTGATGTTTGATCATCCATAATTTCCAATGATGTGTTGAGATACATATTTGAATGAAACGGGTATAAATTATCATTATAATTTCGGAGTACGAGTTTGTGCATGCTCATATTTTCCATGTGTTTCCAGTGAGTATTGGAAGTTTTCCTATGTCGAGGTAGAGGAACGAGTCTATCCCTAACTTGTAGTCAAGATACAACAGCTACTTTCTCCAGTTTCTATTATATTTGATTGGTGGGATTTATATTTGCGAGTAGGAATTTGTGTCTACTTTTTTTCCATCTTTTTTGTCTCACAGGGTTAATATGAATCTGCAGTAATTTAAATCTAATTATATTTTCTTGCCATTGTATTTGACTGGTGGGATTTATATTTGCAAGTAATAATTTTTATCTGTTCATTTTCCACAGTATTTGTCTCATGGGATTCATATGCATTGGAAATGTTGTATAACTACCCATAGTTTTCCACCATATTTAGATGGTGGGAATTTATGCATCATTATGGATTTGTGTCTGCTTGTAGCTGGTTGCCTCCCTGTTTGGATGGTGGGATTCTTGTGCATTGGCAGGGACTTGCATCTGCCTATAATTTTATACCCTATCTGCACGGTGGGATCGGAGAGCATTGGAGGTAATTTTCATAAGATCATATTTTTCCACCATATATCCATGGTGGTATTTATAATAGGGAATAAGGATATGTGTTCGATCATAGGTTGCTATTTTATTTCCATGGCGGGCTTCAGAAGAGGGGGTAGAGTTGTATGTCTGCATGTGGTCTTCTTCTTTGTTTTTATGGTAGATCTCCTCCTCAGGAACCAAGGTAATGACCTACTCTTGATTGTGTGTTTGCCTCCCCTAGTGGGAATCCCAAGGGGCCTATGGTTGTTGGACTTTAGAAGGTTCCCTCGGCATGTGAGCTTCTTTAGAGCGAGTATATTGGGTCATGCGGAGCTGGTGGAAACGTTCTCTGGATGGGGCCCTCAATTGGGGCTCTTGTGTAGTTGGGATGAAGTTATTGGTGTCGAATTCATCTGAATCCCTGAGATAAGGGAGGTACTCATTGTTTCATTCCATAGACAGGCTGCCAAAATGATTTGAGACGGTCATTGTGGTTATCCTGTGCTATATTTCCAACCGTGGCACAAGAGGGGGTTGGCGATCTTTCACTTATTGGAGGGCTTGCATTGCAGACTCCACCATGGGGAAATTACTGTTTTGGTGGTACTCTTTGATCGATGTGTTTGAAATCCAGCATTGAAGATGATGGGTAGGAGATGGAATCATTTTCTTTATTGGGGACCCAGCCAGTACATCGATCGTCATGTGTGTTCGTGAGAACATTAAAGATTCCATTGGATTGAAGGTTGCTCTAGAGACCTGCAATATATATGACAAGTACAAACATCCAAACCTTATCTAAGTATCATCTCATGATCACATGTATAATTTATGATCTTTCTTGGATCTCTTCCTTTTGAATGCAAAAGGGGTTTGAGGTGGGGTGACCCACCACCTTGGTTAAGGATTCACATTAGGTTCACCATTTTTGTTTCGACCCAATTTTCATCATACTAGTTCAAACAAAATGGATTGATAGATAACAGATAATTTCTTACTATTATAGATTTTCACATTGGGTTCACCATTTTTGTTTTGAACTAATTTGCATCCTACCAGGGAAAACAAAATGGCCCGACGGATAACAAATAATTTCTTGCTATTATAGAGTTTCATGTTGGGTTCACAATTTTTGTTTTGACCTGATTTGCATCGTACTAGTTCAAACAAAATGGCCTGATGGATAACAGTTAATTACTTTCTATTATAGAGTTTCATGTCGGGTTTACCATTTTTTTTGCGACCCGATTCTCATTGTACCAAGGAAAACAAAATGGCTTGATGAATAACTGCTAATTACTGGATATTATAGAGTTTCGCATAAGCTTTACCATTTCATTTCAACCTAATTTTCTTCATGACCCTTTTTGGTGGGTGATATGGTCGCACCGGGATTGGGAAGTGTGTTCTTTTTATATTGTGAAGGAGGTTCCACAGTTTAATGGTCCTGGTGGGTGATTGCAGGGGTTGAGTGTTTGTGTAATCGGCCCATATCGGGTACGATGTCCTCATATTTTCTCCAAATGGTTTATTTATAGATCCAAAAACTCCCAAATTCCATTTTATTCATGATTCATAGACCTACATTCCAAAGGCAGGCACTCATTGGATGATTTGTCCAATGACACTTAAGGACTCCATTGGTCGATAGGATGGGAGGTCAGGCTCATCACACCATTTTGGGGGGAATTATTGCCTACTTCAAGACTCTCATATAGATTTAATCAATGCTTATATATTCTTGAATCCTTAGTTCTTTCCCAATAATGTGTCCATTAATTTACCTTAGGTTGCAAGATCAATCCGAAATATGCATTGGTCCGGAATCATATGTATGTATCTGAGGTTCTCCATTGACAAAGACATCTGTATGTATTCAAGGTTATTCATCAATGTTTCCCTTTTATAGACTCATTAATGATTATATATTCTTTTACCAATATAATGATGATTTAATCCATGTGATTAAGCACACTAGAGTTTATCTTCATTCATGGGGGAAGAAGATTGTTTTGATGTCGGGATCGAACCCACTAAATGGTCTTACTACATATCTTTTTGAGAGGAATAAAATTCCACATAGTTCGGTGTTTCTTTACTGGACACATCACCTTTTAAGGTCATGTGACAAGGACTCATCCATACATTTTACTATCATGTAGCTATGATGTCTAGGTGGAAGATGCCTATTCAAGACTTCATGTGAGACTTACACCGAGGAGGTCTGAGATGCCCAATGAAGATTTGATCCCCTAGGTGAATATGACCCTTTCGGAGATATGTCCTAGAGAACATTTGGGTGATTTGGGTGATTTGGGTGATTTGGGTGATTTGGGTGATTTGGGTGATTTGGGTGATTTGGGTGATTTGGGTGTCAGTTTTGGACCTCATAGAGGCTTCCTACATATCCCAGTTAGTTGGGAGTAAAATCCCTCATAGTTCAGTTTGAGTTGGGACTTACACCCTGGAGGCATCCCATTTGTGGGGGGTCATGATTGGGGTTTTCACATGGGAGCTTCCCATTTGATAGATATAAATTGGGGATTACTCCTAAAGAGGATTCCCTATCAAGTTTGGGGGAATCTTATTAGGACTGAATTCTAAGGATAATGTCCCTTGAGCTCAGGCCTTAGGTAGGTGTCAAACGTATCCTGATTAGGGCAGGAATCAGAGTTCCCATAGTTCATTGAATTTGGGGATTATACCTAATAGGGGGCCCATTTGTGGGGGGGGGTTTATGGTTGGGTTTTTCACATGGGAGCTTCCCATTAGACAGAAATAAATTATGGATTACTCCTAAAGATGATTCCCTATTAATTGTTTGGTGGAATTTTTTTGGGACCGACTTCTATGGAGAATGTCCCTTGGTCTCGTACCTTAGGAAAGTGTCCTATATATCCTGACCAGGGTAGGAATAAAAGTTCTCATAGTTCATTGCATTTGGGGATTATACCCAAGAGGAGTCCCATTTTTTGGGGGTCATTATTGGGGTTTTCACATGGGAGATTCTCATTTGAGAGAAATAAATTAGGTCCTATTCCTAAAGAGGATTCCCAAGAAAGTTTGGGGAAATTTTATTGGGAATCACTTCTAAGGAGAATATCCCTTGAGCTTGGGCCTTATGTAGGTGTCTATTTATCCTAATCAAGTAAAGAATCAGAGTTCTCATAGTTCATTGTGTTTGGGGATTATACCCAAGAGGAGGCCCATGTCTCCGGAACCATGAGGAGGATCTCAACTCATGATGATATGGGGGTTCGGTTGGGGATTACACCTAGGAGGATTCCCATGATTTGGGGTTATGTGGATGTCATAATCAGAATCAACCTCTAAGACCATGTGATTCATGCTTGGTTTGATAAATAAGAGGAGGCAGTGGGTCTAAAGATCGCACATCCGACATCATTTGGTGATAGATGGTAATGGATCCCAAAGGGAGGGGATTTTAATGTGTTAGTTTCCTCTCCTATGTTGATATCCAGGATAGTCGCGTCTCATGATCTATCCAGAAATGTCCCGGGCCAAGCCTAAGCGGAGTAAGAGAACCACCTCCCACAAAAAGGTTAGGGACATAGCTCAGGTAGAGTTGTCGTGACTCGTCCCCCGGGGCTCGTGTCGTGACTACCCCAAGCCCTCCTCCCAAAGGCCAGGGCTGGAGACTAGCGCAGAAGGCATCAACCTGCAAGTGGGAGGCATTTTCCTGAGTACCTATACGCACACACACACCCAACCACATCCTAACACACCAAAAGGGGGAATAATTACCACTGATACAAGCTGAGTGCAAGTACAACTGAAAGTAAGTGGGCCAGAAAAAAACCCAACAAAAACTGAAAACAGCAAGTGCAAAAAGAAACACTGATGACCATCTGTAGAAAACCCCACCTGATTAGGAGAGTAGTGAAGCTAATAGAAGATGAAGTAGTACATCTTGTATATCTGGTCCTACTGGGCCCCACCTGGTCCTAGGCCACCAAGTCCACCATCATGGCATCCATTAATCCCATCTTTTTTAGCACCCCTATCGTAATGTCAGTCGTCTGCACCAGACACAACACGTGCTCGTGAAGCCCGTGCAGGGTTGAGTAACACAGTACTTAGTAGGGAACCCAAAACAAAAATTAAACAAAACACAACAATTACTCAAAGTAAAACACGAAACACAAGACAACTCACACTAGGTATATTCTAAGGTTGTAACAGTAGCATCATCAGTCACATAATCATACACCTTAGCTACTGGAGAACTCCTCCTATATTGAGTATTTTCTGCATGATAGGTCACACAGAGAATCTTCCCACTAACCTTGAAATATTGTGGTACTCATCCATGATGAGTACTGTAGGTATTCTAGGCCACATAGAGTCGCTCCACACTGTGGACCTCTCAGATCACACAGAGTCGCTTCCCACCTTCTCTGAACTGAGGTACTCCTCCTATCGAGTATCATGGGTCTTCTAGATCACATAGAGCCACTCCCCATCATGGGCCTACTGGGTCACACAGATCCACTTCCCACTGGCCCATCGTCGAGCAGTCTTCAGGTCTCAGCCAACCGTAGGGTTCCGTACATAGCGTGGTTGGGATAACCACTCCTCAAGCCATTCTTCACATATCAACATCCATTAAAGTCACCACAAATTATCCAAAAAGATAGGCCTCCTCAAGAGTGTCCCAACCCCACAAACTGCCCATCAATCGGATGCATGATTTGCAAGATATGGGCATTTTAGTAACCAGGGGACCGATTACGACGGGGCCTGGTCCGACCCGGTCGGACCGACTCGACCAACTGGGATCGGGGGTCCACATACAGTAGCTCATTCTGATAGACCCGACTTGACTTGGTGTGGGTTGGGGTCAGTCTGGTCTGGATTGGAAAGTTGGTCAGGCCCAATAAGCCTCGCTGGACCCGTCCAGGTTGGCAGAGGGTCCAGCCTGCCGGGTTTCCCGGCGACCCGACCTAGTCCGGCCCAACCCAAAGAGGGTGTAGGTCTAGCCCACCAGTGCAGTTCGGCCAACTGGGCTCGAGTCCGGCCCACCAGCGCGGTCCATCCCTCTAGTATCAGGTCTGACCTGCTAGGCAATGGGACCGACCTGGCCCGATGAGTCATGGGTCTGGCCCGTAGTGTGGGTCCGGCCCACTGGGAGGTTCGCGCTCCGTCCAGTCCACAAGAGTCAGCCTGGTCTACCTTGTTGGATGCGGCCGGGAGCCGCGTCCATGCGATGCCATTGCTCCGCAAGTCACCAAGGGGTGTCTCCTTCATCGCGGTCAAGCAATCGTGGCCCATCACGTGGGACACAGCTCGGTGCCACATCCATGGGTCCCCGACGCAGTCAAGCGATCGCATCTGATACCTCCAACTGCCGGCTCGGTTGGCGGCTTCTCTTGTCGCACTGCGGCCCGGTCCGACTGCGACCTATCAGTCTGGTGCGTCGTCGTTGCCCGCTTCCTCCCACATGTGGCTGCCATTGCAGTCCACTGAAGGTAGTCGCCGGTGCCACCGCTGGTGCCGGCGCACTAGCGGATTCTTCTACGAACCAACGGGTCTGCACTAGTGGTTCGTTCTTTGTGCCACATGCGCCAGCATTATCCGGGGATCGTCCTCTCCACTTTGACGGTATCAAAACTGCCTTGTCATTGATTCGAATGTTTGGACATGAAGAACAACCACAGTGGAAGAGCTCGTGCCATGTTCGTATCGGCATGAGCCCTCCACGTTAGAAGTTTACAAAACAAGGGAGGTCTGTGGATTTTAATTTGAACAACAAAGATAATTAAATCCCGGATAAATAAACCCCAAAGAAGTTATCCTCCCTCAAGAACGCACGGTCCACTGATTAACCTATTCATTTATTAATCCATGTTCGTTATTTTGAAATAGGAATGGGGAAACTTTAAAATCAAACAACCCCTGCCTACTGAAGTTTGTTGTCGCATGTTCATCCTCGAGGGGTTATGACGTCGGTGTCGCTTCTCGGTTTCGATATTCGAAAGGCATCGATGAAGGAGAAGTTTCGCCGGCATTCTTCGTTCTTAGCTGGGGTAAAATTCCATCATAGGTTCACCAGATAATCCTCCAAAACTATAATCCATATTTCCCCAGCATGTTGAACTGTAAATGGTTGCACGTCGCAGAGTTCCCATAATGATGCAACATCGCATTGTTTCGCTGTTTTATTTAAGAAACTGTGTCACTGTTACGCATCATTGAAGCATTGTTACACTACAAGTTTAACTAGACATTAATGAGCCCCATTGATGCGCATCGTCATTTCCCTATCTCTACCCTATTTCTGCCCCGCAGCGTTGATGTTCACCACTCCAAAGGGAGAAAGAAAATAAAATAATTAATTTAAATTATTTTATTATTTTTCTCAAAACGTCTGAAAAATAACTTTTCCACTCGGCCCTTGAAGGCCAAAGTTAAGTTATTTCTAGAAAAATCTCGGCAATCTGAATTCAACAGTTCCCTCAGATTTTTGATCCGAGCAATGTTTCAAAAGATATAAAATCCCTCTAGCACGTTTACTGAATGTACTTTAAAAAAAGTTCAAAAATTATTAACAGTCACCCTAGACCCACACCGGTCGAGGTTAGGCTCCACCTAAGGGAAACATGCCACCACGAATCCAATGGTACTCTCATATTTTCAATCCCAGTTACCATTTATAAGTTAAAGGATTTAACATTAAAATAATTGTTACTTAATTATTTTATTTGGGGCCAAAAACTAACTTCCACTATTGGCCTGTGCCAACCAATGTTAGGGTTTTCCTAAGGAAAGAATACCCTCACGAGTTCAGTGGTGGTATCACATTTTTAATCCAAGTCACCATTCATGAGTTATAATCATTTGAAAAATAAAATAATTTTATTTAATTATTTTATTAACAGTTATGATATTTTTGGGTTTTCACACTGGAGATCTGCACCGACTAAGATTAAGTCGCACCTAGGGTAAACATGCCATTCTGAATGCAACGGAACCCTTAGATTTATGATCTAGGCACCCATTTAAGAGTTATTCCAGTTTTTCAAGAAAACTTCTCACGTGCGCTATTTAAAGCTTAACATTTTTCAAAAGATCATTCTAGGCACTCCGGGCCTTGGAATTACGTGCCATCAAATTTCACAGTCTAGAAATAATTCCATATAAAAAAATATTATATTGAAATTATGGGACATTACATTCTCCAAACCTTAGGGATTTACGTCCCTAAACTCCAAAACAAAGGAAAAAATAAAAGGGGGTACTGAACATGAATCTGAGCCTCCCGCTCCCTTATGCTCTCTTGGAGATTCTCGTGCTGCCACCGAACGTGCACCAGAGGAATCGACCGTCCATTAAGGACCCACTCCTATCGATCCTCTATCTCCATGGTGAACTCCACAAACATTACCCCATCAACAATGCCCAGCTCTCCACAGTCGATGAAATGCGATGGATCATGCATGTACCACCTCAACTACAACATTTGAAAAATATCGTGCACCCAATGCATATGTGGCCATAGAGCTAGGCGATATTCCACCCCTCTAACTCTACTCAAAAAATGAAAATTTATGATGAACCTCAGAGATAGATTTCTTTTCCAGCTAAATCTCTACAATCCCTATCAGGGTGAGACCTGAAAGAAAACATAGTCTCTCTCCTCGAACTCAAAGGGTCTTTGTTTCTTTTAGGCATAAGACTTCTATCAGCTCTATGCAGTCCTCATCCACTCCTGGGTGATCTGCACCTTCTCAGTGATAGCCCATACATGGCCTCAAAAGGTTCCATGCCTATGGTGGAGTGATAACTATTGTTGTACGCAAACTCCACCAGTGGTAGGTGTTCCCCCCAACTGTAACCAAAAACCAAGACACAAGCATTAAGCATATACTCCAAGGTCTGTATGGTATTCTTCACCTGACCATCTATCTTGGGGTAAAATTTGTGCTCAAACGTGCTGGAATCTAATGCTCATCATTCACTTGTTGATAAGTGAGGCATCGTGAAATGAACTCTGCCACCAATTCCTTCATTACTGACAACCAGTACTAATGTTGGAGGTCCTGGTACATCTTTTCCACACCAGGATGTACCACTAAATGGGACAAATGGGATTCCCTCAAAACCTCCTCTCGTAACGTCACTGGTACCATAGTGAGTCCTATGAAAAGGGATGATGTTCTCCCCACCTATCGAAAATCTATCAGGATCCTTCCTTGAGGATATCTGAGCATGTTGGTCCTTGTAGTCAACATCCCCAAGTTGTGCCTCCCGAACTCGCTAAAGGATTGGGGGGGTGACTTTCTTAGACTAGAGGTAATTTGTTCCATCATTATCCACGAAGGATATCAGCATCATTCCTAGCTGCTCTGTTTCCTCATACAGCAACTGTAAACCAAACCTCCTACTGAGCGCATCTTCTACCATGTTCCCCTTCCCAGGAGTAAAGATTATCTCAAGGTCTTAGTTATGGAAGAATTGTAACCATCGTCGTTGTCTCAACTGATGAAAGGCCTATGGGAACCTTTCCATCCACACAAAAGGCTACCCCCTTTAACTGATTTATGTTCCCATCATCTCTTTGGTAGTGGGTACTCATTCTTCACGTTCACCTGGTTCAAGCATCAGAAGTCCACACACAACCTCAAACTCCCGTCTGCCTTCAAGAAAAAAAAATAATTGGGGCTACCCATGGTGAAATGTTGGGTCTTATGAACCCCTTATCCTATAAGTCCTCAAGCTGTACCCTCAACTTAGAAAGCTCTACGGAAGCCATTTGATATTCCGGTGTGGATATCGGTGTTTTCCTAGGGTACAGGTCGATACAGAAGTATACCTCTCTACGAAGTGGTATCCCTAGAACCTCATCAGGGAAAACATCCTTGTACTTATCCACCACTATAGGAAAACTTGGACTCATATCCTCCATTTTACCAAGGGTGAGGCTAGCTAACTGGTGATTGATCGGATGCATCCTCTTCTGAGAGAGTTTGTCCTGCACTGCAAGGGTTTCCTTCTCATCGGTGAAGGAAAACTGGATCTCATTTGTGTGGACACACTGCATCGTATTCCTAAAATAGTCGATATGGGCATGGAATGTGGATAACCAGTCTATACCCAATATGAAATCATAAGGCCTCGACATTTATACTAGGAGATCCCAGCCAAAGCTCCTGCCTCCTAGAGTAATCTCACATTGTCAGTACCAGTGTGTAATCGTCAAATCGTCTCCCGTAAGAGACTCTAACTGTAAGTATAGAGCCAACGACTCCACCAGAATCTCTGAGATCTGAACAAGATCTGTGGAAAGGAAGGAGTGACTAGCACCTATGTCTATAAGTACTACATCTAGGGTGGAGAAGACATAGATTGTACCTCAGAACATCTCTAGAGCACCGTGGTCATAAGCCTCTATTGCCTAGAGATGAGCTATCCCCTATCCACCTGCTCCCTGAGTTCGGGTTGGATCACCTGGGGGTGGTGGCGGTAATACCAAAAACTGTCACCCACCACCTGCTACTCATCCAGCTCCCCTACCACATCTGCTGCCTTACAGACCTCCTCGCTTGAACCATTGTCGCTGCCTCAGTGGCTCCTCGACCATCTTTCAGTCATCTATACGGTGGGTCAGGAAGTCACATGTCATGTGTCTCTGCCCACCACATGCATAGAACTTCCTGACTCCCTCTGGAATGGGAGCCTCGCACCACCAACTCTAAGTCCTAGGGTCTTCTTCTGAAATACCTAGCCCACTTGGGCCCATGTGTCTGTTGTCTGTTGCCTTCCGAAGACTCCACCGCTTAGGGTCTGCATGTAACTCAAGCTACAGGTGCCTACTCCACCAAGAAACTCTCCATCAAAAGGGCTCACTTGAGCACCCCGACCTGGGTAGGGATGCTGAGAGACACCACCAAATCCCTGATCTCCCACCTGAGTCCCTGCTCAAAGTCTAGATCCCTTAAGAAAGGTTCTCTCACTATATATGTGGAGTAGTGGGAAAGCTATGTGAACCTATCCAAGTAATCAGCCACCATCATGCTATCCTTCTATAGGTGAAGTATCTCCTAGATGCGCATAGAGCGCAAGGTTTTTAGGAAAAATCCTCCCAGAAAATCCTCTCTAAGTCAACACAAGTGAGGGTCACCTCATCGTGAGTCTGGATGGTCAAGCTCCACCATCTCCCTACTGATCCCTATAGAAGGCCCGCTGCCAAGATATCCATCTGGTCAGGCAGTGTCCTCAATAAGAGGAAGACCCACATCATAGCCTCTAGCTAGTCCTCAGTGACCTGAGGATCCATCTCTCCCCTAAACCTAGGAGGTCTCAGTCTCTGAAACTCATGTAGGGAACTAAGACAATGAACTTCCTCTTCCAGAACTTTCGGCAGTAGATGTTGACCATCGGGTGGTGGTAGCACTAGTGCACCACCCGATGTGGTCATCTCAAGCACTGGTCCCTAAATGGACACCTCATCACTAGGTGGGATATCCTCATGACCTCGTATCGGGATCCTTGATGGTCATCTAAGTGGAGGCATCCTAAGATAGATCAAGATGTACCGTGGTTAGAACATTATACCTAGTGATATGAGTCTTATTCAAAACACAAGACACTTATGCAACTAGTGTTATCATGTATTGAGTTGAAAAGCAGAATTCAAGGTCCTAGTGTATGGATACGTCGACCGTCGCACCAAAACTGGACTCCCTAAACTCTGAAAGTTGGACTCGCAACATTTAACAATGTTTCTCCAATAAAAACATGGACTCTCGGTCTTTGAGGGGGAACTGTCCGCCCTCTAATACCAATTTTCAACAACCCATCCCCCAGGGCTCGTGTCGTGACTACCCCAAGCCCGCCTCCCGAATGAAAAGGGCTGGTGACTAGTGTCGAAGGTGTCAACCTGCAAGTGGGAGGCATTTTCCGGAGTACCTATACACACACACACACCCAACCACATCCCAACACACTAAAAGGGGAAACAAGTACCACTAATAAAAGCTAAGTGCAAGTACAACTGAAAGTAAGTGGTCCAGAATATAAACCCAACAAGAATTAAAAATAGAAACTACAAAAAAGAAACTCTTATGGTCATACACAAAAAACTCCACCTAATTGGGAGAGTAGTGAATCTACTGGAAGCTGAAGTAGTACGTCCTGTCCACCTGGTCCTATTAGGCCCTGCCTGATCCTAGGCCACCACTTCCATTATCGTTGCATCCGTCAATATCATCTCCCTGAGAACCCCTATTGTAACATCAGTCATTTGAAATAGATACAGCACGTGCGGGCGAAGATCATGCAGGAGTGAGTAACATAGTACTCAGTAAGGACCCCAAAACAAAAAGGAAATAACACACAACAATTCCTCAAAGTAAAACACAAAACACAAGACAACTCACACTAGGTATATTCTAGGATAGTAACAGTAGCATCATTAGTCACATCTTTGGACACCTCAGCTGCTGGATAAATCCTCCTCTATCGAGTATAGTGGGCCTATCATTTCACACAAAGCCACTTCCCACTAACATTGAATTGTTGTGGTATTCATCCTAGATGAGTATCGTGGTTATGTTGGATCACACAGAACCACTCCCCACTATGGGTCTACCGGGTCACACATAGCCGCTTCCCACCTTGGATGAAATGAGGTACTCCTCCTATTGAGTACCATGGATCTTCTAGGTCACACAAAGACGCTACCCACCATGGGCCTACTCGGTCACATAGAGTCATTTCCCACTGGGCCATTGTCGAGCAGTCTTCAGGCCTCATCCAACCATAGGGTTCCGTATGTAATGCACTTGGTAGAACCATTCCTTGAGCCATTTGTCACATCTAAACATCCATTAAAGTCACCAAAAAACATTCCAAAAGATCTTCCTCCTCAATAGGGTCCCAACACCACAAATATCCTGTCAATCAGACGCATGGTTTGCAAGATACGAGCGTTTTAGTAACCAGGGTACCGATTGTGATGGGGCTCGGTCCGACTCGGTCAGACCGACCCGACCAGCCCAGCTCAAGGGTACACATACCCCTGTTCATTCTGACAACCACGACCTGACCTGGTGTGAGTCGGGGTTGGTCTGGTTCTTCCTGGCCAGTGGGCCAGGCCCAATAGGCTTTGCTGGACCCGGCCCGGTTGGTAGAGGGTCCAGCCCGCCGGGTCACCTGGCGACCCAGCCATGTCCTTCTTGGCCTAAAGAGGGAAAAAGTCCAACCCGCCAGAGCGGGTTTGACCTGCTAGGTGTGGGTCTGGCCCACCGGTGTGGTCCAGCCCTGAGTGTGGGTCCGGCCTGCTGGGGGGTTCGTGCCCCATCCAGTTCACAAGAGGTGGACCAGTCCGCCTCACTGGATGAGGCTGAGAGCCATGTATGTGCACCTCCATCACCCTGTGGGTCGCCACAGGTCGCTATGGGGCACCTCCTTCACTACAGTCAAGTGATTGCGGCCTGTCACGTGGGACGCGGCTCAGTTTCATGTAAACGGGCCCCCAACACAGTTGAGCGACTACGTCCACCTCCTCCAGCCACCAGCTCGGCCTATGGATTCTCCTGTTGCACCATGGCCCGGTCCGTCCGAGGCCTTTCCATCTGGAATGTCGTCATGGCATGCTGCCTCCCACCCGCGGCCAGTATCGGCTCGCCGGCAGATTCTTATGTGGACCACCGGGTCTGCACCGGTGGTTTGTTCTTCGCACCGCATGCGCCTGCATTATCCAGGGATCTTCCTCTCCACCACAATGGTCTCAAAACTACCTTTCCATCGATTTGAAAGTTTGGCCATGAATAACACCCACGGTGGAGGGGCTCGGGCCTTGTTCGTGTTAGATTGGGCCCTCCCCGTTAGAAATTTACAAAAAAAATGGAGGCCCGAGGATTTTAATTTGAACAAAAAAGATAATTAAATCATGGATAAAGAAACCCCAAATAAGTCACCCTCCCACAATAATGTATGGTCCGCGGATTAACCTATTCATGGGTTAATCTGCATTGGTCATTTTGAAATAGCAACGGGGAAACTTTAAAATCAAACAACCCCTACCTCTTTAAGTTTTTTGTCACACATTCATCCTCGAGGGGTTATGACGTCGGTGTCGCTTCTCAGTTCCAATATTCTAAAGGCATTGAAGAAGGATAAGTTCCACTGGCATTCTTCATTCTTCGTTGAGTGAAAGTATGTAAGAGGTTTTCCAGATAATCCTCTAAATTTCTAATCTATATTTCCCCAGTGTGTCGAACTATAAATAGGATCATGTTGCAATGTTCCCATAATGATGCGACGTCGTGTCGTTACACTGTTTTATTTAAGAAACAGCATCACTGTTTCACATCATTAAAGCATTGTTACACTGCATGTTTAACGAGATATCAATGAGCCTCATTGATGTGCATCGTTGTCGCCCTGTCTCTACCCCACTGCGCTGTTGTCCACCACTCCAAAGGGAGAAAGAAAATAAAATAATTTATTTAAATTAGTTTATTATTTTTCTCAAAAATTCTGAAAAATAAATTTTCCACTCGGCCCTTTATGACCGAAGTTATGTCATTTTTAAGAGAATCTCGACATTCTTAATTCAACAGTGCCCTCATATTTTCGATTGATTTGTGATGGTTCAAATGATAGAAAATCTTGTTTGCACGTTTACTGAATGTACCGTAAAAAAAGTTCAAAAATTATTAATAGTCACCATCGACCCGCGCCAGTCGAGGTTAGGCTCTACCTAAGGGAAACACTCCCATAAAAATCTAATGTTACTCATAGATTTTCAATCTGTGTTACCATTTATATGTTAAAGGATTTAACATAAAAATACTTGTTAATTAATTATTTTATTTACGACCAAAAACTAACTTCCACTATTGGCCCACGCCAACCAATGTTAGGGTCTACCTAATAAAATAATACCCTCACGAGTTCAGCAGTGCTCTCAAATTTTTAATCTGAGTCACTGTTTGTGATTTATAAGCATTTGAAAAATAAAATAATTTTATGTAATTATTTTATTTACGGTTATTCAATTTTCGGGTTTTATCACTGGAGGCCTACGCCGACTAAACTTAAGTCATGCCTAGGGTAAACCCTCTATCCTGAATGCAATGGTTCCCTCGGATTTATAATTCATAGACTTGTTTAAGAGTTATTCCACCTTTTCAAGAAAACTGCTCACGCACACTATTTAAAGTTTAACATTTTTCAACAGATCATATTAGGCACTCCAGGCCTCGGAATTACGTGCCATAAAATTTCACGGTCTCGAAATAATTACATATAAAAAAATTATATGGAAATTTTAGGACATTATAGGAGTGCCCTGAAATGTGTTCTGAGAAAGGGGAGAAGCATTGCTCCTCATCAAGGGGAAAAGTAGGCATGATCCCTTTGACTTATCATTATCCTCATTGAATGTAAAAGCTAGTGATTACCCTTGACCCTTATAATGGGGAGGTTTACATGAGTATTCTAATGTTGGGCCCCAGATAACAATGGGAATGTAAACTTAAAGACATTTTGGGGGTCTACACCATTGCGAGGATTACTCACATGACTCTGCTTACCATGGGTATGTAAATGCATAAGGACGCACTGATACACCTGATGGTTTTATCATACAAGTCTAGTGGATTTGGAAGAGTCTTTGGCTTGATTTCAATGGACTGGTTAGTGGAGGGGATTTTGAGGATGGGACGGAAATAAAAGGGCATGATAGATTCCAGAAGGTGGAAAGCCTGAAGGTACCCCATTTTGTGTACCATTTCTTTATGTGGGGTGGGGGCCTCCCCACGTAGCATATTTCTACGTGGGTGGAGGGTCCATATTTGTATCAAGGTGGTATGTAGACTTGGATGTGTTTTGTGTACTATAGTAGTACATGACCCTAGGTTCCATCTGCATAGGGTGGCGCTACACGGTGATGGATTCCATCTGCGTAGCGAAGTGCTACACAGTGCAGGGTTTCATTTTCATAGTGATGCGCTATGTCGTATGCTAGATTGAATAAAGGGCATTGACCCTACTATTTGTGATAAGTTTATCTGTGAATGGAATATTGTTTTCAGTTCTATAATTAGATTCGTGGACAATTCATATTATTATTATGTTTCCTTTCTTTCATGGTATGCGACGGGTTTATTCCTACTAGAAACTGTTCATGGTTCCGCACTTTGTCGATCGTTTTTCTTTGAAATATTCCATCTGTAAACTCCAAGATCCACCAAAATTTTGATCCCCTTATAAAATCCCTTTGGGGTCCTTTTATATAGTTCTGAGGATGTTTTATCTATGGTTCACAAGACACCGTTTTTGGAAGTCCGTGAAAAGATCACCTGACCTACAGACAACCCGTTCAACTGAGGTTTGCAAGGCTATGGTTCGCAGCGGAGGTAATCACCACCTCAATCTCATGAATGAATTTTCTTATTTGTGGTAAACCTTCAGATTCACCTCACCCATGAACATTTTGGGTTTGTGGGGGTAGTTCGTGGTGGCATACCAATCTGTCTCATTTTCACCAATGACACCATTCACAGTAGGAGTCATACGCAGAGGTGAAATTTTCTAAATCTATTCCACAAATGATGCGGTTTTCAGTAGATATAGGTTCCATTTTCTTTGTTCTATGTACTACTTGGTTTTCAGGGAATAACCTCTCCACACTGTTCTCAGAATTCAGTTCGCGGACCATTTTGGGTCCTTTGCCAATTTTGGATTCATCAATAGTTTTCTCTAAATTCTTTATCCAATTTTTTTTCTTTTATTTTGAAAAACTATGAGAGTATTTCCTTTCCCATTTCATAATTTTTAGTACCCTATAGACATTATTAATGGTAACTTTATTAATTATTTTAATTACCATGGTTAATGGTAAATCGAGTAATTAAAGGTAAAAATAATATTATAATAATATAAAACTACCCTAAAATTTTTTCTAATTTAATTTTATGAGTGTATTATGACCATGATCGTCGTTGGGTAGATTTTAGGACCACTTGGAGCTAATTGGATGACATTAATTCATTTATAATATTATATTCAATGAATAGTCATTTTTGTTTTAAAAATTATGGTATTTTAATATGGAGTTATACAAGGGATATATTTTACTATAAATAGTAATTATAAGCCTAAAAATATTACCTACATCATGGTAATTTATTTATAATTTTTATGAATTAAATAATTTAATTTAATTATGACACAGAGATTATGGGGTAATTTCTCAAATAATGAAAGAATCAAATAAATGATATTATAAATATTAAAATAAATATTATTTGACATAATTTATTCCATCCAAAAATTTTCTAGATATTTTACATGTTGTTTATGATTTAAAGGAGTTGGTTCGAACTTATCTTTATGTTATGATATTTTTTAAAATTCAACTAATGTGTCAAAATTGACACTATTGGTATTTTAAAATATAAAATAGTTTATTAAATGTTATAAAATTCCTAAAAATATAATATTTGTCAAAATGGTTAGGATAATTACTATTATGTCATAAATGAAACTTTTTTGGTCGTTCTACATATTATGGTAATTACATTAACCAACAAAGTGTAAATAACATGATATCATGATAAGATTAAAAGGGGGAAAAAGGGTTAAAAAAGATAAGGACTAAAAAATATTCAAAACAAGTATAATTTTATTTTGATGATTATTATTAGACCCAAAATAATCTTATATTATAAATAAATTATTTTGGGACCATTTGGAATTGAAATTGAATTTATATTAATATAATACTTTTTATCTTTCCAAGGGTGCCCCTCCACTCTCCTCTAAAAATGTACCCACTTATCTATTTTAATAACACTTCAAAAACCTTTTAGTTTAACCAATATATACCCAAACCCCTTCCTATAATCCCTAAACACATTCTTGAGGCCTTATATCAGGAATAAAAAACTTTCTTATAGGTGTTAAGTTGTTAAGAATGGTCATCATTAGAAGGAAAGGAAATGTTTTTATTTAAGTGTTTATGTTTTATTTCTTCTTCCACTACCTTCAAATATTCTTAAACCATGATGAAATAATAAATAAAATATAATAAATATAATTATATGTTATTATTTTAATATCATCACATAAATCCATCTCCCATTTCATCAAATGGGAAATGAGCTTTTCATTCGTGTGTACGGCGGATTACCGCCTCGCGAACCGATATAGATCGTTTTTCATCACCATCTTTAAAGATTGGATATACTGGTGTAATTAAAGTTCATATGTTATATAAATGAAATATTAATTATTATAATATAATAATATATGAATTTCTTTCTTACTTTCTATGCACATAAAATGATAACGTCGTTCGTGTGTACGTGTGAACTATCACCTCCAGGAAGTGATGTGATTTATTTTTATTCACTACATCAATTTTGTAATATATATATATATATATATAAGTATATTTAAATGATAAATATGATATTATGGATTTAATTATCAGTATATAAAGATAAAATAGTGCTTAACACCTTTCCATAATGATCAATGAAAAAAGAAGACGTTACCCAAGCTTACATATGGCTTACCATCTCCTTGATTGTAACGTTGTTCATTTTTCGTATCTATATTTAACGAATAGATTTAATGGTATAATTGATATAAAAAAATTATTATTATTTTATTAATATTATTCTATAGATTATGTACTTATAACCTCATAGACTATTTACATCCTACCAACTTCATTTTCAAGTCAAGTACCAAATATCGACAAAACACCCGATGTGATCAAAAATAATTAAGTATTATGTTGTGATAATAGTAATATAAAAGGAATAATAAACTTTATAAAGGTTATTAATAAATTAAATAATTAACCTATGTCTATTATTTAGGAATATAAATATTATACGTGAATATTTGGACTCACATTAATGGACTTCGTCTAAATCGCCTTTCATTGAGGCATATCTTGATATTGTGCACCTTTATTATCCTTTAAGGTGTATATACGACCATTTTGACAATTTATATCATGAATTACTATATTATCATGAAATTTAAGTTTTGTTTAATGTTATTCTTTAATTATTTTTATTCAAGTGTTTCTCAAGTGGTAAGGTTCTTTTTAACTCAAAAACTCGTTTTAATGTTTTGATGATTTATTCTTATAAATCATTCTATTTAATGTTCATTTTTTCAGAATTGTTTTAAAGATAAATCTATATAGAAATATTTTTTTTTAAATTTTATTTCTAGAATATTCTTTTAAAAGTTTCAAAGTGTTATGGGACACTTTGATTCAAAAATCTCTTTTATAAATGTTTTAAATTGGTTTTTTTGAATGGATTGGTTATCTTATGAATAAAAATGAAATTTTATGAGTGAAATGTAGAAAAAATTAATATTATATGTGTTGGTATTTGGAAACATAATGCATGAGCCTGATATAGATTATATAAATGGTTGATCCCCATTATAGCTCACGGTTGAGCCCGATATAGCTTATATGAAGAGTTGAGCCCCATTATAGCTCATGAAAGATAGGTGAGCCCGATATAGCTTATACGAAGGCTGAGCCCCATTATAGATCTCCAATGCATTGGGTATTCCAGATATGTAAGTCGATTGTTTGTTTATTCCATTTTTAAGGGTGAATGTAAGAGTGATGTGTTAATGATGTCCTAAGGCATCTATGTGATTTTTTTTATTCTTACTAATGAGTTTTTAAGAAAAGTTTTTTAATGGGTTTTCATGTTTTCACTAGACTAATGATTTGCTTTATTTATGTACCATACTGATCTTTTCTACTCATCCCATGTTTTAAAATGTTTTTCATAGGTATTAATATTGTTAAGGAAAAATAATATTCCTTGATGAAAGTATTAGAGATGTGTCATGAAAAGGAATTATGTTTTATTTTAAAAGGGTTTACTTTGGCGAAACAAATGGACACCGAGTATAAATGTCCACTTGTAATGTACAAGTATACTATATAAGAGTTTTTTTCCTAATTATCTAAAACTCTTATCTGAAAAGATCATTTAATGTGAAATCTAGTTCAAAAACACTAGAATAAGATATGTTTAAGGTTGGGTCCTTATATTTGGTTTCAAAGGATGGTTTAGAAAAATTAGGATGTCAGGATGATTTCTTAAGAGTTATAGATATCATCATGGGTTTATAATTTTATGTTTTATTGTAAGTTTAATTTCTTAAAATCCCTTTTGAGGTTTTATGTTATGAAATTTTAAGGTGACTAACAGTATTTTTAGAGACATTCACCTTTGAGGCAATTATGGGTTATTACATTTTGAGATGAAAAATGAAAGGTATGAGCCAAATGTTGAGGTTAAAACATGTTATGGTTATTTTTGAGGTCTATAATATTTTGTTAATATTATATGAATTATATATTTTTAGAAAAAGGAAAATTTACAGGAAGGGTGACAACCCTTCGCGTCGGACAAGGTTGTTGGAATCGAACCCATAACCAAAGGGCGACAAGGGTGCATCACCTACCACAAACCTATGTGAAGTGCCTAGTTAGTATGACTTTTTCTTTTTAGTTAAAAATAGTATGTAATAATAATTAATTGATTTTGGGAACTTATGTTTTATCAAATGGATATCCTTGGTATTGGAAAACAATTCAGGGATTAAGTAATAAATTTTATTTTGGAAGACATTTACTATTTTGGGAACATTATATAATTAAGATAAATATAATACAATGGGATTTTAATTTAGGAGTAATGTTTTATTTATATTTTTTAATAATCTATTATTTTTATTTGTGGACTTATTGGGAATTAGGTTATTTATATAAATGATTAACCTATATTATAGAATATGTGATTAGGTTAATTACTTTTTAGTATGGGAAATTAAGAGTGGTGGATGTTATTTTGAGATAAATGTTAAAATTTATCTTGGAAAACTATGTGATCAAATCCTTATAAATTTTTGTTTTCATTCTTAGTTTTGATTATTTGGAGGTATTTAAAGAACAATTATTTGTTGAATGGTCTATATTGAAATTTTTGTTTTAGAGTTGAATTTTGGATATTAAAAGTAGTATTTCTTCTTTTAAAGTTTATTATATTTTGGGGAATTATATTATTTTATCCTATATTTTTGGTTTTGGTTAATTTTTCAATAGATTATAAATATATAGTTAGACTTTGTGGATTATGTGATTCTTTATAAGTTGATTCTAGTGTTTCAGATGTTAAAAAATACTCTTAAATACTCATCATTTAGAGAAAAAGATGACTTGGTGGTGGAATTTAATTAAAGGATAAAAATATACTTGTAAAGTAATTGTATTTCCTTATAATCTTAGTCTAAGTAGTAAATTAATTCCACAACTCTATGAAAATGATCTTAAAACAAAAAAATTTTCCATTTCCTTTTCCTACTATGAAATCAAAGACCGTTTAACCCATCACAAATTTATAGATTTTTGATCTTTAACCTTTTACAAACAATATTTTCTATTATTATCCATCATAATTTGATTGTTTGTTTTCTCTTCCACAAACATATTTTTCTACATAGAACCCTAGTATGTGTTATATTAGGTGACATTCGTATTTTCCTTTCTTTATTTTAAAGTGTAAGTCTTGTTAATCATTTTTTCGATGTAGGATTACAATAAAGGTATTTTGAAAAGTAATACCTTAATTACCGACCCAAAATTAAAATTGTGGGTATGAAATTACCAAAAGTTGGAGAATGTAACATCCCAGGTTTTAAAAGGAAACACAATATTCGATAGTGTACATGATACGCCACATCGAGCTTAAACGAACGACTAAATATTATCATTTAGTATGGTTGTTATTGCCTAGACATTAGAATATAGGGAATGAATTATATTAACTAAATTATTAAAATAGGTTTTACACGTGTATATATAATGATTCATTCGTTATAAAATTAATTAGAAATGAAAAATAAAAACCAAATGAATATAAATGAGGTGTTTTTTATGAAAAACTGTTTAAGTATGAATAATTGTGTTTATAAAATAATAAAATCACTCTTCTTAGATTATCTTAATGTAATATAAATTAAATTTTATGTTTAAAATTCATCTTATATGTTTTCTATACATTATATAAGAACAAATACAATTTTGTGAATAAAATGAGTGTTTTTCTAAAAATGCGGATTTACCGCCTTTTGATGGAGTACCCATTTTAAATCTAGTTTTTGTAAATTTTATATGATATATTTTAAAAAAAACTTATTATTTGGAATTGGAAAATAAAAATTTACTTTGGTTGATTTTTTGGTATTTTTCTGATAAAATTCTTATTTTAATAAATAGTGAAAAATACTGCATTTTAACTCAAAACTGTCTTTTTGTCTAATTTATTTATATTGTTACATTATCTTTTTAATTGGTTTTAAAGTATAATTAGATTAATTTTTTATCATTTATTCCAATCTTGTTCATTTAATGTAATTTCATATTCAAATTACATATAAACGCATGTCAATATTTTGATAGTTTTTACTTTTAAAAAACTCGTTTTCTCATTTTGACAATGGGGATTTTAAATTAATTACTACAACTTATATGTTTTTAATTTTGTAAATAGATTCCATATTTGAAATAATATGGTAAAAATTATTTAAATAGTTCCATTTTATTTTTTGTACATTATGAATAGTAACTTTAGTAATTATTTTAATTACCATGATTAAAGGTAAATCGGGTTATTAAAGGTAAAAATAATATTATAATAATACTAAACTACCCTAACATTTTTCCTAATTTAATTTGATGAGTTTATTATAACCATGATCAACATTGGGCTGATTTTAGGACCACTTGGATGACTTTAATGCATTTATAAAATTATATTCAATGAATAGTCATTTTTGTTACACTTTTGTTTTTAAAAAGTAAAGTATTTTATTATAGAGTTATACAGGGGATCTATTCAACTATAAATACTAATTATAAATATAAAAATATTACCTACATCATGGTTATTTATTTATATTTTTTAAAAATTAAATAATTCAATTTAATTTTGACATAAAGATAATGTAGTAATTTCTGAATTAAAGAAAGAATCAAATAAATGATATTATAAATATTAAAATAAATATTATCTGACATAATTTACTCCATCCACAACTTTTTTGGATATATATTACATGTTGGTGATGATTTAAAGTATTTGGATTAAACATATCTTGTTGTTATGATATTTTTTAAAAGTCAACTAATGAATAGTGTCAAAATTAAAACTATTGGTATTTTAAAATATAAAATATTTTTTAAATGTTATAAAATTTCTAAAAATGTAAGATTCATCAAAATGGTTATAAAAATTCCTTCTATTTCATAAATGACACTTATTTGGTCTTTTGACATGTTATGGAAATTACCTTAACCCACAATGTTTAAATAACATGATATCACAGAAATATTAAAAAGAGCAAAATAAGGGTTAAAACAAAAATATAAGGATTAAAACATATATAATTTTAATTTTATGATTATAATTAGACCTAAAATAATCTTATCTTAAAAATAAATTAGTTTTGGACCATTTGGAATCGAAATTAAATTTATATTAATTTAATACTTTTTATAATTCCAAGGGTGCCCCTCCCATCTCCTATAAAAAGGAACTCATTCCTATCTATTAATAACACTCCAAAAACCTTTTGGTTCATCCAATATCCACCAAAAAACCTTCCTATAATCCCTCCCAAAATTATTTATGCCACATATTAGGCATAACACCCTTCTTAGAGGTGTTAAGGTGTTAAGAAAGGCGATCATCTGAAGGAAAGGTAATGTTTTTATTAAAGTGTTTCTATTTTATTTCATCTCCCACCGCCTTCAAATATTCTTAAACCATGATGAAATAATAAATAAATTATCCTAAATACACTGATATTTTATTATGTTAATATAATTACCTGAATTGATCTCTAATTTCATCAAATAGGAAATGAACTTTTCACTCGCGTGTACGGCGGACTACCTCCTCACGAACCGATATAGTTCATTTTTCATCATCATCTTTAATGAATAGTTATTCTGATGGAATTAGTTTTAATATTTTATATTAATGACGTATTAATCATTATAATATAATAATATATCAATTAAATTCTTACTTTCCATTAACATAAAAATGATAATTTCGTTCGTGCGTACGTGTAAACTATCACCTCCACAAATCGATGTGATTTGTTTTTATTCACTACATCACTTTTATAATATATATAAGTATATTTAAATTATTAATATTATATTAATGATTTTATTATCATTATATAAAGATAAAACATCACTAACCTTCTTTCCATAACAATCAATGAAAAATGAAGACATCACTCAGGCGTACATACGGATTTCCGTCTCCATGATTGTAATATTGTTCATTTTTTATATAAATATTTAATGAATGGATTAAGAGGTATAATTGATATAAAAAATTATTATTATTTCATGAATATTATTTTGGAGATGATGTACTTATGACAAAATTCCCGATGTGAACAAAAATAATTAAGTAATTGTTATGATGTGATAATAGTAATATAAAAGGAATAATAAAATTTATAAAGGTTATTAAAAAAATAAATAATTAACCTAAGTTTATTATTTAGGAATATAAATATTGTATGTGGCGAGTCAGACTCGTAGTAACGGACTTCATCTCAATCTCTTTTCATTGAGGCATATCTTGATATTGTACACCTTAATTATCCTTTAAGGTGTATATACGACTCTTTTGTTGTGTTATATCATGAATTACTATATTAAAATGATATTTAAGGTTTTCTATTGTTATTATTTAATGATTTTAGTCAAGTGTTTCTCAAGTGGTAAGGGAATTTTTAACTCAAAATCTTGTTTTAATGTTTTGATGGTTTGTTATTATAAATATTTCTACTTAATGTCCATGTTTTAAAAATTATTTTAAGTATTTATTTATATGGAGATAACTTTTTTAAAATTTTAATTCTTGAATATTCTTTTAAACATTTCAAAGTTGTATGGGACACTTTGATTCAAAAATCTCTTTTATAAATGTTTTAAATTAGTTTTTTTAAAATGGATTGGTTATATTATGAATAAAAATGAAATTTTATGGATTACATGTTGAAACTTTAAAGATTATATGTTTTGGTACTTGTAAATTTAATGGGTGAGCCTGATATAGCTTATAATAAGGGTCGATCCCCATTATTGCTCATGAAAGACTGGTGAGCCCGATATAGCTTATATAAAGGGTGAGCCCCATTATAGCTCTTTAATTCATTAGGTATTACAGATATGTAAGTCGACCGTATGGTTAATCTATTTGTAAAGGTGAATGTAAGAGTGATACGGTAATTATGTCCCAAGTCACCTATGTTATTTTTCTATTCTTTCTAATGAGTTTTTAAGAAAATGTTTTTAATGGGTTTTCATGTTTTCACTAGACTAACGATTTACTTTCTTTATGTACCTTACTGATCTTTTTTTGTCATCCAAAGTTTTAAAAAAAAATCACGGGTCTTAAGACTGTTAAGGAAAAGGGGCATGCCTTGATGAAATTATTGGAGATGTGTCATGAAAAGAAATCCTTTTTTATTTCAAAATAGTTTCCTTTGGTGAACCAAATGGATACTAAGAATAAGTGTCCACTTGTAATGTACGAGTTTACTATGTATGAGTTTTTTGTCCTAATTCTATAAAACTCTAAACTTAAAAGATCCTATAATGTGAATTCTAGTTCAAAAACACTAGAATAAGATATGTTTAAGGCTGGGTCCTTATAGTTCGTATTAAAGGATGGTTTAGACAACTTAGGAGATTAGGATGATTTCTTAGGAGTTATAGATATCATCATGGGTTTATAATTTAAAGTATTATTATAAGTTTAATGTCTGACAATCCATTTTTAAGATTTATGTTATGAAATTTTAAGGTGAATGATGGTATTTTTTGAGACATTCACCTTTGAGAAAATTATGGGTTATTACTTTTTGGGATGCAAAATGAAAGGTATGAGCCATCCATTGAGGTTAAAACATGTTATGGTTATTTTTGTGGTCTATAATATTTTGATAATATTATAAGAATTATATAGTTTTAGAAAAAGGACAACCCATAGGAAGGGTGACAACCTGTCGCCTCAGACAAGGCTCTAAGAATCGAACCCACAACCGAAGGGTGATAAGGGTGAATTACCAACCACTAACCTACGTGAATTCCCTGGTTAGTATAAATTTTTATTTTTAGTTAAAAAAGATTATGGAATAAGAATTAATTTATTTTGTGAACTTATGTTTTATCAAATGTATATCATTGGTATTAGAAAATGATTTGGGGATTAAGTAATAAATATTATATTGGAAGACATTCACTATTTTTGGAACATTATATGATTAATGTAAATAGAATACTATGGGATTTTAATTGAGGAGTAATGGTTTATTTATATTTTGGAAGAATCTATGATTTTAATTTGTTGAGTTATGGGTAATTAGGTTATTTATGGAAATGATTAACCTATCATAGAGAATAATTTATTAGGTTAATTACTTTCTGGTATGATACATTAAGAGTATTTGATGTTATTTCGAGATAAATGTTAAAATTTATCTTGGAAGACTATGTGATCAAATCCTTCTGAATTTTGGTTTTCAATATTAATTTGTATTGTTTTGAGGGATTTTAAGGACAGTTATTTGTTGAATGGTCTATGTTGAACATTTAGTTTTGCAGTTGAATTTTGAAGATTAAAAGTAGTATTCCCTCTTTTATAGTTTATTATATTTGGAGAATTATATTATTTTATCCTAAATTTTTGGTTTTGGATAATTTTTCAAGATAGGATAAATATATAGTTAGCTTTTGTGGATTATGTGATTCTCTATAAGTTGATTCTGGTGTTTTGGCATAGAAAAAATCCCCTTAATTACTCATAATTTGGAGAAAAAGATGAGTTTGTGGTGTAATTTTGATTAAAGGATGAAACTATAATTTTCAATTAAGTGTATTTCCTTATGATCTTAGTCTAATTATTAAATGAATTCCAAAACTCTATGAAAAAGATCTTAAAATAAAAATGTTTTTTGTTTACTTTTCCTACTATGAAATCAAAAACTATTTAACCCATTACAAATTTATAGCTTTGTGATTGTTCACCTTTTCCTAAAAATATTTTATATTATTATATATCATAACTTTATTCTTAGTTTTATCTTCCACATACATGTTTTCCTACATGTAACCCTAGTATATGTTACCTCAGGTGACATTCATACTTTCCTTTCTTTTTTTTAAAGTGGAATTCTTGTTAATCCTTTTTCTGATGTGGGATTTCAATAAAGTTATTTTGAAAATTCATACCTTAGTTACTGAACCTAAATTAAAATTGAGAGAATGCAATTTCTAAAATGGTTGGAATGTAACATCCCAAGTTTTTAAAATCAAACACAATGTTCAATATCGTACACAATATGGAACATCAATCTTAAATGAACAACTAAATATTATTATTTAGTATGGCAGTTATCACCTAGCTGTTAGAATGGAGGGAATGAATGATATTAAATAAATTATAAAAATAGGGTTTACACATGTTTATATAATGATTCATTGGTTAGAAAATTAGTTATAAATGAAAATAAAAACCAATTGAATATAAAGGAGGTGTTTTTTATGAAAAACTATTTAAGTGTGAATAATTATGTTTAAAAAATAATAAAATCACTTATTTTGGATTATATTAATGAAATATAAATTAAATATTATGTTTCAAATTCATCTTATATGTTTTATAGATACTATATAAGAACAAATACAATTTTACGGATAAAGTGAGTGTTTTTATAAAAATGCAGTTTTACCGCCTTTTGATGGAGAACCCATTTTAAATCTAGTTTCTGTAAATTTTATATGTTATATTGGAAAAAAATTATTTTTAATTGGGACATAAAAATTAACTTTGGTTAAATTTTGGGTGTTTTTATGATAAAATTCATATTTTAATGAATAGTGAAAAATACTGCATTTTAATTCAAAACTACATTTTCATCTAATTTATTTATATTGTTAGATTATCTTTTTAATTTGTTTTAAAGTAAAATTAGATTAATATTTTAACATTTAATCAAATTTTGGTCATTGAAATTAATTTAACATTGAAATTAGATATAAACGTATGTAAATCTTTTGATGGTTTTTAATTTTATAAAACTTGTTTTCTCATTTTGATAATGAGGATTAATTTTAAATTAATTACTGAAAATTATTTATTTTGAATTTGGAAAAATGGATTACATATTTTGAATCATAATGTAAAAATTATTTAAATAGTTCCCTTTTATTTTTTTGACATTATGAATAGTAACTTTAGTAATTATTTTAATTACTAGAGTTAAAGGTAAATTGGGTATTCAATGGTAAAAATAATATTATAATAAAATAAAACTACCCTAACACTTTTCCTAATTTAATTTTATGGTTTTATTTTGACCATGATCATCTAGGGGTTGATTTTAGGACCACTTGGATGACTTTAATAAATTTATAATATTATATTCAATTAATAATTATTTTTGTTAAACATTTATTTTTAAAAAGTAAAGTATTTTAATATGGATTTATACAGGGGATCACTTCGACTATAAATAGTAATTTTAAATATAAAAATATTACCTACATCACAATAATTTATTTATAATTTTCAGAAATTAAATAATTAAATTTAATTATGACACAAAGATGATGTAGTAATTTCTTAATTAATGAAATAATCAAATAAATGATGTAGTAATTTCTTAATTATTTAAATTGTTCCCTTTTTTCTTTTTAATTTATCTTATTGTTATTATATTTTTTTAAAGTCAACTAAGGAATAGGGTCAAAATTGACACTTGGTATTTTAAAATATAAAATAGTTTATTAAATGTTATAAAATTCGTAAAAATATAATATTCAGACAAATGGTTATTATAAGTCCTAATATATCATAAATGACACTTTTTTGGTCGTTTTACATGTTATGGTACTTACTTTAACCCGCAAATTGTAAATAACATGATATCACAGTAAGATTAAAAAGGGTAAAATATGGGTTAAAAAAAAGATAAAGACTAAAAAATATACAAAACATGTATAATTTTAATTTTATTATGGTTATTAGACCCAAAATATTCTTATATTCTAAATAAATTTTGGGACCATTTGGAATCGAAATTAAATTTATATTAATTTAATACATTTAATAATTCCAATGGTGCCCCTCCCCTCTCCTATAAAAAAGACACTCAATCCTCTCTATTACTAACACTTCAAAAATATTTTTGGTTCAGCAAATATATTCCCAAAACGCTTTCTATAATCCCTACCCACATTATTGAGGCCTTATATTAGACAAAACACCCTTCTTAGAGGTGTTAAGGTGTTAATAAAGGTGATCATCCGAAAGAAAAGGTAATGTTTTTATTTAACTATTTATATTTTATTTCTTCTTCCACTACATTCAAATATTCTTCAACCGTGATGAAATATTAAATCTATTATAATAAATATACTAATATGTTATTATTTTAATATCATCATTTAAATCCATCTCTAACTTCATCAAATGGGAAATAAACTTTTTGTTCGTGTGGCCGACTAACGCCTCGTGAACCGATATAAATCGTTTTTTCTCAATGTCTTTAAAAAATGGTTATAATGATAGAATTAATGTTCATATATGATATTAATTACAAATTAATCATTATATTATACTAATATATCAATTATTTTCTTACTTTCCATGCACATAAAAATGATAACGTCATTCGTGCGTACGTGTGAACTATCACCTCCACGAAGCGAAGTGATTTATTTTTATTCACTACATCACTTTTATGATATATATTAGTATATTTAAATGATTAATATGACATTAATTATTTTATTATCATTATATAAATATAAAATAGTACTTACCTTATTTCCATAATTATCAATGAAAAATGAAGACTTTACTTATGCGTACGTATGGCTTACCATCTCCATGAATGTAATATTGTTCATTTTTCATATCCATATTTAAGGAATGGATTTAAAGGTATAATTTAAGTAAAAAATTTATTATTATGTCATGAAAATTATTCTGTAGATGATGTACATATGACCTAATAGACTATTGACATCCTACCAAGTTCATTTTCGACTTGAGTACCAAATATCCACAAAATGCCTGATGTAAACAAAATTAATTAAGTAATTGTTATGATGTGATAATAGTCATATAAAAGGAATGATAAACTTTATAAATTTTCTTAAGAAATTAAATAATTAAGCTAAGTTTATTATTCAGGAATATGAAGATTTTATGTAATGACTCGGACTCACGGTAAGGGACTTCGTCTCAATCTCCTTTCATTGAGGCATATCTTGATATTGTGCACCTTTATTATACTTTAAGGTGTATATAAGACCCTTTTTACATTTTATATAATGAATTAATATATTCTCATGAAATTTAAAGTTTTTTTAATTTTATTCTTTAATGATTTTTATTCAAGTATTCCTCAAGTGGTAGGGGACTTTTTAACTTAAAACCAAGTTTTAATGTTTTGATGATTTATTCATATAAATCTTTCTTTTTAATATAAATATTTTAAAAATGGTTTTAATGATTTATTTATATGAACATAAATGTTATAAAATGTTAATTATTGAATATTATTTTAAAATTTTCAAATTTTTATGGGACACTTTGATTCAGAAATCTCTTTTATAAATGTTTTAAATTGGTTTTTTTGAAAATGGATTGGTTATCTTATGAATAAAAATGAAATTTTATGATTGATATGTTAAAAATTAAAAGATTATATGTTTTTGGTTACTTGGAAATTTAATGGGTGATCTTGATATATCTTATACTAGGGGTTGATCCCCATTATGTCTCATGGGTGATCCTGATATAACTTATACGAAGGGTTGATCCCCATTATCTCTTATGAAAGATAGGTGAGACCAATTTAGTTTATATGAAGGGTGAGCCTCATTATAGCTCTATAATTCATTAGGTATTATGGAGATGGAATTCGACCATATGTTTATTCCATTTGTAATGGTGAATATAAGAGTGATATGGTAATTATGTCCCAAGGCACCTATGTGATTTTTCTATGCTTGCTAATGTGTTTTAAAGAAACTGTTTTAATGGGTTTTAATGTTTTCTCTAGACAAATGATTTAATTTATGTATGTCCCTTAATGATATTTTGTTCTCATCCCATGTTTTAAAAAGTTTTTCACAGGTCTTAAGATTGGTAAGGACAAATAATATGCCTTGATGAAAGTATTAAAAATGCGTCCTGAAAAGAAATCATGCTTTATTTTAAAAGGGTTTCCTTTGGTGAAACGAATGGATACTAAGTATAAGTATCCACTTGTAATGTACAAGTTTAATATGTAATACTTTTTGTACCATTTCCCTAAAAATATAAACTGAAAGGATCCTCTAATGTGAATTCTAGTTCAAAAACACTATAATAAGATATGTTTAAGGTTAGGTCTTTATATTTGGTATCAGAGGATGGTTTAGATAACTTAGTAGATTAGGATGATTTCTTAAGAGTGAGATGTATCATCATGGGTTTATAATTTTAAGTTTTATTATAATTTTAATTTCTTACAATCCCTTTTGAGGATTTATGTTATGAAATTTTATGGTGACTAGTCGTATTTTTTGAGACATTCACCTTTGAGGTAATTATTGGTTCTTACTTTTTAGAATAAAAAATAAAGGTATGATCCAACTATTCAGTTTAAAACATGTTATGGTTATTTTTTAGGTCTATAATATTTTGGGAATATTTTAAGAATTATATAGTTTTAGAAAATGGATAATCCATAGGAAGCGTAACAACATGTCACGTTGGAAAAGGTTGTAGGAATCAAATCCACAACCAAAGGGCGACAATGGTGCATCACCTACCACTGGCCTACATAAAGTACCTTGTTATTATGACTTTTTATATTTAGTTAAAAAAGTTTAAGTAATAAGAATTAATATATTTTGGGAACTTATTTTTTATCAAATGGATATCCTTGGTATTGGAAAATGAATTGGGGATTAAGTAATAAATGTTATTTTGGAAGACATTCACTATTTTTGGGAACATTATATGATTAAGGTAAATATAATACTATGGGATTTTAATTGAGGAGTAATGGTTTATTTATATTTTGTAATAATATATAATTTTCATTTATGGACTTATGGGTAATTAGGTTATTTATGGAAATGAATAACATATCTTGGAGAATTTGTAATTAGGTTAATTACTTTCTGGTATGAGAAATTAAGAGTGGTTGATGTTATTTGGAGATAAATGTTAATTTTATCTTATAAGACAATGTGATCAAATCCCTATGAATTTTTTGTTTCAATCTTAGTGTGGACTATTTTGAGGTATTTTAAGGATAGTTATTTGTTGGATGGTCTATATTGAACTTTTGGTTTTACAGTTGAAATTTTTATATTAAAAGTAGTCTTTATTCTTTTAAAGATTATTATATTTGGGGAACTATATTATTTTATCCTTTGTTTTTTGTTTTGATTAATTTTTCAAGACAATATTAATAGATATTTAGTCTTGGTGAATTATGTGATTCTCTAGTAGTTGATTCTAGTGTTTTGGGAATAAAAAATCCTCTTAAATAATCATCATTTATAGAAAAAAATGAGTCAGTGGTGGAATTTGATTAAAGTATGAAAATATACTAGTCAAGTAAGTGTATTTCCCAATTATCTTAGACTAATTAGTAAATTAATTCCACAAATATATGAAAATGATCTTAAAACCAAAACATTTTTTGTTTACTTTTCCTACTATGAAATCAAAAACTATTTAACCCATCACAAATTTAGAGCTTTGTGATTGTTAACCTTTTCCTAAAAATATTTTCTGTCATTTTATATTAGAACTTGATCCTTAGTTTTCTCTTCTGCATCCATGTTTTCTTACATGGAACCCTATTATGTGTTATCACATGTGACATTCATACTTTCCTTTCTTTCTTTTAAAGTGGAAGTCTTGTTAATCCTTTTTATGAAGTGCGATTGTAATAAAGGTATTTTGAAAAGTCATACCATTTTTACCGACCCC
Source organism: Viscum album (assembly GCA_963277665.1). Taxonomy (NCBI): domain Eukaryota; kingdom Viridiplantae; phylum Streptophyta; class Magnoliopsida; order Santalales; family Viscaceae; genus Viscum; species Viscum album. The sequence goes on along the minus strand of OY728142.1, from coordinate 373,967,225 downwards.
AAATTAAAATTATGAGGAATAAATTTACAATAGGGGGATGTAACATCCCAAGTTTTTAAAAGGAAACACAATGTTTGATGGCGTACATTATACGCCACATCGAGCATAAACGAACAACTAAATATTATTATTTAGTATGGTTGTTATCACCTAGCAATTAGAATATAAGGAATGAATTATATTAACTAAATTATTAATAGAGGGTTTACACATGTTTATATAATGATTCATTATTTTGAAATTTAATTATAAATGAAAATAAAAACCAATTGAATATAAAGGATGTGTTTTTTATGAAAAACTATTTAATTGTGAATAATTGTGTTTATAAAATAATAAAATCAATCTTGTTGGATTATAATAATTAAATATGAATTGAATATGATGCTTAAAATTCATATTATATGTTTTATAGACATTATATAATAATAAATATAATTTTACAGATAAAATGAGTGTTTTTCTAAAAATACAGTTTTACCACCTTTTGATGGAGGACCCATTTTAAAAAATATATTTTGTCAATTTTGTATGTTATATTTGTAAAAAAACTTATTTTTTGGGATCATGACATCAATATTTAATTTGGTTTAATTTTTGGTATTTTTCTGATAAAATTCATATTTTAATGAATAGTGAAAAATACTGTATTTTAATTCAAAACTATTTTTCATCTAATTTATTTATTTTTTAGATTAACTTTTTAATTGGTTTTAAATTATAATTAGATTAATTTTTTATCATTTGATCCAGTTTTGTTCATTTAATGTAATTTTACATTGAAATTAGATATAAACACGTGTCAATCTTTTGATGGTTTTTACTTTTACAGAATTCATTTTCTCGTTTTGAGAATTGGGATTAATTTTAAATTAATTACTACAACATCTATGTTTTGAATTTAGAAAAATTTTATTCCAAATTTGGATTCATAAGGTCCAAATTATGTAAATAGTTCCCTTTGATTTTTTAGACATTATGAATAGTAACTTTAGTAATTATTTTAATCACTACGGTTAAAGGTAAATCGAGTATTAAAGGTAAAAATAGTATTATAATAATATAAAACTACCCTTAAAATTGTCCTAATTTAAATATATGTGTTTATTCTGACATTCAGAATCCTTGGGTATATTTTAGACCACTTGGATGACTTTAATGCATTTATAATATTATATTCAATGAATAGTCATTTTTGTTACACTTCTGTTTTTAAAAAGTAAAGTATTTTAATATAGAGTAATACAGGGGATATATTCAACTATAAATAGTAATTGGAAATATAAAAATATTACCTACATCATAGAAAATTATTTATAATTTTTAAAAATTAAATAATTAGATTTAATTATGACATAAAGATGATGTAGTAATTTTTTTAATTAATGAAAAAATCAAATAAATGATATTATAAATATTAAAATAAATATTAGTTTACATAATTTATTAGATAAAAGACTTTTTTAGATATATTTGACTTGTTGGTGATGATTTAAAGGAGTTTTTTTGAACTTATCTTGTTGTTATAATATTTTTTAAAAGTCAACTAATGAATAGTGTCAAAATTGACACTATTAGTATTTTAAAATATAAAATAGTTTATTAAATGTGAAAAAAATTATAAAAATATAAGATTAATATAAATGGTTAGGATAAGTCCTAATATGTCTTAAATGAAACTTTTTTTGGTCTTTTTACGTGTTATTATAATTACACTAACCCACAAATTTTAAATAACATGATATCACTCTAAGATTAAAAGGGGTAAAATAAGGGTTAAAACAAAAAGATAAGGATTAAAAAATATTGAAAACCTGTATAATTTTAATTGGATGATTTGTATTAGATCCAAGATAATATTATCTTTGAAATAAATTAGTTTGGTCCTGTTTTGAAACAAAATTGAATTTATATTAATATACTACTTTTGATAATTCCAAGGGTGCCCCTTCCCTCTCCTATAAAAAGGAACTCATTCCTCTCTATTACTCACACTTACAAAACCTTTTGTTTTGGTCAATATCTGACCAAAAACCTTCCTATAATCTCTCCCCACATTATTGAGTCATTATATTAGGCATAAAATTCTTCTTATATGTGTTAATGAGTTAAGAAAGGTGATCATCCAAAGGAAAGGTAATGTTTTTATTTAAGTGTTTCTATTTTATTTCTTCTTCCACTACCCTAAAATCTTATTCAACCATGATGAAATAACAAATAAAATATCCTAAATATACTTATACTTTATTATGTTATTATTATCACCTTAATCCATCTCCAATTTCATGAAATGGGAAATGGACTTTTCATTCGTGTTTATGGCGGACTACCGCCATCCAAACAGATATAGTTCGTTTTTCATCACCGTCTTTAAATACTGATTATAATGATGGAATTAATATTCATATGTTATATTCATGAAATATTAATCATTATAAGATATTAATATATCAATTATTTTCTTACTTTCCATACACATAAAAATGATAATTTTGTTCGTGCGTACGTGTGAACTATCACCTCCACGAAGCGATGTGATTCGTTTCTATTCACTAAGTCACTTTTATGATATATATAAGTATATTTAAATGATTAATATTATATTAATGATGATATAATCATTATTTAAATATTAAACAGTACTTACCTTCTTTTCAAAATGATAAATGAAAAATGAAGACGTTACTCATGTGTTCGTAGGACTTTTTTTCTCTGTGACCGTAATGTTATTCATTTTTCATATTCATATTTAATGAATGGGTTTAAAGGTATAATTGATATAAAAATTTATTGTTATTTCATGAATATTTTTATTTCATGAATATTATTCTGTAGATGATGGACTTATGGCCTCATATACTATTGGCATCCTACCAAGTTCATTTTCAACTCGAGTACCGAATATCGACAAAACGTCCTTTGTGAACAAAAATAATTACGTAATTGTTATGACATGATAATAGTAATATAAAAGGAATATTAAAAATTATAAAGGTTATTAATAAATTAAATAATCATCCTAAGTTTATTATTCAGGAATATAAATATTGTACGTGATGAGTCGAACTCATAGTAAGGGACTTCGTCTCAATCTCCTTTAATTGAGGCATATCTTGATATTGTGCACCTTTATTATCCTTTAAGGTGTATATATGACCCTTTTGACATTTTATGTCATTAATTACTATATTATCATGATATTTAAAGTTTATTTCTAATGTTATTCTTTAATTATTAGTTTTCAAGTGTTTCTCAAGTTGTAAGGGAATTTTTAACTCAAAACTTAATTTTAATGTTTTGATGATTTATTATTATAAATATTTCTATTTAATGTCCATGATTTAAAAATAGTTTTAAGGATTTATTTATATGGACATAAATGTTTTAAAATTTTAATTCTAGAATATTATTTTAAAATTTTCAAAGTGTAATGGGAAACTTTGATTCAAAAATCCCCTTTATAAATGTTTTAAATTGGTTTTTTTAATGTATTGGTTATCTTATGAATGAAAATTAAATTTTATGAGTGAAATGTTGAAAATTGATAGCTTATATGTGTTGGTACTTTGACATTTAATGGGTGATCCCGATGTATCCTATACGAAGGGTTGATCCCCATTATAGCTCATGAATGATGGGTGAGCCCGATATAGCTTATACAAAGGGTGATCCCCATTATAGCTCTCCAATGAATTGGGTATTCTAGAGATGGAAGTAAACCATATGGTTATTCCATTTTTAAGGGTGAATGCAACAGTGATATGTTAATGATGTCCCAAGGCACCAATTTTATTTTTCTATTCTTTCTAATGAGTTTTTAATAAAATGTTTTTAATGTGTTTTCATGTTTTCACTAGACTAACAATTTAATTTATTTATGTACCTTATTAAGATTTTGCGATCATCTCAAGTTTTAAAATATTTTTCATAGATCTTAATATTGGTAAGGGCAAAGAATATTCCTTGATGAAATTATTGAATATGTGTCGTGAAAATAAATCATATTTTATTTTAAAATGGTTTTCTCTGGTGAAACAAATGGATACTAAGTATAAGTGATTCTCGCTCAAATTTACCCAAAATAATAAGGTAGGATAGTCCTTGTAGTCTAGTTTGGGTTGTCGAATCCTCAGAGACCTAAGAAGTACCTACAGACACGTGCATTCTATGGATTGTTTTTGGATATTAAGTGTCCAACTTAGTTTGATTTAAGATGGTTTTAAAGGATCACTAATAGTTTTAATTTAATTCAAATTAAGTCAATGAGTTGATCCTAGGTTATCACTCGGGGTGGATTGGATGAATTCCTTTCTTAATGATTAAAATTTCTTATAATTGAGATGGGTTCATTTAAGAAGATCAAATATAATCATCACTTACTGGTTTAATTCCTACACCCTTTAATACTAATCAACTATACACTTGAAGGATCAAAGTTTTGAGCACTTCAAGGTAAAGGTTCGTATTAGCACATGAAGTGTGTGGCTTTAAATTCAACAAGGACGATGGAGTTTAAAAATCATCAAATAAAAATCTCATTTAAAAGAAGTGATTATACATTAATGGGGTGATAAATAACATCCAATCCAGCGCCTTTCTACTCCCTTGGATCAACCCATAATTTGGTTATCCCTCCATTGATGCTATGGTTTCAATGGAAGCGGAAAGTAGACTTATGAGGGAGGAAATAGAGAAGTAAAAAAAACACAATAAAATAACAATCACTCCACCATTGTGTGATAATCTCACAAGGTTTGGTATGAAAAAGTTAACACCTTGAACCAAAGTTATCAAAGTGATAAGGAGAATAATATAATAATAAGATAAGAAGAACTTTTATTAAGAAACAAGGATGAATTAAAACAACTCACATGTGGAAGACAAATTTGAGACAACAAAACCGCAGCATAACATTACAATGAAAGAAAGCTCAAAGATTATCAACTCCTCCACCACCACTTTATTAAATAGGAATTTTTGAAGCCTTGGGTAGAGCCTCCAATAGTCCAAGTCTTCTCAATTAATTGTGGTAGGCCATAGGTGGGTGGAAAGTTTTTGGAACTTGGACTTTTCCACATTTGACCCGAGGTGGCAGCCAGCTTTTATCCACCGAACATACATGCTTGGAAGACCTTCTAGATGGATAAATCAGAGTGGGTCATATAAGAAGTAAATGGATCCCCGGATGTCTCATAACCTCCTGTAAAATTTTAACCCATATGGATTTGTATATTCGTAGATATGATTATATTAGTGGGATGTTTTTCTGGGCCGCAGAATCTGGCCCAGAATTTTGTCTCTAACTTGGGCAGCCTAAATAACCACCATGGAGGAAGAATTAGCATTTTCTCTTGAAGAGTGATTTTTGATTTGTTCCTATACATATCTTCTAGACTCCCATGAAATTTGGGATTCATTGGGCCTGTATGGTGGGCCCCACATTCGAATCAGTGGGCTGGTATCCAATCTGACTTCTTCAAAATTGTTTCCTTTCATCACAAAATATCCCCATCTTCTTCCATGAATTCTCCATTGATCCATAAATAAAACATGTTCATATTTAAGTGTAGATCAATTTACCAAAATATAAAATTAAAATATGTATCATTAGATTCCTTAAAATTAGATTAATAATTGGGTACTCTAAATGATGTTAAAAAATGTACCACATAATAGTGCATTTTAAGAAGGTATTACAAACATAATGTGAAATGATGTTCAAAGTGTAAAATGCACTAAAATGGTGTTTATGAATAATAAATCACATGAATATTTTATATATTAACAATGAATATTAGCCTCATTTAGTGGCTAATCAATAAGTGTCCACTTGTAATATACGGGTTTACTATGTAAGAGTTTTTTGTCTTAATTCTCTAAAAATATAAACTAAAAATATCCTCTAATGTGAATTATAGTTAAAAAACAATATAATAGGATATGTTTAAGGATGGGTTCTTATAGTTGGTATCAGAGGATGGTTTAGACAACTTAGTTGATTAGGATGATTTCTTAAAAGTTAGAGATGTCATCATGGGTTTATAATTTTATTGTTGATTATAAGTTTAATGTCTTACAATTCCCTTTGAGGCTTTATGTTATGAAATTTTAAGGTGACTAATGGTATTTTTGGAGATGTTCACCTTTAAATCAATTATGGGTTATTAATTTTTGGGATGCAAAATGAAAGGTATGATCCAACTATAAGGTTAAAACATGTTATGGATATTTTGAGGTCTATAATAATTTGGGAATATTATAAGAATTATATAGTTTTATAAAAAGTACAATCCGTAGGAAGGGTGACAACTCATCATATTGGAAAAGGATCCACGAATCGAACCCACAACCAAAGGTTGACAAGGCTGCATCGCATACCACTAGCCTATGTGAAGTCCCTAGTTATTTTGAATTTTGTAAGAAACTAGATATTCATTTCAGGTATATATCTTTATTTCGGGGTTTTTTAGGAAAAAGGAAGAAATGATAATTTTATAAGTACACATCGTGTACCTGAGTACTACATACAGCTACGTACTAGCCATGTAATGGCCAAGTACATGGCCCTGTGGTGACCTAGCATACCGCTTAAGGCGGGGGATGGTTAAGGCTACTACATGACAAGTACCTTTAATGAATATACTGTGTCATTTTCTTTTTATTTGATAAATCAGATCAGGGTCATGTCTCATCTTCATAAACACCTTCTTCTCCCCTTGGTTCATCCAGGAGAGCAATGGAATGACCGAATAACTTTGAAACCTTTCCGATTCTCTGTATGACATTTGATTGAGACACTGTCAGGTGTGTTGGAATCCCACCGGTGATTTATCAAATCCCCTATATTCTTTCTTCATTATTCTTCCTATCTCATGGGTTATTTAGGCTTGAATTTTTTTCACCTTTTGTAGATATACATTGATTTAGGCTGATTCAAGGGCCGAAGTTCAAAGATATCAATCATGAGACATATAGGTAGGTGGTTTGTGCCTTCTGTTGATTATCATTGGATTATATATGATAAAAGTGTCGTATACCCACATTTGGGGTATTGCATGTTTGGAATTAGTCCCTGTTTATTACCTATTATGGTTATGTAGATTGATAAAGGGTAGTTGAATATGAGTGAGGATAGATATCTTATTTATGGGAAACCTTGTGGGTGTGTTTTTCTTGTGGGTGTGTTACTGATTGGTTGATATTTCTGTGATATGCATCATGAAAGTTTGACCAAGGGGAATTTGACTGTGAGAGCTTCCTAAGGTAGGGTCATTTATGCATTAATCTTTGTTATGTTATACCAGAGGGGTTACACTTTGACAGATACCCCAAGGATTGTTATTAAATGTATTTTTATTATTTTGACCAAGGGGTATTGATCGTGAGAGATTCCAGGTGGTCATTTATAATTTATTTATGCTATGTTGACCAAGGGGTATTGACCATGTGAGCTTCCTAGGTGGTCATTTGTAAATGATTAGTTCTATATTAGACCAGAGGGGTTAGACCATGATAGATTCCCAGAGGGTCGTTATTAAATGAATTTTTTTTATGTTAGACCAGGGGGGATTAGACTTTGATAACTTTACCAAAAGGGTCGTTATTTAATAATTTAACGTTGGTGATGAGTCTACCAAGCCAAAGCACAAGCTTAGACTCGGTCTTACTTGATTGTTAAAAGGTCTTCTAAGACGTCTGTTGTTACTATTACACAGTGGATACAGATATTGGGATAGATCCCAAGGTTTGCATGATTCAACAGATGAATAATGAATGTTAAATGGATGTAATTAAAAACTATAAGGCTTTTTACTTTTGAGTAATTCTTGGTTAATTGCTTCATTTATACATATTACCTACTATATATATATTCACTAACAGTTAGGAACAAATATTCTGGTGGTTTCCTACTGGGATTCATATCACACCTTGTTTGGCTAATGTTTTTTGGACCCAAATAGATTATATGGTTGCAGGTAAAGATAAGGGAAAGTTTCCTTCTTCATCAGGTGCTTGATTGTTGTTGGAGCTGGAGAGCATGGGACCAAGATGAGGCTTGTGATGCTGTTGAAGTTTAATTTATTTTCTATACTTTGGTTTTTGTATTTTATTTACAACACTGTGAATTATTTGTATTCTTTCCCAGATACATGTGACATGCATCATTTATATATTCTCCAATTGTTTTATTACTATCAGTCTTACATTGTTTACTTATATTGTATGGTATTACTACTTCCTCTATTATTATTATTTGTTATTCTGCTATGTATACACTGTCAATAAGGGCATAGTTTCCCCAATGTCTTATCTTTTCCCTCACTACTAGTCAGCACCCTCTAGTGTTTGTGGAAATTCTTTTGAGGTTATGTGGCCAACCAGGTATGGGGAACCTTTGGGTGGAACCCAGATCTGGAATGTTATAAAGTGGTATCAAAGGAGTTTTATTTTCTGTTTTTCCTTAATATTTGGATCCAATATATTGGGATATGAAGGAATAAGTATTTGGTAATAAGTTATGCATGGGAGTAGTTAACCCGTGTATGGGGAAAATCCAATTTACCTCGAATATTGCAATTTTTCTGGTTTTGCAATTGTTATATTTGATTTGATTTCACTATTGGGTGATTCACTTGTTTTTTTCTATTATGATTGGTATCATTATGGTTATATTTTTTTCAACCAGATGATATGAGGGTATTACATATCATGCATCATATAGACACTTTCTAGACATCACATGCCATTCATTCTTTTCATGCCATTTAGTATTCATTACTGATTGCATGTTGTTGTGATAGATGTTGTGATAAATATGCATGATGTTGTGATAGATGCCATGATATAATACCTGATATTTTTATAGGGTATTGGTATATTTAAAGTTTCATTTGGATGGATTCTAAGCTTTGGTCCTTGAGGTGTTATGGGTCCTCTTGGATCTAAAATTGGTGGATCATATTTGAACTTTAATTGAATTCTATTATTATATGACATGAATATGGATGCCAAGTTTTGATTTTCGGGGAGTATGGGCTCTCACGGATCGGAACTTGTCATGGCTTAGAAAAAATTTAAGTTTTTAATGGTTCCAGAGAAGTTTCAGAGGCTTACTTTCAGGAACCCCATACAACACAGTGTGTGATGTTATGAATACATGCCATGTGTTCTTCTGTTCTGGAAGAAACAACTTATCTTAAGTACACGCCATGTATATTATGTACACATTGACTGTGTGACTGAATGTGTGGGTAGAGACATAGGGTTGATAAAATCTTGGTAGAACATACCATGTACTATGAGTACACGTTGTGCCTTGAGAGACTGTGTATCCAACCGTGTGACTCACAACACGGGTGGATGAAACTTGGGTTGTACACGCTATGTTTAGATTATACATGTTGTGTAGAAATAAATTTTGTATCTAGCCATGTGAATAACGACATGGGTGGATGGAACTTACGTGGTACATGCTATGTCTAGTGTGAACACTCCATGTAGTGTTACACCTGGAGAGAATAGTGTAGTTATAGTCATGTAGAAGAACTTGGGTAAGAGGGAAAATTGAAGTACACATCGTGTTGCAGGATGAACATGTCGTGTATATGGGGTGTAACATGAACATGTTGGAATAGGTACACACCCATGTTAAAGCCTAAGGAAACATGTCATGTAGTAGTTATACATGTTGTGTAACCCTATTTTGTAAAACTTGAATGCTTTCCTTATCTTATTATGTTCTAACACTTCTAAGTTTCTATCCTTTATAATCTTGTACTGAGGTGTGCGCTTGACCTTACTGAGTCATGACACCAAAAAAACCTCCATTTGTATTCCAGGTATAGGGTGATGATCAAACATCAGAAATGGTTGATCAGGGACTACCATTAGATCCCCCTGTCATGCCCATATTGGCACCAATAGTTATACCGGACACAGGTGCTAATAAACAGTTTTGTGAAGTCTTTTTTAGGATGATACATACCATTTAGGGATCACTACATCCTACCCTAACTATGGTGATGTTGACGAGGTTGTTATAGTGGTATAATCCTCCCACTTTTTTAGGGGATGGATGACTATAGGCTGTAGAGTCATGGTTGGAGGCCATTCTTGCTATCTTTGAGCATCTGGAGATGCCTCTAGAGAGGAGGGTGAAGATTGTGATGTACATGCTATGTGATTCCACCAAGAGATGTTCGGATGTTATCTCACAGGTGTGATTTTATTAGGATATGTATTGGGAATAGTTTCAGAGGACCTTCTATGATTACCTCTACCTCAAGACATTCAGGGTCAATCGAGCCTGAGAGTTCATGCATTTAGAGCACGAAGCTCTTTCAATGATGGATTATTATTCTCTCTTTATAGAGCTTTAGTGCTTCACACCTGTTTTGGTAGGTGACAAGTTATATTTGGATAGGTTATTTGAGGATATTCTCAGGTATGAAATCTGATCATAGGTGAATGTTTTCAGGCTGACTTCGGTGACTGATATAGTAAACTAGGTGCTAATTACCGAGCACAATATGAGGTAGTTGGGAGTTTCGAGCCAGGGTGGTTCAGTATCTAGGAATGATACTCCTTTGACTGGTATCAAGAAGTGCCACAAGGAGTTTGCGTGCGGTGGTTCTTATGGAAGCATGGATGTTTCTTTGGGTAGCCAAGTAGTGTGCTACCAGTGTGGAAGGAGTGGGAATACGGGACCACATTTCCCGAGGGACCTAGTCGAGTGTCGATCTTATAGCAAGATGGGTCGTATTCAACATTTTTTCAGGATGTTCTCACCTATAGTGAGTGAGAAGGGATCTGTTGTGACTCCACATTCAGGAGCAGGACCACCAGTTTCTCATTAGTTAGGTAACTGGAGTTTGTTAGGTCGTTCAGGCCGAGGAGGTGGTCATGGTCACTGTAGTCAGATGATAGGTTTTCAGCAACAGTAGGGTGGATCAGCTCAGGGTATCTAGGTAGGGTCGTAGTTCTGCGATATAGGTCATACTTTTGCGATGGAGCAGACTCAACAGGAGCAGGATCCCAAACCCTTTACGGTTAGAGGTAAGATTCTAGTTGCCTCAGTTTTAGCTTCTACTCTTTTTGATACTAGGGGTCCCCCATAGTTTTATATCTATTTCCATTGTAGAGAGCCTTGGGCTCTGCATCTTTACTTCTGGTGATTTTATGACACTATACACTCTACTGGGAATTAGGATGACTGGTGTACATCAGTGTAAGGAGTTCCTTATTGAGGTTGGTGGGTGTCACTTCTTATGGGACCTCTATGTCTTAGAGATGATAGGATTTGATTTCATTCTCAGAATGTACTATTTGGTCACCTTTTAGGCCTTTGTTGACTATTATTTTCATAGGTTGAGTTTCACATCACCAGAGGGAAGGTCTTTTCTACACAAGGGAGAGTGGGATGTACAATCGAGTAGAGATGGACCCGAGCATCATGGGTTGGGAGGAATTACAACCCAGATTTCTATTTTATATTTGGATGACCAGGGGACTTCATAGATGGAATTTCCTCCAATGGTGAATCATTTCATATATGTATTTCTAGATGACTTTTTAGGTTTACCTCTGGAGAAAGAGGTGAATTTCTCCATTGATCTTGTGCCTAGAGTGGCATCGGTGTCCATTCCTCCATATAGGATGGATACACTAGAGTTACAAGATCGCAAGAAGTAGTTAGAGGAGTTGTAGGAAAAGGGTTTCATCTGACCCAGTACTTCTCCTTGGGGTATTCTTGTCTTTTTGGTGAAGAATATGGATGGTACCCTCAGACTTTTTGTGGATTATCAAAATCCAAACCAGTTGACAGTTAAGAATCGATATCCCTTGTCAAGGATTTATGATCTCTTTGATCACCTTCTAGAAGCCTGGGTGTTCTCAAATATTGACTTGAGATCCAGTTATCATCAGTTGCATATTAAACCATTAGATATACCTCTTACAACCATTCAGAGCAGGTATGGTCTATATGAGTACTTGGTTATGCCGTTCGGTCTCATGAAAATGCCGACAGTTTTCATGGAACTGATAAACTGAGTGTTCTATCCTTACTAGGATTCTTTTGTGGTAGTCTTCGTGGACGATATCTTGGTGTACTTTCACACTCGACATGACCATGCCATCCATATTGAGATTTAAATGAGTACACTTAGGGATTAGTGTTTATATGATAAGCACACAAAATTACACTTTTGGTTGGACCATATTCACTTATTGAGTCATGTTATCTCAGAGACAGGAGTATCAGTAGACCCAGAGAAAGTGAGAGCATTAGTTTCCAGGTAGCAACCAAATAATGTATTTAAGGTACGGAGTTTTCTAGGACTGGATGGTTACTACAGATGTTTTATTCAAAACTTTTCACTATTAGAATCATTACTGATAGGCCTGACTAAGAAGGGTGTGAAATACTTATAGAAATAATCATGTGATTCAGACTTTCAAGAGCTGAAAGGGAGATTAAATTCAGTACCGATATTAATTTTGATGGAGTCTAGAAAGAGTTACACTATTTACTATGATACATCAGGTATCAGGTTGGGAGCAGTGCTTATGAAGGTGAAAGGATTCATTCCGTACAGGTCTCGGTAGTTGAGACCACATGAGAGGAATTACTCGATGCATGATCTTGAGTTATTTATAGTTGTGCATGCTTTGTGTTGTTGGAGACATTACCTTTTGGGAGAGAATTTTGTGGTATAAACTGACCACAAAAGTCTCAAGTATATCTTTACTCAACGAGATATGAATTAGAGACAGAGAAGTTGGGTTGAGTACCTTTATTCTTTTTACTTTAAAATTGCCTATATTCTTGGGAAAGGCAATCTAGTGGCTGATTAATTGAGCAGGAGGACTCAGACACAGACAGTTCAAGAGGCTAGCAGTGAGTGGAAGCTTATGACTCTATTCTCTAAGATTCATTTGGTGGTTCATGATAGAAAGAGGTACACCTTTCTTTCTTCTATAGTTGTTACCTCTACTCTACTGGATTGAGTGAGAATGAGGCAGCTATCAGATTTTGAATGCCTAGTCCTGAGGGAGAGTGTGTCAGGAAAGGACCCTACTCCTGGATTGACTGTATATAAAGATGAGGTTTTGTGTTTTTATGGGTGTGTATGGGTGTCAGAAGACATACATGAGGAGCTGTTGTGAGATTTTCATTCCTTAGTTTGGACAGTTCATCCTGGTTTCACCAAGATGTATCAAGATTTACACTGTCAGTATTGGTGGCCAAGTATGAAGAGGGATGTAGCTGGTTTTTTTATGAGATGTTCCACCTGTCAGTAGGTGAAGGCGGAGCATCAGCAACCAAAAGTACTTTTAGAGTAGTTACCCATTTCTGAGTGGAAGTGTAATGATGTTGATATGGATTTCATGATGGGTTTATTGAGGTCCCCTCAAAGAAATTATGTAATTTGGGTTGTTTTTGACAGACTCATGAAGGTTCCACATTTCTTTCGGATTAAGGAAACCTTTAGTTTTGATAATCTTGGAAGGTTGTACATACAATAGAATGTATGTTTGCATGCGGTTCCACACTCTATCATTTCAGACAGGGATGCCCAGTTTACTTATCATGTCTGGCAGGGATTACAGAGGGCATTGGGTACACAGGTACTTCTGAGTATATCTTACCATCCCTAGATATATGTCTAGTCCGAGAACATTATTTGGGTTTTGGAGGACATTCTTTGAGCATGCGTCCTAGATTTCAGGGGCTCTTGGGAGAGACACATACCCCTAGTGAATTTTTCCTACAAAAACAGTTTTCAAGAAACGATTCAGATGAAACATTATGAGGCTCTCTACGATAGGCCATGTTGATCACCCCTATGTTGGCTAGAGGCAGAAGAGGCAGCTATACTGAGACCTTATCTTTTCCATGAGACCACTGAGCATGTTGAGTTGATTCAAAATAGGATGTCTATTGCACAGTCTCGGTAGAAATCTTATGTTGATCGATGGAGATGGCCTATGGAGTTCAAGGTTGGAGATAAGGTTTTCCTGTGTGTCATGCCAAGGTTAAGACATGGTAGGATTAGGAGACAGGGGAAGCATTCACCAAGATAAGTCGTGTCATTTGAGGTCTTAAAGGGAGTTGGGCCAATTGACTATCAGTTTTAGTTACCTTAGAAGTACTGGGATGTGCACGACATCTTTCATGTTTCTCAGCTGCGGTGTTACTTTTCAGACTTGTCTCCTATTTTGCAACCCAAGGAGGTTGAGTTGGAGATGGATTCATCCTTTGAGGATAACTTGATTCAGATTGTGGATTGCATCATGAAGGCTCTCTGTGGACGGTCTGTTCCTCTATTATGGGTATTATGAAAACACAAATGAGTGTAGGATGTGACTTGGGAGAGGGAGGTCCGCATACAATCAAAGTTTCTAGAGTTGTTTGAAGCTACATCTTCACCACCATTGGAAGGGAAATTCGGGGACAAATTGCTTTAAGGGAGGAAGTTTGTAAGAACCTAGATCTTTATTTTAGTTATGGATCTTTATTTCGGGTTTTTTTGAGTAAAATGAAAGAAATGATAATTTTATAAGTACACACCGTGTTCTTATGAGTAAATTCCGTCTACTTGAGTAGCATGTATAGTCACGTACTAGCCGTGTAACGGCTGAGTACATGGCCGTGTGGTGACTTGGCAGACCGCTTAAGGTGGGGGCCGGTTAAGGATACTACACCGTGTGTACCTTTAATGAACATACCATGTAGTTTTCTTTTTATTTGATAAATCAGATAGGGGTCGCTTCTCATCTTCATAAACACATTCTTCTCCCCTTGGTTCGTACAGGAGAGAGACAGAATGGTTGAAGAACTTCTAACCCCTACCAATTCTTCGTTCGACCTCCGATTGAGATGTTGTCAGGTGCGTTGGAATCCCACCAGTGAGTTCTTGAATCCCCTAGAGCCTTTCTTACTAATTCTTCATCTCTCATGGGTTATTTAAAGTTGAAAAATTTTAACTTTTTGTAGATCTAGTCTGATTCAAGGGTCGATGTTCAAGGATATCAACCGTGTGATATCAAGGTATGAGGTTTGTGACTTTTGTTGATTTTATTTGAATTTAATATGCTAAAAGTGTTGTATACCCATGTTTGGGGTATTTAGTGTTTGGAATTTGACCCTATTTATTACCTGTTATGGTTTGGTAGATTGATAGAGGGTAGTTGCATATTTGTGAGGTTAGATACCTTGTTTATGGGACACCCTGTGGGTGAATTTTCCTTGTTTGATTGATTATGGTCATTGGGTTTGGAATTCCTATTAGGCTTACCCTGTTTTCTATGAATTTTGTTGTTAGGATGGGGTTACTAATTGGTTGGGATGCCTGTGATATGCATCATGGAAGTTTGACCACGGGGAATTTGACAGCGAGAGCTTCCCGAGGTAGGGTCATTTATGTATGAATTGTTGTTATGTTAAACCAGAGGGGTTATACCATGAGAGATACCTAGACGGTCATTATTAAATGAATTTTTGTTATTTTGACCAAGTGTTATATACTATGAGAGCTTTTAGGTGGTCATTTATAATTTATTGATGTTATGTTGACCAAGGTGTATTGACTGTGTGAGCTGCCCCGATGGTCATTTGTAAATGATTTGTGATATGTTAGAACATAGGGGTTAGACCATGAGATCTACCTAGAGGGTCATTATTAAATGAATTATTTTTATATTAGACCAGGGGGATTAGACTGTGATAACTTTTCCAAAAGGTTCTTTATTGAATAATTGAATGATGATGATGATGAGTCTACCAAGCTAAAGCACAAGCTTGGACTCAATCTTACCAGATTG
The DNA here is from genome assembly GCA_963277665.1 of Viscum album. Classification (NCBI taxonomy): domain Eukaryota; kingdom Viridiplantae; phylum Streptophyta; class Magnoliopsida; order Santalales; family Viscaceae; genus Viscum; species Viscum album. The sequence goes on along the minus strand of OY728142.1, from coordinate 373,951,400 downwards.
TTATATGGTCTTCTAAGACATTTGTTGTTACTATTACACAGGGGATACAAATCTTAGGCTAGATACCAAGGTTTATATGATTTAACAAATGAGTAATGAATGTTTAATGAATGTAATTGAAAACTATATGACTATTTACTTTTGACTACTTCCTAGTTAATTTCTTCATTTATGTATATTAACTGCTATATATATATATATTTACTAACAGTTAGGCACAGATCTTTTGGCGGTTTTCTACTGGGATTCATCTCACACCCTATTTGGGTCATGTTTTTTGACCCAAATAGATTATATGGTTGTAGGTAAAGATAAGGGAAAGAACCCTTCTTCACCAAATAATTGATTGTTGTTGGAGCTGGAGATCATGGGACCAAGATGAGGCTTGAGATACTGTTGGAGTTTACTTTATTTTATGTACTTTGATTTCTGTATTTTATTTCCATCATTGTGACTTATTTGGATACATTCCCAGATACATGTGACATGCATTATTTATATATGCTTCAGTTGTTTTATTACTATCAGTATTCCACTGTTTACTTTTGTTGTATGGTATTACTACTTCCACTACTAATACTATGTGTTATTCTATTGTGTATACTATACCAATGAGGGCATAGTTTTCCCAATGTATTACCTTATCCCTCACTAATAATCGGAAGCCTCTGGAATTTGGGAAAATGCATTCGAGGTCTAATGGCCAACTTGGTATGGGGCACCTTTGGGTGGAACCCAAATCCGGGACGTTACAACTTTTTCTTTTTATTTAAAAAATATTATGGAATAATAATTAATTTATTTTGGGAACTTATGTTTTATTAAATGGATATTCTTGATATTGGAAATGATTAGGATATTAAGTAGTAAATGTTATTTTATAATACATTCACTATTTTGGGAACATTATATGATTAAGGTAAATAGAATACTATGGGATTTTAATTGATGGGTAATGGTTTATTTATATTTTGGAAGAATATATGCTTTCTATTTTTGGACTTATGGGGAATTAGGTTATTTATGGAAATTATTAACCTATCTTGGAGAATATGTGATTAGGTTAATTACTTTTTGGTATGAGATATTAAGAGTGATTGATTATATTTATAAATAAATGTTAAAATTTATATCGGAAGACTATGTAATCAAATCCTTCTGAGTTTTGGGTTTCAATCTTAGTTGGAATTATTTTAAGGTATTTTAAGGAAAATTATTTGTTCAATGGTATATGTTGAACTTTTGGTTTTATAGTTGAATTTTGAAGATTAAAAGTAGTCTTTCTTATTTTAATGTTTATTATAAATGAGAAATTATATTATTTTATCCTAAATTTTTGGTTTTGGTTAATATTTCAAGATATGATAAATAGATATTTATTCTTTTTAGATTATGTTATTCCCAAGAAGTTTATTCTAGTGTTTTAGGAGTAAAAAAGTCCTCTTAAATACTTGTCATTTTGAGAAAAAGATGAGTTTGCAGTAAAATTTGATTAAAGGATGAAAATATACTTATCAAGTAAGTGTATTTCCTTATGATATTAGTCTAAGTAGTAAATGAAATCCACAACTCTATGAAAAGGATCTTAAAACAAAAACTTTTTCTGTTTACTTTTCCTACTATGAAATCAAAAACCGTTTAACCCGTCATGGATTTATATCTTTATGATCGTTAACATTATCATAAAAATATTTTCTATTATTCTAGATTAGAAATTGATAGTTATTTTTCTATTCCACATCCATTTTTTATTACATGGAACCCTAGTATGTGTTATCACGTGTGGCATTTGTACTTTCCTTTCTTTCTTTTAAAGTGGAAGTCTTGTTAATCCTTTTTCTGATGTGGGATTGAAATAAAGGTATTTTGAAAAGTCATACCATAGTTACTGACCCCAAATTAAAATTTCAAGGATGTAATTTCCAAAATGGGGAAAGAATAAAACATCCTAAGTTTTTAAAAGGAAACACAATGTTTGATAGCATACAAGATACGCAACATTGAGCTTAAACGAACAACTAAATATTGTAATTTTTTATGGTAGTTATCGCCTAGAAGTTAGAACGAAGGGAATGAATGATATTAAATAAATTATGATTATAGGATTTAGACATGTTTATATAATTATTCATTGGTTATAAAATTAATTATAAATGAAAATAAAAACTAATTGAATATAAAGGATGTGTTTTTTTATGAAAAAACTATTTAAGTGTGAATAATTGTATTTATAAAATAATAAAATCACTCTTGTTGGATTATATTAATGAAATATAAATTAAATATGATTTTTAAAATTCAACTTATATGTTTTGTTGATATTATATAAGAACAAATACAATTTTACAGATAAAATGAGTGTTTCTAAAAATGCAGTTTTATCACCTCTTAATGGTGAACCCAATTTAAACCTAGTTTTTCTATCTTTTATATGTTTGATTTGAAAAAAATATATCTTATTTATAAGTGGGACATAAAAATTTACTTTGGTTTAATTTTTTGTATTTTTTGATACAATTCATATTTTAATGAATAGTGAAAAATATTGCATTTTAATTCAAAACTGTCTTTTCATCTAATTTTTTTATATTCTTAGATTATATTTTTAACTAGTTTTAAATAATAATTAGATTAAGTTTTTATCATTTAATACAGTTTTTTTAATTTAAATTAATTTCACACTGAAATTATATATAAACACATGTCAATCCTTTGACGGTTTTTACATTTAAAAACATGTTTTCACATTTTTACAACGGTGATTAATTTTAAATTAATTACTAAAAATTATGTGTTTTGAATTTGAAAAAATGGATTCAATATTTTTAATAATAAGGTATAAATTATTTAAATAGTTCTATTTTATTTTTTGGTAATTATGAATAGTAAATTTATTAATTATTTTAATTACCACGATTAAAGGTAAGTCAGGTAATTAATGGTAAAAATAATATTATAAAAATATAAAAAAATCCTAACACTTATCCTAATTTAATTGGATGAGTTTATTCTGACCATGATCATACTTGGGTCGATTTTAGGACCACTTGGATGACTTTAATGCATTTATACTATTATATTCAATGAATAGTCATTTTTGTTACACTTTTGTTTTTAAAAAGTAAAGTATTATAATATGAAGTTATACAGGGGATATCTTCAACTATAAATATTCATTATAAATATAAAATTATTACCTACATCATGGTAGTTTATTTATAATTTTTTATAAATTAAATAATTAAATTTAATTGTGACACAAAGATGATGTACTATTTTCCTAATTAATGAAATAATAAAATAAATGATATTATAAATATTATATGAAATAATTTATTCTATTACCAAATTTTCTATATATATTTTAAATTTTGGTGATTATTTAAAGGAGTTTTTTAGAACTTATCTTACTGTTATAATATTTTTTTAAAGTCAACTAATGAATAGGGTAAAAATTGACACTATTGGTATTTTAAAATATAAAATAGTTTATTAAATTTTATAAAATTCATAAAAATATAAGATTTATCCAAAAAGTTATTATAAGTCCTAATATTTCATAAATGAAACTTTTTTCGTCTTTTAACATGTTATGGAAATTACATTAACCCACAAATTGTAAATAATATGATATCACGATAGGATTAAAAAGGGTAAAATAAGGGTTAAAACAAAAAGATAAGGATTAAAAATATTCAAAACATGTATAATTATAATTTTATGAAATTTATTCGATAAAAAATAATATTATATTCTAAATAAATTAGTTTGGGACCATTTAGAATTGAAATTGAATTTATATTAATTTAAAACTTTTAATAATTTCAATGGTGCCCCTCCCCTCTCCTATAAAAATGCACCCATTCCTCTCTATTACTCAAACTTGAAAAACCTTTTTTTGCCAATATCTACCCAAAAACCTTCCTAGAATCTCTCCCCACATTATTTATTCCTTATATTAGGCAAAATACCCTTCTTAGAGGTGTTAAGGTGTTAAGAAATGTGATCATCCGAAATAAAGGTAATGTTTTTATTTAAGTGTTTCTATTTTATTTCTTCTTCCACTACCTTCAAATATTATTCAACCATGATGAAATAATAACTCCAGTATTTTAAATATACTGATATTTTATTATGTTAATATCATAACCTGAATCTATATTCAAATGGGAAATGAACTTTTTGTTCGTGTGTACGGTGGACTACTGCCTCACGAACCAATATAGTTCATTTTTCATCATCATATTTATAGAATGATTATAATTATGGAATTAATATTCATATTTTATATTAATGACATATTAATCATTATAAGATAATAATATATTGATTACATTCTTACTTTCCATGCATATAAAAATGATAATGTCATTTGTGCGTACGTGTGAACTATCACCTTCACAGAGCGATGTGATTTGTTTTTATTCAACACATCACTTGTATGATATAGATAAGTATATATAAATTATTAATATGATATTAATTATTTTATTATCATTTTTTAAAGATAAAACAGTATTTACCTTCTTTCCATAATGATCAATGAAAAATGAAGACGTTACTCATGTGTACGTACAACTTACCCTCTCCACGATTGTTACATTGTTCATTTTTCATATCTATTTTTAATGAATGGATTTAAAGGTTTAATTGATATAAAAAATTTATTATAATTTCATGAATATTATTCTGGAGATTATGGACTTATGACCTCATGGACTATTGAAATCCTACCAAGTTCATTTTCGACTCAATTATCGAATATCGACAAAATGCCCGATGTGAACAAAAATAATTAACTGTTATGACATTATAATAGTAATATAAAAGGAAAAATAAAATTTATAAAGTTTCTTAAGAAAGTAAATAATTAACCTATGTTTATTATTCAAGAAAATAAATATTTTACATGATGAATGAGACTCACAGTAAGGGATTTTATCTCAATCTCCTTTTATTGAGGCATATCTTGATATTGTGCATGTTTATTATCCTTTAAAATGTATATATGACCATTTTAACATGCTATATCATGAATTAGTATATTCTAATGATATTTAAAGTTTTTTTAATTTTATTATTTAATGATTTTTATTCAAGTGTTTCTCAAGTTGTAAGGGAATTTTTAACTCAAAACCTTGTTTTAATGTTTTGATGATTTATTCTTATAAATCATTCTATTGAATGCCCATGTTCTCAAAATTATTTTAAGGATTTATTTATATAGGCATGAATGCTTTAAAATGTTAATTATAAAATATTCTTTTAAAAGTTTCAAAGTGTTATAGAACACTTTGATTCAAAAATCTCTTTTATAAATGTTTTAAAATGGTTTTTTTAAAATAGATTGGTTGTCTTATGAATGAAAATGAAATTTTTTGAGTGAAATGTTGAAAATTGAAAGATTTTATGTGTTGGTACTTGTAAATTTAATGGATGAGCCTGATATAGCTTATATGAAGGGTTTATTACCATTATATCTCACGGGTGATCTCGATATAGCTTATATGAAGGGTTGAGCCCCATTATAGCTCATGAAATATGGGTGAGCCCGACGTAGCTTATACGAAGGGTGAGCCCCATTATAGCTCTCCAATGCATTGAATATTCCAAAGATGGAATTCAACTATATGGTTATTTCATTTGTAAGGGTTAATGTAAGAGTGATATTGTAATGATGCCTCAATGCACCTATGCGATTTTTCTATGCTTTCTAATGAGTTTTTAAGAAAAAAAATTTAATGTCTTTTCATGTTTTCACTAGACTAACAATTTACTTTATTTATGTACATTACTGGGATTTTATTATCATCCCAAGTTTTAAAATGTTTTTCATAGGTCTTAATATTGGTTAAGACAAAGAATATTCATTTATGAAAGTATTGTAGATATGTCATGAAAAGAAATCATGTGGGATTCCTTTGGTGAAACAAATGGATACTAAATATAAGTGTCCAATTGTAATGTAAAGGTTTACTATGTAAGAGTTTTTTGTCTAAATTCTCTAAAACTATAAATTGAAAATATCCTCTAATGTGAATTCTAGTTCAAAATCACAAGAATAAGATATGTTTAAGGTTGGTTCTTTATAAGGAGATTTAATGGTCATATGAACAAAAAATAAAATAAATAAATAAAATTTTACTTTTAAATGTGTAATGATCAATAATCAAATAAATAATTATAAATTTGAATGCGAACTCTCTAATGTCACTTTATGGGTCTGAGTGCAGCGGAAGTGCCTATCAAGCCTGATATTGATAAGTAGTTATCTAATTCAATAGATCATTAATATATTGTACAAGATGTAAATGTCATGAACAAAGAAATTTTCCAAATAATATTGAAAAAGAATGTCTCCGGGACAAAGAGAATGTCTTTTTCATGTTAAATTTATAATTAATTTGAATAGATCGGAAGAAAGAATACTTTGTTCATGAGATCTTTCTACGATGAAGGTGTTGATTTCGTTCAACCTTCATTAATCTTATAGGATCCAAGTGTATAATCCCTCAAGTATTGATCCACACGTGATATTATGATCTCCAAAAAACACCGAAGGATTTTTGGGTGTTAGTGCATCAGATCGATAATCTTGTTGTGTTTATCTTGATCATTATGATGATTCCTTTGGACTTGAAGGATCATCCTTGCACTCTTATTCTTAAGATGATGGAGTCAGAATAATCTCTAAAGCATTCTTCATTCTTGAGGGAGTTCTCTAGATGTTGTGTACAATGACTCTCAATTTCAATCGATAACTACACAATAGCCATAATTGTCTATTTATAGAGATAGGGTTAGGGTACAAATATTATTTAATTATACAATGACCCTTAAATAATATATTAAACCTTATATGACCTCAATATATATATGTATGTATTATTATTATTATTATTTTCTCATGGTGTGTACTAACTGACACAACAATAAATATTATTTTATGAACTTGAAAATTAATATTTATCACCAAATGCAATATTAGTCCACTAGTCCTCCTCAACAGTTATCAAATACCTAAATAAATATTTATTCATTAAAGAAATAAATAAATATTATATATGTGTGTAATTAAATAATTACCTTGTAAAAAATATTTATTTAATTTATGCGATCAATAAATACAAAATAAAATTCTTCCTTAGTCTTTATAATAATATTTATTTCAAAATTATATTCAAATAGAATTTATTTGAGGTCAATGAAAATATATATTTTGTTACCCTATATACTTCTTTCACATTAGCATTAGGCAGCCTTGCCTAAATTACAATACTATTTTCTAATAGTGATTCAAGGATTCCAATAGAAAGAAGTTAATGTCATGACATCTAAATCCAAACCTAAGCACTCACTATTTAAGATAATTCCTTTATCATAATATCTCATCAAGTAGGTTGCACACTCATGTCATCAACCTATATAATTGATATGTATTTCTTTGACTATATGAAATAAACTCATCGTTACACCATGTAAATGAAATTTAATGATACTTTTCTATTTCAATCAATGGTTTAAGATTTCAACTTTCATAAATATATAAGGGACAAATAATTTCTCAACTTATTTATTAATAACATTTCATTCATGTTGCACCCAATTCACCCTACTTCCTGTAAACATATGGCATCATGGTTTTGGTCAGTATGTTAAAGTATGTGAGTAATGAGATACATTTATAATAATCTTATATTATAAGGATCACCACACACGCTCACGGATAGAAAATTACAATGACAAGAAAACATGTGGAATTCTTTCAGGTGAGTTTGTTCTCATAATATATCATCTTATAGATTATCAAGTGAAAACTTCATGAGATAAATTATCATCTACTTTCGAGTAATCGCACCGAAATTCAACATTATATGTGTGCAATTATAAAATTTATTGCACTATAGAACTATATTTAAGAATATATTCCGGATATTTTAAGATTCTCATCATAGTGGGGAACTTATATGACATTGTCATTATGATAGATACTCTAGAAAATTATTGTAATAAAGTCTTGTAGAACAATGAGAAATAAGTAATAATATATTTAATTAATATTCACTACTTTGAATATAAATATACAATACAAATTATACACAGTCAGTTCTAGTTCACCAACTCCAACAGTTGTGAGATAGATTTAGACTTGGAGTTAGTCTTAAAGCTCTTTTTTTTGTGTTTCCTTTTATTAACTGTAAGAATATAAGAATTTTAAATCTTCATATCCTTATAAACTTAGTGAATTGAAGTTCTAATATTAGGTACATACTTCATTATGTTTCTCACACTGAAATTTACAACAAAACTAGAGAAACTATGACAGAGTGATGAAAGAATGAGATCAGTACATAGTTCTTCAAGAAAATTAAACCCTAAAACCTATAGAAACTCAATTTATCAAATAATATTTACTATGTGAGGCCCATCTATAACACCTTATCCATGTTTTCACATGAATTGGATCTTTCATATCTCAAACTATTACTATATGGCTCTTTCCTGATAAAGATCATAGAGATGCTAGAGCATTCTATTGGAATCCATGTTCTCATTCAACTTCAAGAGTTCACTAGACATGGATGGAAATATTAAACACTAAAAATATAGTGCATAATTCATGTGTTTCTCTTAGACACTGAAATTCTTATCACTCGCCTCCTTAGTATGTGGATCATGGATTGAGGATTCTAGAACATATGTCTTCCATTCATTGTGCAACACTACCCGTATGTGTGTGAAATATTCCTGGAGGTTACTACCTATTAGAATATGTTCATTATCTAGAATTTATTATAGGGATAATTTGTTTGATGAACTTTTCATTATTCTAAAATAATAAGATATAATATTATTAGTACTTTACTTGATTACAAATTATGTGAGATAATAATTAATTTTATTAAGTATCCTATTATCTTATCAAGTCTCAATGACCCTCACACTTGAACTTGGAATGTCTTATCATTTAAGACATTATAGTGGTAAGTGTCCACATTTCACTTCTTATAATCTAGAAAAAATATGTGAAAATTATAAGATGGTTTTTAGGTAGGTGGTCTTTCTAACTTTGGGATTTTATCTCCTTGTTCTATTGAGTGGGCTCCCCAATCTAGAAATTCTGACATGGATTTCCTAAATACTTTCCTCCAAATTTTTTTTGAATAGAAAAATGTTATTAAATCCAATACAAGTTTTTTAAATTAATCCATCATCTTTATTTTGATTTCTCGATAATTAAAAGTTGCTCCAAAAGAGGACTAAACTAGCACTTTAACTATGGGTCTACCTTAATCGAAATAGTGGAATGTGTAATGAATTAATACTAACTTGAGGGAATTTTTTATTATATGTAAATTTTTTATTTTACCTTTTACATGTCTCGCTAATATTAAGTATATTTTACTTAAGTGATTAACCATGTACCAATAAAATAATTATGCACAATATTATTATTTTAATTTCATATTTGTATATTAATTCATTAATTTAGGTGATCATGGTATTGAATTCATAAAATAGATCATGCATTAGCTATTAATTAAATAAATAAATCATGGCATGATCATGATCTTAAACTAGTGGTTTATATATTGATTAGACAATAAAAAACCATTGACCTTAGACGAAAAAAACATTCAACTAGTCTGGGCTTGAGTTTGTAGTATTCCACCTCTGTCTTGTCAACCTACTTATTTTTGGTTTTGCCTTGCCTTCATCTAAAACCATCTTCATGAACTTGGTAGCTCCATCCTTACAATATTTTTTAACTTCACTCACAGATTATGGTAACCAAAAATGGGGTTTACATAAAAGGAACTATGGATATAAAGACCCAAACATAACAAGAAAGGAGGGATGACTCATAAGAATAAGTTTTATTTAATAAAATAATTATAAAACCCCATGAAATAATTAAATTAAAATAAACCATACACATACACAGGACGGTATAAGCTCATGATCATCTACTCGTACAATGAATACACATTTAAAATAACATTCTAACATTCATTTCAATTTATTATTTATTTAAGATAAACATGCATGAATTAATTTGATAATTTATTTGATTAATAAATTAATTCAATTTACGTTAATCTCCATATAATATTTCATGGAGATACACATCCATTCTGATTTTAAATTAATTAAATTAATTAATTATAATTAAAATTTAATAAAATAAGAACATAGTTTTTACTTGGAAGCAACTCAGAGAGTACCTGTCTAAACTACTTAGCATGTATTGAGATCTATACAGTCTACTCATGCATAAAATTTTATATATTCTTTTGTTACGTAATTTTATGGTGTGTACGTGTCAATAAAATACACACAAAACACATGTTAATTAACATTGCATATAATTATTTTAATGCTTGCGGATTGGTCGACGTATTATGACTATACATGTTATGTAGTTCAGAAATTCACACATAAATTAACTAAAAATTTAATATATTTATAAAATATATCACACTGTGATTATGAGTCAAAAATGACACATGAAACACATTCTATTAAATTTTAAACAAGTAATAAATTAAATATTGATTTTTTTAATAGTTTGGGAACACAAAATGTACATATAGGTGCACTTTGTGTATATTTCTCATCTTATACCCATTATACATTCCTAGGGAATGAAAATGTATTATTTTGTAGACATGTGTGGTGTAAATTGTGTGTACAGCTAGTATACTTCATGTAACCTCCTTTTTACACAACTTTTTATCCCTACGTGCCAAGTAATAATTACTCGATGTGTATTTGACTATGCATTTTAAATAAAAAAATTATTAGAATACATGACTTATAACATATTTATATGGTTTGTAGTACCACATATTGTGTGTTATCCTAGAATGGTCAACCTATAGAGTATTTAATGAACTATTTTTCTTTTTTTTCATGATACAGTGAATTAATTTTCACTATGTCCTAGTGCAATGATTTGGGATACACGACATGTACACCGACTACAAGTCATGTAATCATGTATTGTCTATCCAAAATTCTCAACATCTTTGAATAGGTTATTTGGATGATATTTGTTAAAATTTAATCAGATCAATGATTAAATGATCGAGAAATAAAGGGAGGAAGAATATATCTTAATGATCATATTATATGAAAAAAAATTAAAATAAATAATAACATTTAAATATATAAAAAATCAAAAAATAAATAATTATAAATTGAATGTTACCACTCTGATACCACTTTATGGTTTTAGACATAAGGAAATCACTTATAATACCTATAGATAACTTTAATTTTTTCAGATTCAATGGATCATTCAAAATTTACATGATGTGAATACAATGAAAAAATGTATTTTTTTTAGAATATTGATAAATGGTTTTTATAGAACTAAGAGAGATAATCTTTTCACGTTAATTTATAATTAATTTAAAACATAAGAAGAAACATTAACTCAGTCATGATATCTTTCTTAATTGATGGTTTTGATTGTTATGACTCAATCAGTGTATCATAATTGTGAAGAGAGGGCCTGAAGTAGAGCCCCTCTAGCAGTGATCTACATGTTCTCCATTGGTCACTAAAAAACACGAATGAAACAACAGGTGTTTGCATGAAAGATTGATGGTATTTTGTTATTCACTTAATCACTTGATGTTCCTTTAATATTGAAGAAAATTCTCTTATTCTTCTCAGTCTTGATATGAATAGAGGAGGATAGATATCTTGAGAGTAAATTATTGTACACATTGATTAGAATTTCTCATATTGACATAGTACTCTATTTATAGACCTCGAGTTTGGGTTTAATATTTAATTAATTCCATAAAGGCCCTTAATAATATATATTAAACCTAAAATAAACCCCACACCATGTAATAAATTAATAATAAAATTTATCTTATAGAGTCCGCTAACCCACACAATGATAAATATTTATTTTACAATCTTGTAAATAAATATTAATCAATGGAAAAAAATATGATCTTCTCATCCTCTTCGGAATCTATTTAATTCTTAAATAAATATTTAAATGAATATTATTCATCCAATAAATAAATAAATATTATATTCATATTCAGGAGAATAAATATCTATTTAATATTCACATAACTAAATAAATTGTTTATTTAAAAAATAAATAATTATTTATTTTGGTGTAAATAAAAATAGATAAATAAATATTATATATTCGTGTAATTAAACAATTACTTTTTGAATAAATATTTATTTAATATCTATGATCATTTAATAAATCATGACTAAATATTAATTCTCAGTCTAGAGAATAATATTTATTCTAATTGTTAGATATAAATATTATTTATCTTTTCTAACCATAGGCGGTGGGGTGGTTTGGGTTTGAGGTGGTGAGGGGAAGGTCGTGGGGCCAAGTATTTGGGATTGTGTGTTTACTATAGTTTTAATTCCTTATATTTTGTTCCATGGTGTTATATGTAATCAGCCTTATACCTATAAATAATAATTAACTAAGATCAAAGGAAACACTTTGTGTGTAATCCTCTTGGCATCTTCCTCAGTGGAATTAGGAAGTCTTACCAAAAAATTCAAGATTACTATCTAGTAATTATTCAAGTCACCCATAGAGTAAGAAGATATTTCACAATGACAACAACCACATATGAACACTCACTATATAATATAATCCCTTTATCATGATATCTCATCAAGCTAGTTTCACACCAATGTTATCAACCTATATGCTCAATACACCTTTCTTTGACTATGTGAAATGAATCACCTATACACTATGGACATGGAATTTAATACGACCATTCTATTACAATAAAAGGTCCAAGATATAACTTACTTAATGATGGAAGAGATAAATCCTTCCTTAACTTATTTATTAATAACATAACATTTGGGATGCACCAAACATACCCAACTTCACCATGATCATATGTCATCATGATTTAAGACAATACATCATAGTGCTTAGGTCATGAAATTCATTAATAATAATCCTAAATTCTAATGATCATTACTCACACTCATGGATAGGAATATCCAATGACACATAAACATGTGGATTACCTATAGGAGATTTAGCTCTCATAATCTCGCATCTGGGAGATTACTACATATGAACCTCATAAGATAAAATATCATTTTCTTACAAGTAATAACACCTAATGTTCAACATACTATGTGTCATATAATAGAATTTTATCCGATCATAGAACAAGTTTTAAGAATATCATCATGTCATTTCAAGATTCTCATCATAGTGGGGAACTACTATGCACTTTTGAATGTGGAAAATACAATAGGGAATTATTACATTAAAGTCACATAGAACAATGAATAATATATAATAAGGTATTTACTTAATATTCACCTCTTTGAATATGCATGTAATTTAAAGTAAAAACAGTTGGTTGTAGAACACCAAATCTAATAAGAAACACTTTTTTCATTATATTTGTATTCCCATACATATCAAAAAAATCATCATAATTTCTAAAGTTTTATTTAATTCATGGATATTATAGGACACATTCTGAGATAGTGATGTCTGTATCAAACCCAATGATTTCTTATATATCATTTCCCATTATTCATTCTAGTTTAGTGTTAGTTAATAGAAGATAAATATTCTTCTACAGTAGAAATCCTCTACCACCATCTTCCATAATAAAAAATCCACCCCATTGAAATTCTCTTCTTGAATCTTACCCTTATCCAGCATCATTTATTTTAAAATAAATTTACTCCCATTGAATTTGAAATATGTAATAGGGATTAGGGACTACTTACCATAATTATCCTACAATAATGAGTGAAGAATGATGCTACTGAACCAATCTATGAAGCACCTTGGCTAGGGTCTGGTTGTATTGAATCTCTACAACCGATCTCTGATACCACTTGTTAGGTGAAGTTACCTGATTCTTTCTAGATCAATAAAAGGGGGAGGGGTATGTAAATGATCTTATTTTACAAGTTCTTATTTTTTTAATTCAACCTCTATGGTTAGTTAAAATATCAATCCTATCATATATTTTTCCCTTAGCCTTACCCATATTATGTGAAAATGGAGGCACAAAACATAAGGATTTACAAAGTTTGACCTCAATGTGAGATACTACTCCTTTCCAAGTTCAAGTTGAGTTCTGAGCCCCAAATTCTCTACTATAAACCATTTGATCATAAATACAAGTTTTATCCAAAAAATATTGACATAAAATATTCTAAAATTCTTAGTCACTAGTGATTATAATGACCATATCCCTGTAGGTTCCTTATACTATATCCCACTAGTGGAAGTAATCCTAGTGATTACAATGGTCATTTACCTAGAGGTTATTTATACTCTATTCCACTAGTGAAAGTTATCCCCTAAAAATATTCTACTTATCTTCTTTTAGGGTCTTTATACTACCTCAAAGTTCTTCAATGTTCCTCCACAACCTTCCTTAAAAAAATCATCAACTATATCTTTCTGTTGGTATAGTATGCATGTTGGCCTAATTCTTCTTCAAGTCCTCATATCTAGATGATCAACTGGATTTCTTGGCCTTTCTTACTAGAACACCTAATTATATAATTATATTAAAAGGTGAAACAAGATTTTTTACCTCTTTCTCCTACTAAAAATGCTTTGACATAATATATATAGTTTTATACTCATTCAATAATCAATATCCTTCTATTATACATGGGTATTATAGGGATCCTCCTCCTTCTACTTTAATAAATAAGTATCTCCTTAATGTAGTTAGGGTCTCCTTGGATACTAGAAAATGTTCTATATTTTAAGTAGTATTAGGTAATATAGTCTCAACAAATCTCATATTTTTATAATATTTATATACATAGAATATTTGATGAATATTTTTTTCTATATTTATTTTTGGAAACACCTCAATCTTCATCAAGTAGTTGATCTATTTTATATAAACTAGAAGATATTTACAATTTTAATTCTTCCTCAAAATATTCTAAAATCCTAGTTTAAAATATTCATTCAAAATTCCAAGTATATTAGGATTTTTATTTCTTCAAATTATCCAAAAAATATACACTTTTAATTATTTTGAAATCCTTACATGTGTTCATGGTGCTGCAACATCGAACAGTAGATCACGACATGGAACACCTGTCAACACTACAGCTTGAATCACAAATATATCTAAATAGTTTGTGATATTTAATTTATTAATATTAACTTCTTAATATAATATAATTTAAATTCTCATAATTCATAATAATACATTATGGATTTTTAATTTCATAAGGTTCTCTAAAATTAACCTTATGATATTGATCCTCTTGATTTTCCATAAAGGAGTGAACCTTACAAAGTTCCCCAGTAGTTCTAATAATTTTCATCATGTTTACTAAACATTAGGGTTTTTTATATGGTTGATTAAACTTTATAAAGTTTTATAGTTTTACCCTATTAATATCAGGGACTTTATGTTGTTTTCAAAAAACCTTATGAAGATCTCATGAACCTTACGATGTTATTCATGTACCTTACCTTGATCATCCTTAAGAATTTATCATGAACCTTATGAAGTTGTGTTTATATAAACTGTAAAAAGTTCTATAGAACCTTATAAACTTCTCCTAAACCTAAAAAATACTTGTCTCAACCTTAATAAGTCATTATATCACTAATATATACCTTATGAAGATATTATAGTGAAATCTTATGAAATTTGGGGGCCTTATAGTGTGCATAGGGTTCAATAATTTTTCAGAGTTAGATTTAGCACTACAATTATAGATTTGATCCATACTATATCAAGTATTTTAAAGGATTCTTTATCACCTCAACCCAACTCAGAATCATCATCCAAAATGTCTTTATCACTTGCTCATAATTTCTTTTATTTTTAGTAACCTTTGGATGGTTTCTTACAACTTATCCCAACTTTAGCAAGCATTTTTCATCCTTTATATTAATTCTTCAATATTACCACTAGCTAAAATATTTAAAAACCGTTAATATTATTGTGTACAGTGACTTATTCAATATAAAATGTCTTTAAATTCCAAATTATCTCAATCAATCATCACATGAAGGGGTCGTTTTTCAAGAAAATATTCATCCAGATATTCCAACCAGTAAAAACTATCTTCCCTTGGCTCATTTATATATGACCAATATATTAATCATCTCTTCATAGGTTTCCTGATATATATTTATAGCTTCACTCTCTACTATAAGTCTTTCCTATTGAACAAAAATACAATCCTTACTTGGACTCTTCATTATCTCCCTTTAGATCTGTTGTCAATGCTATTAAACATAAATGTAAATATGTGTGATTCTACTCTTTTCTTATCATTCTTATTGAAAATAAATGAAAATATAAAAATTTAAGGTATGTACTTCCCAATTTATCTATTTTATTCTTATTCAATTTTTTTAAACATATTCTTCTCCCAATTTTATTCATAGTTGTAGCCTAATCCAATATTTTATAGATGTATGAAACCACACACTTCTTAATAATGAACCTTTAGTTTTTCAAATCTATGTTTATGTGTGAAAACCTGGTGTAAAAAATAAGAGTGATTTCACCAAATAATTAAAGTTTCTAACTAATTAGTCCAACATGTGGTATCACTTCAAATTTATCACTTTAGAGGCTCTATAAATTGATTTTTCAAAAATATTTCAACCTGTACTCATCTTCAAATAGATGACTCATAAATTTGAAGTGAAAATTTGTTTATCCCTATTGTACTCATCTTTCTCATCAACCATCACACCTATTTATAAAAAATTTGATAAAATAATGGGAAGGATAATAAGTGTGATTGACATACCTCAACTTCTAGTTTTACTATATGGTGTCTAGATTCAATAAAACTTATCTTAGGTAGCCTCTTATACATGTTGGATCTCCATCAAGGGTTTCACTTATTATCATAGTATTATTCCATGATAAACACCTCTATTTGTTATACAACCACTATAACACACATCCACCTTCCCCTAAAACATTTCCTTTAGTTCTCTATATGTTTATATAAGTAAACATATTGATAAGGTAAAAAGGAAAGGGTTTCTATTTCTATTTATGGAAGCATCGAGGTTGAGATTTTTCTATTAACCATGACCCTATAATATGTCTATATTCTCTACATAGATAAATCCTCATGATTCCTTTACCAAATTTTCTATCATATTTTTGTATAGGCAGTATGGTGGTATTCCTCTTTTTAACCAACTCTTTGTGTGGGAACTCTATATTAGAATGGGCCACAAAGGCACATAAAATTTATATTATTTTATTCTTTTCTTTTAAATTCCCTTATTATGAAGGTGGTATAGTCATAAAATCCTTGGAATCATATTCAATATTCTTACATCTCCCTCATATCCTCAAATTAAGTTCATTTTCTTTTACTTGTGAGTCCTCTTTCATGCCATTAGTGCAATCATTTTCCTAGACCTTTTTCATTTTTCCTTTTTGAAAATATTTGATCTAACCAGAATAGTCAAGTTATTTTTCATTACTTTTATGTTTTTTAACTTCAATATCTTTTAGTTTCTATAAAATATTTTTGGTCATGAAGTTTTTATCATAATGTCCTTTTTGTTACATCTTCCACAAGATTCTTCCAGCTTATCAAATTTAGTTTGAGTGGACTGATTTATTTATTTTTTTGAAATGAAATTCTTCTTCCAAAGTTTGTTCATATTATTCACAAATTTTATCCTCCCTTTTATAGATTTACTCCCCCTTAGTTTATACAGATTCTAAGGGAGTGACATATTATATAATAACTTTTAGTCTTTATGCCCAAAATTTATATAACACCAATAATAACCCTTAAAACAAGTTTTTTATTTAAACTATTGAACCAACATATAATATATAGCTTTCTATTTTAGGTAATTATAACATTTATTTTGATTTATCCCTGTGGTAAATCCTCTTATAAACTCATCTATAACTCTATTTTACATGGGAGTATATTTTTTATAACCTCCTTCAACCTGTATACTTCTAGTTTTGATTTCAAAATCTATACTATCATATGAAATAGATTCATTATCACTAGAAAAGAGAGTAACATCATGAACGTTTTTCTTAAGATTACCCTTCACATTATATTTGTAGGATTGATCTTTAATCTCCACCACTTTATCATAGTATTAACCCATTGAGTTCAAGATATTTTTATCTTTGAGATACCTAAATTTTTCTTTGTTTAATTATTCTTCTTTTTCAACTAGTTTTAATTTAAAATATATTAGAATCTTGTATTATTTTTTAATATTTAACTTAAGAACATTAATCTATTAAAATAGGTCAATATAATTATCTTCTACTTATATTTCTTCTTTCTTGAGTAGCTTTACACTTTTATTAAGATTGGTATTTTTCTTGAGACATACTTCTTATTCAGATCTCATTATGTACTCGATGTAACTCTCTTCTTCTTTCTTATCACTAATCAATTTTTATTCATTCCTTTTAACCTAATAAATTAAGTTTCTTTGAATTTTATAGATACCTTCATATTTTGACTCACTCCAATTTTATGATTCTTCACTTTCTTTCCTACTCATAAAATTTCTCTTAAATTTTCTCAAAGTCTTATTCTTCTTTCTATAGTATCTCTTTTTTAATTTTCTCAATTTTATTTTAGTAAAGACTTATTTATCATCATTATTTTTTGCTTCAAAATGTTTCTTAATTGTGAAATAAATTGAAAAATTACTAATACCACCACAACTAAAGAATTTAATAGGAATCATACCTTTGTATTTTCATTTTCTACTTCTAAAATTATTAGAGATAAAGTACATAGATTTATTATTCTCCTCTCTTATTTCATCATCAAATTCTGAATATGAATCAAATTCAACATTCTTCTAATTGATTTTTTTTTCTTTCTTATCTTTGAATGTCATCTTCTCTTTTGATTTTTTTTAACAGAGGTACTTTCTTAATTTCATAACCAAGGAGAGTGTTGTGAAACTCAACAAGGAATATGCCTCTTATATCCTCCATGGATAATATCATTGGATCAATTATATTTGGTAAATTCCTCATTAACTTCTTTATAATAGTTTAATATTATATATTATCTCTAAATATTATGACATGACTAACTATCTCATTAACCTTGGTAAAATAGTCAGCTATAATTGTATCATATTCTATTTTTATGTCTTCAAACATATCTCTTTAAATTATAACTTTGGTTTCCTTAATTTTTATATTTACTTCTTACATATTTTCAAGATTCTCTCACATCTCATTGGTGGGTTTATTTCCCATTACCTTGGTGTAGATTTTATCTAACATAGATGATAGGATGGAATTTCAATATTTACCATATGATTCAAGAACTCCCTTATCACCATATGTCATGGGATAATATATTCCAAGTGTAGTAAATCCCACAATTATATTATTTCTTATATCAGGACCTTGTGATAATAGACTTGGAAGCATTCAGTTCCTCTATCCATGAAAATGTTGTTCATAAAAAATGGGCATTCCTCTACTATTAACATGATTGATATTCTTCTTTATTCTCTTTTATTAAAGGTTTTATTTTTCATAGGGGAACCTGTTTTGATTTCATACCACTTTAAGAGCCTAGATTCAATATACATCACTAAGAGGGGGTGGGGTGAATCAATAATCCTATTTTAAAAATTATTCTTTTTAATTCAGCCTATGTGATCAGTTAATATCTCGATCCACTCAGGTTTGTATCACATGTCCTTACCCATATAATATAGAAAACATAGACACAATATACATCAATTTAAAGGTTCATCCTCAATGTGATATCCTACTCCTTTTTAGGTTTGGATCAAGTTTTGAGACATAGATTCTATAATATAAATCACTTGAGTACAAATACAAGATATCTATCCAAAAATATTGATATGAAATATCCAAAAATTCCTAGTCTATTGTCATTATAGTGGTCATCTCTAAATGAGTTTCTTATATAGGCTCCCTCTAGTTGAATCTATCTCTCGAAAAGAATATATCCATATCCTAATAGGGTCTTTATATTTCCTCCCAAAAATTATACAAAGTTCTTCTAAAACCATCCTTGAATTGGTCTTTAACCACTTATTTCTTCTAATGTGGTATGCATATTAACCTTATTCTTCTTCATATCCCTACATCTAGATGACTAGTATGATTTCTCAAACTTTTTTACTAAATCTCAGGATGATATGATGATATCACAGGGTGTAGTAAGATGTTTTTATCTCTCTTATGTTTTAATAGAATTGGTTTCAACCTTATTCTTCTCCCACTTACCTTCTATGATACAATTATATCATTGACCACCACTTACTTTTCTCTTTCAACATCTATAGAGCTCTAAAATTCATATTATGTCTCCTTTAATACCAATAAATGTTATCTTTTAGAATTAGTACCAAGTTATTGAGTCTCAAAAGATATCTTATTTGTTCCTAAAATATGTATATTCATATAATATTTTATGATTAATTTTTTACATATTTAATTTTGGAAACACCTCAATATTTTAAAGATAATATATATCTTTTATTCAAATCGGTAGATATTTCTAGTTTGAATTTTTATCAATATATTCTCAAATACTGGTTTAAAATATTCATCCAAACTCCAAGGATCTCGAGATTTTTCATTCTTTAAATCATATACAAAATCTATGCTTTTTAAACTTCCTTTTACTAAGTTTGGTCCTCTTAATCATAGATTTACTCTATAATTTTATAGATTTACCCCCCCCCCCACCTTTTTTCATGTTTATTCCAAGGGAATTACATATTATACCCATAACTATAATCTTTGTTCCCAAAAGTTCCACAACACAAAAAATATCCTTTAAAACCAGTTTTTATTGAGGTATTTAGACCTTTATTTTGATTTATCCTTGGAAACAATCCTCTTCTAAAATCATATCCTACTCCCTTTTACATGGGAGTATAGTTTTAGTACAACCTTAATAAATCTAGGAAACTTATGAAGTGTGTAGGGTTTAAGCCTTTATCAAATTTATCTCCAGAACTGAAATTATAGATTTGATTTGTATCATCTCAAGTTTTTTTAAAGACTTCTATAGTACCATAACTCAACTCAAAATCACTATAAAAAAATTATTTATCACCAGTTCATAGTAGTTTTTATTTCCAATAACCTTTGTATGGTTTGTCACAATTTCTCACAACTTTAGATAACCTTTTTATTTCTTTATATTAATAATTCAATCTTCCCACTAGATTTATTTCTTCAAACATATTAATTAATGTTATTTATAGTGTCTTATTCATTGTAAGATTACTTTAACTTGAAGATAAACTCAAAAAATAATCACAGAAAATGGTTTATATCCTAGATTCTGTCCAACTAGATATTCTAAGTGCAATAAGTATCTTTCCATTACTCATTTATATATATGAAATTGCTTCACCATCTCTTCATAGGTTTCACAACACATATTTATATCTTTACCCTCTACTTTAAGCCTTTATTATTGAAAAAAATACAATCCTTAATTGGGCTCTTCAATCTCTCCCTTCGGATTTTTTTTCAATACCATTAATCCAAGATGTTAATATGCATGATTCTGCTCTTTTCTTCTCCCCCTTATTGACAATGAATAAAAAGTTTTAAATTTAAGGTAAGGTCTTCTAAACTGATCTCTTTAATTATTATTAAATTTTTAAAATAACTTCTTCTCCATATTTTATTCATATTTATAGCCCGGTCTAATTATGAGAGAAGGATGGAATTGCACACTTATTAGTAATGAGCATTTAGTTAGTAATCTCTAGTATATATGGGAAACCCAATTTAGAATAAAATAGATATTTTACCACAGCATAAAATCTATCCATTAATTATTTTAACATGTGGTACCACTTAAAATTTCTCACTTTGATGGTTTTACAAATAGATTAATTGATAACCTTTCAACCAACACTAATCTTCAAACAAATACCTTATAAATTTCAAGTACAAATTGGTTTATCAACCTTTGACTCAACTTTCTCATCAACCATCACTCCTCCTTTATAATCATATTTGATAAAATCCTAGTAGGGATAGTAAGTGTGATTGGTATAGCACATATTTCAATTTTCCTATATGTTTTATAGATTATAGATTCAACTGAACTTATCTTTGACAGCCTCTTATCCATGTTAGATACCCCTCAATAGATGCACTCCTCATCATGGTAGTATTCTACAATGAAAACCACTTCCTTTTTTACAATAAGTATAACACTCATCCAACTTCCCCTAAAATATTTCCTTCAATTCCTTGCATGTTATTAAAAGTAAACATATAGATAAGGGAATAATGAGGGGGTTTCTTTGGTTCTTAATGGAAGAAATAGGGTTTAGAGTTTCCTCTCAAAAAATTACCTCAAATACATCTATATTATCCACATAAATAACTCTTCAGGCTTACTTTCCCAAATTCCTATCATCTTTCCTCATAGGAAGCATGGTGGTCTTCTTATTTTTGACCAACTCCCTATGTAGGAACACTTTATTTTCATGAGAGATAAAGGAACATGTAATTTTTTATGCTTTCTTATTTTCCTTTAATTTTCATTATTATATCATGAAATCCTTATCATCATGTCTAGTTTTCCAAAATCTCCCATAAAACCTCAAATTAACTTCAATTACCTTTTCTTATGATTCCTCTTGTATGCCTTTAGTATAAACACTTTCTTTTACTTTTTTCATCATTACATTCTAAAAAAATATTATTTAACTATATTGGTTAGGATCCATTTTTTTCCTTAGATCCCTTTTAACTTCAATAGTATATAAAGTTTTTCTAGGAAGTGTGATCATGAAATATTATTCACATTGGCCTTGTTGGTTACTTCTTCCACATGTTTCTTCCATCTTATCAAATTTATTTTAGGTGAAAAGGCCTATTATTTTTTTTGAAATAAACTTCCTTTTACTAAGTTTGGTCCTCTTAATCATAGATTTACTCTATAATTTTATAGATTTACCCCCCCCCCCCACCTTTTTTCATGTTGATTCCAAGGGAATTACATATTATACCCATAACTATAATCTTTGTTCCCAAAAGTTCCACAACACAAAAAATATCCTTTAAAACCAGTTTTTCTTGAGGTATTTAGACCTTTATTTTGATTTATCCTTGGAAAAAATCCTCTTCTCAAATCATATCCTACTCCCTTTTACATGGGAGTATAGTTTTTATAACCTCCTTCAAACCTTGTTCTTTTAATTTTGAAATTAGAATATCAATTTTCTAATAAATAATATTTAGTGTCACTAGATAACATAGGAATATCTTGTAATTGATTCTTAGGATTGGTCTTCTTAAAATATTTGGATGATTGAAGTGGCCAAAGGTGTTTGGTTGTATTTATTGTTAATAATTATCCATGAGTAATTCAATGTGTGTGATGGTGATAGGTGATTGAGTGTGTATCCACCCAATGAACTAAGTGAAGGTTTCTCATGTATCATGGGTAAAGATGAATGGATTTGGATACTTTGTGAGTATCCCCATACATGTGATAATTTTTGAGTTGTTCCTTATGTAAATGATAAGTGCTGAAATTGGAGAATCATTTTCTATAACATGTTTCTATAGAGTTTGAGGAATTTGGGAGTAAAGATTTGAAAGTTGGGATATGTGTACTAGAAAAATTGTATAAACTATAGTTAAAAGAAAGAAAAAAAGTTTAATGTATTGTAGGAAGATATCTTGAAGTTAGAGAATCTATACATCAAGTATTGAGTATGAGGGATACTAGAATCAATGATGAAAATACACTTAGATAGTTGTTTTTGAAGGCTAAGTTTGAATATGGAATTTAAAGGAAGAGGTGTTATATTGAAATACTATAATTTGATTATTCACATGATGTTAATAACCTTATAAATATGTTAAAAAACACTAATGAGAAAAATACTATATTTATAATTGAAGATCATGGCTATAACCCCTATGACCATAGCTATAGGCGACGTCCATGGTCATGGTGCCTATAGAGGCTATTGGCATCATAATATCCTCCCAATATATATCCACAAACACAATCATGGTTATAACTAGTGGTTATATCCTCCTGGATATAAGCTAGCACGAGGTCACTCTATAGCCACAGTCAGACGAGCATGACTATAGAGTGAAAAAAAACTATCAAAAAGATTTTAACCCAAAACCTCCTTTATATTATTCAAAAAACTTTACCCCTCCTACGACACTTTATTTATAAATATATATGTAAAATTATATATATAAATATATATTTAAAAAATTATAAATGAATTTTAATATTATTATAAAATTTATAATTAATTATAATATTAATTTTTAGTCAATAGGTGACCATGGTTGGCCCCACCTATGGTAGTTGGAACCCTGACCATGGACATAGAGTATTTTCCACACCCTTCCCATGGGAAATAATTTTTACACACTATCATGGGAAATAATTTTCACACACTAGTGTGGGAAATTCTGTTTCTATATATGGGCTTGACTATAGAAATAAGTGTATCTATATCTATAGTCATTGGTCAGATAGTGGCTATAAGCCACCTTTATCCATGGTCAGGCCCGACCATGGATAAAAGTGAATGGACATAAGTAAAATTACCACTAGTGAATATTTAAAATTATTCTATTTTTTTTTGGTAATTAATTAATTTTATTCTAAGGTGATTTGAAGTGTTTAAAAATTCATGCAATGATTTAAAATAATTTCGACCCTATTTGAATTAATCTGAAATTTTGGAGTTTTGGTTTAAAATGGTTAAGTTTGGATATCATCATATGATTCATCTTAGTGGAGAAGGTTTCAATGTATGATTCATTTTTTACTCTATGAGTCATTTGGAGACACACCTTCATTTTTTAAGTGTAATTCTTGTCTTTCATAGAAATTTGACAAAGTAAAGTGTTACATACAAGTCATTATGAACTATGTAAGTATCATTTGAAGTTTCATAAGTGTTATTTTATATTTCTATAAGAGTTATTGGGATTCTCCATATAAAACATAAGGATGAAGGGGAATCTTGATATGAATCTTTCATATATATATATGAGTCATGCTGATGTTTTTAAATATAAAGTTTTCTTGCATAAGAGTCATTTGTCTATATATAAGTGTTTTTATAAGATTCATTTATCCCAACGTATGAGTCATTAGACTCTACATAAGTTTCATCTACACTCAGTGTAAATGTTATCATATATACATGTAAGCATAAAACTAGGATTCATATGATTTAACACTTGGAGAATTTTTTAGAATGCTATTAACTGAAAATCTGAGTTTTCCACAATTAATTGCTAAAGAAGAAAACTAATTGGGATGATTCAAGAGACATTATTCAATGTTTTAAACATCAAAAACAACCAATGTCTATGTGATTTAAGCTCTAAATTAAAGATTAAATGATCTCCAAGAAGTTGAGAAGAAGATCAATACAAGAGGAAAGTTTAAGATACTTTTTAAAGTCTAAAAACATGAGATTACATAATGATAAATATTATAAGGAAAATAATTTTTTTGATATTGAAGTTGTGATTCAAATTTTAAACTACGTGAATATTTTTAATCCATTATTCAATCTTGAGTTTAAAAAGGATCAAATATAAAATTAATTTATTATATTTTTAAGAATAATAAAGATATAAATGGGTTATTTCTTGGGTTATTCTTATGAGTTATAGATATCAAAAAAAATTGATTTAGGATAGTTGATTAAGTTATATGATCTTAAAATATGGGTAAAGGAAGATAAAATTTGATTAATTTATTGATTAATTTAAAATATAGATTTAAGTTAAGGAATTAAAAAATAAATATGTGATTAAATTTTAAGATATTGTGTTATGATTCAGTGGACTTAAAATATAACAAAGTGAGTTGTGATATCTTCAAGTTGATTTTAATAAGAGCTTATAGTGATGAAGTATATGATTAAAATACATATTGTTATGTAACTAAAAGGTCCATTACACCACAAAGAAATCTCCATGCCACAACTTATTTTTTGTGTATTTAATAAAGATATAAAGACTATGCTTTTTTGTTTCTATGAAAAAATCATGAGACCCTATGCCTGATGGAAGTTTCAAGTAAGTTTTTTTATTTAAGACAAAAATAATAAATAAAATGAGAAAAATAAATGTGTTTTAGTTTTATAATACTCCCAGAGATATAAGTTTTAATAAAAAAAGAGAAAACATGGGACACTCTCATGTGATGCTGTTGAAAATAAAATATAAAGGATTGTGGGGTCATTTTTTCATGCACATAAGTAATTAGATATTTATATTTATAGTAATATGAAAATAACAATAAGAAAATATGTGGGTGCATATATAGAAATGTCATGAAAGACTCTTGATAAGTTATATGTCCTAGAGAAAAATACATCTCTTAAATAGAATAAAAATAAAGAGTGTAGAAGATGGATGAATGATATTTCTAAGTGAGCTAAGAGAGAATTATCTCTTAGGGAAGAAAAAGGATTTTATATTGTTCTGAAAGAAAATATTTTATTATCTAAGTACAAAAATAAGATAAGTTAATACATATCCAAGAAAAAAGAAATGATTATTGTGTATTGAAGAAGACGAGTGATTCAAATTGTTTATATTGGTAAAATATAGTAGAGGAAAAGGAATAAGAATATAATGAGAAGTTCTTGAAATGTAGTAAGTCCTAAAGAATATTTATCAATAGTCATGATCTGTTGAATTTTAGCTAAGGATTCTTGGTGATTAGTTTTTGGAGAATAAATGAACTTGTTTAGTTTTATAGGTAATGATTTGTATTTATATATTATAATATCAAGAGGAGATTTAAGACTTTGTATTTAAGGAAGTAGATATTTTTTTAGATTAAATGATATCCTAATCAAAGGGGTGATATACTTCAAAGTGGTTAGAGGAAGTATTGAAGACTGGTGTGATTCTGGTATAAAGAAGTTGTGGGAGTAGTTTGGTTTACATAAATTATATTATGAGTAGTAATCTATGTAATATGCTGAGGCCTTTCTTGTCTAATATGGAAAGATTTATTTCAGGATAATAATTGGATAAACCCATTATACATTGATTACAAGATTATAATAGAGAATTTATGGCTTGGACATCCAAAACATGACATGAAGTGGGTTTTCTCAGAGGGGAAAACCCTATAAAAATAATTATTCCATACTTTACTAATTATTTCATTACATATAAGTGTATGTTCTAGGTTAAACAAGAAAAATACCATTTTATTAACTAGTGAAAGTGTTGTAGAAATAAAGGGGATTAATGTTTAAATAATGATTTGGAATTCATTAAAAGTTTAACCACACTTGATTCACCCCCCCCCCCTCAAGTGAGTCTGAAAAATTATTAGGGAACTTAAAATCCAAAATATCCATAAATTTCTCATAATATTATCATTGTCTTCATGGTATTTTATATTTTGAGACACATGTATTGTGCATCATTTAATTATTCTTCTTTTGTATCCTATTTTAATTTATAATCTTTAATAATATTATCTTGTTTTGCAATCTTTACTTTTAGATCCAAAAATCTCTCCAAAGTGGTAATTTTCCCTCTATTTTAATTTTATTTCTTCATTTTCCAGAAGATTAACTATTTTCTTTAAATTGGTATTTTTATAAAGATAAGATTTCAGTTTAGATCTAAGAATGTACTTAGTGTAACTCTGTTTTTCCTCATTACCATCACTCGATGTTTCTTCATGCCTTTTTACTTGAGAAATGATTTTTTTGTGATTTTGATAGATACCTTCATCTTCAAACTCACTCCAAGTTTGATTCTTTACTTTATTCCCTACTCATGAAATTTATACTGAATTTTATCAAAGACTTATTCTTCTTTCTAGAGTCTCTCCTTTTTAATTTTCTAGATTTTATTTTAGTAAAGTCTTCTTCTTAATAATCAATTTTAGTTTCAACATGTTTCTTCTTTAGGTAGTCAATTGAAAAATTATGAATACCTATACAGCTAAAACATTTAAGAGGAATCACACCTTTTTATTTTCCTTTCCACTTATAATGTTCTTGGAGATAAATTTTATGACTTTCTTGTTCTTCTCACTTCTAGTATTATCACTTTCTGAATCTAAATTAGATTCAACCTTATTCTCCTTGAGTATTTTTTCTTTATTGGTTTTGAATTACAACTTATCTTTTACTTTATTTTTTAACACATTTGATTTCCTCATTTCAATACTAAAGAGATTGTTTTGAAACTCATCAATGTATATTCCCCCTGTTTCCTCTGACGCTAATATATTTAGATCAAATATATATGGTAAATTCCTCGTTAACTTTTATACAATATTTAAATATTCTATATTATCTCGAAAACCTCTGATATGAATGAGTATCTCGTTAACCATGGTGAAATAGTCATTTGTATCCTCATTATCTACCATTTTTATTTCTTTAAACTTATCTCTAAAAATTTAATATTTGTATTCCATGATCTTAACATTTCCTTCAGTTGTATTTTCAATCTTATCCCACATATCATTAGTGGTTTTAAGTCTCATTACCTTGGTATATACTTTATCAGGAATAGACGATTGGATGGAATTTTTATCTTTCCCATACACTTAAATATTTATCTTATCAACATAATTCATGGGAGCATCTCTTCCAAGTGGATTAAATCCCACTATTACAACATTGCATACCTCCAGACCTTATGACAGTAGATATGGAAGAATTTGGTTCTTCCATCCATGAGAATTATTCCCATAAAAAATGGTCACTCCCCTACTATTGATAATATTGAAATTATTCATACTTATCCTTCCATAATTTTTGGATCTTTTAGGGGGAATGTTTTTCCCTGATACCACTTGAAGTGCCCAAATTTTTTTTAGATCACTCATAGGATGAGGGGTGAATAATTGATTCCTTTTTAAAAATTATTATTTTTAATTCAATCTCTATGATCGGTTAAGATCATGATCTTAAAATCTTCATGTCACTCATCCTTACCCTAGATAATGCATTAAATAGAGGCACAAGACACGTTAATTAAAAAGGTTTGATGTGTAAGAACTCGGTTTTCACTCAAGTATGGATCCTTTAAATTTCGATCTAATTATTTTTTTTGGACCCAATATGAATGCCTAATGAGTTATAGATGGTTCTGAGGGTGTCTAGGGCTTGTTCAGAACCCAAAACTCATCTTTTTGGGAGAAATAGGTCTGGCACACGATTAATAGTAAATCATGAGAGAAGGTCGCATGGTTAGAGAAAACTGTGTGGGTGGCATGCCTTTTTGGATAGAGTCTTACCGCATGGTTGGTGCATGGTTTCTCAGACCGTACAGACTAACTGTGCCAGTTCCCCTCTTATCTAGGTAATCGTGCATGGTTTGTGCACGGTTTGTCAAACCGTGCAGACAAACCATACACAGGATAAATTTGGGTTAATTTTACCATTTTACCCTTAATGATCTATTTAAACTGTCCTTTTTCCCTAATCATATTTCCAATAGTATTATCCCCCATTCCTCTCATTTTGGATCTTTTTTAAAGCCTAATATAGGGATTGAAAGGTATCCTTCGTCTAGGATTTGACTGAGCTTTTTTTCATCACGTTGGATGTGCAACGGTAAGTACTCGAGTCCGTTTAAGTCTTTCTTATTCTCTCTTACTCTCAACCTAGTTATTGAGGTATGATCATTTTTTACCTTTTCTCAGATCTACTCTATTATAATCCAAATTAGAGGCCAATATCAAAGGAAAAGGATCATAAGATCCTAAGTTTGGTGGTTCATAACTCATCCCTAAATTTCGTTGATTTTAGAATTATTTTGTGGGGCCCACTGATTTCATCAGGTGTCGTATATTGAATTTTTATTCCATGCTTATAATCATTAGAATTGTATGATTAATCTCTTTACAAATATCTGATTATTTTTTAGTGGTTATTCCCACAACTCTATCCATCCCATGTAGGATTTTATTCCATAATTATCATTTTAGTGTTTTGACATGTTTGAGACACTATTCGGGTGTGCCTTGGATCAACCTTTCTAAGGGTAAGATTTTTTATATTAAATGGATTGATTTAAATTTTTAATTTCATAATGGAAAGTACCATGTATGATTACACTTAACCCACCTAAGGTAAGTATTTCAATTGATAAACAAATGTTAAATGGAAATTGGAAATTATACTAAGTATATGACTTAACCTTTTTGAATATAATTGAATAAATAGGTTGTATGTTTGTATCACCCCTTACCATATTGATGTAAGGTAGTAGAGTGAACCTTAATTATTGAATATGACTTAAATGGATTTAATAAAGGTTGCGTGCTACTTGGCCTTGTCACACTAATGAAAGGAAAGGCATGAACCAAATGGACTTATTGATAAATAATTAATTGATTAAACGGTTGCATGCTACATGGCCTTATCACAGTAATGAAAGGAAGGGATTGGACCAAATGAAATATTACATGAATTTCTTATCAAATAGGAGTGTCCTGACTCGAGCTTGGATGATCAGCTTGGATTCAGTAGGCAAATTATTGGGTAATGCCTTGGAATATGGTTTTTGTATTACTCTCTTACCCTTATACACGATATAGTTATTACTCAGTTGGTGACCCTTGAGGTCTATGTTGCCTTGGTTATTACATTGGAACTTCATTATTTAATATCATTACAAGTTTCCTCATTAAAGCTTGGAACCTTCACTATGGATATCATTTGACTCATTTTCAAACTAGTAATAATAAATTAATGAACTGGTTTCATGTTCAAACACCAGTCGAGGTCTCAAGTAGGTACTTGGGTATTTAGTTACATTGTACTGTTTTACTTTATATATGCACACTTTAACATTGTTAAATTTCCATTACATGGGACGGATGTTATAGACACTATTGGTGGTGGACCACTAATATTTATCTCACACCCTCTCCATGTATCATTTGGTACCTATATTAGATTACATGATTACATTTGTTGATAAAGGGAAGCATACGACTTCAAACACTTGATTTCTTACTGTTTAGGATGGAGCTGATAGCAAATGACCAAGCTGGAACTCGAGATACTTTAGATAGTATTTTGTTTCTTTTCATACTTTTGTGGAACATGTTATTCCTGTGGTCATATAACCATGTTTTCCATATTTCTAGTGACATGACACATCATCATTAGTTATTGTATTTTTGTGTTTATTATTCCAGCTATTTTAATTATTGTTAGTATTATCTCTATTTTCTAATGTGTCTTTTGTTTACTTATATTACTTCCTCTATATTTACCTATGTTTATATCTATCTAATGCACTACAATTTGGTAATGAGGTAATGTTCTCCCCATGGTGACACCCTATGCCCTCGCTACTAGTCGACGACCTCTGGAGTTTGGGTAGATGCGTTTGAGGTCATGTTTCCCACTGGGATCAGGGCACCCATTAAGTGAATTCAGGTCTGAGACGCCACAAAGTGGTATCAGAGGAGTTTCTTTTCTTACTTTACTATTTGGAAACAATAGTTTAGAGATTAGGAATGCTTGGAACTTAGTCATAAGCTATCATTGGGCATCGTGAACCCATGTTCGGGGTAAAAGATGATTTCTTAAAATAAAATTATTATTCTATTTTTCCTATTACAGTTGACATTATTTCACCATTGGTTGACACACATGTTGTGTGGTTTTGTTGATTATTACTCTATTTTATGATTTCTCTCATCCTTGGACTGATTACATGATGGAAAGGAGCATTGTTACAAACATCATAATAGGAACCTAGGATTTGCATGTCATGCATATTTTCATGCCATATAGGTGCATTTCACTGCTTTGAATTTCTTAATATGCCTATGATTATTGAGTGATGATGTGATAGTTAGCTTGTACATTTATTACTTTTGGTTGTGATTGAGTGATTGTATATCTCAATTAATGAGGTGCATGGGCCCTCGTGGGTTGGGAAGAGTAATTTACCGAGTCAATACATTATTCTATAAATAAATGGGTGTAGTTTTCAGTGATAAGGTGTATGGGAACTGATTCACTATGAATGGATTTCCATTATAATGAGAAACTTTACATCTAAAATGAATTGGTTTCATATCCTTATCCCACCTTATCATGTTTATTAAAGGTAAAGGAGTGAGCCTAGAAATTAAATGTAAAATGAAATTAAACTTATACTTAATAAATTACTGATACTTGGCCATATAAGTAGGTAGTTAGAGTATTATGCCTTAGGTAGTGAGTTTTCTTATGTTCATCTTCTACTAGTGATACTATATTTCTGCTTAATCTTTTTATGGGGCGTGATCTTGGAATTTTTAGACCAATGTTTCCTTGATGTCCTCGTATCGTATTCTGGGAGGGTGTGGACGACCATACTCCAGACGTAATGGGCCTTGAGGCACCAGTCTTACTTCCAGGAGTTCCACTTGAGGTACCACCTATTGTAACTAATTTGGGCATTGACGCCCAAGATCATGATAGTTTCTTACATCTGATGTAGTCCATGCATGGTGCTCCACGGCTTGCACCTGCGATGGATGATCTGACTCGTGAGTTCTAGCAGCAGCATACTCCTAATTTCTCAGGGTATGGCAGTCCACAGGATTCTAAGTCTTGGCTAGAGGCCACCCTATCTATCTTTGAGAATCTAAAGATGCCTCCAGAGTGTATTTTCAAGCTTTATACTTACATATTGCATGATTCATCCAAGAGTTGTGGGATGTGATGACCTAGGCTGGTCGCCATCAGGACATGATATGGGCCGACTTCAAAACTGTATTCTATGATCAATTCTTTCCTCAGATGATGAGAGCTGATAGAGCTATAGAGTTCATGAATCTTGAGTGGTTTTCTATTTCATTTATGGAATATTCATCGTGTTTTGTGCAGTTGCAGCACTTTTCACCGCTTCTAGCCGGTGATGAGATTTCGCGTGCTAGATGCTTCAAGGATGGAATTTTGCACGCCATCCATATGCAGGTGAATGTATTTTTCCTACCTACCTTTTCTAAAATAGTTGATTAGGATCTTATCACTGAATGAAAATCAAGGGATTGAAATAGTACTAGGCATAGAGGATCAGTGTCGTGACAGACCAGTAGTTCTCTCGGTGGCAGGAAACATTCCCTCGAGGTTTCTTATCAGGGTAGTGGCAACCAGAGTACCCATTTTTATAACTATATGGTGTGTCATCAGTGTGGAAGATGGGTTAATCTGAAGCCTCAGTGTGATAGAGACCCACTGGAGTGCTGATCTTGCAGTTTTATGGGGGATCTTCAGAGATTATATAGGATCTTTCCACCAGATTTGAATGGAAAAGGATCAATGCCAGCTCCACCTTCTGGAGCGGGTTCTTTTGCACCATGTCATACATAGATTTGGAATAGCACCAGTATAAATGGTCGATGAGGTTTTCGTGTCTACAATAACTAGACCCCTAAACACCACCAGTTCTAGCAGAGTAGTTTTGATCGAGGTAGTCCAGATGTTGCATAGGGTTTTGGATCAAGATGGTTGCATGCACTACAACTATTACCTAAGGATCAGGCTATAGGACCATCTACAGTATGAGGTACTATTCTTGTGGTATATAATATAGTATTTTCTTTATTTGATATAGGTTCTTTGAACTCTTTAGTCTATGTACCTATCATGGAAAGACTCAGACTGAAGATACAGTATTACTATGGTGTAATGACCATAGATACACTATTAAGAGTGCGTTCATAGGGCATACACCAATGTAGGGACTGTCCCCTTGAGGTTGGTAGTTACCCTTTCTTATAAAACCTATTTTTTCTTGAGATGGTAGGCTTTGATTTCATACTCAGGATGGATTAGATGGTTTAGTATCATGCCTTTATAGACTACTATTGTAAAGACCCGTAAAATTCAAGGAAATTTTTTTCTTAATTTTCTTTGGAATTTTACAAGAACGCAGTTTCTGACAGCACTTGATTCCGAGGCCCGGCGTGCCCGGAATTTCAATCCGAAGTTTAGCTCACGTACGTTCAGTGAACGAACGAGCATGTTTTTCTATCTTTTGAACCGGTGCTCGGAATCAAATTCTGAGGGCACCGATAGAACCGTAGCACCGGTAATTGCTTAGGAACACCATTTCCGGAGTTGCGTTTTCACGAGAGAAGATGATAAAAATTGTGGAAGTTTAATTTATAAATTAACTACAATTTTTATTTTTCTTTTAGTGGTTTAAGGCTTTGGGTGGAAGTTGGGTAACTACCCAACTTCCCAAGAGAGGTTATGAGGGTGGTGGGGCCCACATGAACCCCACCCCATCATATTCTTCAACCCCCCCTCAACTCACCATTAACTTTTGTTAACTTAAACATTAATAACTTATGTTATTAATTAAGTGAGTTAAGTGTAGTTATTTGAATTTTAAACTCTTGAAATTCAAATGTTATGTTATGTTAATAAAATAAGAGGTAAGCTTATTTTATTTTGGGGTTGGAACCTTTGTTGCTTGAGAGGTTTGGGGAGAAAAGCTAAGGAAAGCTAGAGTTATTCATCTTCTTCGACAAAGAACACGAAGAACGTGAAGAACGCATCGAACTCCGTCTAAGAACGCCGAGTCCTCGGAGACCGACTACGCGACGCCGTTTACCGCGACGGTTCTTCCGCGGCGTCTTCTTTCGCGACGTATTCTTCCGAGACGTCTCCTTCCGCGACGTCTCATCCCGCGACAAATCCTCCTTCGACGAACCTCCGTTCAAGCTCGCACGAGGTAGGGGTTTAAATTATTTAATTATTTTCGTTCGTGATTTCTAGTTTGTCGTTCTTCATGGTTATACGACTAAATGATATCGATTAACGAGAGGGGGCCGGACCGCACAAACACGGCCGACCCTCCTCCCTTATCCGTGTGTTGTTTTTTTGTGGTTTGAAATGCATATGGCGTGGTGTTGTCGCACCGCGTGTGATCGTGCGGCAAGGAATGTGCGGCGTCGTCGCGCCGCGCCAAGGAAACGAACAAGGACACGACGTCGTCGCGCCGTGCCGTGAAGTTGAACCAAGTCGCGGCGCCATCGCTCCGCGTCAGAGAAAACCAAAGACACCACGGCCGAAGCGGGGTCGCGGCGGAGGGGTGCGGCGCCATCTCGCTGTGCCGGATGAACCAAAACCGCAGCCGGTTCTGGGTCGCGGCGGAGCAGAGTGACCGGCGGCCGGTTCCGGGCCGCCGGTGTCGGAGCAGGGAGGGGACCGGCCGTCGCCGGTCCAGTGGAGGCAAAAACCGGCCAGACGGGGTGGGCCGGCCGGACAGGTGTGCATCCGGGGGTTCAAACCCCCGGCCGGCCAGCACAAAACGGCCCCCATTTAATGGGGGGCCGCAGTTACACCAGGGGGGCAGGCGCCCCCCCCCCCCCCCCCCCCGCCAAACGGCTCGGCCGGTTAGTCGAGCGCCTGGCCAGCGCGCTGTGCCCAGGCCGGACCGCGCCGGACGGGCCGCGCCCAAGCGGTCCGGACCTGGACCCGGTTCGGGTCGACCCGATTTGGGTCGACCCCGGGGGTATCGGGCCGGGTCGGACCGGGCCCGAACCCCTTAATACCGAACCTTTTTCGGTCGGACGCCCATAACTTGTGCTACAGGTCTCCAATCGACGCACCGTCAATTGAGATGCGATCCTTGGATCGAGACGGTCATTTTGGTATATCGCACTCAAGGTTTATGAATACTTTGAGTTAGCCGGGTTGGTTCGTACACGAAACCAACCGGGCCCTCCGAACGAAAACGCTCATATCTTAAGCTTCGGACGTCCGATTGACGTGCCATTGACTTTGTTGAATTCCTCTAAGTGAGACGGATCTTTTGGCTTACTCCGCCCGAGGTTTGGACGCAGGTGGAGTACGTTCGGGTTGGTTTTGCCTTAAAAACCAACCGGGCCCCTCGGACGAAAAAGCTAATAATTCTCAGACCGGGCGTCCAATTGACGCGCCATCTGTGACGTTGAGTTCCTGTCGACAATACGGAACTTTTGGATACATCAACTCTGGCCGAGAATTAGGTGGTGGGAGATGCTTTGAGACCCTACCACCACCACCACCAGGAGGTCCACCCCGACCACAGGGAGCTGGCGGGCAGAGACAGGCACAGCTCCAGGCAGCAGAGGCCTACAACCACGGTGCGCCCGAGATGATTCGAGGTACTATCTGTGTCTATTCCACCCTTGCTGCAGTTCTTATAGACACAGGAGCGTGTCACTCTTTCATAGCCGTTTCCCTTGTTCGGAGCTCAGAGATTCCGACAGAGTCATTGGCTCGATCCTTACGGCTAGAGACTCCTACGGGAGAAGACTCAACGATTACGCATTGGTGTCAGCAGTGTGAGATTACTCTAGGAGGCGAGAGCTTTGGCTGAGATCTTCTTGTAGAGGCGTCGAGGCCTTACGACGTCATCTTGGGCATGGATTGGTTGTCTACGGTCCATGCACAGATTGACTGTATTAGGAACAAGGTGCGATGTGTACGCACCGATGGGAGCAGGTTCACCTTCACCGGCGAGAAGGGAGCCTTTGCAGCACAGGATGGACTTCCACGGAGGAGAGGACAACCCATCACTCATCAGTTGGCTAGCCTCATCCTAGGAGCAGTTGACATGCGGAGTCCTGGTTTTCCTGCTGTGGTGGATCAGTATCTGGATGTCTTTCCCGATGACGTTCCAGGGCTACCTCCTCGTAGATAGGTAGACTTTTATATCGATATGTACCCCGGAACAGCCCCGATATCGACTCCAGCATATCGGATGGCCCCCGCCGAGCTACGAGAGCTACAGGTACAGTTGGAGGACTTGCAGGGCAAGGGGTTCATCCGACCCAGTGTTTCACCCTGGGCTTCCCCGATTTTTTTCGCCAAGAAGGTGGACGGGAGCTTGCGACTTTGTGTTGACTATCGTCGCCTGAACTAGGTGACAGTGAGAAACAAGTATCCACTAGAGAGGATTGATGACCTCTTCGATCATCTCAAGGGAGCACAGTGGTTCTCAAAGATAGACCTCAGGTCAGGCTATCATCAGCTCAGAGTTCGAGACGAGGACGTGCAGAAGATGGCCTTCAGATGTCGGTATGGCCACTATGAGTTCTTGGTTATGCCATTCAGCGTAACCAATGCTCCAGAATTGTTCATGGCCCTCATGAACAGGATCTTTCAGCCATATCTCGATCGATTTTTCGTGGTCTTCATCGATGACATTTTGATTTACTCGACGACTGAGGAGGAGCACACCTACCACTTACAGGTTGTACTAGACACACTCTGAGAGCACCATCTTTATGGTAAGCTCTCAAAGTGCCAGTTCTGGATACTTGAGGTCCACTTCTTGGGACACGTCATCTCTGAGGCAGGAGTTGCGGTGGATCCTACGAAGATCGAGGCAGTGCTAGCTTGGGAGCCACCCAGGAGCATGACGAAGGTGCGGAGTTTCTTGGGACTAGCTGGATACTATCGGAGATTTGTGCCAGACTTCTCCAGAGTTGCGGCACCACTATCAGCTTTGACGAAGAAGGGTAAACCCTTTGTGTGGTAAGACAGATGTCAGTAGATCTTCCAGGAGCTGAGACAGAGATTGACCAGCACACCTATCTTTAGGTTGCCTGAGGAAGGAGTAGGGTACGTAGTCTACTGCGATGCATCAGGGATCGGACTCGGATGTGTCCTGATGCAGGAGCGGGCCATGATCGCCTATAGATCACGTCAGTTGAGGCCGCATGAGCAGAACTACACTACCCCCGACCTAGAGTTAGCAGCAGTGGTCTTTGCTCTGAAGACATGGTGACACTATCTAATGGGCGAGCGCTTTATAGTCTTTTCTGACCATCAGAGTCTCAGGTACATCTTTTCTCAGAAGGACCTGAACCTGAGACAACGGTGATGGCTCGAGTTCCTCCAGTACTATGACTTTGAGATAGTCTATACTCCTGGGAAGGGGAACGTGGTAGCTGATGCTCTCAGCAGGAGGACGGGCATTCAGCTACTTGAGGAGGCGACAGAGCAGATGGCCGCCTTGAAGATATCCTTTGTGGATAGAGATGGAGCAGCTTTCCTTCAGTCACTCCTCCAGTACTACAGTGGGTCAGAGAGGCACAACGTGGGGATGCTGACTGTGAGACGCGGCGTGTACAGATATCCTCAGGACAGGCACCTGATGGTTTCTCCTTTAGAGTAGAGCACGACATCATTTTCAGAGGACGTACCTTGGTACCAGTTGCTTTACGAGAGGAGGTGATGAGAGAGTTTCACACTTCTCCTTTGGCGGTACATCCTGGGGTGATGAAGATGTACCAGGATCTCAGACGACAGCACTGGTGGTCGGGCATGAAGAAGGTTGTGGCAGAGTTCATTTCTCGATGCCTCACCTGCCAGCAGGTGAAGGCAGAGCACCAGGTACCAGCAGGCCTGGTACAGCCCTTAGAGGTCCCGGAGTGGAAGTGGGACAGGATATCTATGGACTTCGTGACTGGACTTCCACGCACTTCCAGAGGTCACGACTCTATTTGGGTGATTGTTGATCGACTCACCAAGTCGGCTCACTTACTACCCATCAGAGAGCAGGGCTCAGTGGAGATCTTGGGACGTCTCTATGTTCATGAGATTGTACAGCTTCACGGTGTGCCATCATCTATCATCTCCGATCAAGATGCTCGCTTTACTTCCCGGCTTTGGAAGGGGTTACAGGAGGCGTTCGGGACGCATCTACGTCTGAGCACAACCTTTCACCCTCAGACGGATGGTCAGACGGAGAGGACCATTCAGACTCTCGAGGACATGCTCCGTGCATGTATCCTCGACTTTGGTCGCAGTTGGGAGGACCACCTACAATTGGTGGAGTTTTCATACAACAATAGTTACCACTCCACCATCGGGATGGCACCATACGAGGCGTTGTACGGCCGACCTTGCAGATCTCCTTTGTGCTGGACAGACCCCGGGGAGTCAGCACTTGTGGGACCGGAGATGGTCCAGGCCATGACAGAGAAGGTCCAGGTCATCCAGGAGCAGATGAGGACAGCTCAGAGCCGACAGAAGTCTTATGCTGACAGGAGGAGGAGGCCACTAGAGTTCGAGGATGGCGACCACGTCTTCTTGCGTGTCTCACCTCGACGTGGATTACAGAGATTTGGACGAGGCGGCAAGTTGTCTCCATGCTTCATCGGACCCTTCCAAGTCCTCAGCAGGATTGGCAAGGTGGCTTATCGCCTAGCTCTACCACCTCAGTTGCACCGGGTGCACGACGTCTTCCACGTATCTTAGATGAGGAGATACGTGCACGACCCGACGCATATCATTGACCATGGGGAGCTTGACGTTGATGATGGGGCGACTTTTGCGGAGGTTCCAGTGGATATTGAGGATTGATAGGAGCGGGTCCTATGAGGACGGTCGATTCCTCTAGTGTGCATCAGATGGCAGCACGGGAACCTCCAGGAGATCACTTGTGAGCGGGAGGCTCAGATGCATGCTCAGTACCCACATTTGTTTTCCTAGTTTTGTTGTATCTTTACGGGGACGTAAAGCCCTGAGGTGGGAGTAATGTAAAGACCCGTAAAATTCAAGGAAATTTTTTTCTTAATTTTCTTTGGAATTTTACAAGAACGCAGTTTCTGACGGCACTTGATTCCGAGGCCCGGTGTGCCCGGAATTTCAATCCGAAGTTTAGCTCAGGTACGTTCAGTGAACGAACGAGCATGTTTTTCTATCTTTTGAACCGGTGCTCGGAATCAAATTCTTAGGGCACCAATGGAACCGTAGCACCGGTAATTGCTTAGGAACGCTATTTCCGGAGTTGCGTTTTCACGAGAGAAGATGATAAAAATTGTGGAAGTTTAATTTATAAATTAACTACAATTTTTATTTTTCTTTTAGTGGTTTAAGGCTTTGGGTGGAAGTTGGGTAACTACCCAAATCCCAAGAGAGGTTATGAGGGTGGTGGGGCCCACACTAACCCCACCCCTTCATATTATTCAACCCCCCCCCCCCTCAAACTCACCATTAACTTTTGTTAACTTAAACATTAATAACTTATGTTATTAATTAAGTGAGTTAAGTGTAGTTATTTGAATTTTAAACTCTTGAAATTCAAATGTTATGTTATGTTAATAAAATAAGAGGTAAGCTTATTTTATTTTGGGGTTGGAACCTTTGTTTCTTGAGAGGTTTGGGGAGAAAAGCTAAGTAAATCTAGAGTTCTTCATCTTCTTCGACGAAGAACATGAAGAACGCGAAGAACGCATCGAACTCCGTTGAAGAACGCCGAGTCCTCGGAGACCGACTACGCGATGCCATTTACCGCGACGGTTCTTCCGCGACGTCTTCTTCCGCGACGTCTTCTTCCGCGACGACTCCTTCCGCGACGTCTCATCCCGCGATGAACCCTCGTTCGACGAACCTTCGTTCAATCTCGCACGAGGTAGGGGTTTAAATTATTTAATTATTTTCGTTCGTGATTTCTAGTTTGTCGTTCTTCGTGGTTATACGACTAAATGCTATCGATTAACGAGAGGGGGCCGGACCGCACAAACATGGCCGACCCTCCTCCCTTATCCGTGTGTTGTTTCTTTGTGGTTTGAAACGCGTATGGAACGGTGTCGTCGCACCGCGTGTGATCGTGCGACAAGGAATGTGCGGCGCCATCGCGTCGCGCCATGGAAACGAACAAGGACACGACGCCGTCGCGCCGCGCCGTGAAGTTGAACCAAGTCGCGGCGCCGTCGCGCCACGTCGGAGAAAACCAAACACACCGTGGCCGGAGCGGGGCCGCAGCGGAGGGGCACGGCGCCATCGCGCCATGCCGGACGAACCAAAACTGCGGCCGGTTCCGGGCCACGGCGGATCAGAGTGACCGGCGGATGGTTCTAGGCCGCCGGTGTCGGAGCAGGGAGGGGACCGGCTGTTGTCGGTCTCGTGGAGGCAGAAACCGGCGGGCCGGGGTGGGTCGGCCGAACAGGTGTGCAGCCGGGGGTTCAAACCCCCGGCCGGCCAGCACAAAACAGCCCCCATTTAATGGGGGGCCGCGGTTACACCAGGGGGGCAGGCGCCCCCCCCCCCCCTGCCAAACGGCTCGGCCAGTTGGTCGGGCGCCTGGCCAGCGCGCTGGGCGCGCTGTGCCCAGGCCGGGCCGCGCCGGCCGGGCCAGGCCGCGCCGCGCCGGCCGGGCCAGGCCGTGCCCAAGCGTGCCGGACCTGGACCCGGTTCGGGTTGACCCGATTCGGGTCGACCCCGGGGGTATCGGGCCGGGTCGACCCCAGGGGTATCGGGTCGGGTCGGACCGGGCCCGAACCCCTTAATACCGAACCTTTTTCTGTCAGACGCCCATAACTTGTGCTACATGTCTCCAATCGACGCACCGTAAATTGAGATGCGGTCCTTGAATCGAGGCGGTCGTTTTGGTATATTGCACTCAAGGTTTCGTAATACTTTGAGGTAGGCCGGGTTGGTTCGTACACGAAACCAACCGGGCCCTCGGAACGGAAACGCTCATATCTTAAGCTCCGGACGTCCGATTGACGTGCCGTCGACTTTGTTGAATTCCTCTAAGTGAGACGGATCTTTTGGCTTACTCTGCCCAAGGTTTGGATGCAGGTGGAGTACGTTCGGGTTGGTTTTTCCTTAAAAACCAACTGGGCCCCTCGGACGAAAAAGCCAATAACTCTCAGACCGGGCGTCCGATTGACGGCCGTCTGCGACGTTGAGTTCCTGTCGACGATACGGAACTTTTGGATACATCAACTCTGGACTATGTGTCAGTTGATGTATCAGCCTCTCGGCTCGTGGAGCGGACCCTCTGAAACGAGCTTGCTGTGTGTGGGAACCCTAGAGCTGGCTGCAACCACTGTTACTTCGATGACTGTACAGAGATCCTCAGTGGATTCGACGGTGACGACTACAGCACTCAGCGATCCTATATGGATCAGTGCTACTGATCCTATGTGGATCAATGCTACTGATCCTATGTGGGTCTGATCCTGTGTGGGTCAGCGCTCATCGGTTCTATGTGAGCCAGTGCCTACAGATCCTGTGTGGGTCTGATCCTGTGTGGGTCTGATCCTGTGTGGGTCTTTGCGGGGGTTAGTTACCTATCGATCCTGTGTGGGTCAGATCCTTTGTGGTTCATTGTGAGGGTTAGTTACCTATCGATCCTGTGTGGGTCAGATCCTTTGTGGGTCATTGCGGGGGTTAGTACCTATCGATCCTTTGTGGGTCCGACGACTTAGATGGATCAGTGATCATCTCTATCGTCTTTCGAAGAAGTATACTTGTGTGAGCTGAATCCTTTTTTGCTTTCCTATGTGGATTGTGTTGAGCTATCCTGTGTGGATTTACGTTTTGCTTTCCTGTGTAGACTGGGTTGTACTTGGGCTCGGATGTTGGAGCCGAATGAGAATTGATGACTTAGGTATATGTATGGGCATATACCTAATCTGTGTCGGATGTTACTTCGTGATTGTATATTTCCTTTGTGGATTATCCTTTGTGGATTATGGGAGACCTTCGGAGGTCTCGGGGTCCCTACTGAGTAGCTTATACTCACCCCTGCATGGGCTATGCCCGCACTACGTTGTGTTGGTTGCAGACGACAGACAGCACTGATCGTGGTTGAGGCTTACGGAGCAGGACGGTACCTAGAGGTGGACCACTAGGTGGGACGTACTCGGAGCAGTCGGCTGGACCCGAGGAGCAGTGGAGGCTATCTGTACCCACCCTTCAGGTGGGACTTCCAGTGGACGGCTCGACGTTGCGGCTTACTTTTCAGTTGTTGTTTTCCCTTTCGAGTTGTACTTTTCTTTCAGTTAGGGTTTGTATTCTGGCCCACTTACTTTCCGCACTTACTTTTGTACTAGCTTTTACTTAGTGTTTTCTTCTTCTGCTTACTTGCTCTGTGGTGTTTGTTACCTTACAAAGGCAATGCCTTCCCTTTTATCGGGAATTTACGCCTTGGTGCTAGTCGTCAGCCCCTGGCCTATGGAAGGTG
Organism: Viscum album; assembly: GCA_963277665.1. Classification (NCBI taxonomy): domain Eukaryota; kingdom Viridiplantae; phylum Streptophyta; class Magnoliopsida; order Santalales; family Viscaceae; genus Viscum; species Viscum album. Next base: position 373,908,417 of record OY728142.1, on the reverse strand, counting down.
GGCTTGGGGTAGTCACGGCACGGGCCCCAAGGACGGGTCGTGACAACTATCACCGCATGGTATCTTTTACATCACCATATGGAAGCAGTTATATACATAAGGGTGAGTGGGATGTCTAGGCTGGTAGAGTTGGACCAGAGAATCATGGTCTATGTGGAGTGATTTCCCAGATTGAAAATATCTTCATGAAGGATCATGGTTTATGATAAGATGATTTCCCTCCAGTAATGGATTGTTTTGGGGACATCTTTCTTGATGAATTTTCTAGATTACCTCCTGGGATAGAGGTAGAGTTTGATATTGAACTTGTTCTAGGAGCATCTTCAGTGTCCATTCCTTCATATAGGATGGAACCGAATGAGATCTAGGAGCTCAAGCAGCAGTTATAGGATTTAGAGGTCAAATTTTTTATACAAACCAGTACATATTCTTAGGGTTCTCCCATGATTTTCTCCAAGAAGGAGGATAGAACCTTACGTCTATGTATATATTACCTACGGTTAAACTAGATTATAGTCAAGAATCGGTATCCACTACCTAGAATAGATGATCTCCTCAACCATCTCCAAGGATCTAGGGTCTTCTTTAAGATTGACCTGAGATCAGTTTATCATCATGTGCATGTAAGACCATCAGATATAACTCATACAACTTTTTGTAACATGTATGGTCTATATGAGTACCTTTTTATGTTTTTCGGTCTCACGAACACACCCACCATTTTCATGGATATGATGAATAGGGTTTTCCACCCCTATTTGGACTCTTTTGTCATAGTATTTGTGGACGACATCTTGGTGTATTCTCACACTTGTAACGACCATGATAATCATATTGATATCATTATGAGTACACTGAGAGAGTATAATATTTATGCCAAGCTTTCTAAGTGCCACTTCTGGATCAACAGAGTTCACTTCCTGGGTCATATTATCTCAGAATTAGGTGTATCTGTTGACCCTAAAAATGTTAGTACTATAGTTTCTTGGGATAATACCAAGAATTTTTTGATATATGAAGTTTCTTAGGGATGGATGGATATTATAGTTATTTCATACAGGACTTTTAATGCCTTGTTTCACCTCTTACTAGCCTTAAAAATAATGGTGTTAAGTTCCTATGGTCAGAAGCATGTGAGAAAGCCTTTCAGGAGATGAATGGTAGGATTGTCATGGTACCTATTCTGAACCTTCTAGAGCCAGCCATAGGTCATAATGTCTTTTTTTATGCATCGTGCATTGTCATAGGATAATTTTTTATGTGGGAGGATAGATTCATTGAATACATATCTTGTAAATTGAGGCCTCATGAGAGAAATTACCCAACGCATGACCTTGAGCTAGCAGCAGTTGTCCATGCCTTATGTTGATAGAGATATTATCTATTGGGTGAGTGCTTTGTGGTGTACATAGACTACAATATCCTAAAATATATATCTTCACAACATGAATTTGATCTTATATAGAAAATATGGGTTGAATATCTATAATCCTTTGATTTTGAGCTTGCCTATACACCTGGGAAGGGAAATGTGGTTGTAGATGCGCAGAGTCGGAAAACTCAAACATAGGTTGTATGGGAAGCCAGTGATGAATAGAAGTTAATAGACATATTATATAAGATGAATCTGGAGTTTCATGATAGTCACAATCATTCTTACCTCTCATCTTTGATAGTTACCTCTTCCCTCCTTGAGAAGGTAAAGGGTATACAATTTTCAAATTCTAAAGGCTTGGTACTTCATGAGAGTATATCAGGAGATAACCCGCCTCTATATTGGTACATAGATAGAGAAGACATCCTGAGTATTCATAGATGTGTATTGGTTCCTATAGATATGTGATAGGAGTTAATACAGTAGTCCCATGCTTCTCAGTGGGCAGTTCATCTAGGTATCTCCAAGATGTATCATGATATATAACGCTAGTATTGGTGGCCTGGGATGAAACTTTAGATTATAGGATTTATCACTAGGTGTTCCACATATCAGAAGTTGAAGGAAGATCACTAGAGACCTATAGGATTTTTACCGCCACTTCTAGTCCAGGAATGTAAATGGGAAGATGTTTCCATGGAAATTGTAGTCGGGTTTCCTAGGTCACCAAGGGGTAACAATGTTGTATGGGTAGTTGTTGGCCAACTAATGAAATTATCCCATTTCATTTCTATTTGGGAGACTTTATATATCAAAGATCGAGGAATATTGTATGTTCATGAGATTATATGACTACATGGAGTCCCACTTACTATCGTTTCAGATAGGGATGATTGTTTCACATCATGGTTTTGGAAGGGATTGTATAATTCTATGGGAACACAGGTGCTTCCAAGCATATCTTTTCACCCTTAGACTGATGGAAAATTGGAATAGATAATACAAGTTCTAGATGATATGATACGAGCATGTTTCTTTGATTTCATAGGTTCTTTGGAGAAACATATCCCTCTCATTGAGTTCGCATATAATAACAACATTCAGGAAACAATTCAGATGGATCCTTTTGAGGCCCTATATGGTAGGTCCTTCCATTCACCCCTATTCTAGCTGGAGGTAGGGGAGGAAACCCTACTAGGTCCTCATATCATATAGGATTCTTCATAGTAGGTTCAACTAATCAGGAAGTGTATGGATACTACTCAGTCTAGACATAAATCTTATGTCAATCTTCATTGACAACCTCTAGAGTTTAAGGTTGAGGATCATATTTTCCTTCAGTTATCGCCCAGACTAGGGCATAGATGGTTACAAAAACAAGGGAATTTTTTGCCTTGTTATATAGGTCTATTTGAGATTCAAGAGAGAGTCAGACTAGTAGCCTATCAGTTGCTACTACCTCAGAGGTTCCATGCCATGCACGACGTCTTCCATGTTTCATAGATTCCCCAATATCATACCAACCCTTATCATACCTTTAATCCTGAGGAATTTGAGTTACATTCCAATGTTACCTTTGAGGAGTATTCAATATGCATAATTTATTGGAGCAAGAAGGCTCTCTGAAGCCGGTCTTTCCCTCTAGTATGGGTGTTATGGCAGCATAGCCACATGTAAGATAAGACTTGGGAGTTGGAGGTCGACATACATGCTCAGTGGCCGGAGTTACTCTCAAATAGTATTTCTCCACCATTGGAATTTTCTCTCAAGGATGAGTTCTTTTAAGGGGGAAATAATTTAAGAACTCAGTTTTTCACTCAAGTATGAATCCTTTAAATTTCAGTCTAATTCTTTATTTTGGACCTAATATGAATGCCTAATGAGTTATAGAAGGTTTTGAGGGTGTAAAAGGCTTGTTCAGAGCCCAAAAACTCATCTTTTTGGGAGAAATAGGTCTGGAATGTGGTTTTTAGTAAAGCATGTAGGAAAGCTACGCGATTTGAGAAAACTGTATGGGTGGAATTTTTTTTGGACAGAGCCTTACCGCATGGTTGACGCATGGTTTCTCAAACTGTGTGGTCTAACCATACTAGTTCCCCTATTCTCTAGATACTCGTGCATGGTTTGTGTATGGTTTTTCAAACCATGTAGAAAAACCATACACAGGCTAAATTTTGGGTAATTTTACCATTTTACCCTTAATTATGTATTTAACTTAACCTTCTTCCCTAATCCGATTTCTAGTGGGATTAGCTTTTATTCCTCTCATTTTAGATATTTTTTAAGGAATAATATAAATATTGAAGGATCTCCTTCATTTGGGATCTGACTGAGCTTTCGTTCATCAAGTTGGATATATAATGGTAAGTACTGGAGTCTGTCTAATCCTTTCTTCTTCTCTCTTGCTCTCGACCTAGTTATCAAGGTGTGAGTGTTTTTAACCTTTTCTTAGATCTACTCTATTCTAATCTAAATTAGATAAAAATATCAGAGGAAAAGGATTGTATGATCTTAATGTGGGTGTTCTATAACTCATCCCTCAAGTTCATTGATTTTGGAATTGTCATGTGGGGCCCACCGATTTCATCGGGTTATATTTATTGAATTTATATGCCATGCCTATAATAATTAGAATCATATGATTATTCTCTTTCCAAATATGTGATTATTTGTTAGTGGTTACTTCCACAAATCCATCCATACCATGTAGGATGATATGCCATAATTTTTGTTTTAGTGTTTTGACACATTTGAGCCACCGTTCGAGTGTGGCTTATCTTGGCCTTTATAAGGGTAAGATTTTCTATATTAAATGTAATGATTTAAATTTTTAATTTCACGATGAAAAGTACCATGCATGCTTACACTTAACCCGGCTAAGTTAATTTCTTCAATTGATAAACAAATGTTAAATGTAAATTGGCAAGTATACTAAGTATATGACTTGACCTTTTTTAATGTAATTAAATAATAGGTTACATGTCTGCAGTTACCCTTACCATGTTGATAGAAGGTAGTGGAATGGACCTTAATTACTGAATATTCCTTAAATTGATTTAATAAAGTTTTCATTCTCCTTGTCCTTGTCATGATAATGAAATACAAGGCTTGAACCAAATAGAATTATAAAAAAATTATGAATTGATTAAAGGGTTGCATGCTAATTGGACTTATCACACTAATTAAAGGAAATTCTTGAACCAAATGTAACATTACATGAATTAATTATCAAATAGGAGTTTCCTAACTCAAGCTCGACTTGGATTCTTATCAAGGAATTCCTTGATCACTAGAGAACCTCATTTTGATTCAAGAATACATATTTCTTATGTTGAAACCCACCTAGATATTTATCTTTATTTATTCTTGGATGCTAGTTATGACACCATAGGATCACTCACATAGTATTAAAATATTTCTTGGATACACTCCTTGGATCCAGCATTGACATGTAGGTTACATGGTTAAAGTCCATAGGGCCCAATCACTACTTATCCCTTTTTTACCTCAGATGATCACCTTGGATTAGGTAAGCAAGTTATTGTGGAATGCCTTGGAATATTCTCCTTAGATTACTCTAATACCCTTATCCAGGCTATATTTATTTTTGAGTTGTTGAACCTTGAGGTCTACGTTTCCTTGGTTATTACCTTAGAACTTCATTATTTAATATCATTACAGGTTGCCTCATTACAGCTTGGAAACTTCACTATGGATATCATGTGACTTATTTATAAAATGTTATTAATCAATTAATGAACTAGTTACATGTTCAGACACCAGATGAGAGATGAAGCAGGTACTTGGGTATTTAGTTACATTGTACTTCTTTAATTTATATATTCATTCTTTCACATTGTTACATTTCCATTACACAGTTTGTATATTATAGACACCATTGGTGGTGGCCCATTGAGATTTATCTCACACCCTCTCCAGGCATTGTTTGGTACCCAGAGTAGATTACATGATTGTAGGTGTTTATAAAGGGAAGCATATGGATTAAAACACTTAATTTCTTATTGTTTGGGATGGATCTGATAGTAGATGATCGAGTTGAAACTCGAGATTCTTGGGATAGTATTTTGTTTCTTTTTGTAATTTTTTGGAACATGTTATGCATGTTGTATTGTAACCATGTTTTTCATCTTTATAGTGACATAACATATCATTATAAGTTCTTGTATTCTTGTGTTAATTATTTCATCTATTTCAGTTATTATTATTGTTGTCTCTATTTTTCAATGTGTATTATGTTTACTTATATTAATTTCTATATATTTACCTATATTTATATCTATCCACTATGATTCACTTTAGTAATGAAGGAATAGTCTCTCCATGGTCACACCCTAGGCCCTTGATGCTAGTCGATAGCCTCTGGAATTTGGGGAGATTCTCTTGAGGCCATGTGGCCCACCGGGCTCAGGGTACCCATTAAGTGGCATATGGGTCTGGGACATCACACAATGTCAATGTGAGAGACGAATCCTTAACAAGTTCAATTTAAGTTACAATACCCAAATTATCCATTATAAATCACTTGATTACAAATAAAATATATATCCCAAATATCTTGACAAAAAATCTCCAAAAATTCATGATCTCTTGTGATTGTAGTGAATATCACCCAACAATTTTTTTATATAGTATCCCACCAGTTGAAGCTATCTACTGAAAAGATTCTTCTCATCTCTTGATGGGGTATTTATACTACATCCTAAAAAATCATTAAAGGCCCTCCATATACTTTCTTAAAAAGTTTTTCAACCCCATCTCTCTTCTGATGAAGTATGCGTATTGGCCTTATTCTTCTTCAAGTCCTCATATCCAGATGATGAATAGGATCAATCGACCTTGATCATCAGATCTCTTAATGATATAATGATAAGGTAGAGTTTATTAATATGTTCCAATATCTCTCATATTCCATGGAATTTGACACAAAATTTGTGGTGATATCCTCATTCATATTTCAGTTCGCTTCTACGATATTGGTGTATCATAGGACTCCTCCTCCTTCTCATTTTATACATAGGGAGATCCCGAATGAAGTTGAGATATCCTTTGATACCAAAAAGGTCTTTATCTTAGAATCAGTATTAGGTTCTTGAGTCTTATAAAATATCTTATTTTTTATTATTTATATTCATAGAATATTTCATGAATAATTTTTTTTCATATTTAATTTTGGAAACACCTCAATATTCAGAAGGCCAAAAATATATTTTATTCAAACTGGTAGATACTTCTAATTTGAATTCTTCCTCAAGATCTTATAAAATATAAATTTAAAATTATTATTCAAAACTCCAATGATATTAAGAATTTTTTATCTAAATCATCCAATAAATTTTTGTTTTTAATTATTTTTACATTCTTCCACATGTGTATGGTGTTACAATGTGGTATAGTATCTCATGGTGTGGAACACCTCTTAACACTTCATCTTAAATCATAAATATTTATAAATAATTTTTGATATTTAATTCATAAATATAAACTTATAAGAAACATATAAATTAAATTATCATTTTTCAGAATAATTTATTCTATATTATTCATTCCATAAGGCTCTCTAAAATATACCTTATGATGTTGAACCTCTTGATTTTTCACAAAGGATGGAACATTACAAAATTTCCCAATAGTTCTAAAAATTTTCATAAGGTTTAATGAAACTTGTGGATTTTATAGGGTTGATTGAGCTTTATGAAGTGTTACAGTTTCACCCTATAAAGATCAAGGAACTTACATTATTTCTAGAAAACCTTATGATAATCACATGAACTATACGATGTTCTACATGTACCTTATGATGAACAGCCTTACAAAGTTTACAAAAACCTTACAAATTTCTATTTATATAATACTTATAAATTTATATAGAACCTTGTGAACTTCTCCTATACACTATGAATCCTTTTCTCAGCCTTAAGAAGTCATTTTATTATTTATATGTTCCTGATGAAGATACTATATTGCAACCTTATGAAGTTTGGGTACCTTATGAAGTGCATAGGGTTCAAGACTTTTTCAAATTTATCTCCAGCGGTGCAATTAAAATTTGATCCATATCATTTAAATTCTTTTCAAATAATTCTCCAACACTTCAATGTAAATTAGAGTCATTATAAAATTTGTCTTTATCACCAGTTCACAACAGATTTGATTTCCAACAACCATTATATAGTTACTCAAAACTTCAGATAGCCTTTTTCTTCCTTGATATTATTTATTAAATCTTCCCACCAGCTATATTTTTTCAAATTCCTTTAGTATTATTGTGTATAGTGTCTTATTCATTATCATGTGACTTTAACTTAAATATTTTCTCAAATAATCGTCACATTAAAGGGTTGTTGTCCTAGAACCTTTCTATCTAGATATTCCAAGAAGGAAAAACTATCTTCCCCCCTATCATTTATATATTAGTAGAGCTTCATGATCTATTCATGGTTTTCCCAATGCATATTTACATATTAACTCTCTCTCTCTATGATCTTTATTATTGAAAACAAATACAATTCTTACTTGGGATCTTCATTGGGTTTAGAACCTCCCACCTGGAAGTTATCCTCTAGAACTTAAATAGGTGAAAAAAAGTAGCAAAACCACAGAATCAAAAACATTAATGATGTATCCAGAACTAGGAAGGAAATTCACCCTATAAAAGAACCTAAATACACATGTAAAATTAGAAAAGAACTTTTAGAATAAAAATGAAATTTGAAAAAAAGAACATCATGGGTATTTTACATAGTTTGGACTAAATCATACTCCATTGGGGGAATAATGTAAATACATTTATCATGGAAATGGAATATAAATAGATTGTCTAACACTCTATGTATAAATGATCCTTCCATAAAAAAATATAATAGGTATCAACTGGTGAAACTAGTTCCACCGCCTTTTAATCTCCAGGGAGAATATTCCCTTTGGATATGATATTCACAAGCACCCCTTCAATAATAAACCATGTCATTATAGGTTGAGAAAATTGAAGAAAATTTAATTTTTTTTCTTGGGTATTTTTGAGTGGTAAAATGGTAATTTACCCTATGGTGGGATATCAAAATAATTTTATGGACACTCCATTTGCCTCAGAATAAGGTGTTTACCTTAGGGAATGAGTTTGGTTGAATTTTGATTCCCTCATATTCTTACGGGATATTTAATATTTAATTAATAAAATATTAATTAATTTCACATGTGTGAATAGTGATTCCTTTTTAATGAATCATAAATTTGAAATTATGACTTCATAGTAGAGTCTGGAATGGAGGATTTTACCTAAATGATGCAAAAACTCACTTTGGGTTTCGGGGATTGGGTCATGTCGTTTAAGCGGGTGTTTCATATTTTTTATTTTTTTATTTTCTATTATATTACTCCCCTATTATATATTTATAGGTAAAAAAGGTGAATCTCCCCTATTTTTCATGCTCTTCTATGAGTAAGAATAGGTATAAGGAGAGGGGATCACATCAGGGAGTCTGATCAAACCTGGATTGAGGTACAGCGAGTGTGTTGTGCATATCTGAGCTTGAAGCTTTAGAATTTTACATACCAAGGTAGGAATTTGTTTTTTTATCCATAAATACCCATAGTTTAGTTTTTCTTAGTTTTTAATAGTGTTTATATTTTGTTTGGAGTTTTGTGATAGCCTACATGTGGCATTTTGGGAGAATTGAGGGGTCTGAGGCTTCACAATAGGTTTTCTGCTTAAGAAAACTCGATCACATAGTGTATGAATCAAGAACACATGTCATGTGTTGTCATTTTTTGGAAAAAATGTAAAATATGAGTGTTTCATGGAATGTGGGTTAGGGATATTCCATAGAGAGCCACTTGGGGTGTTACAAGGTATTTAGTGATACACTCTGTGTCGGGGTATATAGCCATGTAGGGTATACAGTCAAAACCTGTGTGAGGTACATGAACAATGTCCATATAGGGTACTTGGACAAAATTAATATAGGTAACATGGCTAGGTACCTCATTCCAGATGCATATCGTATATAATGGAAACATTCCATGTACTTAGGAAGCGAATACCAGGTTGGGTACTAGTACATGATCAGGGTGCAATGTTAGGGGTACACACCATGTACATGAGGTACATGTAGTGTACTCTCCCCTTGGATGTTTTTTGCTTGGATTATCACCTTTTATACATAATTTGACTTGTGAGTGGTACTTTTGAGTGTTTTTTCATGTAGGATGTGTTGGTGATGACAATAGGGTGATTTAAGGTCATTAGTGAGGGGGTTTGGAGACAGTTCATGGTTTAGCCAAAGGATTCCTTTAAAGTTTTGATTTAGAATCCTCTTAAGGGAAGTGAATTATGTTGTGAGGCTTGGGTGAGGGTCATGATATTATTGGTAACCTTGGATTGATAATGTCAAGAGGTTTAGTTTTAGGTTCTTTTATATGGTTTTTGAAAGGTGGGATTGAGTAGTTTCTTATATGGGTTTCACTAGTCAGTTGCTTGAGGTTTAATATAGATGGAGCCTTTGGGTTGGGGTGACACCATGGCGTGTCAAGTACAGCTGGGTTTCATTGAGTATAGGTTAATATGGGTCTAAGGGACTTGTTAAGGATAACCTTGTGGGTGCGGTGATATTAGAGGATTTCCTTTTGGGTGAGGTGTTTTTCAAGGGTAGGTTGTGTGTCAAAAAGGTAGACTTTGGTTTCATATGAAGGGATTGTATTGAGGTTTTTCTTGTGATGGAGGAGCCCCTCATAGGGTATCCTTTTCTTATTGTATCTTAGTAAACCGCTGAAGGTTCCCTATGTTTTGTTGACCCTAAGAGGTTTGGTGTTAGTTTTAGAATTAAGGATATTAGGTTTGGGTGTTGTCTGGACCCATATTTATTTTTTCCCTTAAAAATCTATTTTAACCCTAAATATATTTATTTTTCTCATGTTGTACATCACCTATGTGGGGATCTCCTATTGAAGCTAAATCGTAGCTTTTTCCACCATTCCTCCAGCCGATCTCAGAATCAAGAGTCATTCATCTCTTTGGATATGTTTTGATGAGTAATAAATTCCTTTTATGTCATTATTCATTTAAATTTGGATCAAAGGAGTTTTTTAGGTGCAAGCTAATATGCCCTATTTCTAGGTTCCTTATTAGTTGTTCATTTTTCTTCTGATCTGAGTCGAATCATGAGTCGATACTGGATGAGAACTATACTATGGAACTATGGTCGATGGTCTATACTTTTCTTGAGTGGTTTAGTGATTTATAGATCTAGTTTCCATTGTGTCTCCCAACAAAATTTCCAATGAAGCCCTGAAAATGAATTGAATAATTGAATTAAATGAAATGAAACATGTTAGGGATTCCCTTTAGTTCATTTATGATGTATTGGAGGTTTTTTCCCTAACCAAGTCCACCCATGGGTTGTTCCATATGAATTACCCTTTCCTTTCCTTTGTTAAACCACCCATGGGGTGAGTTAGTGCTTTCCTAGTTAGAGGAATCCTATTAATAAATGAATTTAACTGAATTAGTTGAATAGGAGATAGTTTGACTCATTTTCATGTTGATTATTTTGATTGAATGTTTTATATAGAACTTTAATTACTTGAATGGGTTATTTATAAATTTTTTAAATGAGTGGGAAAACTCAAAAAATGTGATTGATTTTGAATTGATATATGAGTGGGTAAACTCTTGGTATGAAATGGTAATTGAATCTAATGTTGAATTTTTGCATAAGACACCATGAGTTTGTTACACCATGGATCATGGAAACGGTAGTGTATGCCTTGGACCTGTAATGCTCCTTGGATCTTGATTGTGTGGGATTCCTTGGGCCTTTCTTCCCCATGGATCCAGTTTGTTTGGGCTCATAGTGGACACGGTATATTGACTTGCTCCTTGGACCCCAATTCAATCCTAACCAAGTTTTCATTGAGATTATCCTTGAACTTGATGAGGATGCATTAGTATACTATAACTTGGATCCTACCCCAAAGGTTTTGACATTTATGTTTATATGGCACAGCTATAGTAATGTTGACATGATTTATTATACGGATCAACTATGGTATATGTGACACTTCTGGTTATACAGAATGACCATGGTTGATTTGATTTACAGATTATATGGAAAGGATATGGGTGATATGATATATTGCGTATACGATGAGGTTGTGGTGTTTAATTTCTTATGATTATTGTTTCCTTGTTATATGAGCCTGATCCATGTTTGTAGGGAGACTTGTTGGGCTATACATTATCACTTATTTTTTGTATACATTACATGTTCCCTTTACATTTATTACTTATTAATAGTGATATTTATTTCACTCTTTATTAGCTTATATTTCACAGCCATGATCTGTTATAGACACTCTGGGTGGTGACCTACTAGGATTATATCACGCACCCAGTTCAGGCCGTCGTTGGGTACCCAAACAGACTTTATGGGTGCAGGTATGGATTGGGGAAAGAGCTTGTAGTTTTATGCTTGATTTTATTCCATGCTTAGGGTTATGGGAGCATGGGACCAACTTGGGGATTGTGATGTTATCAGGAGATATTTATTTTAGGCATTTTGGTATTTTGATACATGTATTATATTGTCTCCACATATACCTATTTTGGATACTTTTTTTACACATGACATGATCATTATTGTATATGAGATTATGTTCATCTTTTTTTGTATATATCTATCATCTAGATTTCTATATATTGTCTGAATGATTTATTGTTTATATTATTTATCTATATGATTTCTATTACTAAATTACACTCTGATAATAGGTCATAGTCTCCCCATAGACACACCTTAGGCCCTCACTATAATTCAACAGACTCTTGTGTTTGGGGAGATGCGGTTGAGGCCATGTGACCAACTGGAATCAGGGCACTGTTAAGTGGAATCCAATTCTAGGATGTTAAATAGTGCTATATGGGAACCTTTTCTAGTTTAATTTACTATTTTTAGAAAATATAAAGAGATAAAAAGTAATATTAATTTTTTAATGAGTTATTTCTAGGTGTAGCTAACCCATGTATAGGAAAAACGCAAATTACCTCGGATGGAGATTATTGTTTTCTAGATTTTGACTATTATAGTCAATTTGATTCCACTTTTGGGTGATGAAGTTGAATTGTTATGTGACTATTGATATGATTGAGAGTTCTATTTTTTTGAAACCTAATGAGATAAGGGCATGTCATATCATGCATCATTTTAGGAATCTGTTATAATTCAAATGTCATGCATTATGGCATTCTATATAGGATGCATTTCTTGTTTTCATGATGTTGTGATAGGTGTCGTGATAGATATAACTATTGTTTTGATAGTTGATCACTAAGGTGGATGGAGAAAAATGGTTGGTACTTAGAGTGCATTCCATAACCTAAGTAATTTTTTCCTGATTAGGCTACAAAAGACACCCTAAGCATCCAATTGCAGCATGTTGAGTCATAGACTATGAGTCAGATAAAATAGAATGTGTTATGGCATTGATTAGGTGGATGCCATATTTTACTTCATGAAGATTATGGGAATTTATGGATCAGAATTTGGTGAACTATTTGGTTCAAACATTTAAAATGAAATGTGAAATGAATATGAATTCAAATGAAAATTGAGAACAATGAAACAGAGACTTGACCTTGACCCAACTTTTGAGTGGGTAGTAGGCAATGTCTCTAGTGACTTTTATAGCTATTTCTTTTTACCAGTCTAGGATTTAGGAGTAGGTTATGTGGTAATATCTATTTATAGTAAGGTTTTGACTTTTACCATGATTTTATCTATGAACTTTTATGTCATTATTTTCTGAGGTGTGTATTTGGAATTGTGCAGTCATGCCACCATGATAACCTATATTCATACACTAGGAGGGTGGTTATGACCATGCTCTAGAGGTGGTGGGCCATAGGCTACCTATGGATCCTCCTATAGTTCTAGATAAACCACTAGCAGTTTTACCAGGCATAGGTGCTAAGGCATAGTTCTGTGAGGGATTTTTCTTCTTCATATATACTTTTTAAGGAGCACTACAACCTACCTCGTCTATGGTTGAGCTAGTGCATGTGTTCCTGAAACATCATCCTCCCATGTTTTTGGGAGATAACATTCCACAGTCTGATGATCTGTGTCTTGATACTATTTTATAAATCTTCGATCATCTAGAGACACCTTCTGATAGGAGAGTGAAGCTTGTAACTTATATGTTTCATGGAGCAAAAAAGTGTCCGTGTTATGTTTTGAACCAGACTGATGTGTTGCATGATATGGTTTGGAGGGATTTATAAACCAAATTCTATGACTACTTTTACCCCAAGAATCTAAGGGTCGAGAAGGCTAGTGATTTCATGCATCTGGAGCAGGGTTCTAGAACATTTATGGAGTATTTGGAATGATTTATAGATATTTAGTGTTTTTTTCCAACATACCTTGTAGATGAGTTATAGAGGGTGATATTCTTTGATAAAGTTCTTCGGAATGCCATTAGATCTCAGGTCAATATGTTCATATTGACCTCTATTACTAAAGTAGTGAATCAGGTGCTAATTATATATCAAAACCTGATAGAAGATGGTGGTGTAGAGCAGAGCAGTGTAGTCTCTCAACCTGTTGGTTTGACTTTCAATGGAAGGAAGAAATTTTTTGAGGATTTCTGTGATATGAGTACTATCTAGTCTGTTAATACTATTAGTTCATTTTTTGTTCTCATTTTGGCATGTAGGGACACATGAGGAATACGTGTGATCACGGCCCAATTGAGTGTCGAGCTTACGGCAGGATGGTCCACATGCAACATTTATACAAGACGTTCCCTCTAGTAGTGAGTGGTAGGGGTAATCTATGACACCAGGTTTGGGAGAAGATTTCACATCTCCACATCAGGTAGGGAGTTGGAGAAGTATCAGTTTGTTAGGCTAAGGTTGTGGTGGTCGTTGCTGAGGTGTCCAAGCACTAGTTTTATCGAGACAGCAGAGTGGGCCTACTCTGGGTAGTGAGGTTGTGTGATAACATTGTTTTTTAGGCCAGATATCTTCTATATAGCCTACCCCCAAGGAGAATGGTGTCAGACCATCTATAGTTATATGTATAATTTTATTAGCCTCAACTCTTGTATCTTCTCTTTTTGACACAGGTGCATCGCATAGTTTCATATTTGTACCTATTGTGGAGAGAATTGGGTCTATGGTTCGATTTTATAAGGGTGTTATGATGTTTGAAACTACTTTGGGGATCAGAACAGAGTATGTACATCAGTAAAGGGAGTACCCCTTGATGTTTTTGGGTGTCACTTGGTTTGGAATCTATTTATCCTTAAGATAACCGGGTTTGACGTCATAATAGGAATGGACTAGATAGTGGTTTATCAAGCCCATTTTAATTATCATCACTATAGGGTGACTTTAAAATAACCATAGGGTGCAGTTTATATACATAAGAGTGAATGGAATGTCTAGGAAAGCTGATCTGGGCCCCAACATCGTGGGATGGGTGAGATGACAACCGAGATTGCTAGTTTGTATCTGGATGATCAAGGAGTGTGACATGAAGATTTACCTCTAGTGGTTGATTGTTTCAGGGACATTTTCCCAAATAACTTTTCTAGTTTACCTCTTGAGAGAGAGAGAGAGTTCTGCATAGATCTAGTTCTAGGATCTACACTAGTATCCATTTTTCTCCTTACATGATGGCTACGCTGGAATTGTAATATCTAAAGAGGTAGCTAGAGGATTTGGAGGCAAAAGGGTTTATTCGTCCTAGTACTTATCTATGGTGTTTTTTAGTCCTTTTTTCAAAAAGTAGGATGGTACCCTTAGTCTATGTGTGGATTTCCTGAAATTAAACCAGACGATGGTTAATAATAGGTATCCCTTTCCATGGATATATGATATTTTTTGACCAGCTTCGAGGAGCTTGGTTATTCTCAAAAATTGATTTGATATTGGGATATCATCAGGTGTGTGTTTGAACTATAGAAATACCCCATACATATTTTTATATAAATTATAGTCTAAAAAATTATTTGGTTATGTCATTCGGTCTCACGAACATGCCCACAATTTTCATGGCACTGATGAACCAAGTTTTACATCCATATCTGAATTTATTTGTGGTGATTTTCATGGATGATATCTTGGTGTATTCTCACAATTTACACAACCATTACAAACATCTTAAGATCATTTTGGATACACTGATATAGAATTATTTATATTCTAATATAAAAAATTTCCACTCCTAGATGGATAAAATTCACTTATTGGGTCATATTATCTTAGAGATGGGAGTATCAGTTGAACTAGAGAATGTAAGAGGTGTAGTTTCCTAGGAGAATCCCAAGAATGTCTTTTAAATATAGAGTTTCTTGGGTCTATATAGATATTATAGGAATTTAATATAGTAATTATCATGCTTAAAAGAGTTTTTGGTAGTCTTCACTAAGAAGGGAATGAAGTTTGTATGGACAGATGCCTGTAAAACAACATTTCAGGAGATGAAAGGAGGATTGACTTTTGCATTGGTCCTGATTCCTCTAGAACATGGCAGAAACTAAACTATGTATTGTGATGCATTAGGTATCAGTCTTGGAGCAGTGTTTATGCAGAGGGATAGAGTCATGATGTAGGGGTCTCGGCAACTTAGGCCACATGAGAGGAACAACCTGACACATGATCTTGATTTAGCTGCAGTTGTTCATGTTTTTAATTGTTGGAAACATTATTTACTAGGAGATAATTTTTTGACATACATGAACCAAAAAAGCCTCAAGTGAATATTTACATAGAATGATATGAATTTGAGTCAACAAATTTGGTTTTTCCACTTAAAGTATTTTAATTTTAAGCTTGCCTACACGCCTGGAAAGGGAAATGAAGTTTTCGATGCACTAAGAAGGAGAACTCAAATACAAGTACTTTAGGAGGACAGTAGAGAGTGTCATATTATGGATTTTTTCTCTGAGACACACTTGAAGGTGCATGATATTCAATGTAAGACTTATATTTCATCCTTAGTTGTGACCTCTACCCTACTGAATAGAGTGAGGATGAGGAAACTATCAAATTCAGAGGGCCTAGCCCTATGAAAGAGTGTGGTATGTGAGGACCCACCTCATGGTTGTACTTTAGAAGAGGATGAGATATTTCATATCCATATACACGAATGGGTTCCAATATACATACATTAGGAGATGATGTGGGAGTTTCATGCCTCTGTTTGAGAAGTGCATCCTAGCATTACCAATATGTGTCATGACTTACACCATTAGTACTGGTGGTTGCGGATGAAACATGAGGTAGCTAGTTTTGTTATAAGTTATTATACATATTAGAAGGTGAAGGAATAAGATTGATGACCATCCAGACTTTTGCAGTAGTTACCTATTCCCGAGTGGAAATGGGATGATGTCATGATGGATTTCATGATTGGTTTTCTAAGGTTGACTTGAGGTAGCGATGTAGTTTGGGTTGTTGTTGATAGGCTCATGAAGGTTTCTCATTTCATTCCAATCAATTAGACCTTAATTGTAGATGATATTGGGAGGTTTTATATCCGTTATATGGTACAACTTCACAGGGTTTATCGTACTATCATTTTAGATAGGGATGCCTAGTTTACATCACATTTCTAGTAGAGTTTGTAGAGGGTGTTGGGTACACAGGTGATTCTGAGTATAGCATTCCACCCTCAGACTAATGGCTAGTCATAGCATACGATACAGGTGCTTGAATACATGTTGCGAGTATACGTCCTAGATTTTGAGGGTTCTTGGTATATGCATACACCCTTTGTTTATTTCTCCTAAAATAATAGATATCATATGAATATATAGATGTAACCATATGAGGCTTTGTATGGTGGACCATGCAGACCACCCCTGCACTGGTGAGAGGTAGGTGAGGCAGCTTTACTAGGACTGCATCTCATGCGAAAGACTTCTGATTAGGTACAGTTAATCAGGAAGCAGATGGATATTGCATAGTCTTAAAATAAAACTTATGAAGATCGTTACAAATTACCTCTAGAGTTAGAGGTCAAGGATTAGGTATTTTTTACATATCACACTGAGGTTGGGACATAGACAAATCAGGAGATGGGGTAAGTTTTTATCATGATATGTCAGACCATTCAAGATTCTATAGAGAGTCGAGATGGTATCCTATTAGTTGCAGTTACCTAAAAGTTACTGATACATTCATGACATCTTCCATGTATCTTAGTTATTCCACTATCACTCAGACTTTTCACACACTCTTCAGTTGGATGAGGTGGAGTTACAGGTAGATGTGTCCTTTGAGGAGCATCCAATTTATATCGTTGACTGGTGCATGAAGGTTCTATGAGGCCTGTCAGTTCCTCTAGTATGGGTGTTATGGTAGCATGTCCATTTACAAGAAGAGACTTGGGAGTAGGTTGTTGACATACATGTTCAGTGGCTGGATTTATTCTCATATGAATCTTGTGAACCCTTGAGAGGGAAATTTAGGGGTAAAATGCTTTAAGGGGGGAGATTATAAGATCCTAGGTTTTTGTATAAGGTACGAATCTTTTAAATTTTGGTTTAAATTATTGTTTATGGCCTAATATGAATACCTTATGAGTTAATGGGGGTATAGGGGGTGCCCGAGGCTTTTTCGGAGCCTGGCACCTGTCTTTTCATAAAATCAGGGTAGGTCACATGTTTAGTAGAAACTATGCGGGGCAAGTTTCATGGTTACTACTAACCAATAAAGGTTGGATAATGGGGTGCTATAAGATGCATGGTTTGAGGAAATTATTCGGATGAAGGTGCACGCCCATGTGATAGCCTCTGTAGTTTTTGACAGTGGGGTAAGGCATGATTTTCACATGGTTTGGAAAAATGTCAACACTAACCATGTGAGGTGCCCCTCCTTACAGTGAAGGGTGCATGGTAGACGTACTGTTTGGCCAACTATAGGGACAAACTATGTATACCAGGAAATTTTGGGGAAATTACCTTTTTCCCTTAAAAATATATTTTAACCCTAAATGTATTTCTCTTTATCACATTGGATAGAACCTACATAGGTAGCTCCTCTTGAAGCTAAATAATATCTTTTTCCATCGTTCCTCCATCCGATCTTGGAATTAGGATTCGCTTATCTCATCAGACCAGTGCTCATGAGTACTCAATTCTTTTTGTGTCATCATTCATTTAACTTTAGATCAATAGAGTTAATTAGATGCAATCTAATATGCCCTATTTCAAAGTTCTTCATATGTTCTTTATATTTCTCCCAATCTGAGTCAAATCAGGAGCTGATACTGGATGATCACTCTACTACGGACCTACGATAGGTGGTATATACTTTTCCTAAGTGATTTAGTGTTTTATATAGCTAGTTGTTGTTGTATTTCTCACTGGACTTTCTGCACAACCCCAAAAATGAATTAAATGATTGAATTAGATGAAATGGAACATGTTAGGGTGCACTTTAATTACTTTGTGATGTATTGAAGGTTGTTTCACAAATCAACACTACTACAAAATGCGCATTTAACTGCATTGGCATTTATCAATGCTATAAAAAATCACTGATAAAGTCCACATTTATTAGTGTTGAAATAAGTGCTGATAAAGGAAGCCCTTTATCAGCACTAAAAAAAGTGCTACCAAAGGGAACCCTTGATGAAAACTTTTTTTAGTGCTAATAAACGGTAACCTTTATCAGTGCTTTATTTTAGAACTAATAAAGGAAACTTTTTTCAGCGCTTTATTTTTAGCACTGATAAAAGGTAGCCTTTATCAGCGTGTTTTTAGTGCTGCTAAAATTTTCCCTTTATCAGCACTTTTTTAGCGCTGATAAAGTTCTAGAATAAAATTAAAAATTAAAAAATTAAAAATAAAATGATTAAATTAAGAAAAATATGAATATTTTTATTAATTAAATAATTATTGATAAAAAATAATAAATTTTATATACATTTATATATCTTATAAATATTAATAAATAGTATATATTAAAAATAGATATATAAAATAAATAAGTATAATATATATAAAATGATAATTAAAAACATATTAATGTTGTATTCATTTTTAATGTTGTTTGATTTTTCAATTTAACCAATATCAAAAATCATGTATTGCATTTATTTCACGTACATGTGTGTGTGTGTGTGTGTTAATTTATTTGTATATAAACTCACACGTAAATATATTTACGTAATATATAGAAACACATACACTTAATATTTATGTAATTTATTCAAATTTTAGTATATTTTAGAATTTCATTACAACATGATACATTTAATGTATATTATTTTTTTAATCGTTCAATTTTATTTATTTTCTTTCAATACTACAATTTCATTTTTAATGTTTTTTATTTTTTATTTTATTTTTGAATTTGATCATTTTTTATTATTTATTTTATTTATTTATTTATTGTGTTTTAGTATCTTTAATATGTATTCATCCACTTCAATATATATATATATATATCCATATTTTTTTAATAACTTATATTTAATTAATAAAACTTATCCATTTTTTCAATATTTTTAAAGTGTGCTTATTTTGAATTATTCAATTTCACTTTTTTTAATGCATGTATTTAAGATTATATATCCATTAATAACATTAAAAATATATTTTTAAATAAATATTTATAAATAAATATATCTATAAATTTATATTTACTATATTTATAATTATTATAAATAAATAATTATTGCTTTTTAAATAAGTATTTATATAATTACAAATAATTAATTATATATATTTAAATAATTAAAAAATTATAATAGATTTATTTGAATAATTATAAAATTGTAATAAAGTTATTTAATTAATTATAATTATAGAACTTTTATCAGTGTTTTTTTATCACCGAGAAAGATCAATCTTTATCAATGCTAAAAAAGTAGTGATAAATACTCCTTTTATCAGCGCTTATAAATTTAGTGTTTATAAAAAGGATTTTTATCAGCACTTTTCTGAAAGAGTTGTTAAAAGTGTCTCTGGTTCATTTAAAAAACCCAAACCACGACTCAGTCACTCACAATTCTCAAGCTCTCGCGGAACTCCTCTACTATCAGTGTAACTCCTCTATGTTCCCTCGGATTAATCATGTCTATAATCCAATGTATGTTATTTTCTACTCTTCCTCTATCATTGTTTGATGTTTTGGGTTCCGTGTTTTGTGTTTTTTCATTGTTCTTAAACATGATGAACCCTACATCTCTTCACATCACTACTGAAATACAACGAGTGTGGTTCTATTCATTATTCTCCTTTCATATGTATTTGAGTGTCCAGTCCATTTTTTCCTAGAGACACACATATATGGTTTACTCTACTCCCAACATTAACAAGTAGAACTCTCATCCCCCCTCGGTTTTCTCTTCATTTGAATAATATAGGGTTCCAAAATCTAGGTAGTTTCTCAAATTTAATTCATCTTATATACTAGATTATAGATTATAAAGGCTTAATTATGAGGGTTTTTAAGGATTCGGGGATACCAAGTTGTGGCCCTCATTTATGGGTGATGAACATATAGGGACCAAGGTAAGTGTAAAATTAATTAAAACATGTTTTGTGGATTTGTTTTATTCATGTAAATTGTTAATCCATAAAATGGGTTATTTAGATTTATGGTTTTGATAAATAATTTTTTATTGAATTCAAAAAAAATATTTAATTAATTATTCATGTTTCAAAAATTATTTTAGTGACGCATGTTGTGAGAGTTTTTTTTAATTAATTAAATATTATTATTAAAATTCAATCATGGGTTACAAAGAGTGATGGAGAATTTATTTAGTGAGAAAAGTAAGCTCAATTTTTTAAAAAAAAATCATATATTGGATAGAGATGATAAATCATTAGGTAAATGGACTTAGAAATACAAAACAATATATAAAGATTGTATTTTCAAAAAGTAAGTGAGTTATCCATGGTTGTATAATAGATCAATAAACCTATTATATGTGATTTATTAATATATTTACTAATCAAAATATAGAGATAATTAATTTATAGGGTAAAAAAATAATTTGAAAATCCATCTAACATGGTTAATAACCGTATAGAGAACAAAAATTAATTAAAATATAATTTTTATGGTTTGGATCTTTATGTCTTATAAGTCATGTAATTTTTTACCCACATCCAAAATTCACAAAATAGAGATACGATCCCCCTATTGTAATTAACCCTTTGTTGCATTCCATAGCCAAACCTCTCTTCTTATTTGATCATTGTTTATCACTAGGTTAAGGCACTATCACTCCTTCGGTGATCAAGGGTCCTCAAGAATATTTCTGTGATTGAAGGTTAGTGTAATATCCTCAAAGAATATAATACTTTTTTGGTTGCTTCAGTGTTATAAATAAAATATATCCCATTGAATCTTAAATATGGATTCCGCTGATACTATATTAAAAGTATGCCATATGTGTTTTTTTCTTTATTTCCATTCACATTTATACTAGAGATAAATCAGACATTATTTATGTTTTTATCCCTCTAATAATCATAGGATGATACCCTAAAACTCATAAGTTTTATTAGAGACTTGTTCTTTAAGGACACAATGTATTAATCTATTAGTTTTTTGAATAAATAAATTTTATGTTGTATTTTTTTCAATATCACATATTATGATATAAAGAATTTATTTGTTCAGCCATAGAATATGTCTATTATATATCATATGGTATGGAATATATAAAATCAAAGTATTTGAACTATGTTTTATCATACAATTTATGATCTCATAAAATATGACTCTATCCATGGTCTCTGTGAAAATAGACGATCAAAGAACAAATACAATATCACCTCAATTATTAAATATGATAAAATAAATATGATATCTCCTATTATATTTGGTGAGACCAGCCATGGCGTATTATTAAAGTTTCATCATAGAATATGATTGAGTTTTGGGGATACCTCTCTCTAATATTATATTTTAAAATCGATAATATCATTATCATTCATAAAGTAAGAAATTTATAGAGGTAATTGTATATCTACTTCAATTGAGGAAACTTTTTGAGTGATTCCATTAGTATAGGTTACTAGGAAACTTTAATCCTTATAGGATCAATTTCCTTAAATCTCCTAATGATGGATTGGACTCCCTCTTTCAAACTAGCCTTCCTCCCATTATCAAGATATGGAAGGCAATCAAGAATCTGAGGATAGATTAAATAGAGGTAGTGAAGGTTAGTTGTACTATAGTATTGAAGTACTATATCTCTATTCAAGATAGTAACAATTTTTATGCAATATGGATTAAATTGTGGACTTTTATGAATGGAGTGTATTGCATTTTTGTTATTCAAGACAAATTAAATGTTTGACTACTCATGGATATAATGTCTTTTGAAGATGATGATGTTGTAAATCCTGAGCAAGAATAGATTATTGATGATGAAACTTTGGAATTATTAGGGGATCAAAAACATGTTGATGAAAAAATTAAAAATGACAAGAATAGTGTAGGATCATTATTTTGAATAAAATTATCAAGGCAAGAATTCATGGTTTAAAATTTGAGGTTGGTTGGAATCAACATGGACAACCTATTAACCCCCACAAGTTAACGTTCATTAGTTATCTTGGGATCACAGTGAGGATGAATGTGTTGATTGATATTGACTCATGGAACCACATCTAACATATGACAAAGGATATCCTTTAGAAAGATATAATAGTAATGTTACAATATACTTTCCCTGTTTTAATGAGAAATTATATAATGAAACATTGATTTAGTTTTCATTAGTCCTTAAAGAATTCATTTATTTTAGAATATTGTCATAATAAATTTATATTTGTGACCACTAGAAAAAATCATAGAGGCATACAGACTCTTTTTATTAAGTTACATCTTAGGTATGTTGAGGGGAAAATAAATCCCCACCCACCACTTTTTTATACACGCATTATAAATCAGAAAAACATGGACGGCTTCCTACAATAATTGAAATAAGAAATCATTTTAGGTGCATTTTGGTCGATAATATATTATTTGACATTATTTATTTTATCCAACTTGATTCAAAATTGTTAATTTTCAAAAAATCAAAAGAGTGCTGAAAATAAAGAACATGCATAAAAACCAACGTACCCCTATCACAAAGGAAAGATGTGGTACACTTAATTAGAGAAGAAATTGGTATGTATTATAAATCAACAATAAAAGTTTAATTATTTGATATGAAACAATATATTTTCCTTTGTTTATATGTAGATTGATGAATCAAAATTTGAATCCACTTCTATCCCACATCATGTGATATGGAAGGAGGCTCGTGTAAATAAGGATTATATATTAGCTAATGAAAACAAAAAATAAGTATGGGAAGCATATGTAAGTATGAAATAATTGTAATTTTTTATGATTTATAACAATATTAAATAAAAATAAATATTTTTATATTTTTATATGGTTTAGACACAATAATTGGCAACAACTGTACCAGAAGAAAGTGACTTGTAGTACCTTTGAAGTGGCCTGAACAATACGGTTGCATTAGAGGATTAGGTTTTAGAGTCTCTCCTCAAACATATTTTGAGAAGATAAAACCATATGAAGATACATATAATATAATGACACAAATGCAGACACAAATATACTCACTAAAAAATATTATTTTATGGTATGGTTTGGTAGACCAATGTATAAGAAAAGATCAAAGAAAACCAACGGTGGAGCAAAGATCCGCACATGAACCAAATGATCCCACTAGATTTGAGGCTATTCATTCCCCCCAAATCTTACCCGGGGAAATAAATTTTTTCATTACTCTTTCTCCTAAATGTGAATCAAAAAACTTTACATAACTTTATATTACTAAAAAAATTTAGGGTACAGTTGTATGTTCTTTTTATCTTTCAACACCCATGTACCGCTGTGTTGTGATGGGTGTAGTTCATAATATCCCAGAAGACTAGATACACAATCAAACCCTCCTAAAAAATCACATGAGAGTGGGTATTGAGATACCTTATGAGCCAACTACTGATTTTCTTGTTACACTTGATGTTCTGGAAATTACAATGGTCGAAGATGCCATTAGAGCTTTCATAGCATGATCATCTAATATTATAAAGATACATGTGGTACGTCTTTAACAAATTTTTTCATATGAAAAACATGTAATAGTTAATGATAAGATTTATAAATTGAGGTATGATATTTTAGATGAATAAAGTGGTGTAGAAAAAAAAGGCCAAATCAATAAAATCTAGGGAAACCACCAAGAAAACAAAATGAACTTCCAAGAGTACCTTCTCTCCACCAGTTCCAGAGAAACATTTATTAACATTACAAATTCATACAGAGACCACGTTTAAAGATAAAACTATGTCTTACATTGACTATGAAGATGAAATATATGGATATTCCTTGATATATTGAATTGGTCTCAAGACTCTAAATGAGATTCTCAAGCATGAATAGTTGTGTGTCTCAGTTATGGATACATACATAAGGTACATTTTAATAATAATTCTTTCCAAATAGTTAGATAATTATGTTTATTAAAGTTAATAAATATTCATATTTTGTACGGGAATTTATATTATAACTATATACGGGGAAGATCGTGCGAAGCATGATTTGAATTCATTAATCCCTATATCATTTCTATGATAGAAATTACTTTTAATGTGGAATAAATTAATAAGAAAAAAGACGAGTTACTCAAAGTGTTTAATAAAAAAGCATCAGAAGACAGACTCTTTTTGATTCCTACATTTCAAGGGTAAAACTCTATGATCTAATCACATAAAATATATTTTTAATTTTTACATTACTTAATTGTTTTTTTTTTTTAGGAAGCATTGGATGCTGATAGAAGTCAATATAAACACCCCGAAAATTTATTTTTTGGATTCAATGCATGGATTTTCAACTAACCAACCATACATGATGTGTATTTTGAATATTTAATAAACTAAAATCAATATTTTATAGGTAAAGTTCGAATTATATGTTTAGTCTTTGTTTTAATGAGAATTTTGTTATGCTAAGGCGATTGCTAAATACAGGCTAGATCATGGAATGAAGTTGGTGTCTGAAAATATAATGCCTATGGATTACTACAAATGGAAACAAATTAAGGTATATATAGAAATATTTAACTATCAAAACATTTCAAAATAATTTACTTATTTTGTTAAATGTTATTTTAGTGTCCTAAACAAGATAATGCAATCAATTGGGGATATTATGTTTTTAAATTATGAGAGAAATCAAAAAGCATGAAAAGACCAGAATCCCCCAATAGTTAATTTCTAAAGGTAATTACAATTTCATTAAATATATTTAATAATCATTTGTTTTTTTATATTTTCTTAGTACTATCAATATTGCCGATAAAATAGTTACTCAAAAGAATAAATAAGTTTGTTTAGAGACAAGTGGGCAGCATACTTTTTTTAGAATGTATGCCAACAACAAATTTAGGTGATTACATGATATTTTTGTGATCTATTATTAGTTATAACCTTAAAAAGATATTTTGGGTGTGAAGCATTAGTGTCATAATGCTTATATATTATTTTTGATCTTTTTCTCAAGGAGAAGAGTAATAGAGGAAATCAATTTGTTTAGAAGCACTGGCCATAAAATAATAAAATTATTAGGAAAAATATAGGTGGAGGTAGAGGCAGAGGCAAAGGAAGAGGTGGAGGAAGAGGTAAAGGTTGAGGCAGATCCAGAGTTAGAGACCAATGTAGAGGAGGAGGCAGATGCGAAGACCGAGGCAGAGGAGGATAATAAGCGTTGGCTTGAAAACAATAAAATTTTTGGGAAATGAAGTATAATAAGGATCATACCATGATTTTTTTTGAGAAAAAATATTTAAAATTACACACAATACTTGTCACTTAATATAGGATCCTTGTGCATTTTCTAATTTAAAATGAAATTTTAGTAAAAAAAACACATGTGGCATACTCAAAACTGATCAAATTCATTCTGATTATTTTTTTACTTTAGTAAAATGATACATACATAATTTCTTATGTGTGGGGATCAGTCGTACCTCAATCTGATGCACGGTGTGACCAGTATGGTTCAAAGTTCATGTTTCCAATTTAAAATGACATTTTAGTAAAAAAACGCATGTGGTTTACTCAAAACTGAGGAAACACATTCTGATTGTTTTGATAATTTAGTAAAATTATCCATGGGTCATTTAGTATACGTATCATTTAGTTGCGCCTCAATCCAATGCGCTGAGTGACTGGTATGAATCTAAGTGTGTCTTTTTTATTCAAAATTAACATTAATTTTAGTAAAAAAACAACTGACATACTCAAAACAAATAAAACACATTTGGATTATTTTGGTACTTTAGTAAAATGATCCGTACATAATTTTTGATGTGTAAGGATCAGCCTTACCTCAATCCAACACATAGTGTGACTGGTATGACTCCAAGTGCATTTTTTATTCAAAACTGACATTAATTTTAATCAAAAAAACATCTGACAAACTCAAAACTAAGGAAACATATTCTGATTGTTTTAATACTTTAGGAAAATGATTCATGAGTCATTTGGGATGTGTAGGGATCATTTTTACCTCAATTAGATGCATGGTGTGACCGGTATGACTCCAAGTGTTTGTTATCAGTTTAAAATTGACATTTTAATACAAAAAAAAGTTTCACTCACTGAAAACAAGAAAATGTTCTTGGATTGTATTGATAATTTGGGGAAATGATTCATAATTAATTTTTTATGTGTATGAATCTGCCTCATGTCAAACCCACACACAATACCACCGGTATGGCTCAAAGTGCATGTTTCTATTTTAAAATGACATTTCAGTAAAAATACACACATGGAATACTCAAATTAAAGTAAACACATTCCAATTATTTTGATACTTTAGGAAAATAGTCCTTGTTGGAGTGTCTGGACTCCTTTGATCCGGAGGGTCTTCCATGTCTCATCGGTGGTGACTTCAACTCAATTTTTGAGATTTTGGAGAAGAGAGGTGGATCAAGAATCTATATCAATGGCATGGACAATTTCTAGTCCTTCATTGCTGGTAAGGGTCTCTTGAATCTGTGCTTCAAAGGGTGAAATTTTACTTGGTGCAAAAATTAGGGAAGTGGAAGCAGGATCTAGAGTAGATTAGACAGGTGTCTCTCAAATATCCAAGGGTTAGAATCATTTGTTGGTTCCTCGGTGACTCATCTTTCCCACATTCTCTCTGATCACACACCAATTCTGGTCGAATTGAAGCTAGGGAGACATCATAGTAAAAATTTCATGTACTTGACTAGTTGGCATTGGAAGCAGGGTTTCATACAAATGATGAAGTCCTCATAGGAACAGGAGTTCTCTGGTCGAGTGTGGGCTGGGCTCTCTGGACGTCCTAGGTGTCTCAAGAAAGATATCAACTCATGGTTTCTTGAAAACACCATGGTATATAATTTTTTGGAATCATTAAAAATTGAAATTGAAGGTATGGAGGCCAAACTTCAATAGATTTGGGATGATCGTACCTTCTTGAAGATCTGTGACAAGTGTGGAATTCTAGATGATAGGTTGTTGGAGGTGTAAAGAGATTATAAACAACATTCAAGAGTTAGATGGCTGAAGGAGGGTGACTGTAACTCTGCATTTTTTCATTCATGTGTCAAAGAACATTCATCAATGAAAACAAACTTTAAGATTGAGGATGGTTCTTACTTTGTAGATATTGATATCGCTGGTCAAATGGCCTTTGATCATTTCAAGACACTCCTTGCTGAAAATATTCTCGACTTTCCTCCTGTGTCGGAGGGACAGGCAGCCTTCATGGATGGAATTGACCCCAGTGTTGGGGAAGCTGAGAATGATCTCCTCAAAAATCTTTTGGATGGGGTTGAGATCTGAGAAACTATTCCTAACATGTCCATGGATAGCGCTTCTGGCCCAGATGGCTTTCCAGCTGCTTTCTATGTGGTGGCTTGGAATTTTGTGGGGGCTCAGGTGACTGAGGCTATATAGGACTTTTTCAAGGGTGGCCTGTTAAACAGGTGTACATGCTCCTCCAGAGTGGTTTTGATTCCCAAAATCAAGGATCCATCAGCTATGGAACATTATCACCCCATATCACTGTGTAATTTTTCTTACAAGATCTTGGGAAGCTTAATTGCTAAAAGGTTTGACAAGGTCATTCCAAACATCATATCTCAGGAACAACATGGATTTTTCAAAGGCATAGGTATTCAGGGAGCAATTGGGATTGCTAAAGAACTTTTGGATGATATTAATAGAAGGGTGATTGGATCCAAAATTATTATTCAAGTAGACATGGATAAATCTTTTGATAATGTAGAGTGGATCTTCATTATTTAGATCATGAGGAAACTTGGTTTCCATGAATGGATTTGTGACCTTTGTTTCTGATGCTACTCCTCTCTGTGGCTAACTGTTTCCCTTTTGGGGAAGTGTTTAGGATTCTATAAAAGCATCTGTGGTGTGCAGAAATGGTACCCCTTGTCCCCAAATATATTCATCATGTCTCAAGAGGCTTTGTCTCGGAATTTGTTCAAAGGATTAGCTGATAGGAAGATCCTCCACTTTTATCCATGCACATCATATGGTACCTTCTCTCACCTAATGTTTGTTGATGATATTATTATATTCTTGAATGGCAGGAGGTTTTCTCTTCGAAATCTTATGAAGGTTATGACAGTTTATGGTTGTCTTATTGGTCAACGTATCAATTTTAGAAAGAGAAATGTTTTTATTTCTAATAAGTGCTCTAAAAGTAGGGCCTATTACATTCAATATACCTTGGTAATTCATCAAAAGCAGTTTCTAATTATGTATCTTGACTCCCCTATTTATTTTGATCAGGTGAAGAAACAGTTCTTTGAGAATCTTGTCGACAGGATGCTCGGTAGGATTCTTAGCTGGAAGAATAAGATTTTATCCTTTGGTAGTATTGTCTCCCTTATTAATACTATACTAGTTTCCATTATGATTCATGTCCTTTCCGTCATCACCCCCCCCCCCCAATGGAATTATTTTTTTGATGGAGAAACTTATGAATAAATTCCTTTGGGATACCAATGAAACGGGCCGTTGTCACTGGGATTCGTGGGGTCGCTTGGCGAAGCCGGTCGAGGAGGGTGGAGTGGGCCTCAGAGATTTGTCATCTTCCATGCAAGCCATGCAGGGTTGTCTCACATGGGATTTCATTGAGGTTAAATCTCTTTGGGACAAGATGGTTAAGTATAAATATGGGAAATGCTGGGAGGACTAGGACAGATGGAGACTCTCAGGCCTTGTGAAAACTTTTTTTCTCATATGGAAGTTCTCATTGAATCCTCTCATTGGGTGGTTGGGATAGGGGATATAAACTTTAGGAATTATAATTGGTTGGGGGAAAAACTATTCTTTTATGACTTCCTTGTGTGGGATTTTTTTGTCAAAGAGGCTCTCCAATTTCTCTGACTTCTGGAGTGCATCCTGAATCAGGAGCAGTTCACCTATTTTAATGAAATTGACTTCTCAGAGGAGGATGATTGTTGCTACTTTACTGTTTCATCTGCTGGATTCTTCAGTGGTCATGATTATCGAGATCTATCTCATATGGGCGGTATGCAAGACGAGTGGACCTCTAGCTTATGGTGTAAGGAAGTTCCAACGAAGATTAATTTCCGAGTTTGGAGGGTGAGAAACCAAGCTATTTATATGGATGATAACATGTAAAGGAAAGGTGTTTATCTAGACTCTAAATGTTTCTTTTTCTCGTCTCCAAAAAATGAATCAGTTCTTCACTTATTTACCTCAAGCGACTAGGCGGACAGTCTTTGGTCTGCTTTGGGCCAGTGGGGCTATTTTGATCCTTCATGTACCTCCTTACAAGATTTCATCAGCTACTGGTTTTCGAATGTGGGTTCTTGGGAATCCGAGTCCAAGGTGCATGACATCATTTTTATTATCGTTGTTTGGACACTTTGGGAGGCTCAGAACAAGGCAAGGTTAGAGAGGAGTCCTTTGATTTATTTCTTATAGATCAGACTGAAGGTTTTTTTGCATGAGTTAGGCTCTCTGATTAAGGGTGTCCTACAATCTCCTACCATTTGTAGCCTTCTCAATAGACCTGTGAATCAATCCAAATCACGTGGAAGTTGGATTTCATGGAAACCCCCATTGCGGGGTTTTAAACTCAAAGTGTATGGTTCCTTTATGAATGGCCAGATACATGGGGGTGGACTCCTATGTAATGAGAAAAGATCATTTTTGGTGGCTATTAGTGCCTGTTATAGTCCAGGGAGTTCGTTGGGCGTGGAAGTGAGAGCTTCTCTCTAGCATTGAGCTTTGCAGGAATCTTGCATTATTGGTGGTCGAGATTGAGATAGATTCAGAAACTCGGGTGTAACACCCCACCCCTACCTCATTTTCTTGAGGAGGCAGTGAGGGCTACTTGGCCTTAATCAATGTTCCCAAGGTGCCAAAGGCTGGAAGTAAATGTCGAGGGCTTCAAGATCAATTTGGGGAACAATTTTCCCTTAAGAAAAATCCAACAAAACAATCCACAAATAGTCACTACATGATTCATGTCAATTCAATTACCCAACCATGCATTCTCAAAAGACAACCAAGTTGTTCCACAACACAACTCAAAACCAATACAACCAGACATGTCCACACAATATCAGAGTACAAGTGGAAAACTAAACAACAACCTCTATGATCCATGACACCACCATAGATCCGCACCAAGCTCCAAGCTCCACGCTCCACCAAGACATCACAAAGCACCACTAAAGGAGGGAGATGCCTTACCTTTTCCCACGTCATGGTGCACAACATCTGCAAAGACACCACAGTGCCAAAGCAGGGGGTGAGTACTAAAACCCAGTAGGATTTCCCCAAATGACTTCCCTACACACTCCAATAGGATAAAACCGTTAGCACATTTATATAAAATAGTTTATATAAAATAATCACAAGTGAAACCATTACCATAATCCAATCATGCTCTTACCAAGCCATCACACCCAACCCAAGCAATCAAGGGAAATCCAACCGACAAGCCACAACCATTCCAACATTTACCCATTAGCAAAACAATTCCATCTTACAAAGCAGTACACAACAAAACAATCATAATGGTGGAGCTTCCGTCCAACCTATTTCATCCATTTACAACTAGTGGTTCTTCCCGTCCACTTATTATTGATGGTGGCCCTTCCGTCCACTATCCATCCCCCTTTATTATAGTGGTACTTCCCACCCACTTCCACACAACAATTAAACCAATCACAACCAAGCATATAATCCATCACGGTCACAACAACATCATGTAATCAATGAATTCCATTACATGTCAATTAACTTCAATAAATCACCCATTTATTGAAAACCATTTTTCATGCCAAACCCTATTTCAATAAAACAACATTTTTATTGAAAACCATTTCCATCAATAATTTTCACAAATAAACCATAGCATCCCATTTTAAAATCTCCATTTTAAAATCCACAATAAAAGCATTTCACCACAAAACCCTCTTTTTCCAAAAAATACCCAAAACATCACCCAAGGGATTTTCTACCAATTTCGCACATCAAAACACCATTAATTTCAAGCACAACAAATTAATTGTAACAAGTAACCACTAGTTATAACCAAGTGGAGTCGAGAGAGAAGCCACCTACCTTTAGGGTTCCTGAGAAATCAGCCTGCAAACCACCGCACCTCCAAACCGGCGAATGCACCACCGAAACCTCTCTAGATCACCTTCCCTAACCATCAAAAGCCTTAAAAATTAACATATAAGGTAACCCCAACCCTATATCTACACACAATAAGTGTAGATCTAGAAAACCAATAAGGAGAGGGGTGTAGATCTAGAGGAAACCACAAGGAAACCAAGAGGAGAGACTTACCCGGGAGAAACCACCTTCAATCCGCCTTGAAACCCCTTTGAAACGCTTCCAAAATGAGTGGGAGAGCACCCTTAACCCCTGAGAACCCAAAAACCTGAGTGAGCCACGAGTGGGAGGAAGATTGGAGTGAAATGAGGCAATCCCGAGTGAGCCCAGAACTTATAACCCTAACTTTAAGTGGCCGCATGGTTAACCCGCATGGTTTGGCAAACCGTACGCTAACCGTGTGCACGCCACTGCCTCGAGAGCCAGGGTCCGCACGGTTTCCTTGCACTATTTAAAAAACCGTGCATAGGCCGTGCGAGGCCTACTGTCTTGAGAAAAAGGGTTTGCACAGCTTCCTGGGGAACCCGCATGGTTTCCACTAACCTTGCTCAAACCATTCACCCCTTTAAAAGCCTCCAAAATCATCCAAAACCATTCCAAACTCTCCCAAAATATTCCCAAATCATCCCATGCACTTAAAACACATAAAAAAGGCCACATACCTCAAACCGGGGGTGCTACATTCTCCCCACCATTGGACTTTCCATCCTCAGAAAGTAGTAAACCCGCCCTTTGCTGAAAGAGCTCGAGCCACTGCTCGATCATCTCTTTCTCCCACTCCTAAGTCTCCTCTTGAATCTGACCATGTTTCCAAAAAACACGAACTAAACCGATTCTTTTACCACACAAGACTTTATCTTGCCTATCCACAGCCTGCACTGGCACGTGCACCAATGAAGAATCTGTTTCTAGCTCAACATGATCCCATCGAGTCACATGGTCACGATCCAGCTGATACTTTTTCAACTACGAGACGTGAAACACATTGCGCACCGCACTAAACCGTGGTGGAAAATCCAAACGATAAGCCACCTCACCAACCCGCTAAAGAACCTCAAAAGGTCCAATATACCTCGGATATAGCTTTACCTACTTCCCAAACCGACGATGTCCCAACCTATGAGAGATCCTCAAGAACACATGATCACTCACCTAGAATGACAATGGTCGTCAATGATGATCCACATACGATTTATGACAACTCTGAGCCGTCTCCATTCTCTTCCAGATCAACTTGATCTTCTCCATAGTCTCCTAGACAAGACTCAGTCCAACCATCGAAGACTCACCTGTTTCCACCCAACATAGTGTAGAACGACATGGCCACCCATACAATGCTTCAAACGGAGCCATCTGTATGGATTCCTGATAACTATTATTGTACGAGAAATCAACCAAGGACAATTGCTCCTCCCATGAGCCACCAAAATCCATGACATAAGCCCGCAACATATCCTCCAGAGTTTGTATCATCCTCTCGGATTGACCATCCGTCAGAGGGTGATACGCCGTACTCATCGTCAACTGTGTTCCAAGGGCTTGCTGTAAGGATTTCCAGAAACGAGATATAAACCTCGGATCTCTATCTGATACAATCGAAACTGGAACACCATGCCTCTTTACCACCTCCCAGATATAGATTTTGGATAGATCCTCCACCATATGAGATTCACAAATTGGGATGAAATGGGCCGACTTCGTTAGTCGATCCACTATCACCCAAATGGTATCGTGCTTCTTGACCGTTCTTGGGAGACCTGTGAAAAAATCCATTGTTATCTGCTCCCACTTCCAAATAGGGATTGGTAAAGACTGCAACATTCCTACTGGCCTCTGATGCTCTGTCTTGACCTGCTGACAAGTCAAGAATATCGAAACAAACTCAGCCACACTTCTTTTCATACCAGCCCACCAGAACTGCGCTTTCAGTTATTTATACATTTTCTGAATTCCAGGATGAACAGCCCACCTGGAATGATGATATGCCCTGAGAAGATCCTCCTGACAAGCAACTGGTACAACCATCCGATTCTGAAGACACAAAACTGAATCTTCATTCAGTTTCCAACCCTCAATGGTCTCCCCACCATTGAGTCTCGACCCCATGGTCACACACTCAGAATCGGATATCTGGGCCTCTCTAACCAGGACAACCAAGTTAGGAATCAAAAAAACCGGAAAGAAGACCTCTCTATTGCCCTGGTCCTCACATTCCAACCTCATATCAGCTATAACTGACATCAACTACCACTGGTCTGATGCCTGTTTCACCACCTGAGCATATGATTTTCTACTTAATGCATCCACCACCGAATTTCCCTTACCCGATGTGTACATAAAGTCAAAATCAAACATCTGAAGATATTACATCCATCTCCTTTGCCTCAAGTTCAAATATCTTTGTGAGAAAATGTGTTTCAAGCTCTTATGATATGTATATACCATGAATTTCTCACCGAAGAGATAATGACGCCACACTTTCAAAGCATGGACCACTGCTTCCAACTCCAAATCATGAGTTGGGTAGTTCTTCTCATTCACTCTCTACTGTCGTGAGCCATATGCAACCACATGATTCCCTTGCATGAGAACGCACCCCAACCCTGATCCCGATGCATCGTAATACACCATGTACCCTTTTCCTAATTCTGAAAAAACCAAGATTGGTGCTGATGTAAGACGACCCTTTAGCTCTTTGAAACACTGTTGAAAATATTCATTCCACTGAAATGGAACATTCTTTCTTTTAAAAGCTGTCATTGGCGAAGCCAAACGTGAAAAATCATGAACAAAATTCCGATCATACCCAGCTAGACCAAGAAAACTCCATATATCAAACACATTCTTTGGCGGTTTCCACGAGACAACAGCCTCTATCTTTTCTGGATCCACTGAAACACCCCTTTTAGAAATCACATGGCCAAGAAAACAAACTTCTTGTATCCAAAAGTCACACTTTGAAAATTTGGAAAACAACCGATGATCCCTCAAGATCCCCAGCACTGTCACCAAGTGCTGCTCATGCTCCAGCCTTGTCTTTGAATACACCAGAATATCATCAACAAACACCACCACGAATGAATCCAAATATCTCTGAAATATCCAATTCATCAATGCTATAAACATTTTTGGCGCATTCGTTAGACCAAAGGGAATAACCACATATTCATAATGGCCATATCTACTTATGAAAGCTGTTTTAGAAATATCCTCCTTCCTCACCCACAATTGATGATATCCCGACCTCAGGTCGATCTTGGAGAACCACAGGGCTCCCCTCAACTGGTTGAACAAATCATTAATTCGTGGAAGTGGATATATATTTTTTATCGTAACTTGGTTAAGTCTACGATAATCAACACATAGCCTCAAGGTTCCATCCGCCTTTTTCACAAACAACATCGGCGCTGCCCACGGAGACGTGATAGGCCGGATAAACCCTTTTCTTTATAACTCTTCCAACTGAATTTTCAATTCCCGCAATTTAGCTGGTGCCATCTGATAAGACGGAAGTGAGATAGGACTGGTCCCCGGAAGGAGATCAATCGTAAACTCCACTTCTCTTACGGGAGGTAACCCATAGAATTCATCAGGAAAAACATCCATGAACTGATCCACCACTGCCGGAGGAACACTCTTCTCAACACCCTCTACCGATTCTAATGACAAAACCGCTAACTGATACAATAACGTACCCACTTCTGGTGCCAACAAACTCATTGCACCCAGCCTTTCATGATTCTCTCCTCTAAAGAGATGTATAATGCCATTGTGTGTCGTAAAATCCATTGTCCACGCATCACAGTCGATGTGGGCCTTAAAATCCACCAGCCAATCCATTCCCAGGATTACATCATAACCATTCATCTCAAGCATTGATAAGTCCCACACTATCTCAACCTCGCCCACAATGATACAATATTCTCTACACAAGAAATCTCGAAACTCTCTTCGACCCAGAGGAGTTTGAAGTTTCAAAACCGAGGACATCATTTCTACCCTTAAACCCAACAAATCAACCA
Organism: Viscum album; assembly: GCA_963277665.1. NCBI lineage: Eukaryota > Viridiplantae > Streptophyta > Magnoliopsida > Santalales > Viscaceae > Viscum > Viscum album. Next base: position 373,872,297 of record OY728142.1, on the reverse strand, counting down.
TACGTGCAGTAATAAAAGAGTATGAAGCACCCATATCAAACAGCACTTGCATCAAGGTAGAATTTAAAAGAATAGTACCTCACACCGTGGATGGTCCCGACTGATCATCCACCACAACCTGATCAACTCCAAACACATTTTTTCTTTCCACACTCTGTTCTTTATTTCCCTGTTGAGGTGTCGTGGTGTTCTGAGAATCACCATGACCATCTTTACCCTGCTGCTGAGGGGTATGCTACTATCCTCATCCCATCGAAGCATATGACGTTTGCGATCCCTGAGGAGTGTCACGCACACCTGACCTTGGAGCACTCCAAAAATAACGCTGTAGATGCCCCATCTGCTTACAATTATGACATGCTCGAGGTTGTGTCATATAATCCCGCTTGATGTAGCTCATCGAACCACACTGAAAACATCTTAGCTTTCTCTGGGGATTCAGAGGAAGATTTACTGATCCTGCCATCAGATTATATACCATATTCCCACCCTGGGAATAAGTGTCCCTCTTCCACTTGAACCCAGCGTTAGAGTTCCCACTATTCTCCATGGGTACCACATTGCTTCCCCCACCCGGAGCGCCCAACAGATCCCGCTCAGCCACTGAGGCTCTATTCACCATCTCCATGTAATCATATATACATAGCACCGCTATCTTTGAACGGATTTCTTGCCTTAACCCTACTTCAAATATCCTTGCCTTCAATGATGTGCTACCCGCCACCTTGGGTGAAAACCACACTAAGTTCATGAACTTAACTGCATACTCGGTCACAGACATAAGATCTTTCTTCAAACTTAATAAATCAGTCATACGCTGAATTCTGAACGTATGTGGGTAGAATTGTTTGTTTAACAATTCCTCAAAGCCTTCCCACGTCATACCCCGGTCCGTCCCAGCTTGTACTACCAACTCCCACCACTGAAGGGCAAGATCTTCCAACATATATGTAGCCAACTTCACTTTCAAATCTACCGGCGTTCCCAAGAACTCAAAGATCTTGTTCATTCTATTCAAACATGCTTCTGCCCTTTCCGGATCTGAATCGCCCCTGAAGATGGGTGGATTCTGCTTTTGAAACTGAACTGAATGATCCACATGCATTGGTTCATCCACTCTATTCCCACTTCCCACAGCTTGGAAAGATTGCATTATACTTTGCACTAGTTGTTGGTTCACCTGAGGCTCAAGTGCAACCACATTCCCAAAAACCTCATCCGGTTGGTCTCTAAGACGCCTACCCGGTGCCATTTCTATAAACAAGAAACAAACAACCATGAGTCTCACTTTTGTAGACATCACAAAATCCCATTTCAAATCACATTTCACAACATTATCACAACAAGGCTTTCCACCAGTTCACATTTTTACTCATGTGCCATGTTTCACCATTTTGAAAACTAAACCATTTTCAAAATACCAATTTATTCACATTACAATTTCACATATTCTTATCACATCATAAATCATTATACCCCAATGAAATATGCATCCTAGAGGGAAGTCATTTCTGCCATGCATGTCATGCTCATCTCATTGGCTACACCCATGACAATGAGATATCCAATGCCTATAAGTGTCTCCAAAACACTTATGTACCCAACTCCCTGGTGACTTGAATTTCAGCATAAAAGGGTTAGATACATCCTTTTATGCTATAAATTCCAAGTTTCGACAATCCTACACCTTGCTATCATCCTGACTCAAGGAATGTAACAGAACGAATGTCAACACCAAATCCGAGAATCAACTCCAAAGGACCGAACAAACTGATACCACTTGTAACACCCCACCCCTACCTCATTGGCTTGAGGAGGCGGTGAGGGATACTTGGATTTAAGAGATGTTCCCAAGGCACCAAAGGCTGGAAATAAATGCCGAGGGCTTCAAGATCAAGTTAGGGAACGATTTTCCCTTAAGAAAAAACCAACCAAACAATCCACAAATAGACACTACATGATGCATGTCAATTCAATTACCCAACCATGCATTCCCAAAAGACAACCAAGTTGTTCGACGACACAACTCAAAACCAATACAACCAGACATGTCCACACAATATCAGAGTACAAGCGGAAAACTAAACAACAACTACTACGATCCATGACACCACCACAGCTCCACACCAATCTCTAAGCTCCACGCTCCACCAAGACATCACAAAGCACCACTAAAGGAGGGAGATGCCTTACCTTTTCCCACATCATGGTACACAACATCTGCAAAGACACCACAGTTCCAAAGAAGGGGGTGAGTACTAAAACTCAGTAGTATTTCCCCAAATGACTTCCCTACACATTCCACTAGGATAAAACTGTTAGCACATTTATATAAAACAGTTTATATAAAATAATCACAAGTGCAACCATTACCATAAGCCAATCATGCTCTTACCAATCCATCACACCCAACCCAAGCAATCAAGTTAAATCCAACTGACAAGCCAAAACCATTCCAACATTTACCCATTAGCACAACAATTCCATTTTGAAAATTAGTACACAACAAAACAATCATAATGGTGGATCTTCCGTCCAACCCATTTCATCCATTTACAACTAGTGGCTCTTCCCGTCCACTTATCATTGATGGTGGCCCTTACGTCCACTATCCATCCCCCTTTATTATAGTGGTACTTCCTGCCCACTTCCATACAACAATTCAACCAATCACAATCAAGCATATAATCCATCACGGTCACAACAACATCATGTAATCAACCAATTCCATTACATGTCAATTCACTTCAATAAATCACCCATGCCAAAACCTATTTCAATAAAACAAAATTTTTATTGAAAACCATTTCCATCAATAATTTTCACAAATTAATCATATCATCCCATTTTAAAATATTCATTTTAAAATCCACAATAAAATCATTTCATCACAAAACCCTCTTTTTCCAAAAATCCCCAAAACATCACCCAAGGGATTTTCCACCAATTTCGCACATCAAAACACAATTAATTTCAAGAAAAAAAAATTAATTTTAATAAGGAACCACTAGTTCTAACCAAGTGGAGTTGAGAGAGAATCCACCTACCTTTAGGGTTCCCGAGAAATCGACCCGCAAACCACCGCACCTCCAAACCGGAAAACGCACCACCGAAACCTCTCTAGATAACCTTTCCTAACCATCACAAGCCTTAAAAATTAACATCCAAGGCAACCCAAACCCTATATCTACACACAATAAGTGTAGATCTAGAAAACCAAGAAGTAGAGGGATGTAGATCTAGAGGAAAACACAAGGAAACCAAGAGGAGAGACTTACCCGGGAGAAACTACCTTCAATCTGACTTGAAACCCCTTTGAAACGCTTCCAAAACAAGTGTGAGAGAACCCTTAACCCATAAGAACCCAAAAACCCGAGTGATCCACAAGTGGGAGGAAGATTGGAGTGAAATGAGTCAATCGTGAGTGATCCCGGAACTTATAACCCTAACTTTAAGTGGCTGCACGGTTAGCCCACACGGTTTGGCAAACAGTGCGCTAACTGTTTGCACGCCACTACCTCGAGATCCAGGGTCCACACGGTTTCCTCACACAGTTTGGTAAACCGTGCATAGGTCGTGCGAGGCCTACTGTCTCGAGAACAAGGTTCTACACGGTTTCCTGGGGAACCCTCACGATTTCCACTAACCGTGCTCAAATCGTGAACCCATTTAAAAGCCTCCAAACTCATCCAAAACCATTCCAAACTCTCCCAAACTCTTCCCAACTCATCCCATGCACTTTAAACACATAAAAATGCATAAAAAAGTCCACATACCTCAAACTGGGGGGTGCTATATCTGGTCTAGGCTCTGCAAGGTAAAGCGATTCCACCATGGCATTTGACTTATTTGATCCAGAGGTGTCTTTTGGAGATCATCCAAGGTTGTGTGGTTCATCACATCAAAATGGAGTCCAACTTTTCAGTAGATTCCCTTTCTTAGGGGTGAATTTCTCTGAGTTAGATGATCATTTACTCAAGTTTGAGATCATTACCTATTGATTGTAATAATTTTTTCCAAGGGGATTCCCTTGGAATTCACCATTTTAGACCACCCTATATTTGGTTGGTTTTGGGGGTTTTTTCCCTTTATGCTTTAGATATAATAATATAAATCAATTTTCAGTTAGTAAAAGCACTGATAAAATCAAAATTTATTAGTGCTTTTATTTGTGCTGATAAATCTACCCTTTATCAGTGCTTTTTTAGCACTGATAAAAGTCATGAACTTTTAATCGTGTTAAAGTCATCAACGTTTTTCTAGCACTATTAAAATAATGTTTTGTAGTAGTGTAAGGACACCCATGGGGTGTGCCATATGAATTACCCTCACCTTTCCATTATTAAATCACTCATGGGGTGAGTCGGTGCTTTCCTAGTTAGAGGAAGCCTATTAATAAATGAATTGAACTGAAAATAGGATATGGTTTTCCTCCTTTTCATGTTGATTATTTTGATTGAATGGTGTATATAGAACTTTAATTGCTTGAATTTATTATTTAGAAATTGTATAAATGAGTGGGTAAACTCATGAAATGTGATTGATTTTGAATTGATATATGAGTGGGTAAACTCATGGTATAAAATGGTAATTGAATTGAATGTTGAATGATTACATAGGATTCCATGAGTGTGCTACACCATGGGTTATAGAAATGATAGTGGATGACTTGTACCTGTAATTTTACTTGTATCTTGATTCTATGGGATTCATTGGGCCTTATTTCCCCTTGGATCCATTTTTTTGGGATTTTAGTGGACATGTTCTGTTGACATTCTCCTTGGACCCCAATTCAATACTAACCAAGTTTCCATTGAGATGCTCCTGGTACTCGACAAGGATGAATTCGTCCATTATACCTTAGATCCAGCCCTAAGGGGTCTGATATTTCTGTTCATATGGTATGGTCATGGTAAAAGTGACATGATTGATTATATGGATTGGTCGTGGTATATGTTTTTGGGACCACTTTGTGTATAAGGTTGTATTTTTTGTCAATAGTTGTAAATGAAGATCAAAATGAAGTAGATCAAGAATTACTCCAATGAAATGGAATGGAGGAATGGAAATTCAGATGATTGTTGTACTAATCATAAGTTCAGAGAACATGTGTCAAAGGTAACACATTGTTTACAACAGTGAAGAATGGTGAGGTATAATCCATCTAACGATGATTAAAGAAGAATGGGGATTTTATGAAGACCATGCAATTCTTGATGATTTCATGAGAACCATGAAAGAGACTTCTTGAAGAATATAATCATATGATTTGCATGAAGTAGATAATGAAGGTTGAAGAAGAAGAAAAAGTGCAAGGGATTGGAATTCTGAGATGGCCATGCACTTCACATGGTATCAAAATATGATGATTCTAAAGCTGGTCTATCAAAGGATATATATCACGATAGTGGAATTTTTTATGAAAGAAGAAGAATTGCTAAAGAAGGAAAATCATAGAAAAGAAGTTTTTTTGAGGTGATTGTGCTTGTTGACAAAGCAAAGAACAACACACAAATTTGTTGAAAAAGGGGATTTCATAGTGTAATGTCGAGTTCAAGGGCTGTGGTTAATGATCCATGTTTGATTCAAGAACATCGATAAAGGAATGGATAATCTGGAGGCGGTACAAAAAGAGTAGATACAAGGTGTTTCCGTTTTCCGATGTTTGCCAAATTTTTGGGCCTGAAAATTGACAAATGAAGAAAATTGGTTTTTAGAAAAGGTACTTGCACGCCATTGAATTGAAGGAGAGGAAACTGGCATGAAATATGTTTTTCAAGATCAGAACATCAAAATATGGCAAAGGGATAAGGGTCGTGCAAGTTTTGGGTTTGGTCGCGCAAGTGACTAGCGCGTCAAAAGGGACTTGCGCGCCGATTACTTGGAGGCTTGGGAACTTGCGCACCTATTGTTTTTCAAGATCAGAACTTCAAAATATGGCAAAGGAAATAGGGTCTCACAAGTATTGGTTTGGCCGTGCAAGTGAGTAGTGCGAAAGAGGCTTGGGCGGTTGGAGTTGTGTGCCAGAACATGCGCGACAAGGGGAGACTTGCGCGCCGTCGTGCAGGGTGTCCAAATGCCTATAAATACAGGATGACCCCTCCTCATTCTACACGAGCTCAACACTTAGAGAAAATCAGAGCTCCCGTCGCACAGGTGTGCTGGTCACGGAAGTGGTGTGTAGGTTGCGCAAGTATAAGTTACGCGACAGCTGTTTGTTGCGCGTCCAGGGTGTTTTGGGTGAGAAAGGGATTGGGTCGCACAGGTTTGGAGTTGGGGAAGGAAGAGTCGCGCAGGTGGTTTGGTGACACATGTGCGCCAGTTTGGACTTGCGTGTCATCTTGAAACTTGCACGCTAGGCTTGGAGAAGCGCGTCTGGTGTAGTTGATGCACGCCGTCCTTTTTGGAGCTGCACAAAGCCGGAAGATTGCCTGATACCTTCGGTGCAAAGTGATATTAAAGAGGAAATCTAAATGATACATGCATGATCTCATGCATACATGGAGAAATGATTCTGACAATTCCAAGTAATCTGAGCTTCATTAATTGAGAAATCACATAAGTGGTTGTGATTCAGGAAAACAAAGACAAGAGGGTGTAGTGCATTCAGTAATTACACTAAAGAAGAAGGATTGAACTGAAAAGAGCATCAACTCTGAACCCCGATGCAAGAAAATTCTCATGCTGAACAGGAGACAAAGAACTTCATGTATATCTGTTGAAGATACCTTCACGTCTATAAACTGAGTGGGACTTCACCGAAGGCAGTGAGCTAGGGGGAGTCAACGGGAGTGACCCGAGGGACGCAATGAGCTATCCCTGAACTTTTGTAAAGGCATTGATCCTGGGATAGAGTGACTGTTCCCAAACCTTTGTAATCCACAGCTAGTGAATATTAGTGGAATTTGGTATGACCGGCAACTTTTCGACGTATGCTCCTTGGATGTAGCCCTTAGTGGTGAACCAAGTAAAAATTTTTGTGTCACCTCTTTGCATGTGAATGTTTCATTACTGATCATATCCATCATATAGGTTTAACTAGTTACTACCAATGTGGGAATGAGATCCTTGTTTTTAAAAGAAAAAGTTGGCACCCTGATTCACCCCTCCCCTCTCAGGGTGTCCTGTGGTCCTACAAGTGGTATCAGAGGGAGGTTCACGTATGTTGGATACTCTACAGTAATTCTATTTAGAAGAGGATTTGAGTTTTCTTCCTAAAGTCAACAATGAAGTGCAGTCTTGATGAAGATTCAGTCATTTCTGAGTAGAATCCTACATCCATCAAGACCATGAAAAACAGAAAAAAGAAAGAGAAGAAGCAGTTGAAGAAGTCCCTCATATCCAAAGAAGATGCGGTGTCTAGTTCTCCATTCCCTTCTAATAATGAATAAATATCAGGCTTGGAAAGTATCGAGCAGGTGGATCAGGTTCCTAACATAGGAAAGGAAGACACTTTTATCCCAAGTGATTAGGAGAAATTAATAAGCTATCTGTGTGATATTCCTGAATCAAGAGTTGCTCCTATTTTTAGAATATTTCAATGCATGCAGGCTGAGATCAATCGATTGGAAAGAGAAGCTGATAATTTGTAAAGGGGCTTGGAAGGAAAAATTCTTGAATGCTTAAATCTCACCAAACAGATTAAAGTCTTTGAAGAAATAGAGGGAGTCAATAAGACTCTAAAATAAAATATCATGCGCTTGAAGCTGAGATGAAGAAGTGCACTGAAGTCAAGAGTTTTTGTTTGGAAGAAACTTCCAAGAGATTCAAGGAACTTGACTCTTTGTTAAAAAACAAAGTTAAGATGCATGAAGATGAAGTTGAAAGATTGAAGAAGACTTGTGAAGGGAAGATGATTATGATTGAAGATCAGAAGATCATCCTCAATATTGAAAGTCAAAAATTGGAAGCCCAACTGAAAAATCTTGAGAAGACACGTATTGAAACTTCACAAAAGAATGAAATAGAATCAGTTGCTGTTGGTGCTCAATGATCACTAGAGGATACTAAAGTTGAAATACCTTCAACATGTGATAAGAAGATTATGACAACTCTTGATTATCCATATCAAGAAACAATATATGTTGTTATTCAATGAACACTGGAGGATTCTAAAGCCAAAAGATCTCCAGCATGTGATAAGAAGATCATGACTTCACTCATTGATCTATCACAAGCAACTGAGAAAGTGAAGGTACCATCCAAACCATCTTGTACTCATGTTTCTAAATACATTCCCACAATCAGTGCAGGCTAGAAGAAAAATTCTAAACAAGTATGGATGAGGAAATGTGAGGAGAAGAAATCTACCACCATGGCTAGGGTGGATATGAAGAAAAAATTGGAAGATGGTTCCCTAGATAAAGAAAAATGCATTAGGAAGAAGGCCCAACAACCTAATACAGAAGAAACAAAGAAGAAACAATTTGTGGTTCAATGTTGGTGCTGAAACAGATTTGGGCATTGTGCACTAGATTGTTGGTACAATCCCTTTAATGAAAAAGCACCAAGAAAGCTTGTATAAAAGGTAAGAAATCCAGAGAAGAAGAAGCAACATCTGTAGGTCCAGAAGCATCTGTTTACATCAAACAGCTTTGGAATTCTTGATAACATCTATGATGTATGCAATGGCAGTGGTCACAAGGTAATCACATGTCCATCTCAACATGCTTTCACTATTGATAAGAAAATAAGACCTCCGATTTCGTCTAAGTATGAAGCAAGTACCTTGGGAAGAAATTAGAAGAATAGTGTGAACACACATTTCCCCAAGAAGATATCAAGTAGGGAAGCTGAGAAGACCCAGGATTTTAGATCCATGAAATTGAAGGTTTATTCATCCAAAAGAAAAACTAAGTGGGATGAAACTCAGATGAACCCATGTGGAAGATCCAAACCAGCTGCAATAGTTCCAAATGACATATTGGTCATCTGGACATAAGATTTGAAAAGAATGAGGAAACTTGAAGATGAAAAGTCCAAGGCTGGTGAGAAAGGAAAAGAAGAACTTTCACATGATGAAGACAGAGTGAAGGAGAGATTGCAAACCAAGAGAAACACACGTATCAAAGAAGTTTTGTGTGAGAGATGTATGAGATCTGGTCACACTGCAAAAGGTTGTCTAACCTTAATAGTAGAGCAAGAAGCAGTCCTTAAGAGGAGTAAGAATGTATCATATATGATGGTTATTAAGCAGAACAATTATCCACACAAAGAAGAAGAGAATGTGAAGAGATCCATGCCACATCAACACATATCAGAACATATGTTCAAATGTGTAGGCGTGAAGATTGGAGTAAACAGAGGAACTTTGTTGAGAAAAGAACATCAACCATGTAGTTCATATTGATGAATCAAGGAGGAACCACTTTATTCCCTTAATCATTTGTGTATTGTATTTGTGCTAATAATGTAGGTAATTGAAGGTGAAGCATGCTCTCAGGGGGAGAACCTGAGAAGTAGTGAATGCTGTCAACTCTTGATAGCTAATCTAAATAAGTTTCCATCCTTGGAAGATTCTTTAATTGATATTCAAAGATTAAGATGATGAAGGATCACTCTTGATAAAGATGATAAGGAGTGTTTCCCTTGAGGGGGAGAAAAATGAAGAATATTACAAAATCATTGTTTCAATTAGTATCAACTCCATCTGAACAAAGATCATTCTACAAAGGGGGAGTAACTAAATTGATCAGTGACATAAGAAGAATGGAAGTTACCCAAGGCCACTTATCCTTCCAATTACACTTGAATGTTTTTGATCTGTTATCTGATGTGAGTGCAGGAGTTTCCGGTTGATTATTCTCTATCACATTTGATTTATTTAACCCAAAATGAAAGTGGAAAACCCTTGAAGACAAAGTACAATAGTTCTCATCTCATGTGGTATCATGATCTGTGAATAATGGACAGCCTTGTTGTCTAAATCAAATCCTCTTGTTTTCTACATCAAGCATTGCTCAAGTAGACTTAGAGTGAAAAGATTAATGAAACATTTCTTAAGTATAGATTGATACCCTCCCTAACATGAGCTTTGTATTTCTTGTCAATAAGGGGGGGAGAAAGTGAAATGAAAGTTTGAAAAGAAAAGTTGATTGAAGAGAATATTCTCATTTTGACATTGACGAATTCATTTCAGAAGATATTAAGGTATTGACAATAAAATACAAAGGGGGAGATTTTTGGGACCACTTTGTGTATAAGGTTGTTTTTTTTGTCAATAGTTGTCAATGAAGATAAAAATGAAGGAGATCAAGAAGTACTCCAATGAAATGGAATGGAGGAATGTAAATTCAGATGATTGTTGTACTAATCATAAGTTCAGAGAACATGTGTCAAATGTGACACATTGTTTACAATAGTGAATAATGGTGAGGTATAATCCATATTAAGATGATTAAAGAAGAATGGGGATTTGATGAAGACCATGCAATTCTTCATGATTTCATGAGAACCATGCAAGAGACTTCTTGAAGAATATAATCATATGATTTGCATGAAGTAGATAATGATGGTTGAAGAAGAAGACAAAGTGAAAGGGGTTGGAATTCTGAGATGGCCATGCACTTCACATGGTATCAAAATATGATGATGCTAAAGCTGATCTATCAAAGGATGTATATCACGATAGTGGAATTTTTGATGAAAGAAGAAGAGTTGTTGAAGAAGTCAAATCATATAAAAGAGGTTTTTTTGAGGTGATTGTTCTTGTTGAAAAAGAAAACAATGACATGAAAATTTGTTGGCAAATGGGATTTCATGGTGGAATATCGAGTTCAAGGGTTGTGGTTAACGATCCATCTTTGATTCAAGAATGTTGAAAAATTAATGGATGATCTAGAGGTGGTACAAAAAGAGCAGATACAAGGTGTCGCTGTTTTCCAGTGTTTGCCAAATTTTTGGGCCTGAAAATTGACAAATGAAGAAAAGTGTTTTTTGGAAAAGGGAATTGTACATCGTTGAATTGAAGGAGATAAAACTTGTGTTCCATATGTTTTTCAAGATCAGAACATCAAAATATGGAAAAGGGATAAGGGTCGCGCAAGTTTTGGGTTTGGTCGCGCAAGTGGCTAGCGCAACAAAATGGATTTGCGCGCTGATTACTTGGAGGCTTGGGAACTTGCGTGCATGTTGTTTTTCAAGATCAAAACTTCAAAATATGGAAAATTAAATAGGGTCACACAAGTATTGGTTTGGTTGTGCAAGTGAGTAGCGCAACAGAGGCTTGGTCGGTTGGAGTTGCGCGCCAGAACTTTTACGCCGAGGGGAGACTTGCGCGTTGTCACGCGGGGTGTCCAAATGCCTATAAATACAGGTCGAACCATCCTCATTCTTCATGATCTCAAAACTTAGAGAAAATTAGAGATCCCATCGTGCAGGTGTGCTGGTCACGCAAGTGGTGTGTAGGTCACGCAAGTATAAGTTGTGTGACAGCTGTTTGTTTCACGTCTAGGGTGTTTTGGGCGAGAAAGGGAATGGGTCGCACAGGTTTGGAGTTGGGGAAGGAAAAGCCGTGCTGGTGGTTTGGTGACACTTGCGCACCAGTTTGGACTTGCGCATCGAGGCTTGCACGCCATCTTGAAACTTGTGCACTAGGATTGGATAAGCGCGCCTGGTGTAGTTGATGCACGCCGGCCTTTTTGGAGTTACACAAAGCCGGAAGATTTCCTGATACCTTCGGTGCAAAGTGAGATTAAAGAGGAAATCTAAATGATACATGCATGATCTCATGCATACATGGAGAACTGATTCTGAAAATTCCAAGTAAGCTGATCTTCATTTATTGAGCAATCACATAAGTGGATGTGATTCAGGAAAACAAAGACAAGAGGGTCTAGTGCATTCAGTCATTGCACTAAAGAAGAAGGATTGAACTGAAAAGGGCATCAACTCTAAACCCTGATGCAAGAAAAGCTTGTACTGAATAGGAGACAAAGAACTTCATGTCTATCTATTGAAGAGACCTTCACATCTATAAACTGGGTGGGACTTCACTGAAGGTAGTGAGATAAGGGGAGTCAACGGGAGTGACCCGAGGGACGTAGTGAGCTATCCCTGAACTTTTGTAAAGGCAGTGATCCTGGGACAAAGTGACTGTTCCCGAACCTTTGTAATCCACAGCTAGTGAAGATTAGTGGAATTTGGTACGACCAGCAACTTGTCAGCGTATGCTCCTTAGACGTAGCCCTTAGTGGTGAACCAAGTAAAAATAGTCGTGTCACCTCTTTGCATGTGAATGTTTCATTACTGATCATATCCATCATACAGGTTTAACTAGTTCCTACCAATGTGGGAACAAGATCCTTGTTTTTAAAAGAAAAATTTGACACCTTGATTCACCCCTCCCCTCTCAGGGTGTCCCGGGGTCCTACATATGTGACACTTCTGGTTATACATTGTAGAAACGGTTGATTTGATTTACAGATTATATGGAAAGGATGTGGGTGATAATATATATTGTGTATACGGTGAGGTCATGGTGTTTACTTCCTTGTGCTTATTTCTACCTTGTTAGAGGAGCCTTCCCCATGTTTGAAGGGATATTTTTTGGGTTATATAGTATCACTTGTTTGTAGTATACATGTCATGGGAACTTTACATTTATTGTTACTTAATTGTGATATAAATTTCACTCCGCTTTAGCTTATATTGCATAGAAAAGATCTGTTATAGACACTTTGGGTGGTGACCTACTGGGATTGTATCTCACACAATGTTTGGGATGTCCTTGGTTACCCTTACAGACTTTATGTATGCAGGTAGGGATAGGGGAAAGCACCCACAGTTCGATGCTTGACTTTCTTCCATGCTTTGGAGCAGGGGATCATAGGACAAAGCCAAGGATCGTGATGCTATCAGGAGATAGTTATTTTTTGTCTTTTTTATTTTTTGATACATGTATTGTACTGATTACATGTATACCTATTTTGGATTCTTTGTAGACACATGACATGATCATTATTGTATATGATATTACTTTTATAATTTGTTGTATATATATATCATATAGAAATTTATCTATTGTCTAATTGATTTAATATTTCCTCTATTTATCTGTATGATTGTTACTGTTATGTTACACTCTGACAATAGGGCATAGTCTCCCCATAGACACAACCTAGTCTCTTGCTGCTAGTCGGCAGCCTTTGGTATTTGGGGAGATGCGCTTGAGGTCATGTGACCAACTGGGTTCGGGGAACCGTTTAGTGGTATCCGAGTCTGGGATGTTATAGAATGTGTAAAGAAAAAAATACAAAGAGTCTCCAAATAAATAATTAAAAGAAAGTCCTAAGGCAATGACATAGTAACGCCTCCAAAGTCTGACCTAGTAATTTCTATCATGGTCTATGAATTCCTCCTAGTAATGTAAAAAAATTGAATATATATTGGGTGAGAATAACATGTATAATCAATAGGATCATGCCCAAAGTCTCTCATGCACATGTGAAAAGAGCATATTAATTCACCTGTGAGAGAATAGCAGAACTAACAACACCAAATAATGTTAACTAACCAATACCATCCTCTCTATGGCATGCTCACCAAATCATGCATCCAAGAATAATTACATAATAAGAAGTATTTTGATAAAAATTGTATGTTGTACCACTTTCTCGTTGATTTTCCACTCTCACACCCCAACATCATACGTCCTAAAACTCCCATCCCTTTTGTAAAATCCTTCCCAAAGATACTCAGGAAATTGCATTGCATTTTACCCATAGACATCTAATAAACCACATCATACTAAGCACCCCACTTGCATCTGGTCATCACATCCACATCCTCCCATAACCACTAACATATTTCCAAAATAATAGGGTATCATGAACATGAAGGACATAAATCTCATTCCCTCATCCTACCATGCATGATACCCACTATGAACCACATCATCATCTCATCAAACACAACCACAAGTACACTATAATCTGTAATCCATCATAGCCCATGCATTAGAACCTCTCCAAGAAGAGAGATTTGGGAAGAGGGGGTAGCTATAAATCCAACCTCACCATCCGAATTTTGGGAAAAACACCCCCCACAACATTTAGGTGTCAGAACATAGTTCTTTATGTGGGTGGGGTTTTTATATAAATCTCAAAGAACATACAATATATATATATATAAACACACCACACACACAATCCTAACATATGGGTTCATAACAAGAATACCAACATAACTCACAACATCACCAAAAATCCTCACAACCTCCACCACTTTCACCACCACCTCTAAATGTGTAATTCCACACAAAAAAGTCACAATACACAAGCCACATTCCACCTTTATTTTCAAGTTAATCCAATTTCCATATTTTACTATTATCAACCATTCAAAATTTATCAAGCTCATTCATTTCATATTTAACAAAATACACTTAATCCACACTTCTGATTTTAATTTAAGTGTTCATTGGATATTACAACCCATTAAACACTCCACTTTCATCATTATAATTTAATTCCATTACTACTGTGAAACTAGAACAACGCATCATAAACACAAATAACTCATTTTTCTCATGTCAAAAATCCCCACATTACCAATATTTCACATCACAATCAATTCCTCATCACAAAAATCATATATAATATTCAACACACCACACCTTTAACATATCTTATTTCATTTAAACAATGGGGTTTCAATTTAATTCAATATTATCAAGGTCATTATCAAACAATTTGAGGTTCCATGAGCAACCAATTTATTAGTCAGATATACATTCTAGGTCATTTTCATGTGTGGTGTGTTTAGAAAAAAGAACAACAAGGTTTTATAATTCAATATCCTTAAAAATATGAAAAAACTCAACACAATATAAGCCTAGAAAAATAATAATCATGATCAACATATTTTCAAAACACAAGCGCAAGTAACCTCATGAAATTTTCTCCCCATTCAATTTTAATTAACCAATTAATGACCTTTATTAAGTTGGTGCATAATATCTTCCCAAAGGATAAATAAAATCATGATCTATCTCATATTTATAACTATAATAAAGGAAAAAATATCCCCTACCTAGTATTTCCCCTTTATAAAAGGTTGTATCCAAGGGATATAGGAGAGAGAAGATTTTGCCTCACCTAGAAATTTAAAGGGAAGAGTTCTTGAAAATTGATGAAGCTCATCGACTTGAAGAGAATGTTTTGGTGTCATCCATATTAGATGAAAATGAAGATAAAAATATAGGTAGAATGGTTTTCTTATTTCAAATAAACATCAATGTGTATTTGTCAAATATAGTGTTGAAACCCCCATTTAATTTTTACAATGGTTTGTACATATGAACTTCATTACAGATCAAACCAAATCCTCCAAAAAGGATATATAAAATATTAAATGAGTAAAAAGAAGTTAATTACTTGTATTTAGAATTCAAGATCATTGAAAAATTCACCTAGGGGGTTACTGGTCAAAGAAGAATAAGAAAACTGGTAAAATAGGGTAAATCAGTACCCTTATGCAGGTTAGGGGGCTTGTATAGGGGTAACTTGTTGTACCCTTACGCAGTGATTTGGAAAGGCTCTAAATGGGTAACTTCAGCTTACCCTTATGTAAGATTTAAAATTTCCTCCTTACACATATGCATTGTAGGTGATCTATATAAGGGTAACTTGTTTTACCCTTACACAATGTTATTCCACGTCTCACGTAAGGGTAGCTTGATCTTACCCTTACGCAACCTTTATAAAAATAGTATTACCCTTACATGAGATGAGAAAATTAGGTTGTATCCTTATAATCTTATGTGAGATTTAGGATTCATGGTTTACACTTACACAAACTAGGAATGACCCTTAAGTAGCATATAGAAATGATCAGTTACCCTTTTGCAATCTGAGCAGGACCTTTACGCAACGCATGGGAACACCCCCTTACCCTTACACATGGTGAGTATTACCCTTAAAATAGTATTAAAAACTCATCGATGCCCTTATTCTACTTAATATATGACACTTATGTGAGTCAGTACCCTTACACAAGACATTGAAAATAACTAGTACCCTTACACACCCTTTTAAAAACATGATTTACCCTTATGAAAAGGCATGGTCGTGCGTAAGCGTAAGAATAACCTTAAAAAAATAATTTTAATTTTAAAAAACATATAAATAATTAATAAAATGATTTATTATCAATTTTAAAACCCCAAAAACACCTCTAAGAATCACTTTAAAACATCTAAATTAATTTTCAGATACACTTTTATCACTTGAAATTACTTCCTTAATTTGTAAAATCCTATAAAAACTAATTCATAATTTACAAAAACAATTTATAAAAATTTATAAAATTTATGAAACCACTCCTAAACCACTAGATACCCTAGAATGAAAAAGTAAGGGCTCAAAAATATCCAATCCCTTACATTATATACCTCTTAGACTATTCTCATCCTTGAGAATCAAAATGAACCAGAAGCATAGGAAGGAAAGGAAGGGTCCAGACAACTGTCATGTGAGATACCTCTCAAGGATCTAATTATAACTAAAACACAACCACTATCTCACACAAACCTCAAGACACATCCATCACATGACCATCTGCACCACCATTCCATCCTCCATAATGGGAAAGACAATTATTACTACAACCAAAACACATCACAAACCTAATCACACAAATCAAGAAAATTCACTTCCCATATCAAGATATTATCCTCTTTAGGTAGCACTGACTCACCTTCATGGGTTTAAAACATGTAATAGTATAACGTTTCTTAGTTAGGAAATATTTATACCTAATTAATATGATTAAATCTTTAATCACACATCATTGTCAAAGAAAAATCACGTCTCATAAACTAACAAGATTCAGGCATTACAACATTAAAGAAAACAAATAAAAAAACCCAAAAAATCTATGGGTACTAGGCATACATATGCGTATAATGCTATCAAGTACTCTCTTTTAAGATAACATGCCTCCATAGCATATGAACCAAAGGAATATTTCATCCATGAATCACCTTCTCTCAATGGTCTTGGATCTCTATTGGCCACTCCATGAACATTGAACCATCCTCAATATCCAACTCTCCCTAGTAAATGACATGGGAGTCATCGTGAAGGTACCGAAAGATATGAGACATGTAGAATATGACATGGATATTTTCCATCCATAATTGAAGTTTCAACTAATAAGAAACCTCACCATTATTCCCCAACACCTCAAAGTTACTAACAGACTAGGGAAATAAATCATTCCCCCAACCAATACTCCACTGTCTATGATGAGGAGAAATCTTCAAGAACACATGGTCTCCCATTAAAAACTTCAAGGTCCACCTCTTGCAATCGAAATAAGACTTATTATAGTATCATCCTCTCATAAAAAACCTGAACCTTCTATGTCATTCTCTACACCACATCAATCCCAAGAACTAATGACTCCTTAAATTTTCCCAAGCATAATGGAGAATGAAATGTTCACCCATACAAGGCCTTAAATAGGTCTATATCGATGGATGAGTGGCAGCTGTTGTTATAAGTAAACTCAACCAAAGGAAAGTGATTTACCCAAAACCCATTGAAGTCCAAGATACATGTATGGAACATATCTTCCAATGTCTGGATAGTCCACTCCATCTTCCCATAAATTTAAGGGTGGAAAGCAGTGATGGGGTGAAACTGAGTGACAAACACATGTTGTAATCCTCTCTATAATCATGAGTTAAAATGAGAATTTTAATCTGAGACAATATCCCTTGTAAATTCATATAGCTACAAAATCTCATCCACATACCTCCTTGGAAATATATACACGGCACCCGACTCCTTGATTGTTGGGAAGTGATCCAACTTTGTTAGATAATCAAAGATTACTCAAATAACATCACATCCTCATTGAGCTATGGGTAATCCCATGATTAAGTACATATATATTTCATCCCACTTCCACTCAGGAATATCTAAGGGATGAAAAAAAACCACCAGGAACATGGTTCTCAACTTTTACCTATTGGAAAACCAAACATTGAGCCATAAACTTTGCCACTACCCATTCAAACCTGGGACACCAAAATTGCCTCCTCAAATCAAGTCACATTTGAGATAATCTTGGGTTTACCAATAAAGGTGAGATATTAAAATCACAAAGTAATCCATCTCACATCACCACTAGAATAAATATCCTCCCCTAAAATAATATCTGGTTTTAAATATCCCCCAACCATCCCTCTGGGGCATCACCATTTCTAACACAATCACATATCACCTCTACCTCTGAGTCTCCCCACTGAGACTTCTCCACATGCCACATTAGAGAAGACTACACTATAATCTGAAATAATTAACCTACTTAATCAACCAACCTTTAATCTATGTTTATGGATACCAACTCCTCCATTTTCCTCTAATTATCTTTAGACTCTTGAACAAAATCCATTCATGATTTCCTACTCAATGAATCATCCATGACATTCCCCTTTCTTGAGGTGTAGGAGATATCAAATTTAAAGTCCTGTAAAAACTCCACCCACCTCTATTACTATAAATTTAGGTCACACTGAGAAAATATATACCTAAATATCTTATAATTGGTGAAGACTATAAAACTATATTTGATAAGGTAATGTCACTAAAAATTCATCGCAAACACAACCATTTCTAGATCTAGATCATTGGTGGCATAATTATTCTTATGGGGACATAAATTACTAGAACCATAAGAGATCTTCATGATCTTCTACAACAAGACACATTCCAAACCTAGATGAAAAGCAATAAAAAATTCCTCAAAAATTACTCATTATTTTAGAAACCGAACCACCAAATCATGGATCAATATCCCCTTTAGGTAGTTAAACATTGTCTGGAACTGATCAGTTCAGATAAAATCCTAGTCCTTCTTGGTCAGAGCTATCAATGGGGTTATGATCCATGAGAAATAAGACATGAACCTCTGGTAATAGTCTAATAGATAAAGAAAATTGTGAACCTCTACCACTTTCTTGGGTGTTCCCAAAGAAAAAAAATTGCCTCTATCTTTGATGGGTTCATGGAAACACCTTGATAGGATACCAAGTGCCCAGGGAAATATACCTATCATGTTCAGAACTTACACTTGGAAAGTTTCTTATAGATCTGATGGTGTCGAAGGACCTGTAAGACAGCTCTGAGATGTTCAACAATCTCCTCCTATGAATTCGAGTAGATTAAAATTTAGTTAAATAAAACAACTCCAAAATGGTTCATAAACTCTTAGAACATATATTTCATGATCCCCATGAACATAGATAGTTCATTCATGACAACAAATATAATTACCATGAACTTGAAGTGCACATACCTGCATCATAAGGTAGTATTTTGGATATCATCCTCCTTCACCCCCAACTGGTGATACCCAAACTTCATATCAATCTTGGTGAACCAACTAGATACTATTAACTGGTTAAAAAGATTATCAACCATTGGAAGATGGTAAATATTATTTATCGTAACCTAATTCAACCTTCAGTAGTTTATACACAACCTCAAACTACTATACGCCATCTCGGAGAACAACACTGGAGCACCTCATGGTGACACGATAGGTTGGATGAAACCCTTATACATCATATCATCTATCTAAATACTCAACTCCCACGACTCTAAGGGTGTCATCCAATAAGGAAACATAAAAATTATAAAATTTTATAGTTGTAAATTTATCATGAACTTGATATCACATTAAGGGGGTGGCATCACAACAACCTTGTAGAAAATATTTAGAAACTCCCTAAAGATCTTGGGAGCCTCCACCATCCCAATGCCTACTGATTTCACTAAAAAATATACCATAAAGGAAATAAATGGATCTATACATCTACTAACCAACTATAAAACATGATTTCCGATGAAAACTACATGCTTACCATCCACATATAAAAACATGTCTCTCCTATGAAAGTATTTGATAATCATATGCATGGAATACAACTAGTTGATGATGAGGATGACATCATATGACTATATCTATGGAAAGAAAAAATCCCCACATGACTGATGTTTCCCCATCATCAGTATACAACCCTAGCACACATCAAACAAGTTATTATAGACTCTCACTGGAATAGTCAACACCAAGGTAACCAGAAGCCTATCTTCATCTAATCTCAAGGAATAAACTAGATAAGGTGTAACAAAAGAGTGTGAATCTTATGAATTAAACAAGGCATAAACAAGGGTGGGTGATAAGCTAATCATAACTCCAATGATCTCTAGACCCTCTACCATTGGAAACCCCATAGCATGAAACTATTCACATATAGATCCCTTTCTCACTTATAATGACCACCTACCTAACCATGTATAGGTTTAGGTACTTGAATATGAGAAACATCCTGAGGTTGACCTCTTCCTACCCCATCTTCTCCCAGCAGATCATAATCCTAATTCCCATGTGGCTGAAATATCCTCGATGGTGGTTATTGTTGATATTGATGTTAAACCAAACCACCTCCACCATGATGAGCTTGAAGAACCATGGGGTACTAATTTTTATAATAACTATAGACCCCAAATAAATAGAACACTAGACCAAATCCCCTAGTAAAATAACAGAAACCACTGGTCTTAAAAGGATGGAAAAAATCTATCAAGGTCGACTCCTCACAGTTCAAAACCTCAAAGGCCCTGGCATCTAAGAACTTCCCCTAGTAACTCTACTCCTTGAGGAACCCTACTGGTTTCTCTATCATAGTAAAACTCCTCACAAGTACATATGTTCAATAACATTCACCTTCTTCTATAATTAAAAGTACATTGAGATTATAAAAGTCATAACTTAATACTGGATAGAAGGGTGGATTGCCTCCTCAATATGTTGTTCATGAGACCCTCATTAGAAAAAATATCAAGGGTGAAATGAAAAGGATCCTTAAACTTGGTACCAAGATCTCTCACAAACATGATCCCCTGTTGAAGAGAGATAATCTCCTACCTCTTAATCCCCATCATGGTTGATGATAGAAACTCCAAGAGGAACTCCTTATGAAATTTTTTCCAAGAAAAATTGGCCTCCTTCTACTCACCAAGATATAATATCCACCATTAACATGGTTCACCTCTCATATGACTAACTACTAATGGGCCCCAGTACTTTTCCCAGGCCCAAATCAGAGTGAAGAAGATCTAAATCTCCTCCAAATAGTGTTATTTCTCTATATCAGATACATTGACCTCATACTTCACTAAATATTACCACTTAAAGGAAAAAAATGTCCTCTACCACTAATAATTCTCTTAATCAGATCAACCCTCTGGTAGGCAACTAGGTCATCCTGTTGAACCTATCCAACTTGAACCACACATGGATGATGTCCAGGATCCATATCTGAAAATGGAATTAAATATTTCTTAATCCTGGTAGTACGGAATTTTATTAAAACTCATTTAATTAATTTTAACTTCCCAAGATTACCCAATTTAGACAAGAACATAATCAATCATGATGCATGTACCTCCCCTAGGCCTCTCACTTCACTGGGTTGTTGGATAGGCTTAGAGTCCTTTCATAGAATCATGGGGGGCCTAAAATCCCATTTCTTAGATGTTCTTCTTTAGCCTATGTCACACACCAAGATCAACTGACATTATTTCCCTACTAACCCATGAAACCCTCATAGTGGGTAACTCCAAACTTCATGCTATCTCTCAAGAAAAAATTTTATGCCACTATGTCATGACCTCCTCACTCCAAAGGTATCCCTCCTAGGCCATAAATAAATTAAGAGAGATAATTATCCATGATTCCCACCTTCAGTAGACCCCCATTTTGTTATAAGTACCGAGGGTATAAAAATATCACATATGGAAATCATTACCCTATATAATATAATAGGATTGGGTGATAGGATAAATAGCCACCAAGAAACTCTATAACATAATATAAAAGTAAATGAAACTAAAACCATCCAATAATTCATGTGTAAAGTAAACAAATATAAATAGTCTCTAAATAAATACCCAAAAGAAGGTCCTAAGGTAGTGAAAAAACAAAAACCCCAAAGTCTGAGCAAGTAATGTCCTACACATTCCACAAATTTCTCTTGGTAACCTAAAAAATATTTTTTATGTACATGGGGAAATAATAACATTTATAATCAGTATTATCATAATCAAAGTATCTCATAAACATGTGAAAAGATCATACTAATATATCCATGAGAAAATAGAATAACCAACAGTACCTAATCATGTCAGTTAACCAATATCATCCTCACTATGTCACACTCACCAAATAACACATCTAAGTATAATAACATAATGATAGGCATGTTGATAAAATGTTCCATGCACCACTTTCTCACTGAATTTCCACTCTCACACCCCAACATCATATGCCTTGTCTCTCTCATCTCTTTCATAAAATCCTTCTCTAATACACCTGGGAAACTACATCACATCCCGCCCGAAGACACCTAGGTAACCATATCATACCAAGAACCCTACATGAAATTGTTCATCATATCCACATCCTCCCATAACCACTACCATATAACCAAAATAGTTTGGTATCATGAACATGAATGACATCAATATCATGCCCTCCTCCTACCATGCATATCCACCTCTAGGAATCACATAACCCTTTAATCAAGTATAATCACAAGTGCACTATAATCTTTAAGCCATAAAAATCTGTGCATAAGAACCTTGCATCAAAGAGAGAGTGTGGAAGAGGGGGTGGTCAACCATCTGTCCTCACCATTTTAATATTGGGGAAAACCCCAAAACTATTGGGTATCATCACATGGTTCTCGACATTAGTGGGGTGTATATATAAATTGTGAATAACATACAATATATATATATATATATATATATATAATCCACACAAAAATGCCCAAATTATGGGTTCATAAAAAGAATATCATCCTAACTCACAACATCACCACAAAGAATCATAACCTCCACCACTTTCACTACTACCTATAAATTTATAACACCACATAAGTAGGTCACAATCCATAAGCTACAGTCCACCTTTCTTTTCAAGTTAATCCAATTTATATATTTTCTCATTACCGACCATTCACAATTTATCAAGACCATTAATTTTATATTTAACAAAAATCACTTAAGACACGCATTCCATTTCAATTTAAGTGTTCATTTTCCATTACAACCCATTATCAATTCTATTTTCTTCATTATAATTTAATCCCATTACTATCACCAACTAGAATAACAAATCACAACCATAAATAACCCATATATCTCATGTCAACAAGCCCCACATTACCACCATTTCACATCACAACCACTTCCTCATTAAAAACACAAAACATAATATTCACTAAACCACTATTTTCACATTTTTTATTTCATATTAAACAAGGGTATTTCAATTTAATTCAATACTCTCAATTGAATTCTCACACAATCTGAGGTTCCATGTGCAACCAATTTATTAGTGAGATATATATTCTTATTTATTTTCATGAGTGGGGTGTTTAGTAATAAGCAAAATAAGGTTTTATAATTAAAAATACTCAAAAATATAACAAAACTCAATATAATACAAGGTGAGAAGAATAACCATCACGCTCAATATATTGTAAAAACAAAAGAATAAGTAACCTCATAAAATTTCTTCCCTCCCCTTCAATTTAAATTAACCAAATAATTATATTGATTAATTATGTGCATACCATCATCCCAATGGATAAAAAAGCCTAATACCTCTCATATGTATAACTAAAAGAATGAAAAATGATCCCTTACCTGGTATTTTCCCTCTGTAAAATTGTGTATCCAAGGGATAGAGGATATATAAGGTTCTACCTATCTTTAAAATTAGAAAGAGTTTCTAAAAACTAATGAAGCTCTTCAACTTGAAGAGAGGGTTTTGTGGTCATTAATATGAGAGGAAAATGAAGGAAAAATAAAGGTATAAGGGTTTAGGTATTTCAAATCAGTTGCAATGTGTATTTAAAAAATAAAGCATTAAAACCCCCATTTTATTTTCCCAACAGTTTGTAGATTGGAACATAATTACGGATCAAATCAAATATTCAAAAAAGGAGTTATAAATTATTAATTGAGTCAAAAATAATAATTCCCTATATCTAGTATTTAGGTTAATTTAAAAAGGTTTCTAGGGGGTTATAGGTTAAAGAAGAAGAGAAAAAATAGGAAAATAGGGTAAAAATGATACCCCTAAACAGGTTAGGGGGTCTGTGTAAGGGTAGCTTTCTTTAACCTTATGAAACAATTTGAAAAGTCTCACATAAGGGTAATTACAACTTACCCTTATAAAATCTTTGAAAATTCTTCCTTACCCTTATGAACTGTAGGTGGTCTGTATTAGGGTGACATGTTTTACCCTTACGCAATGCTATTCCAAGGCTCACATAAGGGTAGCTTGATCTTACCCTTATGAAATATTTTTAAAAATAGCCTTACCATTATGAGAGTAGTGGAAATTCTATTGTACCCTTACATGATATTTGGAATTAATAGTTTACCCTTACGTAAGCTGGGAATAACCCTTATGATATTTATAAAAATTCTCACTAACCCATACACAAGCTAAGTAGAACCTTTACACAATGCACAGGAACACCCATTAACCTTACACATAGTGAGAACTACCATTAAATGAGTATTAAAAACTCATTTGTACCCTTAATAAACTTAATATATTACACTTATGTGAGTTTTTACCTTTACATAAACCATTAAAAACAACCAATACCCTTACACACCCCTTTGAAAACATCAATTACCCTTACGCAGTGGCATGGTCATGCATAAGGGTAAGAATAACCTTAAAAATTCTTAATTTACATTTACAAAAACCTATAAATAACTAATAAAATGATTTATTATAACATTAAAAACCCTAAAAACACTTCTAAAACATTATAATATCTTTGAAACTTCCAAATTAATTTTCAAATAAACTTTTATCACTTGAAACTACTAACTTCATTTATAAAATCATTTAAAAACTACCTTATAATTTACCAAAATATTTTATAACAATTTATAAAATTTATAAAATTGATCTTGAACCACAATACACCTCATAATGATAGAGTAAGGTCTTGGTAAGATCATGTCCCTTACACTTAGGGTGAGATACTTGGGTACGACACTCATTCCTATTGGTTGTTAGACTTATGGGATCTTCTTTAAGATTTAATGGATGCACTTTATGAGTCATGGCATGGAGATAAATGTGTTAAAAGACTTTAGGCATTGATTAAGGTATTTTTGTTTTATCTTGGTGGCTTGTTAGAACCTAGGGATCAATGATTATTTTGTTTTGTTTTATTTTATTTTTATGCTATATTTTTTTGACCAGGCTTAGAATATCATGTGTTCATGAACTTATTATGAAAAAAGATATTACATAACACTATTATGGGTGTTTGTGAAACCCCAATATGTCTATTTATTTTCTATAATCTTGTTTTTGTTCTTCCCCTTGGGTTTGGGGTGTTTTTGGGTTGAAATTTTTGAGTTTTGGAGAATTTTTCAAGAGTACATGGTTAGGCACATAGTTTGGGAAACCACAAAGTAGAAACCATGAACCATGTAAATGGGTGGATAGAGTGGATTTCATGGTCTATGAATGATTAGGGAAACCATGTGAGACAACCATGCATCCTCTAGAGTTTTAGGTAGTGTAAGATTCACAGTCAGTGCGTTATTTGAAAAACTATTTGAGACAACCATATAGCCTACCCAGTTTGGTTTTTTTGTCTTTTCACCTTATTTTTAATTAGTGATTCTACCCCCAAGAGACCCCCATTATAACCTCACGTCTATATCACCTATCCATGGGTTTTTAGTCTTTATCCAAGCTCCTCCAAGTTCATTTATAGTGATTCTTGGGAGATTCTTTGTCTAGGTCCAGAGATATGAGTCTATCTTCCCTCTTTCTATCAGTTTCTATCTTTTTCTCCAATTTTACTCTTCCCTTATAACTATAGTGTTCCTATTTGGATGATTTTCATACCTTGGTTTGTTCTAAAATTTGGTTTTTTATTTCTAGGGGTTTTGATCCCTCCTTTGATAACTAAACCGATAGTTTTTTGTCAAAGGAAACATGATTCCACCACATGAGGTAGGTGTTTCCATTTAAATCCCATTTTATTTAAAAGTTACATGGGTTCTTAGATTTCTAAATTCTTTTCTAATATATATAATTATGATCTGGGTTATCAAGGTTTGGTTTATAAAAGTTTTCCATAACTTCACTTGGTTTTTATGTGTCTTAAAGATTAAAATTTCATGTTTAAATGGGGCTTTGATGTAAGCTTGTATTTTATGATTTCGACGTGTTTGATAAAATTCCAAGGATGGTTTTATGTAATAAAATTACTTATTCATTGGTTTTTAATACATATGGGGTTTTCAAATTGAGTTTTCCTTTTGGTTTAAAAATGGTTTCCATTGTTTTTAAGGGTGGTGTTTTTTATAATGTGAAATGGAGTTTCCATTGGGTTGTTTGTTTCTGATTATTGATAATCATGATTTCCTTCAGATTTGTGTTTGGATTCCAAATTGTTTTAAAATTTTATTTAAAAATTTATGTGATATATATACTAAGATAAATTTGCAGATGTCAATTTATGATGTGTTGATGGATTGATTGTTTTTTGGTTCCTTGTTGAGCCCCTTTATTCTTGTTGATGATGTTGTGTTAATCCATGTGATAGATGTTGAGACGTGATTAATGTTCTGATTATGTATTTATAATTTTTCCAAGGGTATTATGTGAGTTGGTAAGGATGTTATTTTGGTGTCAACCCTTGGGGATTTATTATTATCATGCGATGAAATTTACTTTGTTCATATCCCACCTCCATGAGTTACTACACGAGGAGACTTGGGTTACTAAGTGGGAAGTAATGGGGTTTTTCTAGGCTAGTTAAGATTATTAATTGGCTAATAACCCCTAGTTTTATTTAATACCTTGTTATTGATAGGTCCATTGATGAGACTATGTAAGAGTGATTCAATTGACGAATTTGTGGTCATTAACCTTCTAGAAATAGGTCCAATTTTGTGTGTCTTGTGTTATCCAATTAGTCTCTATGGTGTTTCCTCATGATATGTATCATATTTTATGCCTTTTTTATATATATTTTCATGTGTGTTTATTATTTCTTTTATGGAATTTCTTTGATGTTTTTATTTTCTTATAGTTTAGTTTTGATGTTGGCTAGCCTTATTCCATCAACTTATTGGTAATTTTGTGACCTTCTATGGTTTTGATTCCATTATCATTTACCATGTTTACTTATTTACTTTTGAGATAGGTATGTGAATATTTTTAAAGTAATATGGGGGAAATGGTTTTCAATGATACATTCTTGGTTGTCATGCTTTTGAAATTTTTTAAACCATGGGTGAGTTTATTTTCAAAATTGTGGTGTTTTAAAGAGAAATGGTTGGAATTTCAATTGGCATGGTTTTGAGTAAAATCTATTTATGAAATGTTTTACAAATGTTTCACTTTCGTAAAGTTCATGATCTATGTTTTTTTATAATTATACCATTTAAATGAAAATGAAAACCTATTACTTGATATCATTTTCAAACTAGAAAACTTGGTTTCCTTTATAAAATTAATGAATTGGACTCATGGTGGTGTCCTACTGGATATGGCTCACACCCTGCATACTCATATTGGTGGGTATGTAGTCTCCTTATCTTGTGTTGGTTTCTTCAGGTCTTGGATTTTTTGTTAGATCTGGTGCCATATTCCTTGGGAATCGGATGGTCATTAGGATTGTGGTGGTGGCTTGTGAGTCATGTGGAGATGGTGATAGGACCTTCAGTTTAATAGAACCAATTGACTTGAGTTTTGTTTCAGCCTCTTGGTCTTCCACTCGTTTGTCTTTTAACTTCCATTTTTGTTTTATAAACCTTGTATTAAATTTTCATTTTTATTAAGATGTACTTTGGAATTTATCTTTGTATTCTTATCATTATCTCATGTTTGGATGTCTATATTTGGTTATTTGAGGGTAAAACCATACCCATTTATTATGTTTGATACTCTTTACACTTTTCATCAACCCAAGGGGATTAGGGATGCTCCTTGGTTATGTGGTGGGCTGGGTTTGGAATCCGTTAGATGGATGGATCAGGATGGTTTGTAAAAAATTGTATAAAAGACTAGGTTTATTAAAAAGGGACCTAGGTTATTTAGATTCACCTTCTTGTTATTTTGGGGTTGATGGTATATAGGAGATGAGACCGTCGAGACTCGGGCAGTAGGTCTAGGGAAGTTCTTGGCCAGCTCTTCCTTGTGTCGAATCTTGAGTTTCCTTGGGTGGCCAGGTGTTTTATTTGAGTTTGGGTTTTATAGTTGTTGTTTTTTTGGGATTTTTTTATGTGGTTTTCTATTACTATGAGTTATAGAGAGATTCCAGGAGACATATTGAGAAAATATTCATTTTAGAGTGAAATTGGAATGGATTCAAAGGGTGCACGGTTAAGGCGCATGGTCTATTAAACTATTTTTAATCCATGTGAACCATTCTAGATAACTTCCTATGTAACTCACACGGTTAGTGAACAGTATGAAAAAACATGTCACCAAACCATGCATAGTGGATAAAGTTTGTAATTTTTTTGTTTTCACCCATTTTTTTCTTTTGGATTATTCTTTTATTGATGGTGTTTGTTTATGGTAGTTTTATTGGGATTTCATGGAGAGTGACTTTTTACAAAATCAAGTTTTAAAATCATTTTTTTATGATTTAGTAGTCGGGATTGTTGGAAAACCCATGTTTTGGGTGGGTTAACGTGTTCTTATAAAAATTACTAGACCTTATTACAAGTGATTTAAGGGAAGTTATTTTAGGGTTGTGTTAGTTTTAAAATTCTTTGGATGGGTGGTGTAGAATTTTTCCAAAGTTTTTTATAAATTTCTTGAAAAAGGGGTTTTGGGGCCTTGATTTGTTTTCTTTGTGTTTTTGGTAACCTTGTATGGAATTTTGAGGTGGTTTTTAAATTTTTTTGGCTTGGATTATTTGTGGTTATTATATTTATGTTGAATTTTAAATTAGTTTGATTCATTGTTTTGTTTTTGTGATATTTTAGAATGAAACCCCCAAGAAATAATTAGAAAGTAAATAATGGAATGCCTTGGTTAGTTGTCTCAGTATTCTAGGAGTTATCCTTTTAGTCTTTAATTATGGTCATAATTGTGATGGAGTGGTAGATCCATGTTCTTCCTAGATCATGGATCATGCACATGAGTTTTTGAACTAGTATCCTCTAGTATTTTGGGGTTATCAAGGATCCTATGAGGTTATTGAGTGGTTATCCAAGTTTGAATAGATATTAGAATTTATACAAACTCTTGAATCGTCTAGGGTGAGGTGAACCATTAATTTTTGCAAAGGATTATGTTTGTATTAGTTTAATATACATGTCCATGCCCAGCCATTTGGGACACTATCTTGGGGATATTTTAAGGCTTCCTCCATTCAGTGGTTTTATCATGAAGAAGTGATAGTTGAGATGATGATAAATTTTTTGGGTATCCTCTAGGGTGATCAGTTAGTGAAAGACTATGTTGAAGGTTTTTCTGGCTTGGTACCCTTCTCCCTAGAGTTTTTTGCTAACGATGCGAAAAGGTTCTGGTTCTTTGCTAGGGCCTTCATCAGGAACTGCATTCATCAATGCTTTAGTATGGAATGAATACCTATATGGAAGTGGTTTATAAATCCATCATTTTTTAGGTGATCTTATAAGGAAATCCTACAATGGGTGATGCTTCGATTCCCGCTGCATCTAGTAAACATTATTCGACTAGTGAGAAGGAAAAATAAGGAAGTGATAAGAAAAGGCATCCATATTCTTAGTCTACCATTCCTATTTCAAAAAATTGAAATCCATTAGCATGTTTCCAATGTGGGAAGTCTGTATATGTTAGGAACTCATGTCCATAAGCTTTTAAGATCTTCCTTTTTGTAGATGTTCTGGTCATATCTTTGGTTTTGTGAGATGGTCATTCCCTGTAAGAAAAATTCTTTGTCCTAGGTTGAATCTGGTCAGTAGTCTGTGTTGTCACTTCCATTGAATAGTGAGAAGATGAGTGTCGTTTTGGGGAACATCCTCTTTTGTAATATTTCCTTTTGGATTGGTACTTTTCCAATATTTTGTGTACCCAGTTCATTTATATATAATGGATGAAAGGGATTTTCAATATGTTTACATATCTTTTTATTTGATCATGCCTCGTCAATTCTTGATATTTTTTGTATTTTATGCATAGTAAGGACCATGTGTTAAGGGTTTTTTTATGGATGAAATGGGGATTCCTTGGGTGCAAGCTAAGTTAATGGGGATGATATATTGGCTTTAGGGTAGGTTATGAGAGCTACCAGGTTGATATTTTATTAAGAATCATTATGAGTGGTGTTTTGTGAGTTTATCTCTAAGTTAACCTCTGTATAGTTTTGTGACCCAAGTTTAGAACCATTCCATTCCATGTTGAGGCATGTGCATATTGGGGTGTTCCACCTGTTTCTTGGAGTTTTTTTTATTAGTGATGGGGTCTATCAACCTTTTGGTTATTCTCAAGGATGTGCTCTCAGGGTGTTTTGATCCAGTTTTTGTGGTTAGTGGAATCGTGTCTCTTTGGTGTTGATCATCCTTTTGGGTGTGCCTAGATAATGTTTCACCATTTTAAAGAAATTATGAATAGTGGGGAGACATGTTCTATGTATTCATGTATTTTTTCCATTCTCTAGGAGTGATTTTTTGGGATGAATTTGGTTGGGTTGTGTTGTCATTTAGATCTAGTGACCTCATATGTTCCATGTCACGACCCGACCCAATGGGTCCCAAGCTGCAACTCCCCAATTTTGCCTCCAATATGCTAGGGGATTTCGACTAGCACTGAGTAGGTATATCACACAAATGGGATGCCTTTTCCTAAGGTACTTGTACACACACACACACAAACACCTCCATGAAATAGTGAAGATATATAAAAACTATAAATTAAATGCATGCATACATTTATCCCATGAAGAGGTGAGTATAAAAATACTCAGTAGGCACCCCAAAACCCAAAAGAAAATGAAGAAACTAAAAGGAAATATTCTGATTGACCCAGCCAGAGGGAACCCAAAAAAGAGAGAAAATCCATCTTGAACATCCTCAACTATACACAACTAGTCAGATCAATCTACAAGGGGTTTCAACTAAGATGTGATAAGACCACAAGGAATCCTAGAAACAAACCCAAATATACTCGTCTCAGACTCCAAGTCTCCTAAGGTTCTGACCTCATAGCCAGAAACAAGATTCTACTAATACCTTGAAAGGTCAAACTCATCTCGGATAAATGCACTCCATGAGATCCATCATACCAAATGAAACTTGTCCGATAGATACACTCTATCAGTAACAACCTTACCATCCCTGATGGTACATTCAATATATACCACTCCATCGAGTATAACAAATCCAATGGCACAACCCTGCCACCCCAGATGGCATAAATCAAAGAGAACATGCTTTTCAAACCTTTCCATGAAGGAATTCATGCTGGAACCCAGTGGATCTCGACACTCAGATAGGGTTTTTCACCCATCTTAGATAAGGGATGCTAAAAAACTTAATGGAACTATGGAAAGGTCTTGTCACTCAAAAAGGGGACCACTCCTAGGACTGTTATGGGACACCATAAAACCAGTCCAGAACACTGAATATCACACCTCCTCAAATAGGGTATCACTTCCAAGATCCTCTAGGGACACCACAAACCCAATATAGTAACACAAGATCTCTCAGAAAGGGGATCACACTTAGTGCCACTGGGGTACACTGCAACCCAATCTAACATCCCAAAGATCAAATTGTTTAGATAGGTAATCATCGCTCATGTAGTGTTGGTCATGATGATTCTTCAAACCCCACCTAGTACAATGCGCAAAGTAGGGGATCATATAACCAATGATGCCACAATCCTACATAAACCACCTACTAAGTAGGGGATCGTATAACTAATGATTCCACAACCCTACTGATACTACCCGCTATGTAAAGGATCATATAACTGACAATTCCACAAACCCTATGGAGATATATTAATAGATAGGGGATCACTTCCCATGTAGTGTTGGTCATGAAGATACCAATAACCTAATCTAGGTAAAATGATACGTTAGAGGATCCAACCCTGACCTCTCCAAAGGAAAACAACAACTCTAATGATATGATAGAGGATCCCACCCCAGCCTCTCCAGGGGATATGAAAACTCTAATGATACAATAGAAGATCCCATCCTAGCCTCCCTGGGGGGATACGACAACTCTATCCAAGCTAATCCTATCAAGGGGATTGCAATCTTGTACTGAGGATGTAATGCCACAATGAACCCTCATAGGGATTGACCATGGGAACCCATCCACTACCAATAGAAACTTTGCTAACCCAATCACCCCACAACATCACCCTACATCATAAATTCAAGGCCCAAACCATGGACATTATCACATTATATGTGGAAAACTACTCAGGATAGGCTACCCACCATCCAAAATCTAAGCCCCTAAGGAGATATAAAAGGTGAAAGAATCTCCCAAAAAGGACTACACAACATGTAAGGGGGTCCACACAGTGTTTAAACCTACCTAAACACCAAACCATGTCCTTTTATTTCATTTATTTGTTAGGAATTTGGGAATACATAGACTATACAGGGGTACATGGAATGTATCTCCTCACCCGAGACCCTCGGCCGTGTCCTTTCCCCACACAGCGTGTACCCCCTAGTACATGAAATATCTTGAACAATAGTTCACTTGGCCTTTTCATCAACCCATAACCATTTTCAACACCCTGTATCCATGTACTTTTCTCATGTAATTATACATGGCTATGTCCACTCACACAGCTTCCATGACCATGCCCCTTTCCCGCATGATATGGGGTCACTACATTGTGTAACCCTGGCACATGACATGTAGTCCCCAAAAATCATCTTCCCTAAATAGGAAGAACATGTAGAATTATCCACTAAACTACATGCCATGTGTATGGTAATTCCATCATAAATTTCCCTATGAGAATTCCAAATCACCCCTGTTCTCCCCAAAACACACCGATCAACCGTCGTGAGGTCCCTAGAAAGCATCAAAGGGTGATAAAACATTAAAATGATGCATATAAATGGGATAAAAACTTAAAACTCAAATACAAATACCTCATGGTGAAAAAAAATCTTTTATTGTAGATCCACACTCTGAAGTCATTGTACCATGATTTGGGAATGATCGTCATCAAGACTGGAGATCGGCAGTGCCTCTTCTCCTTGGATTTGGTCCTCAGGTCATCCATCACTCTAAAGGGGGAGGGGTTTTGTTCCTCTTTTATCATGTGCACTAAGGAGGGAAGTGGAGAAGGGAAATTGGTTTAATTTTATTAAATCAATAACTCTCATTTAACTCCCCACCAACTCGCCTCTGACCCGACATCAGGCACTGAAAAATTTTATTTCGCTACTAGGGTAAACACAATGTTCTAAACTTAACCAAAACCTATAATTTCTCATCTGAGACTCTGCATGAGAATTATTTATTGTTTCAAAATAAACTATGTTTTCATGATAAAATATATTTAATATTTTTAATATCACTATACTGAGGCTCTCTGCCTTGAAATCTCACACTAACTCAGCACCTAGCTTCAGAAATATTCTTAAAAAAATTCAAATAGGTTAGAACCTGAGTCACTACATCCTCCCCACCTTAAGGTTTTTTTTAACAGTAAAATCCTAGGAAGAAGGAGCATAGAACTGAGCTCTCAACTGGAACTCTCATGCCAGTAAGCTCACCAAGAACACTACAGAGGATGCTAAGGGTTACCGTGCTTCCTAAAATCATGCACTCAGGGAAACCAAAAATGTTAAATAACACCCACATCCAACTCAAACTAGGTCGACATCATGAAATCAGTGGGAACCTGTCTCCTCAGCTACGGAAACCGAGAAAACACTAAGCACTCACCAAATGGTTTCCAAAGGGTAGAGAGGAATGAAACCCCACTAAACAACACACAATACAATGGAATAGTCTATCATACCTTGATATTATCAACTTTGGGTGGCACTCACTTGCCCACACAACTTTTTATCATGTCTCAAGAATGAATCTTAGTGGGGAAATCACCCCTATGTATTGTGAATCTGAAGCCATGAAAAACCACACTACATCCTCCTTAAGAGTCTCATGTAAAACACTAACGTCGAGCACATGAGGGTACCAACAAAAAACCCAGGGCTTCCTAAGTGTAAACATTGGGTCTTACCTATCCTCTATGAAAAACAATAACTTAAAACCCTTCCCCAAACACACAAGTCAAAGGAACTTATCCACTAAACCTTGACACTATCCGCTTTGGGTGTCACTGACTCACCCTCATGGTTTTACTCATGTCATAAAAATGAGTCTTAGTGGGGGAAGCATCCCTATTCCTCATGAATCTGAATCTATGTTAAAAAACCCAGACATAGGGTTTTACCAACACCCCATGTCACCCCAAACAAACCTCGATCAAGAACCAGTAAAAAAAGAGTACATCACAAAAGTGTATATCAATACTACTATATAAAGTAGAAAGAATATAAAGCTTGCCTATATTCATCCATGGATCCTCTGAGTTAAAGGCCTTTGTAGCCTACAACTATCCTTTCCCCCATCCTTCAGCTCCCTAAGCCTGGCATAGACCACCTGGGGTGGTGGTGGAAACTCATACCATCTTCCACCTCCTACTTTCATCCTCAATCCCCTACCACATCCACTTTAATACAGAACTCCATGCTCCAAACACTTACATTAAAAGGGTGGTCCCTAAACTATCTCCCTCTCTATAGCATGGAAGGTTGAACAATCTCGAGAAAGATGACCACAACTATCGCAAGCGTAACATCGCCTCTCCTGTAGTTGATTAAACCAGCCTAGAAACCCTAAACCTTAGACCATTTATCCTAGGATCATCTCCTAAAATGTTTCACACGCCCAGATCCCCAAGCCTGCCATCAACTACCAGTTGTCGAGGTCTCATATTCTGCATGACCAACACTAATAGGTAGAGTCTGACCAACCATAAATATCTCCACCACCAAGGCCCACTCAAGTACTCTATAATAGGTGGGAATGCACAATGGTACCACCAACATCCTAATCTCCTGGTGTAATCCCTGCTCAAAGGTTTTTACTCTAAAAAATAGATCTCAAACCATATCTATGAAGTATCAAGAAAGGTTTGTAAACTTCACTGAGTACTCTTCCATGTTCATGCTATCCTTCCAAATCTGTAGAAGCTCCTGGATACGCGCCGACCTCAACATGGCTGGATAGAACTCTACATGGAAGAGCTTATCAAACTCTACCTAAGAGATTGTCACCTCGTCGTGGGTCTATATCACCAGACTCCACCATCGCCCAGCCGAACCATGCAGAAGGATCATTGTTAGGCCCATGATCTGATCAGGAGGTATCCTCACAAGGAGAAAAACATGTGTGACTACCTCAATCCATCCATTAGCTTCTTGGGGGTATGGATCACCCTAATACCTCATGGGTAATTTTATTTGGAACTCATGCAGTACACTCAGCTTTTGTGCATACTCAACCTGAACTATGAACACAACAAGATTCTCAATGGGTTGTGGCTCAACTGGAAGACCACCTGGAGGTCCAGCCTCTAAACCAATACCCTGCACCAAAGACTCATATCTAGGAATATTGTCACCATAATCCCACCACGTAACCCTATCTGGATGTCATCGTGGGGGCATCATGAAATAGAATCAAGATGTTTCATATTCAAAGATTATATTTGGGGAGTTGACTCAAAAAGGATAATAAAAACCAAAACCCAATCCTATATGATGCATTTACCAAATTTCCCTATGACCATTGACCTAATGTACTAAGTTGAAAAGGAGATTATTAGAGTCCTAGTGAATGGATACGCCAGCCACCACACCAACACAAGATTACCTAGCCTGAAATCCAAACTCAAAACACTTTAAGACTATCGCTAAGTAACCCAAACGAAGATCACGACCCTGCAGTCCCAATGTGGAACCTGCTCTGATACTACTCTATCATGAACCAACCTAATGGGGCCTAAGATGTAAATCCCAAAACCTACCTCTAATAGGCTAGGGGTTGAAGACTAGCTCTAAGTAGGCATATCACACAAATGGGAGGTCTTTTCCTAAGGTACATGTACGCACGCACCCAAAAAACACCTACCTGCAATAGTGTAGAGATATAAAATCTATAAAAAAATGCATGCATACATCTATCCCAAACCAAAGTAAAAAAAATAAGTACAGAAGGGAAAAATACACATCCACCAAAAGAAAATTGAAAAATCATCCAACCTGCTCAGATGGAGGGGATCACTGTCAAATAAAACTACCAATAAACTCCTCATCCCAGCTCTGGTAAACACTTTGGTCAATCTAGTTCACTAGTTTATACCTTTTTTGGGTCCTTCTGGGACTTCGGTGAAAGTATTGTGGTCTGCACAAGATGCAATATATGTTGGAAATTCCTGTACAGGTATGGGTATAACAATACTCAATAGGCTTCCCAAAATGAACAAGGAAGGGGAGAAACTAAAAGGCAATAGTCCACTCAACCCAACCAGAGGGAACCTAAATGAGAGAGAAACTCCATCTCGAACATCCTCGGCTATACATGACTATTTAGCTCAGTCTACAAGGGGTGTCAACCAAGATGTGACAACACCATAAGGACTCTCATAAACAAACCCAAATATACTCATCTCATACTCCAAGTATCCTGAGGTTCCAACCTCATATCCAATGAAAGGATTCTACTCGAGGATCGAAAGGTCAAAGTCACCCAGGAGAAATTCACTCCATGAGCTCCATCATCCCAGATGAAACTCATTCAAGAGATACACTCCATTGAGAATAATCCTACCATCCCTAGTGGTACATCTGAGAGACACCACTCCATCAAGTATCACAAAGTCGATGGCATAACCCCGCCACCCCAGGTGGCATAAATCCAAGAGAACATGCTCATAGAACTTTGTTGTGACAGAAGTCACGCTAGAACCCAGTGGATCTCAATACTCAGATAAGGGATCTCACCCATCCTAGATTGGGGATACTACAAACCCTACTAAAACCAAGAAAAGGTCTCATCACACAGCAAGGGTATCACTCCCAAGACCACTGGGGGACACCACAAACCCAGTTTGGAACACTGAAGATCACACCTCCTCGGATAGGGGATCACTCACAGGATCCACTAGGGGACACCACAAACCCAATCTAGTAACACAAGATCTCTCAGAAAGGGGGTCACACCCAATACTACTAGGGGACACCACAACCCAATATGACATCTCAAAGATCAAATCGCTTAGATAAGGGATCTTCACCTATGTAGTGTTGTTCATGAATATTCCTCAAACCCCACCTGGTACAACTCATGAATTAGGGGATCGTATAACCAATGATTCCATAACCCTAAATAAACTACCTTCTGGGTAGGGGGTTGTATAACTGACGATTCTAAAACCCTACTAATACCACCTGATACATAGGGGATCATATAACTGAAGATGACACAAACCCTAAGGGGTTATAATACTAGTTATGGTATCAACACTCATGTAGTGTTGGTCATGATAATACTAAGAACTTGATTTATGGAAAATGATACATTAGAGGACCTCACCCTGGCCTCTCTAGAGGGAAACAACAACTCTAACAAAAAGATAGAGGATCCTTCCCCATCCTCTCTAGGGGGATATGACAACTATAATAATATGATAGAGTATACCACCCCAGCCTCCTCAAGGGAATATGAAAAATCTATCCAATCTCATCCTATTGATGGGATCACAATCCTATACTGAGGACTTAATGTAACACCCCGACCCCAGTTACCCAGATTCGGTGCATTATTACATAACATTGTCATGATCACAAAAGATCAAGTCTCAAAAGACCGATTAGTTTATTAGCCTTGGAATCACTAGATACATTCATAAAGTTTACATTACATCATAAAATGAAAACTAAAACAACATAGTCTCCATAGTCCACACTCATATCCCCTCAGACTATCCCTGCAGGTCAGTCATAAAATACTTCTTCACATCCTGGGAAAAATAAAACATAGAAAGGGGTGATCTCAGATGCCCAGTAAGGATAACAATATAGCGGAAACTTTCATAAATAAGCATAAATATTTAAGGCAATGTATAACTAAAGCAAACACCTTTTAAACTTTAACTTTAGCATAATATGGCATAAATAAAATGAAATAATGTCATTTACTTATTCACATGGATATTATAATAGTCGAATAATCACATGCAATATCAATAACCACTTTCATAATGATGTAATGCATAATTCCAGACTATCATAACCACATAGTCAAGGCCTTGTGCCAAGACTACAGATAAGATTTTATCAGGGCCTTGTGCCATGACACTAGTTTGTCTCATGAGACCTAATGATGCATCTAGGAGCTATAGTGGGCTCCACCTGTCACTTATTAAGTCCAATGCATTCCTCATATGAACAGGTTTAAACATAACATAAACACTCGTATTAAAACTAGCATACGAAATGTCAATACATTAACCATAAACCATGAATGGTATAAAAATAACTCATCCACAATCAAACATATCACAAAACCTTCAATACTATATGGAAGTTTTTTATCATAATAAATCAACTTCAAATAAGCTTACAATCCAACAAAGGATGTTTATATAGATGAAATCAAAACTATTTGAGAGAAATATCTCTTTTTTTGAAATCATTTAAAAGTCACATAATTATAAAATAAAATATTTACTTTGAAAATATTCTTATAAGCTTTTAAGGGAAGCTTTAATGATTTTATAATGGTGTAAAATATCTGCACCAGCCGTATAAGTTTAAAAAAAACATTCTTACCTTAATTCTGTCGAAAAGGTTAAAAAGGACCTTGTTTGGAAAATGAAAGAAAGATTACTTTATAAACTTCTTATGAAAATTCAAACAAGGGTATAAATGAATTTAACACATATTCTGTAAAATAGTAGGAATGATTTGAAATACATTTTTAAGAAACATGGATGTGGATGATAAAGAGGTCCCAGTAGATAATTACGTATAAACAATCTCAGATAATGAAGAGATTGTGAAATAAACCCTTACCTTGTACTTTTCCTTGGTAGAGGGTAGGTTAACCTCCTTTATAAGGGTTAAATAATTGTTATTAAATTATAAAATAATCATATACATTAATATGAAATCATATATGATCTTTTAACATTGCATTGTTAATAATATCTTTGTATTATCGTTGTTTCAGGTGTTAAATAATTCGTTTCCCTTTATATGCTTTATTACGCAAGTTGTGTTTGTTATGGATAGGTTGTATCTTATTAATATCCAGAATGATATTAAGTCTTAAAAAATTATTTTTAACCATAAAATGAAAATTATTCTCGAATGGATACGATGGGGAATGAATCTCATCGCGTTCGTGGAGACGGTAGTCCGTACGTACGCACGAGTGACAATATCATTATTTTGATATTAAAATAATATATAATTGGATATTATATAATATATAAAGAATCATTATCATGTTATACTCATTATTTACATAAATTACACATCATTATTATACCCATCTAAATAATAATGTATTGAATAACAATTACACCACGACGTGGAGACGGTAAGTCGTACATACGCACGTATGGTGACATGTCATTCAAAGGATGGATAGAATACTGAATATGGTTGTACCATATTTATAATAACATCACAATATATATAATATACTGGATTTATTATTTTAGAATTTAAATAACAAAGAAATAATAAGTGGAAGAAGAAAGGAACTTGAAAGAGGGTGGTGAAAACATTACCTCTTTTTCGGGTTCTTCCTTTTGATTTGATCAAAATGGATCCTTAGGTTGGATTTCTAATAAAACTAAGGCCTCTAGGTTGAAGTGATGGAAGTTGAGAGGATATTTGGGCAGGTTTTGGCCGAACCAAAAGGCTTTGAAGTTATGAATTTGAGAGAAGGGGGGGTGCCCTTTTATAAGAGGGGTGAGGGGCACCTTTGGAAAAGCTAGAAATATTATTTTATAATAAATTCATAATCAGTTTATAATGGATTCAAAATGTATTATTTAAAGGTTAAGGTGGGGATAGGTATAAAACCACTCAACCAATAGGTTTTAGACAGGTTTGGGTCACTATATTAACCTTATCTTTTAGTTTTAACTCTTAGTTAATTAGTTTGACATTTACCATGTCTCTTTATATTTTTATATTATATAGTTAATAAACTTACTATATACTTCTAAGCGACCCCCAAGTAGTCCATTAATGATACACCTATCATTATATAAGTCCTTTGGCCAATCCTTAGATTTTTAAGAATAGAATATCAATTAATAATATAATATTTGTTTTAAAAACTCTTTTATGTCAATTTTGACACTATTTGGTATTTTGTTTTTTCTAAATTCATAACAGCATTATTAATTCGAAAAAAATTCATATAATCAACCCTAATATGTTATATTAACCTAAAAATTAGTTTAATTCATAAAAAGTCTCAAATTTCATTTATTTTTATATTTATAATATCAATTATTTTAATATTTTATTAATTAGGTAATTATTGCATCACCATTGTGTCATAAATAAATTAAATTATTTAATGTCTAAAATTTATAAATAAAATACCATTATGTAGGAAAATTTTTTAGATTTCTAATGAATTTTTATATTCGAATTTATCTTATGTATAACCCTATATTAAAAATGTTTTAGTTATTAAACTTTGATTTTAACTCTTTTAACTCTTCTTTGAATTAAATTATAATAAATGTCCTAATCTAATCCAAGTGGACCAAATAGGTTCATATTTTATTCTTAAGGTTGTTTTTGGTCGAATTATACTTAGCCAATAGAATTAGGACATGTGTTAGGGTAATAATAATATCATTTTTACCCTTAATTACCCTATTTACTTTTTACCGTGGTAAATAAAAGTAAAAAGTTATTATTCACAAAAAAATATTTTTATCTTATTGAACCACATTTTACTCCTTGATATTAACAGTGTCTCTCGGATTTTCGAAATTCCACTCACAGAAGCAGTAAAATTATGTTTTATGTGAATTTGTAAATTCTCCTAGGAGGTGGGTAAAAGACGGTGAAAAGTTCAATAAAATTTTTATATATCTAAAATTATTCTAAACTAACTCCAATGAATTGCATTGAACTTATATAGGTATTATGTATCTATTTTTACCTAAAATAAATTTAAATAAAATAAATAATTATTTAAATAAAAAATCAGTTTTAAACTATAACTCAGTGTTTTACACTATTCATCAAAAATTGAAAGTTTTCAAAAAAATACCAAAATTTCACCCTAGGATAATTTCGATATTTCGAATCTAAAAATGAAGTCCATTTTGAAAGATAAAATGTATAGAATTTCAAAAATTGGGTATTACTATTCATAACGGCTAGTTTGATTGGTTGTGGTGTGTGTTAGAACTCGAAGTTACGTACAACACACGCTACTGTATTATTCAAAGAGAAGCGTACCGTGGAAGCTTGGGGTGTTACACTTAATGTTGCAAATAACCCTTATAGGGATCAACCAAGGGAACTCACCCACTTCTGGTCGAAACGTCGCTAACCTAAATGACCCACAACATTTCCCTGTACTATAACTCCAAGGCCTGAACCATGGACACTATCACATTCTATGAAAAAAAATTCTTAGGATGGGCTACCTGCTAGTTAGAATCTAAGCCCAAAAGAAAGAGATACGTAAGGCGAAAGAATCTCCCAAAAAGGACTACACGACATGTAAGGGGGTCCACACGGTGTGTGACCCCACCTGGACACCTGACCATGTCCTCTAATTGCACAGATTAGCTGGGAATGTGGGCATACATGACATGTATCGGTGGTACGCATCATGTATCACCTCATCGAGCCTCCATCTGTGTCCTTTCTCCACAAAGCTTCGGCTAACCGCGTCTCCCACACGGTGTGCACCCCCTAGTACATGGAGTGTCTCGTCCAACTGACCACTTAGCCTTGTCATCAACCTGTGCCAGTTTCTAACACCCAATGTCTGTGTACTTTGGATATGTAGTCATACATAGCCATATCCCCTCACACTGCATCCCAGGCCATGCCCCTTGGCCACATGACATGGGGTCGTTGCATGACATGTAACCGCAGTACACGGAGTGTAGTCCCCAAAACTCATCTTTCCCAAATAGGAAGAACACACTGTGTGATCCACTACACTAAATACCAAGAAATATGGGAATTATATTAGTAATTTCCCTATGAGAAATCCAAATCTCCCTTATTCTCCTCGAAACACACAGATCAACACTCACGGGGTCCCTAGCAAGCATCTAAGGGCTCTACTACCTTAAAACGATGCATAAAAAGAGAATTGAGACTTAAAAATAAAATAATACTATATAATGGTGAAACTCTAAAGATTAAAGTGTAGATACACACTCCAAAGTTGTTTCACTACAATTCGGGAATGATCGTCGTCATGATCGGAGATCGGCAGTGCCTCTTCTCCTTGGATTTGGTCCTCGAGTCATCCATTGCTCCAAAGGGGGAGGGTTTTTTCCATCCATTGTCATGTGCACCAGGGGGAGGGGGATAAGGTTTATTGGTTTAATTTTATTAAATAAATAACTCTCATTTAACTCTCTTCCAACTCGCCTCCAACCCAGCACCCGACGCTAAAAAATTTTAAGTCGTACCTAGGGTAAACATGAAATTTTGAACTCAACCATGACCTCTGATTTCTCATCTGAGATTCCACATAGTATTTATTTTTTATTTCAAAAGAAACTACACATACATGATAAAATATTTGTAATATTTGTAATATCACCACACCAAGGCTCTCTAGGCCCCAGAATCCCGCACCGACTTAGTGTCTGGCTTCAGAAATATTCTAAAGTCTTATAAGTCAGAACCTGAGTCACTACATTTCATAAGTTATGTTTATTTTTTTCCTATGGTATAGTTTGGTATTTGAGATTATATTAGGATCATTGGTGTATATCTTGATATTTCTGAACTTGAGAATATCATAGGAGTGATTATCCCAATGTCCTCATTTATTGTTTGTTCACTTTTGGTCAGTGAGCCATCTGCTTCCTAGGACTCCTGGAGAATTTTTATTGGTGAATTATGAATATTTCAATAGTTTTTATCTCAAGGAATGTTTTTTTCATGCTTCGTGTTATTGGTTTTGAGGTTTTAGAAGTTGGTTAGAAATCAAGTCCTCGTTAGAGGGGAGATAGTCTAGGCATTTTTACTTGTTCTAAGTTAATGAGGAATTTATGGGGAAGAAAGTCCCATGGTGGAGAGTTTTTGACTCCCCTAGGTGTCAGTTTCTTGGTTATAATCTTTTAGTTGTTTTCCCCCTTGGATTTGGGGTGTTTTGGGTTGAAATGTTTGAGTTCTGGAGACTTTTTCAAGGGTGTATAGTTAAGCACACGACTTTGGAAACCATGAAGTGGAAACTATGAACCTTGTGTAGGGGTGTAAAGAGGGAAGCGCACCATTTTTTCATGGTTAGGAAAACCATATGAGACAAATTTGAATTCTCTAGAGTTTGAGGTAGTGAAAGACACATGGTCTGCGTATGGTTTGGAAAACCGTGCGAGATAATTATGCATCCTGCCCAGTTTGGTATATTTTTTTCTTTTCACCTTCTTTTTAATTTGGGATTCTACCCCAAGACACCCCCATTTTTTCCTCTCATCCATTGGGCCTCTCCATGGGTTCTCCCTCCTTCTCCAAGCTCCTTCAAGTTGATTTGGAGTGATTCTTGGGTGGTTCTTCGTCTGAATCAAGAGGTACGAGTCTCTCTTTCCCTTGGTTTCTATATTTTTTCTTCAATTTTCCTCTTCCCATATAACCCTAGTGGAAATGGTTGTCTAATTTCCATACATGTGGTTGTTCTAAAATATGATTCTTTTGCAGGGGTTGTGATCCCTCCTTTGAGACCTAAACCGGTGGTTTTCATCAAAGGCAACATGATTCCACCACATAAGGTAGGTGTTTCCATTTCATTGCCCTTCTATTTAAG
The DNA here is from genome assembly GCA_963277665.1 of Viscum album. Classification (NCBI taxonomy): domain Eukaryota; kingdom Viridiplantae; phylum Streptophyta; class Magnoliopsida; order Santalales; family Viscaceae; genus Viscum; species Viscum album. The sequence continues at coordinate 373,828,150 of OY728142.1, read as the reverse complement.
AGTTCCATGGGTGATTGTATTTTTAAATTATTTTTTAATCTAGATAATGATGGTGTGGGTTATATATGTTTTGTTTTATAACTTCACTTGGTTTTTATGTGGATTAAAGGTTGTAATTTCATGTTTAAATGGAACCTTGATGTAAGTTGGTATTTTATGCATTTTACATGTTTAATAAAATTCCAAGGATATTTTTCTATAAGAAAAGAACTTTTCATTAGGTTTTAATCCAAAAAGAGTTTTCAAAGTGATTTTTCCTTTTGGGTTAAAAAGAGTTTTCATTTTTTTTAAAGGGTGGAGTTGTTTTATAAAGTGAAATGGAGTTTCTATTGGGTTGTTTGTTTGTGATTATTGTTAATCATGATTTCCTTTGGAGTTGTATTTGGATTCCAAATTATTTTAAAAATGGATTTCCAAATGTATATGTTATATGTGCTAAGATAAAGGCCTGATTGGCACTTTATGATGCGTTGATTGATTGATTGTTGTTGTGCCCTTTTTGAGCTCACTTGTTCTTATTGATGATGTTATGTTAATCCATGTCATGGATGTTGAGATTTAATTCATGTTGTTCTTATATATTAGGGATCTTTTTAAGGGTAGTGTGTGAGGTGGGAAGGATGTGATTGTGGTGTTAGCCCTTGGGGATTTGTTATTGTCATGTGATGGAGTTACTTTGTTCATGGCCCACCTCCATGAGTTATTCCATGAGGAGACCTAGGTTACTAAGTGGGGAGTAGTGGGATGTTGCTAGGCTAGTTGAGATTACACACTAGCTAGTTACCCCTAGTTATACATAATACCTGGATAGTGGGAGGGTCACTAATGAGACTAGGTAAGAATGATTCAGTTGACGGATGTGTGACCGTTAGCCTACCGACAGTCGGTCCACCTTTTGTGTCTTGTGTTGCCCCATTAGTCCATGTGGTGTTTCCTCATGCTATGTATCATATGTTATGCCTTTTTTTTATATATATTGGTATATGTGTTGACTATTGGTTGGATAGACTTTCTTTGATGTATTGATCCTCTTATGGTTTAGTTTTGATGTTGGTTATCCTTGTTCCATCCACTTATTGGTTTTTTTGTGACCTTTTGTGGTCGTGATTCCATTATCGTTGCCCTTATTTCCTGGTTTACTTTTGAGTTGGGTATTTGAAGGTTTTTAATGTAAAAGGGGGGAAATGGTTTTCAAAGAGACATTCTTGATTGGCATGCTTTTGAAATGTTTTACCATGAGTGTGTTTATTTTAAAAAATGTGGTGTTTTAAAAAGAAATGATTGGCATTTAAATTAGCATGGTTTTGAGTAAAATCTATTTATGAAATGTTTTACAAATGGTGTAATTTGAGAAAGTGCATGATCTATGTTTTGTTTATACTTATACCATGTAAAGGAAAATGAAACCTGTTAGTTTATATCATTTTCAAACCAAAAAGCTTGGTTTCCATTATAAAAGGAATGAATTGGACTCATGGTGGTTTCCTACTGGCTTTGGCTCACACCCTACATACTCACATTGGTGGGTATTTAGTCTCCATGTCTTGTACGGGTTTCTTCAGGTCTTGGCTTTTGAGTTGGATCTGATGTCATCTTCCTTAGGAAGTAGATGGTCATTAGGATCATGGTGGTGACTTGTGAGTCACATGGAGATGGTGATTGGACCTTCAGTTTCACGGAACTGATTGACTCGAGTTTTGTTTCGGCCACTTAGTCTTCTGCGCTTTTGTCTTTTAACTTTCGTTGTAGTTTTATAAACCTTGTATTAAATGGTCATTTTTATTGAGATGTCCTTCGACATTTATCTTTGTTTCCTTATCATTATGTCATGTTTAGATGTTTATATTTGGTTCCTTGAGGGTGAAATTGTCCCCAATGGTTATGTTTGATGCCCTTGATGCTTGTCGTCATCCTGAGTGGGGGGGGCTCTTCGGGTATGTGGTGGGTTGGGTCAGGTGTTCGTCGGATGGATGGCTTGGGCTGGTTCATTATAGTACCCTACTGGGATTTGTTTCTCACCCCTTATACCAGCACATTGGTGCATGTGCAGACTCTTATGTCTATTTTCAGGTTGAACATGGGTAGCATAGTGGATTGGGCAGAGACCCAACGTTGCATGATTGAGCAGGACTGTTTGTGTGGGGTCTAAGGATTGGGTTGGAGCAGCTCAACGACTGTTTGGAGACCAGGTATGATGGACAACTTGGGGATGACAGTAGTGCATTGTGTATTTTTATTTCTTTTATTTATTATGTATATGCGGTTGGCTCAGTGGGTGACCAGTTGATGTGTATAGCATGACTATGAGTCTGTATGCAACGTTTTCATTTAATATAAAATGATTATGTTTCGTTTAATTGTTACGTGCACCCTGGTGGTTATGGATGTGGATGTGTTTGGTTATTTTGGTTGTTATTGCACTCTAGTTTGAGGGTATTGTCTCATCATTGTGTATCTTCAAACCTCTGTCGCTACTCGGCAGTCTCTGATGTATGGGGAGACGCAATTGAGGCCTTGTCATGAGCCATATTAGATGACGTATCAGATTGACCTAGGCTGGTTTGTGACACCTTAACTTGGTTGTAGGCATCTGGTGCCTTAACTTCTCCTTGTGGGGAACAATGAGTGCTTCAGAAAACTCAACAAGCTCTCCTTACATAGCCTTTTGAAGAACCCTTATGTAATCCTTATGAATGGTGAGAATCTCTTACATAACTTTCGAATCGACTCTTACCCAACCTCCAAATTGACAAGTTCTTCACATCTCCACATTTCCTCCTTCCAATCTAATTATTGTTGCTTATGATAGCCCTACTTTCGATCTACCTATTTCTAGGCTGCTTGCTTCCAGACTTCTGGAGTTTGGCCGTGTCGCTCTACTATCTTCATTTGGTTTCGAAAATTGGACTTTCGGAATCACTCCTTCCGCAAGTTCCAATACTTAGTCGGGAATGGTTTTCACAGTAGAATCTAATAGTGGTCCACCTAGGCTTATTGTCCTCCGAGTACCTAGTATCGGGTCACTAGGTAACCAGTGGTATCTTGCAGTATTTCGTCACCAATTCTGTGTAATCTAATTTCGGTTGCCAACAACCTCCACAGTGAAAATACACCAAAACATACATGAAAAAAAAATTGAATTCAAAGCTTGACATACATGGATCGTTAAATCCCTAAGCAATAAAGATAAGCTCGCCCTCATTTGAAATATAATATAATCTAAGCTTAATGAGTCGGACGGTCTATTTCATCCACTAACATTAGCGTCATAATTAATTCCAACACCTAAAATTGTATAAGGTTCCAATCCTCAAAACCCCGTCAAATCCCGGCACGCAGGCGGTCAGATCATATGAGATCAGATCGGACCCGCCCCGGGTTTCTTCGGTGGGGCCCCGCGGAACCCACCCCGCCCGTGAATCCGCCTCGAGAACACCACCGCTCCCCCTCACCGCCCCCCGGATTCCCCGCCAAAACAAGTTCACATGCGTTTGTTGCTAGCGAACCCCAACTCCATCTCCCCCTCCACACAATCCCGACCCAAACCCAAACCCAAACCCAAACCCAAACCCAAACCCAAACCCAACCCACCTCTTCAACTTCTCCACCATTACTGCTCGCAGCTCGCACCATGAAGAACCCCCGCCTCCTCCTCCCTCTCTTCTTCCTCTTATTCTCTTCCTCCTCCTACACCGCGCCGCCCCCGAAACCCAACTCCCGGATCTCTGTCATGGGCATGGTCTACTGCGACACCTGCTCTAGCGACAATTTCTCCGCCCACAGCTACTTCATACCCGGTCAGACGCAGCCCTCTTAACTATTTGACCATTTGATCGACCTCTTTGCTGGGTCTATCGTGTTTTTGTTTGTTTTTGTTGTTGTGATTGATGGATGGGTTGATGGGCAGGGGCCGAGGTGAGAATCGTGTGCAGGTTCGACGTGGTCGCGCCGCGGACCGCCGAGCAGATCTCCTTATCCGTGCGGCGGACCACGGACGCGATCGGGGTGTACCAGCTGGAGATCCCGGCGGTGGACGGGGTGGCGTGCGCGGAAGACGCCGGGATCGAGTCGGCCTGCCGCGCCAGCCTGGTGCGGAGCGGCGCCACCGCCTGCGACGTCCCCGGCCGCAACGCCACTTCCGACGAGATCACCGTCAGGTCCCGGGGCGCCAGCCTCTGCATCTACAGCTTTGGCGCCCTCAGCTTCAGGCCATCCAAGCGCGACACCGCACTCTGCGGCGATTAATTTCTGGCTGTCTCAACGGCTTACCTTCACTTCACTTTGCCGATGACCTTATGCCGTGTGTACAGAATCAGATTAATCAATTCAAGGCCTCTGAAACTCAGTAAAAGATGGAATTGAGTTGATGATAACTTGGGGATGTCTCTGTTCACACTTTTATCGTTCAAATGTGTTCTCCATATGCTCATTGGGTCACTGTTTTTTAACCTGAATTCATATTCCACTCCTAATCTGTGAAAAAATAAAAAACAAAGCAAAATGTCCCTTGTGAATTTATCTGAATGAAGGATCTGGTCATAAAAATGATCATTTATCTAGTTCAATAGTTATGTTTTCAATATAAAAAAAAATTAAAAATTAAAATCATGTTTTGGATTGTTCTTGTCAACCTATAACTACTAGGAATGAATGGAACTATGGTCAAATCATAGGAAATGTCAAAACAATACAATTGAATGACCACACCAAAGAATCTCAAATAATAAGATTCAAAGATTAACATCATCGATTTAAGGAAGAATAAGAGTAGATTAAGAGAAGGAGAACGAAGAGATGGAGAATGTCTTGAGCGGATTGAGAGGATCTTCAACTTCTTGAAAACTCCTAAAGACCCGTGAGTCGTGGGTTTTGCCACGTTTGTGCTCCAGGGACTGGGGATAAGATGGTGAAACTCTATTGTGCAAGCTAAGTTTCACGAGGATCTTCCCTAAACTTCTTTTAAGAAAATCTTTAACCAACAGTTTTATCCTAAGATGTTGTGAGGGGAAAAGATTCAGGAGTTTCTAACCTACGAAAGGGAAGCGCACCATTCTGGAGTATTCCACCCGCTTTACTGAGTTGGTACATTTGACACTGAAGCTGCTTACTGATGATTGCCTAAAGGCTTGAAGGTTTGAGTTGGGATTGAGGGCTAATATTCGATCAATGCTGATCCTCATGTGTCTTCCGACCTTTGTGGAGGTAGTCAATACGGAAGCTCCCAAGACTTGTCATTGTTGTGGATAATCTGGCAATCTGAGGCATTTTTGTGAAAGGATATTTCAAGACAGTAAGGTTGGATACACTCTCACCAAGAGTTCACAAGTTTGTTCTAATGCTTCCAAGGGTGGTGGCTCTTATCCTAAGGCTAAGGGGGATGTTCATGTGGCTAAGAAAGACCATGGAGGAGTTGAGACCGAACGTCTTTATGAGGTGGATTATGCACTATAGGAATCTGAAGCAGGGTCAACTACTGTTAGAGGTACAATGTTTATTTCATCTTCTATGGTGCTAGTTTTGTTTGATATAGGTGTTACTCATTCTTTTATATTGTCAAATTTAGTTGACGTGTTGGACTTGCGTTCGGAGCTTGTGACGTTCTTGTTGGATCTTTCCACGTCTTTGAGAAAGTGGTCCGAACAAGGTTTCAAGTTTCCCGCATATCAAGTGACAATAGCCATCCTTGAGGTGGAGTGTGTAACACCCCGAGTTTTTATGAACCCTTTTTTCAAATAAATTTAAATTTATTTGATGTCTTGTGTTGCATGCTACACCAAATTAAATTTTCATTATATGCTACAACAAATTAAGTTTGCACTACACATAACATCGACTTAGCTTGCTCTACACGCAACATCGGTTTAGCTTGCATTACATGCAACACTGAGTTTCTATAAAACAACATTTTATTATTGTAATTATTTAAATAAGACAATTATAACATATGCGTTAAACATAGTAATATGAATAGTAATAACTATCTTTAAATATGATTTATAGCAGTTTCAAATAAATAAAACATATTCATAACGAAATATATAATTTTCGATAAAGTCTATATGTTTTGAAAAATACTATTTTCACAAAAAACTACTTTTCATGTCCTCCTGTGAAAAATAATAAAATTAATTTTAGACACTTATAAATTTAATTTGATAAAATAAACTTCATTTTTGAATTCAGAATGTCAAAATTAGCTTAGGGTGTTTTTTTTGGATTTTTTGGAAATATTTTATTTTTGGATGAATAATGAAAGATACTGAATTTTAATTGAAAACTATGTTTTCATATAATTTATTCATATAGTTAAATTATATTTTAATTTGGTTATAAAGTATAAATAGATCAATTATACATCAATTAATCCAATGTAGGTCATTAAAACCAATTTCACATTGAAATTGGATATAAAAACATTTCAATCTTTTGAACTTTTTACTTTAAAAAACCCATCGTCTCATCCCGTCTGCAAGATTAATTTTAAAATAATTTCTATCACTTATGTGATTAAAATTTAGAAAAATGGATTCCATATTTGGAATCAGAATAATTTATTATGTCTAATAAGGTCAACTTAATTTTTGACCAAAGTGATTATTGAATGTAATTAAAATTAATTACAGTGATTATGGTAAAAACAAGACTACTTAGTGATTAAACTTAAAAAATATGGTGTAAAAATGACCCTACACTTGTCCAAAACCCATTGGATGACCATATTTCAACCATGTCCCCTCTTGGATTGAACATGGACCATTATTGGAGGCTCATGCTGCAAGGGAGACCTCTCAATAGTGTTTACCTTTTTATATTTATAAGAATATCACTCCTCATCTGTCACGACCCGTCCTCGGGGCCTGTGCCGTGACTACCCAAGCCCGCCTTCCATAGGTCAGGGGCTGACGACTAGCACCAAGGCGTAAATCCCAACAAAAAGAGAAGACATTGCCTTTGAAAAGTAAACAAGCACCACAGAGTAAGCAAGCGGAAAAGTAAACACTAAGTAAAAACTGTACAAGCTGTGCTGAAAGTAAAAGGGGCCGGAAATACAAGCCCAACTGTAAAGTACAACTGAAAGGAAAAACAACAACTGAAAGGAAAAGCCGCAGCGTCGAGCCATCCTCTGGAAGTCCCACCTGAAGGGTGGGTACAGATAGCCTCCACTGCTCCTCGGGTCCACCTGACCGCTCCGAGTACGTCCCACCCAGTGGTACACCTCCAGGTACCGTCCTGCTCCGCACGCCTCCACCACGATCAGCGCTGTCCGTCGTCTGCAACCAACACCACGAAGTGCGGGCATAGCCCGTGCAGGGGTGAGTATAAGATACTCAGTAGGGACCCCAAGACCCCCGAAGGTCTCCCGAAATCCACAAAGGATAATCCACAAGGAAAGATACAATCACGAAGTAACATCTGACACGACTTAGGTATATGCCCATACATATACCTAAGTCATCAATTCCCGTTCGGCTCCAACGTCCGAGCCCAAGCACAACCCAATCCACAGAGGAAAACAAACGTATACCCACACAGGATAGCACAACACAATCCACAAAGGAGAGTAAACAGTAATCCACATAGGATAGCTCAACACAATCCACAAAGGAGAGTAAACAGTAAATCCACACAGGATAGCTCAACACAATCCACAAAGGAGAGTAACACAAGATTCAGCTCACTCAGGTATACTTCTTCGAATGACGATAAAGATGATCACTGATCCATCTAAGTCGTCGGACCCACAAAGGATCGATAGGTAACTAACCCCCGCAAAGACCCACACAGGATCGGGCCCACACAGGACCTGTAGGCGCTGACTCACACAGAACCGCTGAGCGCTGACCCACACAGGATCGGACCCACACAGGATCGGGCCCACACAGGACCTGTAGCACTGATCCACGTAGGATCGCTGAGTGCTGTAGTCGTCGCAGTCCACTGAGGATCTCTGCACAGTCGTCGTCGCAGTCCACTGAGGATCTCTGCACGGTCGTCGCCGCAGTCCACTTAGGATCTCTGCACGGTCGTCGCCGCAGTCCACTGAGGATCTCTGCACGGTCGTCGCTGTCGAAGTAGCAGTCGCAGCCAGCTCTAGGGTTCTCGCACACAGCAAGCTCGTTCGGGAGGGTCCGCTCCACGAGCCGAGAGGCCGATACATCAACTATCACAAAGTCCGAAATTGATGTATCCAAAAGTTCCGTATCGTCAACAGAAACTCAACGTCGCAGACGACGCGTCAATCGAACGTCCGGTCTGAGAGTTATTGGCTTTTTCGTCCCAGGGGCCCGGTTGGTTTTTAAGGCAAAACCAACCCGACCGTACTCCACCTGCGTCCAAACCTCGGGCGGAGTAAGCCAAAAGATCCGTCTCACTTAGAGGAACTCAACAAAGATGACGACACGTCAATCGGACGTCCGTAGCCCAAGATATGAGCGTTTCCGCTCCGAGGGCCCGGTTGGTTTCGTGTACGAACCAACCCGGCCGAACCCAAAGTATTCCGAAACCTTGAGTGCGATATACTGAAACGACCGTCTCGATCCAAGGATCGCGTTGCCGCTGACGTCGAGTCGTTTGGAGACTCGTAGCTCAAGTTATGAGCATTTGAGCGAAAACCGTCCGAAGACGGGAGGGCCGGGCCCGGGCCGACCCGGCCTGACCCCCCCTGGGTCGGCCGAACCCGGTCCGGCCCGGCCGGTCGGACCAGCCTGGCTCGGCCGGCCCGGCTCGGCTCGGCCGAGCGGCCGAGCGGCCGACGCGGGGGGAGCCGCCGCCCCGCGTGACACCCCCGCGGCACCCGCGGGGTGTCGGCCAGACAGCCGGACGCAGATGAAGCCGCGTCCCGAGTGACGCGGGGGGGAGCCCCCGCCCCCGCGTGACACCCCCGCGACACCCGCGGGGTGTCTCCCTGGCGGCCGGATGCGGCTTCAGCCGCGTCCCGTGCGCGCCGGACCCGCGCGGCCGCGGGTCCGCGAGCGCCGCCGCCGCGGCCGGTGTCGCGGCGGTCTCGTCCGGCGGCGCGCCGGGTGCCGCCGCCTCCGGGTGCCGGCGCCGCCGTGCCGGCGACCCGCGCCGCCGCCGGCTTCCGCGGGCCGCCGGAGTCGCTCCGGTGGCCCTTTTTTCTTCCCGTTTGCGCCGTTGCTTCTCCCGGGTTCTGTTCTTCACTGCGGGATCGTCAGATCGCCCTTGCGTCACGATTTGTCATCGCCCGCCAAATCCGCACAACCACGAAGATCGGCGGAGGGTTGTCGGGCCGTGTTCGTTTGGCCCGCACCCTCCGCGTTAGATATAAACAATGGGATAATTTTTATTCCACACAGGAAACAACAATTTTAATAAATTTAAAATTGTTCACAAATCCGGTTCTTTAACTTTTTAAAGAAACATTTACGGGAATATAAAAAAAAGGTAAATCCAAAAAATAAAATCCCTACCTCGTAGTCGCCGCGCGTGAGCGTTCTTCGCGGAATTGCTCATCGCGGAAGGAGGGGATCGTCGCGTCGTCGCGGAAAGGCGTCGCGTCGTCGCGGAAACCGGCGTTGAGTCGGCGAACTCAACGGACCAAGAGACAACAGATTTAATTTTAAATAATTAAATCCGTGTTTTGGTAAAAACCACAAAGGAGATTAAAAAAAGAAAAGAAAGTCCGAGACTCTTACCTCAAGCAGCCGATCGAAGATCCGTCGCGGAGGAAGAGACATCGTAGAAGAACGTTGAAGGAAGGGAACGTCGGCGTCGCGGATCACGGCGTCACGTCATCGATTTCCGGGTTCGGCGTTCTTCGCGTTCTTCACGTTCTTCGCGAAGGAGGATGAAGGTTCAAGGATTATGTCAAGCCTCTCAATGAGTAATCCTTCAAAAGACCTTGTTGGTCTTATTTTATTATTACGCCAACAAACGAAAAAGGTAAGTAACGACCCATCAATTCGTTGTATTAATTCAATGAAAGTAACAGCTCATTTAATTCACGAAATAAACCGCCCAATTAAATGGTCTGTTAAGAATTTAAGAAAACGCGTCAGTTGACTTTCATAATGACGGGTTTTCGCGGGTGCGTTACTTAGCGGAAAGAAACGGCGGGGCTCGTGCGGGCCCCACCTCGCAAATATCCTACCAAGAGGGTAGGATATTTCTGGATAGTACCCTATTCGGTTCAACTCAGTTTAAGCCGCTTTTAAGTGGCTTCAAGTGGCTTCCAAGTGGCTTAAGTGAAATAAAATAAAGTTGTCGTAAAATTATTTTATTTCTTAACCTTAAGCCCGAAAATTAAAAACCACACCCGAGCAAACGCAACTCCGGAAGAGGCGTTTCTAGGCGAATACCGGCGCTGCGATTTCATCGGTGCCCTCAGAAACTACGCTCTTGTAAAATTCCAAAGAAAATTAAGAAAAAAATTTCCTTGAAATTTACGGGTCTTTACATCATCCACTATAAAGGGGAACTCAGCCCCTCACTTCTTCACACATCTCAAGACCTTTGGATCATTCAAAACCTATCCAAATAAGCTCCTAACTTCCCTATATTCATCGTAGAAGCCTCCATTTGGGAATAAATCCATCCAAGGAATCCCTTTGGTGAAAACCAAAAGGAGTTACCTAAAGAAGAGGTAACATCCTTCAACAAGAACTTTTATTTTATTTCTTTATCTACCCCCTCAATTATTCTTAATTCATTATTATATAATAACATCAGTATCCTCAATATACTGAGATGTTATTATTTTAATGGTATGACCTACACTCACACACACTTCCATCAAATGGGATACATAATCATCATTCGTGTGTACGGCGGACTACGACCTTGCAAACTGATGTTGTTCATTCTTCCATTACCACCTTTCAAGTTTGAGAATAATGATAAAATTATATGATATATATGATATTTATGATGAATTTATGCTTTTGGAATTATTATATAATACATACCTTCATACTTTCCATTTTGTGAGAATATGATAACATCATTTATAAACGTGTGGACTACCGCCTCCTCAAAGCGATGTGATTAGTTCACAATTTACATGGAATGTATTAATGATGAGTTTAATAAAAATATGTGATATATATGACATAATAATACTACTATAATTAATATATATATATCATTTACTTATCTTATTTCTTTTAATACAATAAGAAAATGGAAACAGCGTTCATGCGTACGTATGACCTACCATTTCCATGAACAATATATTTCATTACCTATTTTTATATTTTATAAATTATTATAAATACATATATACTGAATATATATGATATTTATATCATGTTCATAATTATAGAGATGATGAAATCATGATATAAGTAAGAGGATAAAAAATATAACAAATCAAAACACGTGTGAAAAACAAAGCGGTTATTACCCGAAACGTAACTTTAACATGTAATTATTAATAAATAGGCAATAAAAAATCATAAAAAATAATATATGGTATGATATAATTAAATATTATTATTTAATATATTTATAATAAACTTATATCTTTTTTAAAAGGTTTGAACGTGTATGATGAGAGTTAAGACATAAGGTAAGGGGATTTCTAGTCTTACTTTTATTTCTGTATGACTTATTCCTTATTCACCACTGGTTTATTTTATGTGGTGTATATACTATATATTAATGTATTATATGATTCTTATACTTAAATTTATGGGTATTAACATATCCATTTGATAATCTCTATTTCATGGGGTTTTATGGTTCAAAATTTACCCAATCGGTAAGGTAATTTTGTCTCAATTTTCCTTCTTTGAGACACATGTTTTGTTATGAACCTATATTATTTTATGAGGTGTATATACTTTCATTTGACATGTTATATCATGAATCTAATTATTTTAATTATTTTTTAAGCTTCATTATCTCATGGTGATTTTGATTCAAAGTTACCGAAATGCTAAGAGTTTATTGCTAAATCTCATTGTTTATCGGGGTTATTTAAGATTATGCTTCCCTTGATGAAATATTATGATCCATCTCTCTATAATTCTCATGATTTTTCTCATCCTTTTTCTGTTCATGATATCTTCATGTATTGGTACCATTTTTCCACTCTTTGGTTGTTAAGGTAATTAAGAAAGTGTTTTTCTCTCTCTTCGATCGGAAATATGTTTTATTCAAAAACCATGTTTTCAGAAATGTTTTCAAAAATGATTTTAAATTATATTTTAAGATAATTTTAAAGAAAAAGGATTTTAAAATTTTTTATGCTTTATAAAAGTGTTTAAAATGGGTTTCAAATATTCATTTATAATTTTTCAAAGTTGTTATCAAAGAAAAGTATTTTTAAAATTTTTTATGTATTAAAAATCAATTTTCAAAGAAGAATGGATATTTTCCTCGAGAAATGTTTTCAAAATATTTTTCAAAATTATTTTCCATCTAAGATGACACCCGTTAATGTTACTTATGTCTTACTGGGGTTATGATCTAAGGATAATGTTCTTATTCTTGCTCTGAATGGTTATGCTTTTGATGACATGTTGTTTATGAAACTTGTTTCTCTTCCACGAGTTATACCATGATACATACTTATTAAGACCAATTCTTTTCATGGGTTATTATATGATGAAATTATTATTAAACATATCTCTTTTCCACAGGTTATGATATGATGACATGTTTATGATACTTATTTTTCATTTCATGGGTTATGATATGATGATTATTTATGATCTTGTGGCACTTATATGTATGATTTAATTATGAGATGGGTGGGACATATATCTCTGTCACACCCCAACCTCAAAAACTCCTTTATTTTATCCTTTATTTTGGTTGATGTTCGGGTTTGAGTCCTGGTTTATTTTTTGATTTTTATAGTTTTTGGGGGGTTTTCTAGGTGTCGCATGGTTACCGCACGGTTAGTAGTAATCGTGCAGACAAGACATGTGGTTGTTGTTGGTTGGACAGAACCGAACACACTTCTAGTTCATGGTCGTGTGGTAGGTCCGAGGTAACTATTCACTACTATTCCCTTAGGTAGAGAGTTCTGTACGGTTATTGCATGGTTTGGAAAACCGCACAACCAAACCGTATGAACGTGCTAGGTCATTAAAAATTAGAGATCCTCTTCTCTCTCTTCCCTTATTTCACCCTATATTGAGCTCCCCCTCCTCCCTCCCATATTGGTGCACCAGGGGGTCCTCCCTAACCCTCATCTTTTTCTTCCAATCATCCAGAGTTTCTCCTCCTTCAGATCTAAGGTATGTTTTTAGGGGTTTGGGGTGGGTTTCCCTCCTCTTTCTCTTTCTCTCTTCTTTTCTTAGTTCTCCTTTGGATTTTCCTTCCTTGTATTAACCCTAGGGTTAGGTCTGGATAATTTTGTTCGTTTTTATTATGTCTAGGGAATATAGATCATCTTTTAGGCTTAGTTCTTCCTCTCCTTGGAGTTTTGTTCCAATCACACTTGGTTTTGGTAGGCGTTTCCAACTTTTCCCTTTCCGAAACTCTCCATGGGCACTTGTGTGTTTTCAAATAATTTTTAAATGTCATTATCAACTCTAATATACCTATGTATTGATGCGAATGGTGATTTCATGTTGTTATAATTTACTAAAAATAGATTCTCTGGGATATTTATGTGCAATCCCTAGGGTTTCGGCACCTAGGGTGTTATTTTTAAATGCTATTGTTCTTATAAAGTGAAATGGGGGGGGGGGGTGGGTTATAAAATTTTTAGATTTAATTGTGTTGTGATGGTATGGGTTGTTTGTTAATTTAGTTTGGTGTGTAGATTTTGGTGATGATATAGCATGACATTTGTATTAAAATGTTTTGGAAGGGGTTTTGTAGTTTCAATGAGATGATTTGTGTTCTTTAAATAATGTGGGTGGTTGGATATGGTTTCAAAGAAAATAGTGGATTTTGTGGAAATGTTTTTTGAGTGTCCTCTTGGTTGTTTGGTGTTCCATTGGATTTTGGCATATCCATGGGTGACCAGGCGCACACATGGATGCATCTTCAAATGAAGATAGTGTTTTAAACTGGTGTTTTCTTAAATCCTTGGTTTCCTAAATGGTTAATATTTTATAAATGTTGTTGGGTCCTTTGTATGGTATCTAAAGATGTATTTAAATGTGTTCCTCAAGTTTTGGACCATTTTTCCATGAAAACATGTTTTGGTGTGTTTTTGAAAAGGCTAAAGGCCCGTTTGGTAGTTATGAAGTGTTTAAGTGTGTGTTTGGAACTTAAGGGATTGTTTGGAATTGTAAATATAAAATCGGTGTTTGAGTGATGTTTTGATAATGATTTTAGTTATGTCGAGATAAAGTCCCATTTGGGGCTTCAAACTTGAAGGTAATGTTTGTATTAACTTTTAGAAAGGATTGTGTTTTGGAAAATGTGTGTGTGCCTGTTTGGAAACCTCAAGTGTTTTGTGAAATGATTTGAACGTTTATCGGTATGAAGGCCCGGTTGGAACCTTGTATGATGTGAAATGTATATGTGTTTATATGGGTAACCTTTATAGGAGGTATTTCCCTTTACAAGTTATCATGTATTGGTGTATGTGTTTGGGGTAGGCAAGTGCGGTGGCGGCATGCAAGATGAGTCACACATGCGTTGGCCTCCTACTTACATAATATTACTATTACCACCATGGGTTCATGGGTGTATTTTATATGATCGAGTGATGGTTGCTTTATAGACCGAATTAGATGGGTTAGTACCCTCCTAGAGTTATAGAAAGACCGACATGGATGTGCCACTATTGAGGCCAGGTTAAGGTAGCTAGTTGGTTATAGACTTAGGGAATTCACTATACACCAGTAGGTGGTTCCGAATCGAGTATAAATAGGGGTCTTCTAGGGATGTTTAGGATCACCCATGGTTATTATTTATATTTCTTTTTTACTTTCTGTTTCACTAGTTTCTATGTCTGTATTCCTCACCTATTTATTTTTAGCACTTCCCTGGTTTTTCCTTATTTTGGAATTTGATTCTAAAATGAAATTTGGTTTTGGAAATGATATGTGTTGTGTGTGGTTTTGTAAAACGTGGAGAAACCTATTTTTTGTAATTATATTTCAAACTAGTGTCATTAGACTGTTTTGGGAAAGGAAATATTTGGAGTCTGTGGTTTATCTTTTCTATCCCTACTATTCATTTTGGTGCTCACACCTATACTATCTTTCCAGATGTAGGTTCAACTTTTTTTTAAGGTTTCCTGGTAGGTTCTTTTTTTGGAGCAGGTTTAGTCTTGTGGTTGGAGGTGACCAAGTGGTCACATAGAGATCGCATGGAAGCGGTTTAGTTTTATTGTTTTTGTTATCGGTCTGTTTAGTTATATCTTGTATTTGATC
Organism: Viscum album; assembly: GCA_963277665.1. Classification (NCBI taxonomy): domain Eukaryota; kingdom Viridiplantae; phylum Streptophyta; class Magnoliopsida; order Santalales; family Viscaceae; genus Viscum; species Viscum album. Next base: position 373,812,848 of record OY728142.1, on the reverse strand, counting down.
TAGTTGTCCATTTATACATGATTCAATTGCTTAGTTTTTGATGTATTTTTAGTTTATTCTGTTTACTTATCTAGTCTTGGTTGTTTCTTTCAGGATTAAATCATTATTAAGTGTATGTTTTGATGCTCGACACTAGTTTCTAGCCTATGGGGATTGGGAACACCCTTCGGGCCATGCCACAGACCATCTCAGGTAACCAGTTTAGGGTTGACTGGGGTTGGTTTATGAGAAAATGGTATCAGATGAGGTTTTTGATATTTGGGGTGTCTGTTAGATAGAGATTAGAAATGTTGGAACTCAGGAGGTAGGTGCAGGAAGAGCATTGCAGACTCTTTCTCCCACTGATCCTCGATTCACTAGGGGTTGTATGGGTATTGAGACTTTTGTATAGGGTTGTTTTAGATTGAGGGATGACAATGGAGGTGAACCAGTGCCATGTTGTGGCCTCACATGGGGTGTTGAACCATGTGGAGTCTAAGTACCCGGTTCAAGGTACTCTTAGTGTTATGCCTTAATTGGGGAATGACCCACCACCATGTCACTGGGTTAGGAATAGACACTAGTTCATCATTCCAGTAGTTTATTCTTGGTTGTGTTTCATTTTGGTTTTGGTGGGTGTAAGCGTATATTGAAAATGAAAGCATATATTGAAAAGAAAATGGATTTAAAAATGGAAGTGTTTTCCATCAAATGGTTTTAAACTGGTAATGTGGGTTTTAAAACATTGAAAGTGTTTTGGGTTTGAGAATATGGATTCGATGCAACCCTTGTATTCCTTATGGATGTTGGCATGTGTGTGGGTATGTGTGGGAAGTCTGTGTTGGCATGCATGGATGGAAATGGATGGGTAAACATGTAATGGTTCATAATATACCATGGGTTGGGTTTTGGAATTAAATGTTTGGCATGGTTTTTCTAAAATTAATTTGGACGAGAAGCTGATTTCGAAATTTGTTTTCTTGAAAAATGGGTTTTTGGTATTTGGGAATTGGCCTTGAGAGAAGTCAGTATTGAAATTTAAAATAAATAATAGTTTTTGGAAGATTGATTTTCTGTTATGTTTGTATATGTTTGGATTGAGAGCCCATTTCCTTCGGTTTGAGGTGTTCTTTTTAATTATACCTAAGTTTGATGTAGGATTTGGTTTGTGTTTTTTGTGCGGCTTAGGAAATTCCACCCATAAAGGTCCCCAAATTTTATAATGAGTCATACCCATTTCCTAGTACTTCTCGAGTATTGCCTATTTTTCATGGTGATTGAGGTATTCTTGAGGATGTGGAGTGGCTTGAGGAAGTCGAGAGTGTTTTTAGATCATTGGGAACTCCCAAAGCTGTTAGAGTCTGTGTAGTTTGGAGGTTTTTTGAGGGTCCATCCTTAGAACAGTGGGAGTTGGTTTCCCTGTCACTAATTCAAGTTGAGATGACGTGGGTGGTTTTCAAGGCCACTTTCATTCAAAGGTTCATAATAGAGGAGGTGAAGCTGGGGAAGGTGGCAGAGTTGTGGGATGTTCGGTAGGGCCAATAGTCAGTAAAGTCTGATGTTGACCATTTAAGGGAGATGGTTCTATTTTATCTGGAAGTAGCATCAAAAGATTATATGAAAACCCCTCTTTTTGTCTGGGGTATCTATCTTGAAATTGCAGAAAAAGTGATCTCATCTGGTGAAACCTGTTTCGAGAAGTTGGTGGATGAGGCATTCATGACTGAGATAGTTTTTAGGGTGTAGTAAGTGGTGGTTGGTTCTTGTGAAGGTTCCCCGTCTAGAGAGCGGGGTGTTCCAGAGGAACCTATTTCTGAAAAACTTACCTTTTCGACTCCAACATCTAGTTCATCGGACCATTCGCTTGTATGTTTCCAGTGTGGTCAGTTTGTTCACTCAAAGTCGTCTTGTCGCATTCCTCCAAAGACTTGCCGTCGTTGTGGCTGCTTGGGTCATCTGGAGAAGTTTTCTAGGAAGTGATATCTTAAAAGGAAATATTGATCGAAGGATACACTACCTGACTGTGAGGTAGGATATGCTTCAGTCGTCATCTCCCCATCCACAGGTCTTGAGGTGAAGCTCGCACATAGTTAGGAGTTTCCTGAGGTACTAAAAGCCTGGGCCTAGTATTATGTTTCCAAAATTTTTCTATTCTGGTGTTTTATGTTCATATATTATTATAGTGGTGTAATAGACATGTTATACCACAATGTAAGTGGCTTTTTTTATTTTAAATGTGGTCCCTCATAAATGTTTGTTTACCTTAGGTAATGTTTGACCTGTGGATAAATAGGTTCATTTGGGTTTCAGTTTTGGTTTTGGTCTCATAAGTGCTCATTTGGGAAATGTTTGGGTTTTTTAAGAGGATTAGTGGTAGATTAGATCTTTTATTTAGTTTTGTTTGAATTTTCCATAGGATTTTTCTCTGGAATTGGGGAAAATTTTCCGGTGTGGAGAATTGTTTTTAACTCTGGTGATGTTGTTGTTTGACCTTGTATAGAGGTTTGTCGGTTCTTGTTGGAAGTCCCCCCTTTCTAGTGCCCCAGTATTCCATGTTTCTCCATAGTAGGTTCTTTTTTTGGGTTATTAGGGTGGAATTGTTTTGTTCATACTAGAAGTTGGGTAAATTATAGTTGGGAGTTCCCTCGTTTCCCCCACGAGGTGGTGTGTTTGAGTTTTAAATTCCCGTGTTAGAGGAATTCTTGTGGTGGGGAGAACCCGCTTTCATTATCCCATTGTTTTGTGTTGTGTTTTCTATTTATTTGGTCGGGTGTGACCTATAGAGAGTGAGGTAAATCCAGGATCCTCAGTTTTCTGCCGTTTTTTCTGGGCATGGAATTGAGTTTTGGTTATCCAATGACTTGGTGACTTTTTGGGGGTAGAAATTATCTATGGTGGGGATAATTGTTACACCCTGACCTCAAACACTCCTTTATTTTATCCTTTTATTTTTGTTGGATCTTTTGGTCAAGGTTTAGGTTTGAAACCTGGTCGAATTTTTTATTTTTAGAGTTTTTTGGGGGTTTTTTGGGTGTTGCACGGTTACCGCACAGTTAGTAATAACCATACGAACAAGTCGTATGGATGGTGCAGGTTGAACAGAACTGACCACATGGATAGAACACAACCATGCAGTAGGTTCCAGGTAACCATGAACTATTATTCCCTTAGGCATAAAGGTTCACACGATTACCGTACAGTTTGAAAAACTATGTGGCCAAACCATGCAGGCGTTCCATGTTATTAAAAATTATAGATCCTCTTCTCTCTATTCCTTTATTTCACCCTAGCTCAGGATCCCCCTCCCTCCATTTTTGGCACACTAGGGGTCCTCCTTAACCCTCCTCATTTGCTTCCAATAATCTAGGGTTTACCCCCTTAAGATCTAAGGTAAGTTTTTAGGGTTTTGGGTGGTGATCCCTCCTCTTTCTCTTTCCATCTTCTTTTATTGGTTCTCCTTTGGGGTTTCCTTCCTTGTATGAACCCTAGAGTTAGGGTTGGATAATTTGGTTAATTGTTCTTGTAGATAGGGCATGTGGATCATCCATTAGTCTTGGTTCTTCCTCTCCTTGGAGTTTCGTTCCAATCACACTTGGTTTCGGTAGTCATTTCCAACTTTCCACTTTTTGGAACTCCCCATGGGCACTTGTGTGTTTTCAAATAATTTTTAAATGCCATTCGATCCTCTAATATACCTATGTATTGATGTGACTGGTGATTTCTCATTATTAGAATTTACTAAAAATAGGTTCTCCGGGATATTTATGTGTAATTCCTAGGGTTTCGACACCTAGGGTGTTATTTTTAAATGCTATTGTTCTTCTAAAGTGAAATTGGGGTTTTTTATGAAATGTTTAGCTTTTATTGTGTTGTTATGATATGGTTTATTTGTGAATTTATTTTGGTGTGTAGATTTTGGTGATGATATAGTGTGACATTTGTATTAAAATGTTTTGGAAGGGTTTTTGTGGTTTTAGTGAGATGATTTGTGTTCTTTAAATAATGTGGGTGGTTGGATATAGTTTCAAAGCAAATGGTGAATTGTGTGGAAATGTTTTTTGAGTGTCCTCTTGGTTTTTTGGTGTTCCATTGGATATTGGCACATCCATGGGTGCACTAGGTGCACACATGGATGCATATTCAAATGAAGATGGTGTTTTCTTAAAACCTTGGTTTCCTAAATGGTTAATATTTTATAAATGTTATTGGGTCCTTTGTATGGTCTCCAAAGATGTATTTAAATGTGTTCCTCATGGTTTAGCCCTTTTGGCCTTGAAAACGTGTTTTGGTGTGTTTTTGAAAAGGTTTAAGGCCCATTTGGTAGTTGTGAAGTGTTTGGGTGTGTGTTTGGAACTTAAGGGATCGTTTGGCATTGTAAATATAAAATTGGAGTTTGAGTGATGTTTTGGTAATGCTTTAAGTTATGTGGAGATAAAGGCCCATTTGAAACTTTGAACTCAAAGGTGATGTTTGTATTAACTTTTAGAAAGGATCGTGTTTTGGAAAAGGTATGTGTGCCCATTTGGAAACCTCAAGTGTTTTGTGATGGTTTGAATGTTTATTGGTATGGATGTCTGGTTTTCACCTTGTATAATGTGAAATGTATATGTGTGTATATGGGGAACCTTTATATGAGGTATTTCCCATCATGGGTTATTGTGTATTGGTGTCTGTTTTTAGGGTATGCAAGTGTGGTGGTGGCATGTAAGACGAGTCACATGTGCATTGGAAAATATTATTATTACTACTATGGGTTCCTTAGCATCTTTTAGACGATCGAGTGACGATTTATTTATAGCCCTGATTAGATGGGTTAGTACCCTCCTGGAGTTATAGACATTCTAGTAGGGATGTTCCACTAGTGAGGTCAGATTAGGGAAGCTAGTTGGTTATGGACTTAGGGGCCTCACCATACGCCGATAGGTAGTTCCAACCTGAGTATGTCCAGAGGTATTATAGGGATGTTTAGGATCACCCATGGTTATTATTTATATTTCTTGTTTACTTTCTATTTCACTAGTTTCTATGCCTGCATTCATCACCTGTTTCTTTTTAGCACTTCCCTGGTTTTTCTTTGTTTTAGAATTTGATTATAAAATGGAATTTGGTTTTGGAAATGAGATGTGTTGTGTGTGGTTTTGTAAAATGTGTAGAACCCTATTTTTTTGTAATTATATTTCAAACTAGTTTCATTAGATTGTTTTGTAAAAGGAAATACTTGGATTCTGTGGTTTATCTTTGGAATCCCTATTGAGCATTTTCATGCTCACGCCTATCCTATCTTTCCAGATGCAGGTTCATATTTTTTTTCCAAGTTTCCTGGTAGGTTCTCATAGTGGAGAAGGTTCGTTCTTATGGTTGAAGGTGACCAAGAGGTCACATGGAGATCACATGGAAGCTATTTAGTTTTGTTTTTTTGGATATTGATATGTTTAGTTGTATCTTTTATTTGAGCCAGTTATCCATTTATGTGTGATTCAGTTACTTAGTTTTTGCTATATTTTCAGTTTATTTTGTTTATTTATCTAGTCTTGGTTTTTTCTTTCAGGATTAAATCATTCCCAAGTGTATGTTTTGATGCCCAACACTTGTTTCCATCCCTTGGGGATCAGAAATGACCTTTGGGTCATGCTACAGACCGACTCGGGTAATTGGTTCAGGGTCGAATGGGGTTGGTTCATGAAAATATTTCTCTAATGCATTGGGTAAATATTTATATCTCATGAGATAGACATGGTTGTAATGGGGAGTGAACTTGGTTCAGTAAAAGACTTTGTCCGCTAAGATGGTCTTGGTAATGAGATGGTCTTGGCAACGAACCTTGACTACTAAGATGGTTTTTGGAGGAAACCCATTCCACTAAAACGACCTTAGAATTAATCCTTGACTAATTTGGAAATAATTTTATATTCTTATGTGTCTTCAAAAATTCCATGTCTTATCCCTATGTTATGCTTTCATAGATTATTCTCTTGATTCCCTTATGATTCATGTCTTATGAACTACCAATATTTATGTCATGACACTTGATTATGATCTTTGATATGAAGGGTGTGATATTCTAATGTTATGATCACATTATTATACCCTTATGCTCATGATTATACTTGAATATATCCCTTATTTACCCTTACTGATCATCTAAGCTCACACCTTTTAATGTTTTCTTACCCCAGGTTATGATGATATGTATTATGTATAATGTTCCTAAGAAGGGTTCTAGTCATAAAGAACATAACAGAAGATAATGTAGATAACTTATGTACTGGTGTTTATGTTTCTATTTTTTTGAAAGGGAATTCCCCAGTATGGCCTTTTCAAACCCTCCACACAGAGAAACCCCCCTCCCCCACGAAGGGGTAGTACCAGAAGGCAACTCCCCATCCGAGTAAGGAGTCGTTGCTAGCCGAGATGGCAGAGCATCTCGGAGGGTAATATCCCGACAGCGATGGTTCGTCACAGTGATCCATCAGCAATTTGGGCCACGCCTCATTTTTCTCGCCCAGATGAGACCGGGAGACCCGACAAGGTGGGTGGATCCCGGGGGAGAGGTTCACCCCGAAAGCAGACTCCCAGGATTCAAACCCTGAACCTACCAAAGAACAACCTGTTTTGGAAATTCACCTTCACCACCGCACCACCACCGAAGTGGCAGGTGTTTATGTTTCTATGTTTCCAAAGACAATAAACTAATACGGTATTTGAGAATCTATTTATTTAATGTATTAGGTATTTTGTAAAAATGATGTAATGTATTTGTATGAGAAGTGAGGGTTTCTATAGTTGGTATCGGGGAAAAATTGTAGTCAACCTTTGGAAACTAGGATGAGAAAACCTTAGTGAGATCCCCAATAAAATTTCTCTAAGGATAAGTCCAAGGATGAGTAAAAGTATAAAAAATGTATTAAAATTTTGGTAAAGGATAGAGTGAGTAGTTTCCTAGTAATACATAATTGTCCAGATATTACAATTATATGTGTATCTGGAACAGATGTACATAGGGGAAACAACCTTGAAAACACTGTATTGAGCTAGACTCGATCGAGAATTGGTGCATGATAATGAGCCTTGCTGAACACCTGGTTTGACACTCTCAGGGATATACTTTGGAAATTCACAAACTCTTCATGAACCATTATGAAGGATTTAAATGGAATTTTTCTATGAATAACCTATGATAAACCTAAGGTGTCATAATTTAAATAATGTGTCATAACTTAGACATCCTATAAGTGGGTTTTCATGGTTATGAGTTTTCCCACTGTGATTATTGTTTCTTACTCTATGCTTTTTGGTTCTAGTCAATAGATAGAACCTGAAGGAACTGTGTTAATGATGAGTGTGATGAGTAATGAAATGATTTTTCTCCTAGGTATCTCAATTCTATGTGAGCTAGAATGAAAAATATCATTGCTATGATCACCCAAATTTCTCAAGCTATGAATCATGCTGTACTTCTAAACGAGAAAAGGAGGGAACAATGTTTTTCTGAGTCTTTCATGAGGTAATTTACACCTTCTTTAAATGGGTCTTCTAATCCATTAGTTTCTGAACAATGGATTAATACTATTGAAAAGATAATCTCTATTCTCCAGTGTTCGAAACATGAGAAATTCATTCATGATGTTTATAATCTATAAGGGGAAGAATACCAGTGGTGGATTCTAATTAAGAACATAAGGAAAAAAGATGGAATTGAATCCATATATTGGTAAAAGTTCAAGAACTTATTTTTTAATAAGTACTTCCCTTGTATTCTTCGTATAAAGATGGAGAAAGAGTTTATCAAGTTAAAATAAAGGGATGATGAATATGTTGGTACCTACGAGGCTAATTTTACAAGACTTGTGAGGTACACTTATGGCATTATCATCCAATTTGAAAGTAAGATTGCCCTTTTCTTCAGTGGCTTAAATCCATGCCTCAGAAGGGCATTATCCATAAGAGACTTCAGTAGATATGAAGAGATTTTTCATTGCTTAATCAAGGTTAAAAATGAGGTTGGGTTTATGTATCAATCTCATGGTTTGGACAAGGAAAGGAAGATGGAGTTCAAAGGAAAATCTAAAAACCATGGAAAGAAGAAGATGATATTTCCTTTATGATCTAAGTATGGGAATAAGCATAGAGAAAATTGTCTTAAGGGGTATAATAAATGTTTTAATTGCAGAAGGTATGATCATTAAGAATTTGATTGTTGAAGTGATGGGAATAAGTTAGCTAACAATGTGAATGGATAGAAAGCTGTACAAAATGAACCTCCCCCACTTTAGTTCTTCAAGTTTATGGAGAATAGACATTATGATAACTAGTGTCCATACTAGAAGGTTAATGATGATGATCGACATCAGCAACCTCTTAAGCAGAGGGATAAGGGGAAATATCATACGATCACTATTTCTGATGAGGGGTGTGATAATGACGTGGTTAATGGTACAATTTCCATCCAATATAGAAATTCTAATGTCTTATTTAATTCTAGATCTACCCACTCTTTCATATCTAAATAATTTTCTAAGGGTATTAAGATTCCACCCAAATGATTATAAGTGGAGTGAAAACCCCTAATGGTATGATGATTACATCTCAAGTCTATGACTCCTATTTGGATGAAATTGGTGGAAATGTGCTTTATTCAAATCTTTTCATTCTTCCTCTAGTTGAATTTGATGTCATATTAGGCATGGATTGGATTTATTTTCATAAATCCCATGTCAATTTTCAAGGAAGGGAAGTTATGTTTGATATTTTAAACCAACCTATGACTGTCTATCAATGTGATGATAAGTATGAGCTTCCTAAGGATATAACATACAGTGTATGGGTCTTAATTCCCGTTCAAAATGAATTTTTATCTAAAATGGTTTGGGAGAAACTCGACATAGATGATATGACTATTGTTCGTGAATTTGTGAATATATTTTCGGAATAGTTTCCTAGAATTCCACCAAAATTTGAATTTGATTTCTCAATATAACCCATACCTGGTTCCACACAATTTTCAAAGACCCCCTATGAAATGTACCTAATTGAGTAACATGAATTGAAGAAGAAAATCCATGAAAACCTTGATAAGGGATTCATTCAGCCAAGTGTGTCACCTTGGGGTGCACATTCCCTTTTTGTGAAGAAGAAAGATGTATTAATGAAACTCTGCATTGATTATCAGGATTTTAATAAGATCACAACCAAGAACATGTATCCACTTCCCCCTATTGATGACTTTTTTGATCAACCGTGAAAGAGCTCGTTAATTTTCCATGATTGAACTTCATTATGGATATCATCAATTGAGGTTAAAAAAGGAGGATATACCCAAGACAACATTCTATACAAGGTATGGACACTATAAATATATAGTTATTCCGTACTAATTCACCTGAAATATTCATGGATTTGATGAATAGAGTCTTTAGAGATTACCTTGGTCAGTTTTTTGTAGTCTTTATAGATGATATTCTTATCTATTAAAATATAAATTAAGAGAGTGAAGACCACCCAAAAATTGTACTAAAGACCCCAATGAAGGATAAATTTTATGAAAAATTTACAAATTGTAAATTTTAGATATAAAATCTTTCATTTTTGGGTCATATAATCTCAAGAGAGGGTATAGTAGTATATCCATCAAAGAAGGAGGGTATTGAATGTTGGGCCAGACTAACCACAATGACAAAGATTATTAGTTTTCTTGGTTTAGGTAGATATTATCAATGGTTTGGGGAGAATTTATCATGACTATACAATCCTCTGACCAAGTTAACTCATAAGGGTGACAAGTTCCTTTAGATAGATGAATGTGAGGAAAAATTCAAGGAACTAAAGAAAAGGTTAGTCAGTGCACCTATTCTTACATTATCTTATAGTGGATAAGAGTTTGTAATCTATAGTTATGCATACAATAATGGATTGGGATGTGTTCTTATACAAAATAACATGGTTATAGCCTATGACTTGTGAAAATTAAAGATTCATGAGCAAAATTACCCAAATAATGATTTGGAGTTAACTGCGGTAATTTTTTCATTAAAGATATGGTGGAATTATCATTATAGAGAAAAGTGTGATATATATACTGATCATAAAATTTTGAAATATATATTCACAAAGAAGTAGTTGAACCTGTGATGAATAAGATGGTTAGATATGATAAAGGATTGTGACTAATCAATACATTACCACCCTGAAAAAAAAACAAGGTGGTTGATGATTTGAGTCAAAAGGATCATGGATGATGCTTTGAGTCGAAAGGATCATGATAGCTTATCCATGACTAGGATCACAAAAGATCCAATATTTCTACATTTGAAAATAATGGACCTAGAAATCTTGAAGTAAGGGGGAAAATCATATATTTCTCAATTGAATGTTCAACCATTTATCCAAGTGAAGATTAAAGAGGCACAAGATGAAGATATAGAACTACATAAGAAGGTTAGAAATATTCTTGAGTTTAACTTTGATGAGGATAAAATGATTAGGTTCAGGAACCGTGTATGTGTTCCATTCATAATATATTTGACAAAGGAGCTATTAGAGGAAGCTCATGACTATTCATTCTCTATTCATCCTAGAAGTATGAAGATGTATAGAGATTTGAAATAATACTTCTGGTGGGATGACATGAAGAGATATATCACAGAGTTTATATCTCGGTGCTTGGTATTTTAGCAGGTTAAGGTTGAAATAAAAAAGTAAAAGGGGGTGTTTTATCCATTACCCATACCAGAATGGAAATGGGAGAAAATAACTATGGATTTTGTCATTAGAATCCCCAAAACCTATAAACGGAATAATTCTATAGGGTTGGTAGTCGATCACCTTACTAAGAAAACATAATTTATCTCTATCATATAATACTTCTCTTTGGATCAACATTATAGGATATACATTTAGGAAGTGGTAAGGTTGCATGGAGTACCACATTCCATTGTATCTGATCAAGATCTAAGGTTTTTCTCAAAGTTATAGAGAAGTATTTAGCAATCCCTTGATATAAAAATTGAGTTTCATCACTGCTTATCATCCTCAGAAGGATGGTTAGTCTAAAAGAATAATTCAAACTCTATAGGATATGTTGAGATCCTGTTTGTTGGATTTCAAAGGTGGTTGGGATCAACACCTTCCTTTAGTTGAGTTTTCTTACAACAACATAATTCAATCAAGAATTAGGATGGATCCTTATGAACCCCTCTATGGAAATAAATGTATAGCTCCAATGTGTTGGAATGAATTTGGAGAAAGAAAGATATTGGGACCTAAGATCACTGAAGAAATGGTCAAGAAGGTTAGATCCATTTATCAGTATATCAATGAAGCTCAAAGTTGGAAGAAATGTTATGATGATAACCATCAGCATGATATAGAATTTGAAGTCAGTGAGAAGGTGTTTCAAGGAATCTCTCCCTAGAAGAAGGTTATGAGATTTTGGAATAAAGGGAAACTAAGCCCTAGGTGTATCGATCCCTTTTAAATTCTTGAACGTATCGAGACAGTAGCCTATAACATGGAAATTTTATCATATATCTCTCAAGTCCATGATGTGTTCCATGTATCTCTCCTGAGGAATCAAATACCTAACCCTTTACATGTACTAAACTAAAATTTCATATCGTTGGACCAGAATCTTTCTTATGAGGAATAACTAATTGAAATTCTGGATCATATAGAGAAAGTTCTACAAAACAATACCACTCACTTGGTCAAAGTTTTGTGGAGAAACCACCAATTAGAGGAAGATACATGAGAACTTGATGACATGATGAGGCAAAAGTATCATCATTTTTTTGTATCAAAATGATGAATTTTGAGGGTGAAATTCATTTTAAGGGGGGTAGAATGCAACACCCTGAGTTTTTATGATTTTTTTACAAATAAATTTAAATTTATTTGATTTATTATGTTGAAAGATACACCAATTTAAACTTTTTTATACTCTACCTCAAGTTAATCTTATTCTATACGCAACATCATCTTAACTTGCGTTACATGAAACACTAAGTTTCTACGAAACAACATTTTATTATTATAATTATTTAAACATGATGGTTATAACATAGCCGTTAAACTTAGTAATATGAATATTAATAACTAATTTTAAATATGATTTATAATGGTTTCATATAAATAAAACATATTGATAATGAAATATAAAATTTTTGGTAAAGTATATATGTTTTGAAAAATACTATTTTCTCAAAAGAACTATTTTTTATGTACTTCTGTGAATAATAATAAAATTAATTTTAGACACTTAGAAATTTAATTTTATAAAATAAAATTCATTTTTTAATTCATTATGTAAAAATTATATTAGGGTGATTTCTTTTTGGGAATTTTCAGACATATTTTATTTTTGGATGAATAGTGAAAAATACTGAATTTTAATTGAAAACTATTTTTTCATCAAATTTATTTATATAGTTAAATTATATTTTAATTTAGTTTTGAAATACACTACAGTAATTCTTTGTATTTGAGATGACTTATTTGCGACATGATCCCGTCGCAAATAAGCTTTAGCGACGGGGCCCCGTCGCGAATAGCCCGTTGCAGAAAACGCTGTCGCAAATAATTTTATTTGCGATGAGAAACATCACCGTCGCAAATAAGTCTCCGATTATATGCATTATATATACATAAACTTTTTTGTGACGGGCCCGTTGCAACTAGTTTTTGCGACGAGCCACCGTCCCGTCTCAAATATATATATATATATATATATACATACACAACGTTCTGCAATGGGTCCGTCGCAACAATGTATTTGCGACGGGTAAGTAGTCCCGTCGCAAATATGTTTTTTTAAAATATTTATTTAGCCTATTTGTGACGGGATCCTGTCGCAAAAGGTCCCGTCGCAAATAATAAATTAATTAAAAAAAATAAATTTAATAAAATTACGATTAATGAAAAAATAATATTACTATTATTAAAAAAATAAAAAATATTAAAATTCTCAATATTCACAAAAAAATAAAAAAATAAATAAAAAAATCATAAAATATTATTATTATTATTATTATTAGTAAATAAAAAAACATTAAAAAATGTAATACTAAAAAAATATATTTAATAAAATAATATTAATATTATTAAAATAATAAAAAATTAAAAAAAATTAAAATTCTCAATATTCCCAAAAAAATATAAAAAAATAATAAAATTTTAAAAAATTAAATTATGTAATATTTGCACCGATATAAAAGATAGAAAATGTAAATAATTCATATTACAATGTTAAATTCAAATGTTTTTAACATAAAAAAATCACTGGGGGGTCGTCTTCTGGAGGAGGTGGAGGAGCTGAAGGAGATGGTGGAGGAAACTCCATCCCTAAACTACGAGTCAGACGGCGTATGTACTCCATCTGCTCGTGATGCTGCTGCCGCCATCAATGCATCTCCTCCTCATACTGCTACTGCTGCTGCTGCTGCCATCGACGCATCTGCTCCTCATGATGCTGATCCTCCTGCTGCTGCCGCCGACTCATCTCTTCATACTGCTTCTACAAAGTCTCTATAAGCTCAGCCTGAGTTCGAAACTGCTCCTGATACTGTGAGCCAGAAGATGATGTCTCTCCATGAGCTCCTCTCGAGCTGGACGCCGACATCGCAGCAATACCACAATAAGTGCCAGGAGTCAAATGAGAGCTGAAACCAACTACTCAGCCCTTCTCAAAGCCATACTGAGTCGCCTACATCCATGCCACCTCATCGAAATGGTGAGCACTGGTCTGCTCTGTCGTCTCATTCTGACCCTCAACCTGTATCTAAGAGGTCGTAGCCTCATATGACTCCTTCAATTCCAATTTAAAATTAAAATTGTGAAAATATTATATACAGTTAATTGTCAAACTAAGAAAATAATACTAACCACAATCTGACGCTGGCGATCACCTCTAATCTCTCTAGTGGCTGGATCACTGTACATCCTCCGATAAACGTCGAACTCCGTAATATCGGGATGCTTGACTGCTTACATAAATATAAAATAAACTGTTTATATTTAAAGTTATATAAAATATTTAAAAAATATACTTACCATATGCTCTCTATGCGAACTGAATGTATGACTACCAGCTCGATGTGTCACCTCCTGTCTCCCCTGGTTCTGCCATCCTACTGAAGATCTCCTCTGAAATCCACCACCCAACCAGTGTAAACATAATCCATCCCAAATGTGAGATGAAATGTACTCTGGTCGGTGAGCTCTACACGACTCATCAAATTCTGTCACTCCTGCTTTCTTAATGGTTGTCCTTCTCAAATTGTACAAAAACTAACAGAAACGGCCACGCATAGAAACCTGCCATGCCATGTGGATAGCGTCGCGCATGCTATAATCGATAGGATACCATAAACCCTAAAAATAATTTATAATATCAAGTTATTAATAAAATAAATTTCAAAATAAATATTATTTATTTACGTACCAGCCAATGATGGAACATGTCACGTCGCACATCAATATGAATCTGTTCCCATGTGATCTATGGCTGAGAAAAATAATTACGCAAGATAGCGCTCCCCTGTCTAATAGCTACATGCGCAAAACTGTGAAAAAGGAATAAATAATCAAACAATTAGTATATATATAAATAAATTAATGAAATCTAACTAAAATATACATGTTACCATACCTCCGTGTGTGTGGATAGAAACCAAGATGTGGACGTCACTCGAGGATAGGGTCAGGAATCATCAGTCGTGCAAGACCATGCCCCCTCTGCGTACCCCCTGAACCACCAGTAGGCTGAGGGTCAGATGATCCAAAATATCCCTCATCCAATGGTAGGTCAACCTCCTGCAACTCGCGGAATATATCAGAGTCCATCTGAAACACAAAATGATTGTTGTTAGCAGATAGTTTAAAATAACTATTTAATATAGATATATATATTAGTTATGATTATAACCAACATTTAACTGTGTCAATGTTCATCTTCATCCTCTTCTCCATAGGTGTCAATGTCAATGTCTTCATCTTCCTCCTCAGCATCATCAATATCCATATGAGTTTTAGTTTCATCATCTCTTGTCATTTCAAATTCATTTGGAACATCATTAACATCTTCATCACCATCGATCCTTAATTGTGGGGTTTTATCATCGATATTCACGTATCTTTGTGAATCAGATGGATTTTGAGCAGTCTCTTGAAAAATTTCAATTCCTTCTACTTCAACGGAACCACATTCAGTTTGAGTAAACTGATTTTCCCATGATTTCATTTTTATTATTCTCCACCAGTCGCTCAAGTATCTTAAAGTAGCATAGTACTTTGCATAATAAAATTGATGTTCCTATTGAGCTAGTAAAAATGGTTCATTTACTGCAAGAAGACTTTTATATTTAATATCGATGATTCCATGAGTCGGATGAACACGCAATCCTCTCTCAGTATCCAACCACCGACATTTAAACATTGTTATGTAATTTTGTCCTAGATAACATAACTCAATAATTTCATCCAAAATGCCATAAAAGTCAACTTCAGTTTCTATGTGATGTGATCCTCTCAAGAAAACTCCACTGTTCATTGTTTTTTTGATTCCCTGTATGCATGTGTATGAAATCGAAAACCATTCACCACATATTCATTATAAGATTTAACCATTTTGGATGGTGGGTTACTCAATATACACAGTCACTTATCAATTTTATCAGCATATTGAGACACCTGAAAATTTGTAAAAAAATTATCAATATAATAAATAATAAATAGAATTGATATTAAACCATCAATAATTTATGTTACCAGTTTTTGAAACCATTGAGAAAAATTGTTTTGTCTGCGTTCTTCAAGAGAAGCTGCTGTAATTTGTGGAAGTTGTTTCTTGATATGATTATCATATAAACTAAAAATAAAATCAGTTAGAATACTGTAAAATAAATTATAAAATAATTGATAGAAGCACTCACAGGAAAAATGATGTCATTTCTTCACAGTTGAGTAGAACACATATATGAGCTCTGTGATGTTTATCATTTGAAAGCCATCGTTCATGAACTCCACCGAAACCAATATTTGGCTGATTAAAAAATGTTAATTGATTTTCCATTTCGTCATTAACATTCCCATCTTTTTGTCCCATGTGATTGTGTTTTGAGGGATATTGAGATTCAAAATAATGAGAGCAAAAAAAAAAGAAATTTCCTCTTACAAATAAGCTTCAGCAATTGAGCTTTCAACTGATGCTTTGTTACGTACTTTTTTCTTCAATTTCTGCATGAATCTCTCAAATGGGTACATCCATCGAAACTGTATTGGACCTCCACATTTAGCTTCATGTGGAAAATGTAATATCAGATGTTCCATTAAGTCAAAGAAAACCGGTGGGAAGATTTTTTCCAGTTTACATATAATTACAGAAACAAATTCTTCCAGTTTTCTTAGCGCATCGTAGTCTGTTTTCGCTGCACAAATGTCTTGAAAAAAATATGATATGTCTGTTATCGAATCCCAAATCATAGAATTAAATAAACCTCTGAATCCAATCAACATTAGTCTTTCCATTATAACATGACAATCATGACTTTTTAATCCAGTAATATAACCATTCTTAACACATCTTCCCAAATTAGAAGCATAGCCATCTGCAAGTATCAAATCTGAAATCCACTAACAAAATAATAAGTAAATATCTTTGGAAAGTGTATAAGATGCTTTTGGCTTCATTAACCTTTGTGATCTAACATTTTCAAATAGTTCATGTTCTGGTCGCCTGTAAATTTGGGCAAGATCTAATCGTGCCTTTACAGTATCTTTGGTCTTACCTGGTGTATCCAAAACTGTATGAAATAAATTATCAAAATAGTTCCTCTCAATATGCATAAAATCCAACATGTAGCGGACCAAAAAATCAAACCAATACGGAAGATCCCAAAAAATTCTCCGTTTTATCCAATTATGTTCTTTCCCAAAGCCATGAATTCTCTACTGGTTTACTGTTGGTCCAAATGTGATGGGAGGTAATGAAAATACAAATGATTTTAACTCTGTACCTGAGATCATATTTGGAGGTTCATCCCTTTCAATTGTACCTTTTCTGAAATGAGATTTGTTCCTCCTAAAAGGATGATCGGTTGGAAGAAATCTACGGTGACAATCAAAATAGCAAGGTTTTTTTCAATTGACGAGCATAAAGGCTTTGTTGTCTTTCATACAGTAAGGACATGATTTCAGACCATGTGTACTTCAATCAGATAACATTCCATATTCCAGAAAGTCACTAATCGTCCACATCAATGCAACTTTTAATATGATATTTTGTTTCGCAGCAACATCATATGTATTAACACCATCACTCCATAATGCATTTAACTCATCAATCAATGGTTTCAAATAAACATCAATATTCTTTTTCAGATGTCATGGGGTTAATAGAGTCAAAAAGATATAAGGCTCCTTCATCAACATCCATGGAGGGAAATTGTATGGAGTTATAAAGACAGGCCAACATGAATACTGACTACCATAAGAACCAAATGGACAGAAACTGTCAGTAGAAAGACCCAATTTCACGTTTTGGGATTATATAGCAAAAAATGAATGCAGATGGTCAAAATGTTTCCATGAATCACCATCAGATGGATGATTCAAGCTTCTATCAGTTGAAATCTTGGTTTTGTGCCATGATATCATTGATATTTTATTCTGAGACATAAATAAACGCTGCAGCCTGGGTGTAAGGGGGAAATATCTCAACTGTTTTACTGGAATCAATCTAGACTTCCCTGGTTGAGATTCTTTATACCTTGATGGTCCACATGTGGGACAACTATCCAAGGACTCATTTTTTCCAGAATATAAGATGCAATCATTTGGACATGCATGGATATTCCAATAACTAAGGCCCAGATTACAAACCAACCTCTTGATCTCATAGTAATTTGCAGGCAACACATTTACTTCAGGTAACAATGTTTTAACCAAAGAAAATATCTGATCAAAATAGTTGTTTTACATTGCATCATCTGATTTAATAGCCATAAATTTTTCAACTACTTCTAATTTTCTTATCTTTCAACCAGGATATAATGAATCCTCAGCAGACCACAACAACTCATAAAATTCGGATGGTTCCAACTCAGGAGTTAAATCAATATCATCATGAGTTTCAGTTTGTTGCACAGATGGACCTACAATATCATGTACTAAATTTTGAAACCGTGATGGATCCAGAATCAAGTTATTAGGATCTTCTCTGGAACTGCGTTCATTGTGTTGATACCAAAAAACATAATCTGGTTGAAAACCAAACCGCAAGAGATGTCCCCCAACGTTTTCAACTGTGTCAAACGTTCTTAGATAATATTTTTTACAAGGAAACTTAATTGTGCCTTTTGAAACATATTCTAGTTTTGATGATGCAAATTCTAAGAAAACTTAAACACCCTCAATATATACATGATTTAAACCAGAACCATTTGGATTTCTGTGCTGATTTATCCAAGCACGATCATCTAATAATGACTGATGTCGACTTCCCTGTTCCATATTTTTCTACATAAAATATAAAATCATCACTATTTTTGAATAATTTTAAATTATAAAAAAACTATCTAAAAAAAGAAGATAAATAATTACAACTACTTCTTAATAATTACCATTAATTAAGGGTGACACAATTTCCAATGGATTGATGACTACTCTTTTTTCTGACGACTCATTTACTTGTATCTTTCTCACACTGAAATGAGAATGAAGAATCTGGTCGAAGGTACACATATTAATTCTCGTATGCACGAGAATGAATATGTGTACCTTCAACCAGATTCTTCATTCTGATTTCAGTGTGAGAAAGATGCAAGTAAATGAGGCCTCAGACAAAAGAGACCCCTTTTCGTCGATGAATCGTCTTCTTCCAACTGCCACCACCTGAAAACATTATAAAAAATATGATCCTACGAATGCATATCCAATCTTGTTCATACAAGATTGAATATGTCTACTTAGCAGCTCATTTTTCATAATGATTTGAGTTGGTGAGAGTTGAAAGGAGAAAAGTCAGTAAGCAAAAGGAGTGCCATCAATCCACTGGAAATTGTGCCAAGTTCTTAAAATTTATTAAAATTTATTAAAATTTCTTCCTAACTAATCTTAGCTGTTCCTAGCTAATTATTACTAATTATTACTAATTATTTTTATTTATTCTTATATATTCCTATTTATTCCTATATATTTCTAATTATTACAATTTATTGATAATTATTACTAATTATTACTAATTATTACTAATTATTACAATTTATTACTAATTATTACTAATTATTACAATTTATTACTAATTTAGCAATACTTAGCAATACTTAGCAAAATGAAAACTGCTTGAATAATGAAAAGAAATTTGGTAATCATCATTGTGGAGATGATTACAAAATTTCCCTTCATTATCCAAGAAGATTTCATTTACTAATTATTACTAATAAAAAAAATTATATTTTCAATATTTATGAAAAAATAATATTAATATTATTAAAAGAATAAAAAATTTATAAAATATTAAAATTATCAATACTCACAACAGGCTTTGCTCTATTCTTAACATGTTCAAATATCAAAGGGTTGCCAATTGTCAAGTCATGCAAAATAAAAATTTTGTGTCAGCCATGTCCAATGTAAACTCTATAATTTTCCTTGCATGATTGATCACCTCACAAGTAGTGTTGCAATAGGACCACCAAAGTAATGTGAAATACATGACTTGGGTTATCCTATTGCAACGTTACTTGCGAGGTGATCAACCAAGCAAGGACAATTATATAGTTTAAATTGAACATGGTTGACACAAACTTTTTATTGCGCATGACCTGACAATTGGAGACCCTTTGAGATTTGAACATGTTAAGAATAGAGCAAAGCCTGTTATGAATATTAATAATTTTAATAATTTATAAATTTTTTATTATTTTAATAATATTAATATTTTTTTCATAAATTTTGATAATATAATTTTTTATTAGTAATAATTATTCCTAATTATTAGTAATTATTCCTAATTATTGCTAATTATTACTAATTATTGGTAATTATTCCTAATTATTGGTAATTATTCCTAATTATTGGTAATTATTCCTAATTATTGGTAATTATTCCTAATTATTGGTAATTATTCCTAATTATTGGTAATTATTCCTAATTATTGGTAATTATTCCTAATTATTGGTAATTATTTCAAATTATTCCTAATTATTGGTAATTATTGGTAATTATTGATAATTATTGGTAATTATTAGTAATTATTGGTAATTATTGGTAATTATTGGTAATTATTGGTAATTATTGGTAATTATTGGTAATTATTGGTAATTATTGGTAATTATTGGTAATTATGGGTAATTATTGGTAATTATCGGTAATTATTGGTAATTATATCTAATTATTGCTAATTATATCTAGTTATTGCTAATTATATCTAATTATTGCTAATTATAGCTAATTATTGCTAATTTTTCCTAATTATTGCTAATTATATCTAATTATTGCTAATTTTTCCTAATTATTTCTATTTTTTCCTAATTATTTCTATTTTTTCCTAATTATTACTAATTATATCTAATTATTACTAATTATTGGTAATTATTACGAATTATTGGCAATTATTACTAATTATTGGTAAATATATCTAATTATTGGTAATTATATCTAATTATTGGTAATTATATCTAATTATTTGTAATTATTCATAATTATATCTAATTATTGGTAATTATTAGTAATTATATCTAATTATTGGTAATTATATCTAATTATTGGTAATTATTGGTAATTATTACTAATTATATCTAATTATTGGTAATTATTGGTAATTATTACTAATTATATCTAATTATTACTAATTATATCTAATTATTACTAATTATATCTAATTATTACTAATTATTACTAATCATTACTAATTATATCTAATTATTACTAATTATTACTAATTATATCTAATTATTACTAATTATATCTAATTATTACTAATTATATCTAATTATTACTAATTATATCTAATTATTACTAATTATATCTAATTATATCTAATTATTACAAATTATATCTAATTATTACTAATTATCACTAATTATTACTAATTATTACTAATTATATATAATTATTACTAATTATATCTAATTATTACTAATTATATATAATTATTACTAATTATATCTAATTATTACTAATTATATCTAATTATATCTAATTATTACTAATTATATCTAATTATTACTAATTATATCTAATTATAACCAATTATAACTAAATTCTGCTAATTATCTATAATAATCTTTAATTATTGCAAATTAACAATAATTATTTATAATTATCACTAACAATATCAATTTCTTACTAAAAATAAATATAAATAAAAACCAATTTAATTAGAACTAATAAACAACAATTAAAATTAATATAAAAAAATAAAATAAATATATACAAAAATAAAATATAAATACCTGAAACTTTGATATTCTGAAGGTATTGCCGCCTTCCAATTGCTCTCGTATAAAAAACTTCAACTAAAAGAAAATTTTCCCTTAAAACATGAGAATGAAGAGAGAAAGAGGGGAAGATCTGAGTGATTTGAAAAAAAAAAACGGGTGGAGGTATATATAGGTTAGATTAGTTGCGACAGAGTTAGTTGCGACGGAGTTAGTTGCGACGGGATATCCGTCGCAAATGGTGGTATTTGCGACGGGCCCCGTCGCAAATACCCTCGCCCGCATTAATTACAGTCGATGGTTAAAAGGGTATTTGCGATGAGCAGCTTGTCCCGTCGCAAATGGTATTTACCATCGTCGGGCTTTTGCGACGGGCCCGTCGCAAATACCCTCGCCCGCATTAATTGCCGTCGGCGGTTAAAAGGGTATTTACGATGGGTCCCGTCGCAAATAGTTCCTGCCGACACTCTTTTTGCGACGGGACGACATCCCATCGCAAAAAGCTATTAACCGCCGCCGGGTATTTGCGATAGGTATCGTCACAAATACTCTTGCGCGGTTTGGCGCGCAAGTCGCGCCAAACTATTTGCAACGAGAGACATCTCCCCGTCACAAATACTATTCACACGGTTTGGTGCGCAAGTTGCGCCAAACTATTTGCGATGGGAGACGAAATCCCGTTGCAAATAACCAATTAGTTGCGACAGGGAAATTTCCCCGTTGCAAATAACCCATCGCAAATATTGATTTTTCCCGTAGTGATATAATTAGATAAATTACACATAAATTTATCCAATTTTGGTCATTGGATCAATTTCACTTTGAAATTAGATATAAAATCATTTCAATATTTTGAACATTTTCACTTAAAAAAACTCATCGTCTATCCCGTTTACTGGATTAATTTTAAATTAATATCTTCCACTTATGTGATTAAAATTTAGAAAAATGGATTTAATATTTGTAATCAGAATAATTTATAATGTCTAATAATTTCAACTTAGTTTTTGACCAAAGTGATTAGTGAAATTAATTAAAATTAATTGTAGTGATTTGGGTAGAAACAATATTACTTAGTGATTAAACTTAAAACATAAGGTGTAAAAATGACCCCAAACTTGTACAAAATCCATTGGATTGAAATATATTGACCATTTCCCCTATTTTATTGAAAATGGACCATTATTGGAGGCACATTATGTAAGGGAGACCTCTCAATAGTGTTTTCCTTTTTATATTTATAAGAATGCCACTCCTCCACTATAAAAGGGCACTCACACCCTCACTTATTCATGCCTCAAAATCACTTTATCTCATCTAAAACCTGAAAAAATAATCTCCCAACTTGCCTAAATTAATCCTAGAATCATCCCTTTGGTCATAAATCCAAACAAGGAATCCCTTTGGTGCAAACTAAATGGAGTTACCCAAAGAAGATGCAACATCCTTCAACAAACACTTCTGTATTATTTATTTATCCACCCCCTAAATTATTATTATTAAATGATTATATAATAGCCTTAATATCCTAAATATACTAATATGTTGTTATTTTAAGGGTAAAACCTACAATCACACACACTTCCATCAAATGGGATACACAATCATCGTTTGTGTGTACAAAAGACTACCTCCTCGCGAACCGATGTCATTCGTTCTTCCATTACCGCCTTTCAATTTTGGAAATAATGATGGAATTGATATTTTTATATTATATATATGATATTTATGAGTTATTTATGTTTCTAGAATTATTATATAACACATACCTTCATGGTTTTCATTTTTTGAGAATACGATAATATCATTTGTGGATGTGTGAACTACCGCCTCCTCAAAGAGATGTGATTCATTCACACTTTACATGAAATTTATTAAGGATGAGTTTAATAAATATATGTGATATATATAAAATAATAATTATAATGGAATGATAATATATATATATATATATCATTTACTTCTCTTTTTTTCTTTCAATACAATAAAAAAATGGAAACGACGTTCATGCGTATGTACAATCTACCATCTCCATGAACGGTGTATTTCATTTCCTATTTATATACTTAGTAAATTATTATAAATAAATATATACTAAATAAATATGATATTTATATCATGGTTAGCATTATAGATATTATTAAATCATGATAAAAGTAATAGGACAAAAAATATAACAAATCAAAACACATGCGAAAAAAAAATCAGTTATTACCCGAAACGTAACTTTAACATGAAATTATTAATAAACGGGTAACAAAAGGTCATAAGAAGATAATATATTGAATGATATAATTGAATATTTTTATATAATATATTTATAATAAACTTATATTTTTTATGAGTTTTGAACAAGTACGATGAGAGTCAAGACATAAGGTAAGAGTATTTCTAGCCTCACTTTTATTTCTACGAGACTTATGCCTTCTTCACAACTCATTTATTTTATGTTTTTTATATAATATACATGAATGTATTATATTATTATTATCCTTAAATTTATGGTTATTTACATATCCAATTTATGATCTCTATTTCATAGGGTTTTACGGTACAAAAGTTACCAAATTGGTAAGGTAATTTTGTCTCAATTTACCTTCTTTGAGACACATGTTTTGTTATGTACCTATATTATTTTATGAGGTTTATATACTTACATTTTACATGTTATATCATGAATATACATATTTTAATGATATTTTAAGCTTCATTATCTCATGGTAATTTTGATTCAAAGTTACCAAAGTGGTAATATTTTATTGCTACAATCTCATCATTTATCAGGATTGTTTATGATTATGCTTTAATTGATGAAATTTTATGATCCATCTCTCCAGAATTCACATGTTTTTTATTATACTTTTGTTTTTCAGGATATATTCATGTATTGGTACCATTTTCCCACTCTTTGTTACTTAAGATAATTAATAACGTGTTTTTTTATCTCTTCGGTCAGAAATCTATTTTATTCAAAAACGATGTTTTAAAAAAATGATTTTAAATGATATTTTAAGCTAATTTTCAAGGAAAAAATATTTTAATTTTTTTATTCTTTATAAAATTATTTAATGGTTTTAAAATCTTATTTTATATGTTTTTCAAAGTTATTTTCAAAGAATAGTATTTTCAATATGTTTTATGTTTTAAAAGTCAATTTTCAATGCAGAAAGGATATTATCTTCAAGAAATGTTTTCAAAAGATTTTTCAAAATTATTTTCCATATAAGATGATATCCATTTATGTTACCTATTTCTTATTGTTTTTATTATCCAAGGATACCATTATTATTCTTTCTTTGAATGATTATGCTTTTGATGATTTTTTTTGAAACTCATTTCTCTTCCATGAGTTATTCTATTATACATACTTATGAAAAAAACTTCTTTTCATAGGTTATTATATGATGAAATGATTATGAAACTTATATATTTTCCATAGGTTATGATATGATGACATGTTTATGATACCCATTTTTCATTTCATGGGTTATGATATGATGATTTTTTATGATCTTGTGGAAGACATATGTATGATTTCATTATAAGATAGGTGGGACCTATATCTCCCTCCAATGCATTGGGTAAATATTTATATATCATGAGATAAAAATTGATGTAAAGTGGAGTGAACTTGATTCAGTAAAGGAATTTTTCTACTAAGATAGTCTTGGGAGTGAACCTTGACTACTAAGATGGTTTGGGGAGTGAACCCATTCCACTAAGATGGCATTAGCATTAATATTTTACTACTATGGAAATCATTTTATATGATTATGTATCTACCATAATTCTATGTCTTATTCCTATGTTATGATTTTATATATTTTTCCCTTTATTACCTTATGATTCATGTCTTATGAACTTCCAATATTTATTCCATGAATATTAATTATAATATTTGATATATAGGGAATGGTATTTTAATGTTATGATCACATTTTCATAACCTTATGCTCATGATTATTCTTAAATATCTCCCTTTTTACCCTTATTGAGCATCTGATCTCACCCCTTTTGATATTTTCTTTCCCTAGGTTATAAAGATACGTATTATGTATGATGTTTATAAGAAGGGTTATAATCATGGAGAACCTAGTGGGAGATAATTTTGATCAATTATGTACCAGTGTTTATGTTTCCATGTTTCCAAAAGCAGTAAACGAATATAGTCTTTAGGAATCTATTTATGTAATGTATTAAGTATTCTTCAAAAATGGTGTAATTTATTTGTATGAAAATAGAGGGTCACTATAGAGTGATACTTCTTGGTTCTTGATCTTGATATATTTGACCTGGTTATTGTCATGGATTGGATGATCAAAATTAAGGCTCAGATCGATTATTATCACCATCAAGTTTAGTTTTTATCTCCATATGGAATCAATAATGTCTTTTAGGATGAGTGGGATTCTAGGTTTGGGAGATTAGGGCCTATTGTTCCTTATAATGGGATGATATCATAACAATTATTGGAAATGTTCATAGATGTAGTTGAACCTTGTTTGAGTAGTACACTTTCCACAGTGGTGTGTGCATACCCCAAGGTCTTTCCAGTTTATTTTTATGGTTTACATCTAAAGAGATAGGTTGAGTTTACCATAGACCTTATAATAGGTATGATGAAATTTTTTATGAAATATTATTGTACGAAACATGTTAAGTTGGTGGAACTTAAGGTCCATCTTGTGGACCTCGAGGCCAAAGGATTTATTCATCCTAGCATTTCATTATAGGATTCACGTGCCCTATTTGATAATAAGGTATATGGTAGCCTCATACTTTGAATTGTTTATCAAAAGTTAAATCATGTGACCATCAAGAAAAAATATCCCTTTAATGATATCTTTGATCAATTTTGAGGGGATTTTTGGGTTTCAAAGATTGAACTTCGTTCAGGGTACCACTAATTGAGATTCCTAGAAGAGGATATACCTAAGACGATGTTTAGAAGCCAATATGGGAATTTTGAGAATCTAGTTATGTCATTCAGTCTCACTAATGCTTCTACAGTATTTAGGGTGTTGATAAACTGGATTTTTCATGGATTATTGGATAGTTTTTTTGTTGTGTTCATGGATTATATTTTAGTTTAATCCAAGTCATAGGAGTAGCACATGGACTATTTAGATATCATTATCAGAAACTTTAGGGAACATCCATTTTATGGTAATATTTCCAAATGTGAGTTTTGGATTCAAGAAGTAATTTTTTTGAGGCATGTTATATCTAAGAGGCTAATATCAGTGGATCCTAAAATGGTACAAGTGATTATGTACTAGGAGAATCCTAAAAATGTGTTTGAGATCTGGAGATTCTTGGGGTTGAATAGTTATTACAAGATGTTCGTTTAAGAATTATTTAATATTTAATCTTCAATGACAGATTTAACCTATAAGGGTGTAATGTTTGAGTGGAATGAAAAATTTTAGAGATATTTTGAGGAGCAGAATGTGAGGTAGACTTTGGATCCATTTTTGATTCTTTTAGAACTAGGTTTAGGTTATGATGTTTTCTGTGATGCTTATGGTATGGGTTTGGGGAGTGTCTTAATATAGGGGAAACATGTAGTGGTATATGGATCTCTCCAGTTATTCCCTCATTAGAAGAACTACACTACCCATGATATTGTGTTGGCCTCAGTTATAAATTCACTCAAAACATGGCATCACTACCTCTTTGGGGAGCGATTTATAGTATATTCTAATCATAAGATTCTAAATTATATTTTCACTCAGAGGGATATAAACTTGTGATAGAGAAATTGGGTTGAGTATCTTCAGATGTTTTATTTTTATATTACTTATACTATCGGAAAAGGGAATGTGGTCATTGATGTATTGAGTATGAAATTACCAATACAAGCCTTGAAGGAATCAGTAGAAGAGTGTTCACTGGTGAGTTTTTTTCCTAAGATGATCTTGGGAGTGGAAGAAGATGGCGAGAAAGTGTGCTTGGCTTCAAAAAAGGATTAATTATCATTTTATGAGTAGGTTTGGATCAAGAAAGTACCTGAAACTAAGTGTTATAACTTTAGTGAAATCTTGAATAGTGGGGAGACCTCAGGTGAGTGGTCACAGTATCCCAATGGTGCTTTGTGTTTCCAAAGCAGGTTGGTTATTCCTTTTTCTATAAGGAATTAGTTATTGGGAATTGGAAATCATTCTATTTGGTCTATACACCTTGGGAATAATAAGATGTATCATGACTTTATATGTTATTATTGGTGTATAAGGATGAGGTGGTCGATTTCATATTCTGTATCATGATATCTTACATGTTATAGAATTAAAGTGGATCACCATAGGCCTACTTATTTATTGCATCCTTTACCCATTCTAGTATGGAAGTGGGAAAATATTTCCATGTACTCCATCATTGGATTATCATGGAATACAAGCAATAAGGATGAAATTTGGATGATCATTGATTGAATAATGAAATCAACACATTTACTTCCCATTAAGAAGATGATGAAAGTAGAACAACTTGAGGATTTGTATGTTTGAGAGGTTGTGAGGCTTTATGGGGGTCCCTCTAATATTTTAACTTATAGGGAACCTAGGTTTACATCTAGGTTTTGGAAATATTTTCAAGAGGCGATGAGTTCCTAGTTGAAATTGAGCATGAAATATCATCCAAAAAATGGATGGATATATAGAGAGGGCTATCTAGGTTCTTGAAGATATTCTCCATGCATGTGTGCTTGATTTCGATGGTTTTTGGGAAAACATTTTTTTATAGTCATGTTTTTCTATAAAAATAGACATCATTTCTCAATTAATATGGGACCATTTTAGGATTATTATTATAAACTATATAGATCTCTCTTTTGTTGAGCAGAGTTGGGAGAGAGGACCTTATTTGGGCCATGTCTTATTTTAGAAATGATAAAAGAGGTGAAGTTGATCTAGAAGATATTGATATTGACATAGAGTCATCATAAATCATATGAAAAAATTCATATTTGGACACTAGAGTTTGATGTTGGTGATTAGTTTTTTCTAAAAGTTTATCTTTTCTTAGGATTCCATCGGTTGGGTAGATAGGTTAAGTTATAACCGAGGTTTGTTATCCCCTTTTATATTGTGGAGAATCTTGGGAATGTGGTGTATTAGTTATAATTATCATATCATTTGACATCTATCCATGACATGTTTCAGGTTTCCTATCTAATTAGGTGTCAAATGGATCCTTACCATGTGATTGAGTGGGAGGATATTGATCTTAATCCCAACACCAATATGGTTGAGCAAACATTTCAGATTATGGATCACCAAGAGAAGGTACTATGTTGTAAAGCAATTCTATTTGTCTATGTACTATGGAAGTGATAATGGGATAACCATGAGACATGGGAGTGGTAGTTTTTGATGAGGTAACAATAACATTTAACTTTTTCAAGTCTATCATCTTATCCTATAAATAACTCACTTTGGATTTATTTTAAATCAAAAATCAATTTATATTAAATTAATAGTTTTGGAGTTTCCAAAAGTGCCCCTACCCTCTCTTATAAAAGGGAACTTATAATTCTCTTTTATTCACAGATATAAAGACCTTTTGATCAGCCAAACCCTACCCATTTCTCATACCAACTTCCCTAACTTCATCCTAGAGGCCATACTTTTAGAATAAATCCAATCGAAGAAGTCCTTTTGTGCAAATCAAAAGAAGATACTCAAAGAAGAGGTAATTGTTTTACCATTTCAATTCAATTTCTTTTCTTCGTATACTTATCTTACTAGGTTGTTTCAATAATAAAGTAGTAACTATAGTATCATATACATTATGAGATTTTATTATGATTATTATATAACCATATTTCTCCTTTAATCCATCCTACAAATAACAATATCACCCTATGTGCATACGTACGACTTACCATCTCCACACTGTGGTGTAATTTATTATTCAACACCACTTTATTTGGATAGGTATAATGATGATTATAGTGGATATAAATAATTAATATGACATTATAATTGTTCTTTATTATTAATATTCCATCAAATTCTATACCATTTTACTATTAATGGAATGATACCATCTCTCGTGCGTACGTACGACCTACCGTCTCCACAAGGCGATGAGATTCATCCTCCACTACAACCATTTAATAATGATTATTAAAATTTATATAATGAATGAATATAATATTTATGAACTTAATAACATTATGTATATGAATATGATATATCTTATTCATAAGAAACAATACTTATGCGACAAAATAAACATAAGAAAATAAAACAGTCCACACCCAAAATAATGATAATAATGAAATATTATAAAGAAAATGATATAAGAGGATCATATATGATATCATAAATCATGGATATAGTTCTGGTATAAATTAATAACATCATTTAACCATTATACAAGAGGTTAGATCACCCTCAACTAAATAATAGTAGGAGTTAAAAGTTAATTTCACAATTTCTTTATTATCCATGATTGCTTTTATGTAAGAATTTATTGGGAAATATTTATCATCCATGTCCATGTTTCTTAAAAATGTATTTCAAAAAATTATTATCATTATTTTAAAATTGTTTAAAGATATGTTTACGCATGTTAAATTTTATAAAAGGAATATTTTTGTCATTTTCCTTATGAGGTACTTTATTTGACTTTTTCGATGAAGTATGAGAAGAATGTTTTTTAACTTATATGACATGAGAAGATTTTTCCATCATCATGAAGCCTTAAAATTTTGAAGATTCATTTAAAATATTAAAATATTATTTTTAATGAAAATATTTTCTTTTTAAATTTTATGTAATTCTAAATAACTGTTTTCAATAAAAGGGGTATTTCTCTAAAAAAGTTTCTAATGATTTTATTAAAGAAAAATTCATCTATGTAAACATCCTCTATTAAATATTATGTTTAATTGAGGTTGGGTTATTATGATACAACCTATAATATTGTATTTAAGGTTTTATGATTATTTTGACTATGGATAGGCTATTTTGATATCATTAATGGTTTATGGTTGAAGTATTAACAATTCGTATGGTAGTTTTAATACGAATGTTTATATTGTTTCTGTTTTACCCCTTTCATAAGAGGAAAGCATTGGACTAAGTAAGTTATAGGGGGCCCTTGCTATATCTCATCATTGAATCGGTAGGTATCATGAGACAAAATAGTTTGGGTTTTTATCCTTTTATGTATGGTCTTGGAATGAGGCCTTGATGATGTGGTTATAATGTCTGACATTATGAATTCCCTCATTATGAAATTAGTTTTTGATATTACATGTGATTATTCGACTAGTATAATATCCATGTGAATGTTTATACAAATTTATTTGATTTATAGTTGCCATATTATGCTCAAGATTATGTTTTAATGGCTTGTGTTTTAGTTATATAACTTGTCTTAAAGTTTATGTTTATAGTTTCCACTATACTGTTTACCCTTACTGAGCATCTGGAATCACCCATTTCTTATGTTTCATTTTTACCCAGGATGTGAAGAGGTATATTATGACTGACCTATAGGGATAATATAAGGGATATGAGTATTTTAATGGAGATACTATGTTGTTTTTCATTTCATGATGTAATGTAAAACTTATGTTTGCATCTAGTTTTTCCAAGGGTACTAAACTGATTGGTCCTTTGGGATTTGATTTCTTATAATCATGCCAATGTAATAAAATAATGCTCTAGCTCTAGGCTTCTAGGGCCGGGTCATTACAGTTGGTATTAAAGTAAGTTTAGTACAAACCATGAAAACTAGATTTATAAAATAATTTAATTATGGAACAATACCCTAAGATACATTTTGATGATAAGTATAGAAGAAAATCCTAAAATTTTGGTAATGTAGAGATTATGTGGGTATTACTATAAAATACATCCTTTTTTGGATACTGCAAGTGGATGTGGTTCTAGCACAAATGTACCTAGGAGTAATAACTTTGACAAGGTTTTCTACGCTTGACTTGGGGTAACCTGATGCACAACAATGAGCCTTAATATGCACCTGGTTTGACACTCTTGGGTGATATGATTAGGATAATTCACATTTTCTTTGAAAACCATTATGAAGGATTTAAAAGAAAATATGTCCCCAAAGAAACCATGTTTATAATTATGAGATTATATCTGCATAAAATCTTCAATTTATGTTACGTGTTTTGAAATTACACATTATGATTCATAAACTAATATAGTGAATGTTGTTGTTTAGAAATGGTACCTAGTGGAAGAAATGGAAATCATATCAATGTATGTAATCCATGTAAGGATTTACCTCCTATGAAAGATAATGATGTTGGAGTAGGAGATCAACGGGTGCTGAAAAAATTATAACTATACTAGGAAAACCGACTTAGGTTATGAATAATAACCTTACCCGTATGAAGCAACCTAATCCATAATGTGGAGGATCAATGTTATACCACTTCATGAGGAAAAATCCCCCAACATTAAATGGTACTACAAATCCATTTGTAGCTAATAAATGGATAAGTTCCTTGGAGAAAATATTTTTTTCTTTGGGGAGTAACAAAAAGGAAAAAGTTATCATGGAATTTTATTATCTCTTAGGAGATGAGTACCAATGATGGTAATTAATTAAAAACATGAAGGAAGATAAAGAAGTATAAAATATGGAATGGAGGAAATTTAAAGAACTCTTCCTAGAAAAATTCTTTCCTCATGATCAGTGAGTAGATATGAAGACATAATTTCTGAGTCTGAGGTAGGAGGAGGATGAGAATATTTCAACGTGTGAAGCTAACTCTATAAGGTTAGAAAGGCATGATTCAGATTACATATATAACCCAAGAAGTAATATTGATAGATTCTTTTATGGGTTAAAACCATTCCTTCGATGGAAATTGGTGTCACAATCTTTCTCATCATATGAGGATATAGTCTCATGTTCTATCAAGATAGAAAAGAAATTATCTAATTCTTATGAATTTAAAGTAAAGAAAGAGAAGAAGAGGACTACTGAACAATATAGAAAATGAAATAAGGGGAAAAGGGGAAATATACATTTTCACCCTATGGTAATTGTGGTAAGAAACAACCTGGTACTTGCCTAAAGGGGATGATAATTTATTATAGGTGTGGAGAAAAATGCCACCAAGATCATGATTTTAAGAAAAATAAAGAAGATACCAATGTTCAATGATATAATTTTAAATAGATGAGACATTATTCAAATGATTGTCCTAAGCATCAAGGAAACTCTCCCCAGAAAAGTCCAAGGGAGTAAGGCTAAGATTTTGCAATCACAACTATTGAGGATGAAGTTCCTAATGATGTGGTGGTAGGTACTTTAATCATTCCCTCAAATTTGGCCAAATATTTATTTGATTATGGATCCTCACATTCCTTTATATCTTCCCATTTTTCTTTAGAAATTAGATATTTCAAATTCACATTAATAAGGGAGTTGTTAGTAAAAACCCCTAAGGGAAGTCTCATTACAACAAATATGTGTCAGACAGTTCCCATTATGGCATATAAAGATGATTTATCTGCTAAATTTATCATAATACCTATGGCTGAATTTAATATAATCCCCATTATGGATTGAATATCAAAATATGATGTGAAATTTTATTTCAAGAAGAAGGAAGTTATGATTTGTGAGGAAAATGTAAAAATCCATTATCTTTAGAGAAAAAACTTCATCATCTGATTCTTATCTAGATCCACCTCCTATAGCTCTTCTAAATGAAATTATTGGGGAAGAAGAGAAGATAAAACCTACTAATATTCAAATTTAGGATGTACCTATTGTATAAGAATACATTTATGTATTTCTAGAGGACTTACCTGGACATCATCTAGAGTGTGAAGTTGAGTTTTCTATTGACTTAATCCCTGATGCAAGACCAATATCAAAGACTCCTTATAAAATGACCACTATGGAATTTGTAGATATAAATAAATAACTAAAGGAGTTGATTAATTAGGTATTTATTATACCTAGTGTTTCTCTATGGGGATCCCCAGTTCTTTTTGTTAAGAAGAAATATAGATCAATGAGGCTGTGCACTGACTATTGATAAATAAATGCTATTACAATAAAGAGAAAGTATCCCCTTCCTTGCATTGATGATTTGTTTGATCAAATTCATGGAGATCAATATTTTTTGAAGATTGAACTTCATTATGGATATAATCAATTGTGTATAAAGAATAAGGATTTTCCAAATACAACATTCTGAACTAGGTATGGATGTTATGAGTTTACAGTAATGCTGTTTGGACTGACTAATACACCCTCTATTTTCATGGATCTAATGAACATAGTGTTCATGGAATATCTTGATGATTTTTTTGTAGTATTTATTGATGATATCTTGGTATACTCCAAAATAAATTAATACCATAAGAACCACTTGCAGAATGTTCTGATGACTCTTAGAAGAAATTAGCTATATGGTAAATTTAGAAAGTTTGAATTATGGCTTCAGGAAATTTCTTTTCTTGGCCATATTATCTTGAAGGAGGAAATCTATATTAATCCTGAAAAGAAAAAGGCAATCCAAGAATGGTAAACACCGAAAAACATAATTGAGGTACATAGTTTTATTGGTTTAGCAGGTTACTATTGACATTTCATCCAGAATATTTCCTAATTGGCTAACCCATTAACCAAGTTCACACATAAAGGGGTTAACTTAATTTTTACAAAACCATGTGAAGAGTGTTTTGAAGAGTTAAAGAGAATATTAGTCAATGTTTCTATATTAAATTTACCATTTCTAAATGATGGGTTTGTGATTTATAGTGATGCATCAA
This sequence comes from Viscum album, assembly GCA_963277665.1. NCBI lineage: Eukaryota > Viridiplantae > Streptophyta > Magnoliopsida > Santalales > Viscaceae > Viscum > Viscum album. Next base: position 373,778,665 of record OY728142.1, on the reverse strand, counting down.
GGAAAGGACTTAGTTGTGTTCTTATGTAGAATGATAGAGTTATTGATTATGAATCAAGGAAATTAAAAATTCATGAAAAAAACTTCCCAACTCATGATATTGAGTTAGTTGTCGTAATATTATCTCTGAATATATGGAGAAACTATTTATATGGTGAAATATGTGAGATAGTTACTGATAGCAAGAGTTTAAAATATATTTTCTCAGAGAAATAACTCAACATGAGATAAAGGATATGGCTTGAGATACTCAAAGATTATGATTTCACAATACACTATCACCCAGGGAAGGAAAATAAGGTGGAAGATGCCATGAGTAGGAAAGACCATGGATTTCTGAAAAAAATGAGAGTTAAAAGGGATCCAATGTTCATGGATATAGTAAAAATGGATATGAGAATGACCATGGGAGGTGAAACATCAATACTTTTTCAAATGGTTTCCAAACCACATTTACTAGGAAAGATAAAAAGTTCTCAATCTGATGATTATGATCTTCAAAATAAAATTAAATATGTGAATTATTGGGGATTGATTAACTTCATATATGAATATGATATTTTGAAATTTTGGAAGAGGCTTTTTGATCCCTCTATACCTAAGCTAAAAAAAGAATTATGGAATTATGCACATAGTTACAATTTATCTATACACCCCGGTAGCACTAATATTTATAAATATTTGAAATAACATTTTTGGTGGGACAACATGAATAGGGAGATTGTTGATTATGTGTCAAGATGTTTGGTTTGTCCACAAGTAAAGGATGGAAGACAACATCCTAGAGGATTCATGCAACCTCTTCCAATACCTATGTGGAAATGAGATGATATTATGATGGACTTTATCACAATACTATCAATGAATCCTGGAAGAAATTATGTGATATGGGTTATTGTTGATCATCTTACCAAATCAACACATTTTCTTTCTATAAGATAAGACTTACCACTTGGATGTTTAACAATACTTTACATTAATGATGTTGTAAGACTTCATGGTGTACCCATATCCATTGTTTCTAACTATGATCCCCGTTTTACATCAATATTCTAGAAAAGTCTTTAGAAGGACCTAGATACAGAGCTTCGTTTAAGCACTTCCTTCCACCATCAAACTGACGAACAATCATAAAAAACTATTCAAACATTATAAGACATGTTGAGATTTTTCTCACTTGACTTTTAAGGTATGTGGGATTAGTATTTATCTCTAGTGAAATTTTCTTATAACAAAATATTTCATTAAAGTATTCAGATGATACCATATAAAGCGTTATATGGAAGGAGATGTCGTACACCAACTTGTTGGGATGATATTGGTGAAATAAAACTTATAGGCCTAGAACTTGTTGAGGAAACAATGGAAAAAGTGAAGATTATGCAAACTCACATCAAAGCATCTCAAAGTAAGCAAAAGAGCTATGCTAATAACCGAAGGAAGTATTTGGAATTTCAAGTGGGAAATTATGTTTTATTGAAGATACCTCCATAGAAGAGTATTATAAGATTAAGTAATAAGGGTGAGTTAAGTCCCATGTACATTATACCTTTTTAAATTATGGAATGAATTGGAGCTGTAGATTACCATTTAACAATGCCACCAAGTCTCTCTAAAGTTCATGATGTTTTCCATATATCACTGTTAAGAAAATACATGCCGGAACCAATGAATGTACTAAACTATGAATAAGTAGAACTGGGAAATGATCTATCTTACTGTGAAGATCCCATCTATTCTATAGTAAATGTTAGTCAAAATATGGGTTCATGTACCTTTATCTTTAGAATCTCAAGTAGAGGCTCGTTTACTTATGTTTTCTCATATAAATCTCTTGTCCTCAGAAATAGGTGATCCCATTTCCATACCAACTCATGATATGATTATTGGAATCTATGTATTGATTATTTCTATTCTTGACACTAGAGAACAAGTCTTGAGGAAGCAGATGACATTATTGGTAAAGGTTCTTTGGAGAAACCATAAAATGGAAGAGGCAACATGGTAACCTAAAGAACTTATGATGAAAAACCACCCCAATATTTTTATGAAGTGATATTGTATAAATTTCTAGGATTCAATTATTTGAAGGAGGGAATAATTTTACACCCCAATATTCCACAACACTCTTCTTTTTTAAATAATTCAATAGCTTGCGCTGCACGCAACACCTAGTTCGAGCGCACCATGATCTATAAAACTAGCCATTTTAAAAGTGATTATGAATAGTATTAACCAAATTATGAAATTTATATACTATATAATTAATCAAATGTTTATTCATACATACAAATTATTTTACAGGCATATGATAAGAAATAATCCAATTTTACACATTAAAAGGAATTTTTTTTTCTAAAAGTAAATTTACCACCTTTTAATGGAAAACCCATTTTAAATAAAATATTTGAAACTTTTATATATTCAATTTTACAAAATAAACTTTATATTTTAAATAATAACATAAAATTTTACTTTGGTTCTATTTTTTATATTTTTTTGTTAAGTTTCATGTTTTGATGAATAATGAAAAATACTAAATTTTAATTGAAAACAACTTTTTTCATCAAAATAATTTATAGTGTTAAATTATAATTTTGATTAGTTTTAAAGTATAATTAGATTATATTTTTATCATTTAATCTAATATAGGTCATTGTAATTATTTTCACATTGAAATTGGATATAAACACACGTCAATCTTTTGATAGTTTTTACTTTTAAAACCCAATTTTATCGTTCCATCAACGAGATTAAATTTAATTTAATTAACTCAACTTACGTGTTTTGAATTTGGAAAAATGGATTTAATATTTAGAATCAGTGGGTCCAAATTATGTAAATAGTTTTTTTTTTATTTTTTGACATTATTAATAGTAACTGTAGTAATTTTTTTATTACTACGATTAAGGGTAAATCAGGTAATTAAAGGTAAAAATAAATTATAAAATTACCCCAACACTTGTAAAAATCATATTGAATAAATAAATTCAACCCTTATCATATAAGGTTAGAAATTTAATCATTTAATGGACACTTTTCAATAAATATAACATGGATATTATTAAAACCAATGAATGTGACAAAATGTCACACTCATTTATTATAAGTATAATAATTTTAATATAGAGATCACTAGGAGATAAAATAAATTATAAATAGTATATAGAAAAATAATATAATTAAATACATTATAGTAATTTATTTATAATTTTTATAGATTAAATAATAATAATTAATGATGACACAATAGTGACATTGAAATTATTTTATTAATAGAAATATCAAATAAATGGTTTTAAAAATATTAAAAGAAATATAATTTTAACTAATTAAGGTGATCCACGAATTTTATAGGTTAATATTACATGTTAAGATTATATTAAATGGTTTTTTGAAGTAATATTACTGTTTGGATTTTAATTTAAGTCAAAGTAATGAATAATGTCAAAATTGAAACTATTGATATTTTATAAAAATACCATTTTATTAAATTATTTAAAAATCATAAAAATACTTAAAAACTAGAAAGTGATAATTATAAGGTATAAAATATCATAAAGTTTACATTTATGGAAAATTGACACAATATAAGTAAATATTTATAACCTTTTTATCTTTATAATATTATTACCAAAATTAAAATTTAATAGATTAATTAAGGATAAATCAAAATGATAAGGTTCAAAATAAAATATAAGCTTGTATAAATTTTATTGGTTAAGAGTATTTAGACCTATCCTCATCTTATCCTCGAAATAACTCACTTTGGATCTATTTGAAATCAAAAATAAATTTATATTAAATTAATAGTTTTGGAGTTTCCAAAAGGAGATACTCGAAGAAGAGGTAGTTGTTTTACCATTTCAATTCAATTTATTTTATTCTTCTACTTTCTATTCCTATGTTGTTTCCATGATAAAGTAGTAACTCCAGTATCATATACATTCTGATATTTTATTATTATTATGGGACAACCATATTCCTACTTTTATCCATCCTATGACTAACAATATCACTATGCGTGCGTGCATACAACTTACCGTCTCCACATCGTGGTGTAATTTGTTATTGGACACTACTTTATTTGGATGGGTATAATGATTATTATAATGAATATAAATAATATATATGAAATTATAATTATTCTATATAATTAATATACCATTCAATTCTATACCATTTAACTATTAAGGGAATGACACAGTCGTTCGTGCATACGTACGACCTACCGTTTCCACGACGCGATGAGGTTCACCCTCCACTACAACCATTTAAGAATGACTATGAAAATGTATATAATGAATGAATATAATATTTATGAACTTAATACCATTCTGGATATTAAGAAGATATATCTGATGTACAAGAAACAAGACTTATGTGATAAAATAAACATAAGAAAATAAGCACTCCACACCCAAAATAATGATAATAATGAAATATTATTAAGAAAAAAAATATAAGAGGATAATATATGATATCATAAATCATGGATATTATATTTTTTTTTATTTTATATGGTTTTATTTTTATAAATTAATTGGTAAAATTCCAGGTGCTGAGGTGGCGTGTGATTCCGAGGTCCCGTGTGCCCGAGACAAGTTGATGAAAAATTATCAGTTTTTAATAAAATGCATGGGTAGTTTTTATTTAAAACTGAATAAATTCTAAATGGGTGTTTGGATAAAAAATATGAGGGCACCATTACATTCAGAATAGAGACTTTACCTTAGGTGGGGCCTAACATTGTCTTGTGTGATCCAGACGAAAAAGTTTTTTTTTGGACGTATTGATAATAAATTTTTTAATATAAAATATTTTATTGCGACAAAACATGGGTTTTTTTAAATGAAATTTGTCATAGAATGTAGGGTTATTATTATAACCCTAGAATTCCTCTGATAAGAGTAGAATGATCTCTCTCCAATGAACGTTGGCAGATCGAGATTCAGCGATAATGGATCGGAGAATGAATCTTGGACTGAAGATCGAGAGATCGACGAATGACGATGAAGCAACTTCACCCTTCGTCGACTACCAATCCAAAATCTAGGTAGAGCATTCGATCTATTTTTAATCTGCCTTCCCCTTCTTAGATCCAATGATGAATGGGGACCAACCAATGAATAGGTTGATCCGTGGTTCAGTTGATCTTGTGTGATGGTTAAATTGTGGGTTTAATAGGTGATAGATCTTTGTGATTATCCTTATAGTTCTTCATTAATACTTATAACATAAACAGATCGAGGCCATCATGAACAAGGATAAGATCCATTATTTGGAAATTCCTATGCATTCATCTCTTTCCCCCAATCTTTCTTTGTTCCACATTCTTTATGAGATATGAACAATAGATTTTTGCACCTTCAATCCATGAAACAACAATCCAAGACTGTGATTCGATACCACAACAACATCACGGAGGTGCAACGATGAAGGAACAATGTGAATCCCCTGAGGCAACAGTTTATGGTGGCGCAAGGCAGTGCTCAGAGTAGTGTCTTCAGCCAGGTTCAAGCGGAGCATGAGGTGGAAATCAGGCCACTAGTAGGGCGGCCAAAGACAAAGCCAGCACAGGATGGGCCATCGGTGGGGTAGCTGGTGGAGGAGCATGAGGACAGGGTCCAGAAAAGACCATGTGGGAGCCTGCGACAGTGAAGGTTATGGGTAACGACTGGGGACGTGACGGCGAGGGACCGCGTTCATGGTGGCGGTGAATCCATGGGGCAAGCAGACAATTGTTCAACTGCATGAACGCAGTGTGGCATCACGTGGAGCTGGGTGACACACAGTTGGGGTGGACCTCATGTGGTGCACCAAGCCGGCCCACAGTATGGGCCGTACCATGGGGAGACGGGCCACTCTAACTGCCCAATGGGCTGGACCCAATGGGCTAGGCTGATTCAGGCTAGAATGGACCAGATCGGGTTGGGACAAGTTGACCAGACCGGGTTGGGTTGGGTCTGATGGGTTAGATAAGACCTGAAGATGACCCGGGTCAATCATTTTTACAAAAAATAGCCATAACTTTCAAACTGTGTGTTCGTTTGATGAGCCATTTTTGGCGTTGAGATCATTGAAACAATATGATCCTTTTTAGATATTCTAAGTGAATTGTTGTGGAATTTAGAATACAACCTAATGGCTTGAGGATTAGGTTCGCCCAGTACAAGCATGCTACGAGTGGAATCCTGTGGCTATTTGTGACTTGGTGACTACTTGACTTGTGGGATGCATGACTTATCAACACTCCATATGTTATTGAAACTCTTTATGTTATCAAAACTCCATGTTTTATTGACACTCCATGTGTTATTGACACTCTGTGTGTTATCAACACTGTTTCTTACTAATACTGGGTGTTCTGTGGAATATGTCTAATAATCCTACTTTTTGTGCTATAGACTTATACCCGTTTGATATGACTATGTATATTCATAGTGATTATACTTCATGTGTTTCCTTTGTGGTATAATTCATGTGTTTTATTTAAGGTATACTTCATGTATTTATTTATGGTATAATTTTTGTATTTATTTGTGGTGTAATTTGTGTATTTCTTAGTGGTATTCCTTTGTGGTCTCGGGGTGTCCTACTGAGTATTGGTTCACTCACCCTTGCACGGTCTTTTACCACATGTGTCGTGTCTTGTGAAGACGATGTATGATTTGATGGAGTTCTAGGTGGACTAGGACCAGGTGGTTATTAGAGTGTTCGGATAGATGAGGTGTTCTCCTACAACATCAGATAACTGCCTTACACCTACCCTTAAAGGTAGGATTTTTTGCGGATGAGTTTCAGAAACTTTTGTATTTACTTTTGTAGACTCTTTCTTTGTTGGGGTTATATTATATCCCTATTTAATTTATAGTTTCCTACTATCATACTATGTGGTTGTTATCTTAGTATATGCATGCATTTTTTACTCAGTGTTTTTACATTTTAGCATTTGGGGCTTGAATATTGTGTGCCTGTGTATAGGTACTTATGAAAATGCCTCCCATTTATGGGATATGCTTACCCGGTGCTAGTTTCTATCCCATGGACTATTATAGGTGGGATTGGGGTATTCAAAACATGGGAAACTCTAGGACAGATCGTGATAGAGTGATATCAGATTAGTTTGGTTCTACTTAAGTACCAACATTCTGTGAGGTTGGTTTGGGGAAATAGTGTAGAGTGTTTTGAGTCCGGATTTTAGGACAGGGAATCAAATGTTGAGGCGATTAATGACATATCCATACACCTAGACTCTAAATTATAATTTTCCACTTGATACATGAAGACACTAGTTGTGGGGGAAAAATGATACATGCATCATATAGGATTTGGGTGTGTCCTCATGTCCTTTTTGATTCAGCTCTCTAGGTATACTCTATTGACTGTGGTCCATATTGATTTGTTTCAGGATGCCTCTACATAGATAGAAAGCTAAGATTCCATTGCTTGATCATGAGGATTATCTGCCTAGTGATGAGGTATTAGTACATGGGCCTATACCGGAGATACTCCCTAAACTGGAGATAGCACCTCCAGGTGGTTTTCCAGCGATACCACCACCCATCAGGCATCAGTTACTACTAGTGGTACCAATTGTGGATGCACGCAGGATGAGTGCATTTTATGAGTTCTAGAGGCATAAACCTCCCAGGTTTAGGGTTTATCCAAACCCCATAGATAGCTGAGGATTAGCTGGAGGCATTTACACGTGTATTATACCTTGTGAAGACACCTGTTGACCAGATGGAAGTCCTAGCTGTGAGTCTTATTCAAGGATCAATGGGGAAGTGGTGTATCTTAGTGACCTATAAACATGATGAGGAGAATCTCTCTTGGGTATACTTCAAGTGACTATTTAGATAAGAGTTATTCCCAACTATGTTATGCTTAGTGAACAACAAGATCTCCTGCATCTACAACAGGTCAGTTGGACTGTGTCGGAGTACTCAGAGAGGTTTACTTATCTTTCTCGATACTGCAAAAATATGGTTATTTAGGTATTATATCTTCAAGAAGGTGCTACACCAAGAGATCACAATATCCATGATATACATTGGCATCCCTAGATATACTGGGGTACTGGAGATAACTCTACTAGTGGAGAGCTTTCTGGCGGAGCAAATTCCAACAATGGGAGCTACCAGTAGGCACTGGGTAGTTGATTCTTCGGCGGTAGGTAGCTAAAAATAGGCGCGGGGACCCAAATGGGTCAATAAATATAGGTTACAACCCCAAGAAATGGGATCAGCAGTGCGGGGCTCCCAGGGCAGAGTGAATTAGCTGAAGGATAGACTATGTTACTCATACAGATGATCAAGAGATAGTCGAGAGACCGCTATAGTAGAGTATGAGACATGAGAAGGCTGGTCTATAGGGTGGAAGATATGGAAGTGGAGTAGGTAGAGCAGTAAACAGTGGGTGGAGGTTTTATGTATTACCACCACCAACCCCAGGAGGTCCACGATAAGCTCAAGAAGATGATGGATATAGATGAGGCTGATTTCAGGCGGTGGAGGTTTATGACCCTGGTGATCTAGGGATGATTAGATGTATGATATTTGTGTTTTACACCTTATCTATAGTTTTAATAGACACAAGTTCCAGTCATTCTTTTCTTTCCATGACCCTTGTTTGATACTTGAAGATTCCAGTTGTACTATTGACTTGACCCTGACGTTTAGAGACTTCTACAGGAGGGTATTAGATGAACACACACTAGTGAAGACCTTGTGAAATTACTCTCATAGGTGAGATTTTCGGTTGTTATCTCTTAGTAGCGGTGTCAAGGCCTTACAATTTCATTCTTGGTATGGAATGGTTATCCACAATCCATGCTCAGATTAACTGTTTTAGGCATAGAGTGTGGTGTGTCCATGGTGATGGGACCAGGTTTTCCTTTTTTGGTAAAAATAAAATGCATGCATTGCAGTATGGACTTACTCATATGATAGTTTAGTTGATTACTCATCAGTTGGATAGTCTCACCCTCGGTGCAGTAGATGATAGGAGTCCTCAGTTTCTTATAATGGTGGTGGAGTATGAGGATGTCTTTACCGAGGATGTTCTAGGATTAACTCTTCATAGAGAGGTTGAATTCTATATTGATCTATACCCTAGGATGGAATCAATGTATACCCTTTCATATTGGATGGCTCCTACAGAGTTTCGTGAGTAGAGGGTACAGTTTGAGGACCTGCAGAAGAAGGGCTTTGTGAGACCCAGTGTTTCACCCTGGGTGACCCCAGTTTTGTTTTCCGAGAAGGCATATGGGATCTTGAGGTTTTGTGTGCACTTTTGATGCTTGAATCATGTGACCATGAGGAATAAGTATCCAATACTGAGGATCAATTACCTCTTTGATCAGATGAAGGGAGTGACGTGGTTCTCAAATATTAACCTTGGATCTGGCTATCACCTGCTTCGTTTATGGGATGAGGATGTACCGAATACAACCTTGAGATATTTTTATGACTACTATAAGTACTTGGTGATGCTGTTTGGTATGAATAACACCCAAAAAGTGTTCATGGGACTCATGAACAAGATCTTCCAGCCTTACTTAGACTAGTTTGTGGTGGTCTTCCTTGATGACAACCTAGAGTACTCGGCGTATGAGGAGGAGAAAACTATACACTTGAGGATGGTCCTGGACACACTTTGAGAGCACCATATTTATGGGAATCTCTCAAAGTTTCAGTTCTGGATTTGGGAGGTCCACTTTCTAGGACATGTCATTTCAGAGGCTGGATTCGTAGTAGATTCAGTGAAGATTGAGGCAGTGCTTTCTTGGGAGCTTCTTAAGAGTGTTACCAAGCTGTAGAGTTTCTTGGGTTTGGATGGATATAATTGGTGGTTTGTACCTAACTTTTCTATATTAGAAGAACCATTAATGACTTTGACACAAAAGAGGTGGCCTTTCATGTGGATAGAGAAGTGCCAGCAGTGCTTTCAGAAGTTGAAGTAGAGGTTGACGAGCGCTCCCATATCGAGACTACCAAAGGTGGGTGTTGGGTATGTAGTGTTCTATGATGCACCAGGGACTGAGCTTGGTTGTGTCCAGATGCACGGGAAAGTGGTGATTGCCTATGGTTCATGCCAGTTGAGATAGAATGAGCAGAACTACACGACTCATGATATTGAACTAGAAGCAGTAGTATTCGCATTGAATATGTGGCGACACTACCTAATGGGTGAGTGGTTTATCATCTACTTTGACCATAATAGTATTAATTATATCTTCTATTATAAGGATATCAACTTGAGGCAGAGGCGATGGATGGAGTTCCTCCAGGACTATGACTTTGAAATTGTCTATACTCCAAAGAATGAGAACATAGTAGTGGACGCTCTCAATAGGAGATCTAGTTTAAAGTTGTTGAGTGAGGCATTGGAGCAGTTGTCCGCATTTTATATATCCTTTATGGATGGATATGGATAATCTTACCTCCAGTTGATGGTTTCCACCCCTCTAATATTACAACGAGACATGGAGGTACAACTAGGGGATATCGACTGTGAGACTTGACATGCTCAGTTGTCCATAGGGAATGCCCCTAATGGATTTTTAATAGGTGGGGAGCACATCATTAATTTCAGAGGGAACACAGTCATACCGGTGGCATTGCAAGAGGAGGTTATAAGGGAGTTCCACACATCTTCTTTTACGGTACATCGAGGTGTGTAGAAGATGTACCAGGACCTCTGACATCAGTTCTGGTGGTCGGGGATGAAGAAGGAAGTGGCCGAGTTCGTTTCTCAATGCCTCACTTTTCAGTAAGTGAAGGCTAAGCACCAAGTTCCAACGGGCTTCACCCAACCACTTGAGGTGATAGAGTGGAAGTGGGATGAGATATATATGGACTTCATAATGGGTTTACCAAGCATGTCTAGGGGACACGATACCATCTTGGGGATCATTTACCAACTCACAAAGTTGGCCCACTTCCTATTGATCTGTGAGAAGAGTTCAGTAGAGAACTTGGGGTGCCTCTACATGCATGAGATAGTTCGGATTCATGGTGTTCCATTGATGATAGTTTCAAATCGTGATGCCCGTTTCACATCCTGATTGTGGAAAGGATTTTCAGAGGCATTTGGAAATCAATTACACTTGATCAAAATGTTTCATCCCCATACATATGGCTAGACAGATAGAACCATTCAAGTTATTTAGGACATGCTACGTGCTTTAATCTTAGACTTTGTCCATAGTTGGTAGGATCACCTATATCTGGTGGAGTTTTTGTACAACAAAATCTACCACTCCACCATTGGGATGACACCGTTTTAGGCCTTGTATGAGAAACCATGCAGGTCACTACTTTGTTGGATAGACCCCAGAGATTCGACACTCATGGGTCAAAAGTTGGTGAGGGCTACCACAGAGAAGTTATAGAACATATAGGAGTAGATGAGGACTGCAGAGAGCCAGAAGAAGTCGTATGCTGATAGGAGATGAAGTCCATTGGACTTTAAGGAGGGAGACCATGTGTTCCTTTGGGTCTCACCTCGACGGGGACTGCAGAGATATGGCTGAGGTGGTAAGTTATTTCTGAGATACATCATCCCTTTTTAGATTTTAAGTAGAGTTGGTGAGGTGGCTTACCATATAGATCTACCCCCTCAATTTCATTGGGTGTACGATATCTTCCATATGTCATAGACAAGGAGGTATGTGCATGATCCATCACACTTCATCAATTGAGGAAAGCTGGAAATTGACGATGGAGAAACTTTTGCAGAGTACCCAGTGGAGATTGAGGATCGACAAGAGAGGATCCTTCATGGGAAGTTGATTCCTCTGGTGTGAATTCACTGACAACACAGAAATCTTTAGGAGAGCACTTGGGATTGGGAGGCTCAGATTCAGGCTCAGCACCCTCATCTCTTTGTTGAGTAGCCACTGTTTTGGATTTCTAGGACATAAATCCCTATTGTGGAGTGAATGAAATGACTTGTATTTTCTATAATTTTATTTTTATAAATTAATTAGGAAAATTATAAGACTAGGCACTGGGATGATGTGTGATTCCAAGGCCTAGTGTTCCTGGGAAAAGTCAATGAAAAATGTTCAATTTTTAATAAAACACACAAGAAATTTTTCTTTAAAACTGAATAACTTCTAAATGGGTGCCTACATCATAAATATAAGGGAATTATTGCATTCATAATAGAAAATTTACCTTAGGCGGGGCCTAACATCATCCAGTATGGGCCATATACAATTTTTAGTTTTTGGACGTATTAGTAATAAAATATTTTATAAATTTTTTATTGCAACGCAGTAAGGGTTATTTTAAATGAACTTTGTCAGAGAATTTAGGGTTGTCGTCATAACCATTTAATTCCTATGACAAGTGGATAAGGATATATCTACAATGAACACTAGTGGTTTGAGATTTTTCAATAATGGATCAGAGATCAGATCTTGGATCGAAGATCGACAGATCGATGAACGACGATGATGCAACTTCACCCTTCTTCAATGACCAATCCAAACTCTAGGTGGGGAATTTTATCTCTTTGTGATCTCCCTTCCCATTCTTAGATCTAATGATGAATGCAGACTAACCAATGAATAGGTTGATACACGGTTCGGTCATTCTTGCGGGATAGTTAAATTGTGGGGTTAATGGGTGATCGATATTTATGATTATCCTTATTTTTATTTGTTAACACTTTTAACATAAATAGATTAATGAATACATGAACAAGTCCAAGATAAGTTCTTTGGGTGTTCCGGTTCATTCATCTCTTTCCCCCAATATTTCTATATTCCTCATTCTTTATGAAATATGAACAAAGGATTGTTGCAACTTTGATTTGTCACGCAACAATACAAGACTGGGGATTTGAAAATGCAACAAAATCATGGAGGTGAAACAATGAAGGTGTGGTGAAAATCACCTGAGTCAACAGTTTATGGTGGCACAAGGCAGTTCTTGGAGCAGTGCCTCCGTTCGGGTTTAGTCGGAGCACGAGGCAGACAACGGTTTTCTAGTAGGGTGATCAGCAGAGGAGGTGGCACATAGCCCACCGGGGGGTTGGGTCTAGAGAAGCGCGAGTAGGACGGGACACTAGTGGTGTGACTAGTAATGGAGAACAAGACCACGGTCCAGGTGGGATCGTGTGGGAGCCCACGGTGGAGGAGGCCACAGGCGGCGACTGGGGATGCGATGACGAGGGGCCATGTCGACGGCAGGCAGGCCGTGTGAACCCCACATTGGCAATGAAGCTATAGGGCAGGCGCACGATGGGCTGACTATGTGAACGTGGTGCAGTACTGCGTGGAGCCAAGTGTCATGTGGTTGGGGCAGACCATGTGTGGCGCATCGAGCCGACCCGCGACACGGGTCAGACCAGGGGGAGCCAGGATGCTTCAGTGGCCCCGCGAGTTGGACCCAATGGGTTGGGCTGGTTTGGGATGGGCTGGACCAGACTTGGTTGGTTTAGGTCGGGTCATGTCCGGTGGGTCGGATCAGACCTGGACCAGACCCGGTTCAAATTTTTTTACAAAAGCAACCATAACTTTCAAACTGTGTGTCCGTTTGAAAATCTATTTATGGAGTTTGGACCCTTGTGATGAGGCAATACTTTTTAGATACTCTAAGTGAGTTTTGTGATTATTGGTATACAACCTAATGGCTTGATGAGTAGGTTCTCCCGGTACAAGTGTGGTACAAGAAGAATCCTATGGCTGGCTATGACTTGGTGACTATGTGACATTGTGACTATGTGACTTGGTGACTATGTGACTTGGGGGATGCATGACTTATCGATACTCCGCATGTTATCGACAATCCATGCATTATTGACACTCCATGTGTTATCAACACTACGTGTTTTATCAACACTCTGTATCTTATCGATTTTGGGTGTTCTATATATTATGTTTGATAATCCTACTTTTCGTGATATAGAATTATACCTATGTGAGTTGACTATGTATCTTCTTAGTGGTTGTACTTTGTTTGTTTCCTTTGTGGTATACGTCACACATTTTATTTTTGGTATACTTTCTATATTTCTTTGTGGTGTACTTAATTTATTTCTTTGTGGTTTACTTCATGTATTTCTTAGTGGTATTCCTTTGTGGTCACGGGGCTTCCTACTAAGTATTGTTTTACTCACCCGTGTATGGGATTTGACTACACGTGTCATGTCTTGTACAGATGATCAATGATTTGGCAGAGTTCTAGGTGGACTAGGACCAGGTGGTGATTAAAATTTTTGGACAGATGAGGTGTATTCCTACAACTTCAGACAGCTTTTCTACACCTACCCTTTAGGTAGGGTTTTCTACAGATGAGTTTCAAGAACTTGTGTATTTACTTTTGCAGACTCTTTCTTTGGTGGGCTCGTATTTTTGCCCCGTTTACTTTCTATTTTCCTACCATCATACTTTGTGGTTGGTATCTTAGTGTATGCATGAATTTTCTACTGAGTGTTTTTATATTTAATCATTTTGGTCTTGAATATTGTGTTCTTGTGTACATATACTTAGGAAAATGACTCCCATTTGTGGGATTTTCCTACTCGATGATAGTCGCCAGCCCTTGTCCTATTAGAGGCAGCCTTGGGGTGGTCACAAAATGGGCCCCTATGGGATGGATCATGACAGATATAGTTTTGGTATAACTTAATAAAATTATTTAACCATTATACATAAGGTTAACTTCACCTTCAAATAAAGTAGAGTATGTGGTAAGGGTTGATTTCACAATTTATTTATTATCTGGGATTGCTTTTACATAAGAATTTACTGGGACATATTTATCATCCATGTCTGTGTTTCTTAAAAATCTATTTCAAAAATTCTTACTATTATTTTACAATTGTTTAAATACATTTTTTCCCATGTTCAATTTTATAAAAAGAATATTTTTTCCCTTATGAGGTACTATGTTTTAATTTTATGACAAAGTACAAGAATAATGTTTTTTAACTTATACGATGTGAGAGGTTTTTTCTTCCGTCACGACACCTTAATATTTTAAATCTTCATTTACAACCTTAAAATATTATTTTCAATGAAATATTTTATTTTTAAATTATATGGAATCTTAAATAACTATTTTCAATAAAGGGGTATTTCTTTAAAGAAGTTTCTAATGATTTTATCAAAAACATTTTCATCTATGTCAACATATTTTATTGAATCTTATGTTTAATTAAGGTTGAGTTCTTATGATATAACCTATCATATTGTATTGAAGGGTTTATGATTAGTTTGACTGTGTATGTGCTATTTTGATACCATTCATGGTTTATGGTTAAAGTATTAACAATTCATATGGTAGTTTCAATATGAATGTTTATATTGGTTATGTTTTACCCCTTTTATAAGAGGAATGAATTCGACTTAGTAAGTGATGGGTGGGGCCTGCTATAGGCACTCGATGCATCAGTAGGTCACATGAGACAACCTAGTTTTAGTTTTTACCCTTTTATCTATGGTATTGACATGTGGCCTTGACGATGTGGTTATGATGTCCATTATTATGCATTATCTTATTGTGAAATTAGTTATTGATATTATATGTGATTGTTCGACTAATAGAATATTCATGTGTATATTTATATGGATTTATTTGATTTATAGTTGCTATATTATGTTTATGACTATGTTTTAAAGGCTTGTGTTTTAGTTATATGAATTTCCTTAAAAGTTTATTTTTATAGTTTACAATGTATTATTTACCCTTCCTGAGCATATGAGCTCATGCCTTTATTATATTTCATTTTTTCCTAGGATGTGAAGAAGTATATTATGACTGAACTGTAGGGATATTCTAAGGGATATGATTATTTTAATGGAGATACTATTTTGTTTTTCATTTCATGATGTAATGTACAACTTATGTTTGTATATAGTTTTCTAAGACTACTAAACTAATTAGTCCTTTGGGGTTTGATTTCTTTTGATCATACCAATGTAATAAAATAATGCACCAGCTCCGAGTTTCTGGGGTTGGGGTGTTAAAATGAATTTTGAAAATATATGAGGAAGTGGGAAAATGTGGTGGAAGAAATGAGAGAACTACCCATGTTTGAATGCTACAACTTTATGGAGCAAGGGCACTATACAAGCCAGTGCACTAAACCTCAAGTCCTTGATGGTAATCAGTGTCAGCAGCCACCAAAGCCAAAGGATCAAGGAAAGACTTATTCCATCACTACTACTAAAGTGGAGTAAGAAAATGAAGATATACAAGTTACACTTAGAATTCACTCAAGAATGGAAAAAGTATTATTTGATTCTGGTTCTATAAATTCCTTTATATCTTGAAAGTTTTCTAGAACTATTAAATCGAATCCCCAAAACCTTGAAGTAGATATATCCATAAAAACACCTTGTGGTGAAATAATTGCTACCAAAGTGTTGGAATATTCTCCTGTTGGCGTATGTGAGAATATTCTTCTAGAAAATCTTGTAATAATTCCCTTGGTGGAATTCAATGCTATACTAGTGATGTATAAGCTCTCATTATATAGATCACATATCAACTATCAGGAAAAGGAAATATCTTTTCATATTCTGAACTGTAACACCCCAGGTAAATAAAGAATATGACATTTTTATATTTATCCACATTTGTGAATAAAATATTAATATTACTTTAAAGGGGATGCTATGCTCGATGGCGTACCCAATACGCAACAACGAGTTTCTTGGGAATCTTACGTTGCACTCTAATAATAAAATAATATTATTTTAAATGGTAGTTAACGCCTAGCCGTTGTAATGGAGAGAATGAACAGAACTAACTACAAAATTATTATATATCTTTGTCAAATATTTTTACTTTTTACAATAAATGTTAGAGGATTAAAAATGTGAATGAATCCAATTTTAAGCGTAAACATTCTAATATTCATTAAAAGGTCGATTAACCGCCTTTTGACGGCGAACCTCTTTTAAATCCACTTTTTGACAATTTTATGTGTTATATTTGACAAAATAAAATTATTCTTTAGAATCGGGACATCAAAATTAACTTTGTGTAAATTTTTGGTATTTTTCCGATAAAGTTCATTTTTTAATGAATAGTGAAAAATGTTGTATTTTAATTCCAAATAACTTTTTAATATAATTTATTTATATGATTAGATTATATTTTTAATTGGTTTTAAAGTTAAATTAGAATATATTTTTACCATTTAATCCAATTGTGGTCATTGGGATTAATTTCACTTTGAAATAGGACTTAAACTAGTGTCAATCTTTTGATACTTATTGTTTCATAAAAACACACTATTTGCTCTGACAGCGGGAATTAATTATTAAATTAATTAATGCAACTTATATGTTTTTAATTTTTTAAAATAGACTTCATTTTTGAATTCTGAATATCAAATATAGCTTAGGGTGAAGTTTTGGTATTTTTCTGAAGAACTTCAATTTTTGATGAATAGTGAAACCACTAAGTGGTAGTTAAAGAAACTGATTTTTCATTTAAATGAAACTTTTCCACCTCTGTGTTTTGAATTTAAAAAATCCGACATACATGGTTGTCATTAGGAAGTAAAATTTTGTTCAATGGGATTAAAATATTTTTTTTTGTGAATAGTAACTTTTATGTTCTTAATCACGATTAGAGGTAATTAGTGTAATTTAAGGTAAAAATAATGTTTTAATAATGTGAAATTACCTAGACACATGTCCTACCCTCATTAGATGTGTCATGGCTGACCAATAAAATCCATGGGTCAACTTGGGGACCCCATGGAGCCACTTCGGTTGGAAAATGACATAAATAACTTTTTATTTAAAGTTAAAATAAAAATATCACAAGCATGAGATGTTTCACTAAATTTTTTTTGAATGGGGTTATACAAGTCATATTTTTGACTATAAATATTCATTAGAAAGATAAAAATATTTCCTACATCATGATAGTTTTTTTATAATTTTTAGACATTAAATAAATTAAATTATTTATGACATCATGATGATGCAGCGATTACCTCATTATTTAATGATTTAAATAAAATGAAAAGATAATGTAAAAACTAAAACCTACACTTGTCAAAAACCTATTGGATGGGTATATTTAGAACCCTTATCACCTTATACTCTAATTATATCAATGTGGGACCTTTTAAATCCGAAAATCATTTTCAAATAAGGTAACATTTCTTTACTTTCCAAGAGTGCCCCTCCTCTCCTCTTATAAAAGGCCCCCACCTCTACCTCCTTACCCACACTTCCAAAGACTTTGGCTTGGCCAAACCATACTAATTTTGACTCTAAACATCCCTATATTACTTCTAGAAGCCTCACTTTGGGAATAAGTCTTCCCAAGGAAGCCTTTGAGCTCAAATCAAAAAGAGTTACCCGATTTTAAGGTAATGTCTTCACTTGTGTTCTTTTGTTTCATTTTGCTTCTCCAACCCCCTAAACTCTTTTTATTAATTTATTTTGTAACAACTCCAGTATATTAAATATACTAGGATGTTGTTATAAGAATAATTAGAGCTACACTTACACACACCTACATCAAATGGTTAAAGAACATACTGTTTCTGTGGATGGCGAATTTCTGCCTCACGAAACGATGATTGTTCAACACTCATATAACACCTTAAAAGGTGGCCATTAAGATGTCACTATATTTATATATGATATAGAATATGTTTATGTTTTACTTAAGATTCTGTATTTTTCTTTTGTGGCATACCTTTATGGTTTCCATTGTGGGTAAACACAATAATTTCATTTTAGGAAGTGCGGACTACCGCCCCCTCAAAGTGATTTGATTCGCTAATGCCATATGTGGGATGTATAAAGGATGTATTTAAAGTTATTATATATGATGTATGTTACATATAAATGATGAATATAATTCTGTAATTAAAATATACATACATATTATTTAGTTTTAATTCCATTAATATGACATAGAAATGAAAGTAGCGTTCATGCGTACGTACGACTTACCGTCTCCATGAACGGTGCATTTCATTTCTTACCTCTAAATGATTATGTAATATTATAAATACATGTATATTCTGGATATATATGATATATATGATATCCAAATCATGAATATCATTCTGGATATAATGAACCTTTGACCACACGAACAACATGTAATTGTAAGAAGTCCACTTTCGACTTAAGAACCAAATATCGACAAAACAAACATTATTAACTTAAATGATTACATAATGTTTATAACATGGAAATAAGTGATATAAAAGGAATAATGAAATTGAAAAAGTTTCTTAATCAAGTAGAAATTAAATCAAGTTTATTATTCGGGACGTTAAAGAATGATCGAGTCAAGTCAGACCCGAGGTAAGAGATCCTACTCCTCTCTTTCTTTTTAAGTACACTCTTTTATGTCATTCCTTTTAAAGATCATCTTTCTTGTTATTGGGATGTTATTTTATATTAATCTTACTGTAATTTTTATGTTCATATGATGAGATACCCTATTCTCTCTCATCAATCCATTTTGGAAGTTTTGAGTGGCGCCGTTAGGCTGCCGAATTTTCGTAAGAGATCTAACCTCTCTCTTTCTTTTTAAGTACTCTCCTTTATGTAACTTCTTTTAAGCTACTCTTTGTTATGTTGGGGGATGTTATTTTATATTACTATTTCTGTAAACTTTATGTTAATATGATGAGAGACCCTATTTGATCTCATCAATCCATTTTTGTAAGTTTTAAGTGGCGCCGTTAGACTGCCGAGTTTTCGTAAGGGATTTTTCATCTCAATTTTATTCCCGTGAGATTTATGCTACATTTGCCACAATTTCCTTTGAGTGGTGTATGTAATGCCCATTATTTTACTCATTGTGTAATATAATTTCATTTATGAGTATTTACATCAATGTTGTATTGTCCTTCTTTCACAGAGTGTATGTTTCGAAAGGTACCCATGTCGGTAAGGGAATCTTTCACCCTCCTCTTTTTAAAAGACATATTTTGTTATGTATTTTAATTCACATAACATTATGTTGGGATATGTTCTTCTATATCCTTATTGATTTAAATTTTATTTCCAAGTGATGAGATACCCTTTTTATCTATCATCAACTCATTTTCTGAATTTTGTAGTGACGCCGTTAGGCTGTTAAATTTTTGCAAGGGAACTTCTTAACCCAAATTTGATTCTTTGGGATAAACTTTTACTCCTTGAATATGTCGTTCTATGAATATGTGTGAATAACCTCTAATTTTTTACACTTAATATCCACTTATATTTGGTATATTCGTTTGTCACACATAATTATGTAATTGATTTATCCTTAAACCAAGGATACCGTCTTTATAAGGGACTTCGTCTCAATCTCCATTCATTGATGCATATTTTGTTTTATACACAACCTTATTTTATACGGTGTATAAACCCCTTTTACTTTTACGTTTATCCAAAAAGGAATCTTTTTTATACGAAGCGTTTTACTAAACGACAAAAGGGAATGTTTTTGTCATACGTATGCGGTGACAACGACTTCTCCGCCGCCGTGACCATTATTTGAGTTTCAGATTCCTCTCCAAGCCATACCTTCTTTTTAAAAGAAAAATAAATACCATGTTTTACTTTTCTTTTATTTTGGTATTGAAAATGGTTTTCATAATGTTTTTATATCAATGTGTTGTATTGATATCTTATTATTGAAAGGTGGAAATGTTATGTTTCCTTTATGCATGTTTTATGTGATAAGATTATGTTATGGTTCTTGGGAATTGTTATGAAGATGGGTGGTTCCGTGATAAACTAAGGGCGGGTGAGCCCGATATAGCTCTCTAATGCATTGGGTAATGCCAAGGGGTTAAACGTTAATGTTTCTCCGAAGAGATTTAGGGAATATACTGTGATGGGTATTCCAAACGTAACCAAGAGGGTTACTCCCTATGTAAGAATGTTATGAATGCATCAAGTTACCTTTATATCTTATGATTTCTATGATTTATTCATGATTTTATGAGGTATGTTAAAGTGCTTATGTTTTATGGGTAAAGTATGATTTCATTCTTATGTATACATGTACTCATGTTTCCTTTCCATATTTTTATATCCCTTACGGTGCTTTTTATGCTCATCACAAGTTTTTGAAAATGTTTTTCATAGGTCAAGGGAAGGGTACATGATATGATGATAGTGTCAAGGAAGTGTCAAGAAAGAATCCATGTTTTATTTTAAATATGTTTCCGTTGATGGGAAAAATGAATACTATCTTTTATGTAACCACTTTGTTTAAATGTGGAATGTAATGCAAGTTTTTTGATCTAATTATCTAAAACTCTAAACCTGAAAAGATCCTCAATGTGTAATCTTGTAATAACTCAAGATTAAGTAAGGTTTAAGGCCGGGGACTTATAGTTGGTATCAAAGGTCGGTTTAGATAACTTTAGAGGTTAGGGTATTCTCTAAGAACAAGTGACATTACCATAATGGTTAGGATTTCAGAAAGAGTCCTAGTTTCAGATAAAGTGAATGAGTAAGTATATCTTAGTGTTTACCTTCCTCATTAGTACATGATGGTTTTGTTGATATACCCACACTGACATTTCTATTTTTAGTGAATGGATGGATCTAGCAGGCACCAAAGAGACAACAGGTTTGAAGAAAACTGTGGTGGTTCTCTGATTAAGATACTAGATAAAATGGGGGATTCAATGAGGAAACTCGTGGTTGTTCTAAACCAACTATCAAGGAGTCATGATCAACCACTTAAACCTTAGTATGATCTGTAATGCATCATGTACGAGATGACCAATCGATGTGGAAGTTCAGGTAATAATTATAAAGGTAACCATTAGAGTTTATATGATCCTTACTTTTGAGGTAATTATGGGTTATTTTATGTTATTATGGAAAATGAAAGGCATGAGATAGACTTGAGGTTAAAATATGTTATGATCATTTTTGAAGATTTTATCTCGTTTTGGGGAATGTTTTAAGAATTATATAGTTTTGGAAAAAGGACAACACACAGACCGTGTGACAACCCATCGCGTCGGACAAAGATGCGGGAATCGAACCCACAACCAAAGTGCGACTGGTATTTATCGCCTACCACTGGACTACATGAAGTCCCTGGTTATTTTGACTAATTATTTTTAGTTAGATGATTTTAGGAATCAAGAGTAAGTTTATTTTGGCTTATCTATGGAAATTATTAACCTATCATCGAGGATATGTGATTAGGTTATTTACTTTTCAATATGAGAATTTAAGAGCAACTGATGTTATTTGGAGATAAAAGTTAATTTGTACCTTGGAAGACTATGTGACTAAATCCTTCAAATATTTGGGTTTCAATCTTAGTTTGGTTTACTTTGAAGAATTTTATGGACAAATTGTTTATCAAATGGTCCTCGTTGAACTTTGGGTTTTGTTGGACAAATTTTGGAGATTAAGAATAGATTTTCTTTTTATAAAGGGTTATCCTTTTCTGGATTATATGATCTTGTACTAACCATTTTGGTTTTGGTTTTGGTTAAAGTCTAAAGACATGGGAAGTATATAGTTCTCTTTTGTGGATTAGGTGATTCTCTAGAAGTTTATTATAGTGAACAAGTCTTCCTAAATGCTCATCTTTTGGAGAAAATATGAGTTTGTGTAAGAAATATAATAAAAGTTGAAAGTAAACATGATAAGTAATTATGTTTCCTTATGAATAAATTCCTCAATAAAAAAAAGGTTTTATATTAACTTTTCCTACTGGGGAATCGAATACCGTTTAACCCATCACAAGTTTTTTATTTTCTTGTGGTTAACTTTCTCCTAAACATGTTTTCTATCACTCTCCATCAGAACATGACCCTATGTTTTCTCCTCCATGTCCATGTTTTCCTACATTGAATCCTAGTATGGGTTAACTCGGGTGACCTCTGTACTTCTCATTATTTATTTTAAAGTGATTGTTTTACCGACTCTTGTTCCGATGTGGGACTTTCAAGGATGTTTCCGAGCCCAATTTTAAAATTGTAAGGACGCAATTCCCAAAAGGGGGGAAGGATGTAACACGCCAGGTAAATAAAGAATATGAAATTTTTATATTTATCCATATTTGAGAATAAAATATTAATATTACTTTAAAGGGGACGCTATGCTCGATGGCGTACCCAATATGCAATAACGAGTTTCTTGGGAATCTTACGTTGCACTCTAATAATAAAATAAAATTATTTTAAATGGTAGTTAACGCCTAGCCGTTGTAATGGCGGGAATGAACAGAAATAACTACAAAATGATTATATATGTTTGTCAAATATTTTTACTCTTTACAATAAATGTTAGAGGAATAAAAATGCGAATGAATCTAATTTTAAGCGTAAACATTCTAATATTCATTAAAAGGTCGATTAACCGCCTTTTGATGGGGAACCTCTTTTAAATCCACTTTTTGACAATTTTATGTGTTATATTTGACAAAATAAAATTCTTCTTTAGATACAGGACATCAAAATTTACTTTGTGTAAATTTTTGGTATTTTTCCGATAAAGTTCATTTTTTAATGAATAATGAAAAATGTTGTATTTTAATTCAAAACCACTTTTTAATCTAATTTATTTATATGATTAGATTATATTTTGAATTGGTTTTAAAGTTTAATTAGATTATATTTTTACCATTTAATCCAATTGTGGTCATTGGAATTAATTTCACTTTGAAATCAGACTTAAACTAGTGTCAATCTTTTGATACTTATTGTTTCATAAAAACACGCTATTTGCTCTGAAAGCGGGAATTAATTATTAAATTAATTAATACAACTTATATGTTTTGAATTTTGTAAAATAGACTCCATTTTTGAATTCGGAATATCAAATATAGCTTAGGGTGAAGTTTTGGTATTTTTCTGAAGAACTTCAATTTTTGATGAATAGTGAAACCACTAAGTGGTAGTTAAAGAAACTGATTTTTCGTTTAAATGAAACTTTGCCACCTCTGTGTTTTGAATTTCAAAAATCCGACATACATGGTTGTCATTAGGAGGTAAAACGTGGTTCAATGGGATTAAAATAATTTTTTGGTAAATAGTAACTTTTATGTTCTTAATCGCGATTAGAAGTAATTAGTGTAATTTAAGGTAAAAATAATATTTTAATAATGTGAAATGACCTAGACACATGTCCTACCCTCATTGGATGTGTCATGGCCGACCAAGACAATCCATGGGTCAACTTGGGGACCCCATGGAGCCACTTTGGTTGGAAAATGACATAAATAACTTTTTATTTAAAGTTAAAATAAAAATGTCACAAGCATGAGATGTTTCACTAATTTTTTTTTGAATGGGGTTATACAAGTCATATTTTTGACTATAAATATTCATTAGAAAGATAAAAATATTTCCTACATCATGATAGTTTTTTTATAATTTTTAGACATTAAATAAATTAAATTATTTATGACATCATGATGATGCAGCGATTACCTCATTATTTAACGATTTAAATAAAATGAAAAGATAATGTAAAAAAAAAAACCTAAACTTGTCAAAAACCTATTGGATGGGTATATTTCGAACCCTTATCACCTTATCATCTAATTATATCAATGTGGGACCATTTAAATTTGAAACTCATTTTCAAATAAGGTAACATTTCTTTACTTTCCAAGAGTGCCCCTCCTCTCCCCTTATAAAAGGCCCCCACCTCTACCTCCTTACCCACACTTCCAAAGCCTTTGGCTCGGCCAAACCCTACTCATTTTGGCTCTCCAAATCCCTATATTACTCCTAGAATCCTCACTTTGGGAATAAGTCTTCCCAAGGAAGCCTTTGAGCTCAAATCAAAAAGAGTTACCCGATTTTAAGGTAATGTCTTCACTTGTGTTCTTTTGTTTCATTTTGCTTCTCCAACCCCCTAAACTCTTTTTATTCATTTATTTTGTAACAAATACAGTATCTTCAATATACTATGATGTTGTTATAAGAATAATGAGAGCTACACTTACACACACCTACATCAAATGGTTAAAGAACATACTATTTCTGTGGATGGCGAATTTCTGCCTCACGAAACGATGATTGTTCAACACTCATATAACACCTTAAAAGGTGGACATTAAGATGTCACTATATTTATATATGATATATAATATGTTTATGTTTTACTTAAGCTTCTGTATTTTTCTTTTGTGGCATACCTTTATGGTTTCCATTGTGGGTAAACACGATAATTTCATTTTAGGAAGTGCGGACTACCGCCCCCTCAAAGTGATTTGATTCGTTAATGCCGTATGTGGGATGTATAAAGGATGTATTTAAAGTTATTATATATGATTTATGTTAAATATAAATGATGAATATAATTTTGGAATTAAAATATACATACCTCTCATTTAGTTTTAATTCCATTAATATGACATAGAAATGAAATTAGCGTTCATGCGTACGTATGGCTTACCATCTCCATGAACGGTGCATTTCATTTCTTACCTCTAAATTATTATGTAATATTATAAATACATTTATATTAGGGATATATATGATATATATTATATCCAAATCATGAATATCATTCTGGATATAATGAACCTTTGACCACACGAACAACATGTAATTGTAAGAAGTCCACTTTCGACTTAAGAACCAAATATCGATAAAACAAACATTATTAACTTAAATGATTACATAATATTTATAACATGGAAATAGGTGATATAAAAGAAATAATGAACTTGAAAAATGTTCTTAATCAAGTAGAAATTAACTCAAGTTTATTATTCAGGACGTTAAAGAACGATCGAGTCAAGTCGGACCCGAGGTAAGGGATCCTACTCCTCTCTTTCTTTTTTAAGTACACTCTTTTATGTCATTCCTTTTAAAGATCATCTTTCTTGTTATTGGGATGTTATTTTATATTAATCTTACTGTAATTTTTATGATCATATGATTAGAGACCCTATTCTCTCTCATCAATCCATTTTGGAAGTTTTGAGTGGCGCAGTTAGGCTGCCGAATTTTCATAAGAGATCTAACCTCTCTCTTTCTTTTTAAGTACTCTCCTTTATGTCACTTCTTTTAAGCTACTCTTTTTATGTTGGGGGATGTTCTTTTATATCCCTCTTTCTATAAACTTTATGTTAATATGATGAGATACCCTATTTTATCTCATTAATCCATTTTTTTAAGTTTTAAGTGGCGCCGTTAGGCTGCCGAGTTTTTGTAAGGGATTTTTCATCTCACTTTTATTCCCATGAGATTTATGCTACATTTGTCACAATTTCCTTTGAGTGGTGTATGTACTACCCATTATTTTACTCATTGTGTAATATACTTTCATTTATGAGTATTTACATCAATGTTGTATTGTCCTTCTTTCACGGGGTGTATGTTTCGAAAGATACCCATGTCGGTAAGGGAATATTTCACCCTCTTCTTTTTAAAAGACTTCTTTTGTTATGCCTTTTAATTCACATAACTTTATGTTGGGATATGTTCTTCTATATCCTTAGTGATTTAAATTTTATGTCCAAGTGATGAGATACCCTTTTCATCTCTCATCAACTCATTTTCTAAATTTTGTAGTGACGCCGTTAGGCTGTCAAATTTTTGCAAGGGAACTTCTTAACCCAAATTTGATTCTTTGGGATAAACTTGTACTCCATGAATATGTCATTCTATGAATATGTTTGAATAACCGGTGATTGTTTTACACTTAATATCCACTTATATTTGGTGTATTCGTTTGTCACACATAATTATGTAATTGATTTATCCTTAAACCAAGGATACCGTCTTTGTAAGGGACTTCATCTCAATCTCCATTCATTGAGGCATATTTTGTTTTATACACAACCTTCTTTTATATGGTGTATAAACCCCTTTTACTTTTATGTTTATCCAAAAAGGAATCTTTTTTATACGAAGCGTTTTACTAAACGACAAAAGGGAATGTTTTTGTCGTACGTATGCGGTGACAACGACTTCTCCGCCGCCGTGACCATTATTTGAGTTTCGGCTTCCTCTCCAAGCCATACCTTCTTTTTAAAAGAAAAATAAATACCATGTTTTACTTTTCTTTGATTTTGGTATTGAAAATGGTTTTCATAATGTTTTTATATCAATGTGTTGTATTGATATCTTGTTATTGAAAGGTGGAAATGTTATGTTTCCTTTATGCATGTTTTATGTGATAAGATTATATTATGGTTCTTGGGAATTGTTATGAAGACGGGTGGTTCCGTGATAAACTAAGGGTCGGTGAGCCCGATATATCTCTCCAATGCATTGGGTAACGCGAAGGGGTTAAACGTTAAGGTTTCTCCGAAGAGATTTAGGGAATATACTGTGATGGGTATTCCAAACGTTACCAAGAGGGTTACTCCCTACATAAGAATGTTATGAATGCCTCAAGTTACCTTTATGTCTTATGATTTCTATAATTTATTCATGATTATATGAGGTATGTTAAAGTGCTTATGTTTTATGGGTAAAGTATGATTTCATTCTTATGTATACATGTACTCATGTTTCCTTTCCATATTTTTATATCCCTTACAGAGCTTTTTATGCTCATCCCAAATTTTTGAAAATGTTTTTCGCAGGTCAAGGGAAGGGTACATGATATGATGATAGTGTCAAGGAAGTGTCAAGAAAGAATCCATGTTTTATTTTAAATATGTTTCCATTGATGGTAAAAATGAATACTATCTTTTATGTAACCACTTTGTTTAAATGTGGAATGTAATGCAAGTTTTATGATCTAATTCTCTAAAACTCTAAACCTGAAAAGATCCTCAATGTGTAATCTTGTAATAACTCAAGATTAAGTAAGGTTTAAGGATGGGGCCTTATATGAACCATCCCATGCTCCTCTAAAAATGCAAGGATGTCCATGAATATCCTTTGAAAAATCCTTCAAGGGTGTGGTTATTGATTCCCTATGAAAAAGAATACCTTGCTCAAATGGTTGAGTCAAAGGAAGGTATCAACCTAGGGGAAATTACCATTATGAGGGAATACAATGATGTATTTCCTAAAGATTTACCCAAACTTCCCCCAGATTTTAGGTAGATTTTTCAATTGAACTCATACCCGAAGGTACTCCTATATCAAAGTGCCCCTATAAGATGGATCCTATCAAACTAGAGGAGTTAAAGAAGCAAATTCAATAAAATTTGGAAAAAAGGTTCATATTTCCTAGTGCATCACCTTGGGGTGTTCCAGTGCTCTTTGTCAAGAATAAGGATGGATAAATGTGGATGTGTATTCTCTAACAAGGATTGATGACTTGTTCAATCAGTTGTGAGGAGATCAATACTTCTCAAAGGCGGATCTTTGTTTTGGATATCATCAGCTAAAGGTGAAGAAGGAAGATATTCATAATACTACCTTCCATACAAGGTATGGGAAATATGAGTCTCTAGTAATTCCCTTCAGACTTACTAATGCCCTTGTGCTCTTCATGGATTTGATGAATAGAGTCTTTAGACATTACCTCAACAAATTTGTGGCAGTTTTTATCGATGATATTCGCATCTACTCTAAGAGCATGGAGGAACATGAAGAAAATATAAGGCTTGTGTTGTTGAAAATAAGGAAGGATAAGTTGTATGAAAAGTTTAGAAAGTGTGAATTTTGGATGTAGCAAGTCACATTATTGGGACATGTGATCACAAGTGAGGGAATTTCTATGAACCCTTCAAATAAAAAAGTGATTGAGGAATGGCCTAGACCCTCTAGTGTCACAAAAATCCATAGTTTTCTTGGATTAGCTGGGTACTACCGACATTTTTTGTGAAATTTATCATGATTTTCAAGACCTCTAACTAAGTTAAGAAGAAAAGAGGTAAAGTATGTCTGGATAGAAGAATTGAGGAAAGCTTCAAGGAGCTAAAGAAGAGGCTGATTACTGTACCTGTACTCACATTTCCAAAATTTGTAGAACATTTTGTTATATATAGTTATGATTCAAAGAAAGGATTGGGTTGTGTTCTTATGAAAAATGATAATGTGATATACTATGCCTCATGAAAGTTGAAGATCCATGAGTAGAACTACCCAATGCACGATTTGGAGTTATTAGCTGTGATTTTTTCCATGAAAATCTAGCAGTACTACCTCTATAGTGAGAAGTTTGACATATATACCAATCATAAGATCCTAAAGTATATATTCACACAAAATGGGATCAACATGTGTCAAAGGAGATTATTATATCTAATAAAAGACTATGATTTCTCTATTCACTATCATACTAGAAAGGTAAACAAGGTAGTTGATTCTCTTAGAAGAAAAGAACCCGCTATGCTATCAATGTTGTGGATTGAGAGAGACCCTATCTTTTTGGACAAGTAAAGGATGGATTTAAAAATCATAATAGTAGGGAATAAATTATACCTTTCACAAATTATTTACCAACCATCTATCCAAGATAATATTAAGGAGGCACAAAGGTATGATATGGAGTTACAAAAGAAGGTGAATACATTAAAGTAAGGAAAGCTACAAGAGTTCCATATTGATGATGATGGTGTGATTCAGTTTGGAATGATACATTGTGTGCCTTCATCACTTGGGATAAAGAAGGAGATATTGGGTAATTCACATAGATCAACTTTACCTATCCATCATAGGAGCACCAAGACGTATCGTGATCTCTAAGAACACTTATGGTAGGACAACATGAAGAAGGATATTTCTGAGTATATATCAATGTTATTGATATGTCAGCAAGTTAAACCCAAGAAACCGAAGCCCAAAGGGATGATGAAACCATTGCCTATACCCATGTGGAAATGGGAGAATGTCACTATAGAATTTTTCACGGGTCTCCTGAAGAAATTCAAAGGAAATAATGCAACATGGGTTGTGGTTGGATGACTCACCAAGACTTCCTACTTTATCACTATTCGAGAAGATCTCTTGCTTGAAAAAATAGAAAGGATATATGTGAAGGAAGTGGTGAGAATACATGGGGTTACACTATCGATTATCACTGATCATGATACCAGGTTCACATCTAAATTTTAGAGAAGTCTTCAACATGATTTGAGTATTGAATTAAATTTCAACACGACCTATCACCCCCAAACTGATGGCCAATCTGAAAGGACTATTCAGATGCTCAAATATATTCTAAGATAAATATCTTTAGAATTCAAAGGTGTATGGGATCAATATATCTCATTGGTTGAGTGATCATATAATAATAACTTCAAATTGAGTATTCAGATGGATCCATTTGAAGCTCTATATGGAAAGCGATGTCGAACTCTAACTTTTTGGGATGAATTTGGAGAAACAAAGCTACTTGAACAAGATATTGTGCAAGAGATGACATAGAAGGTTAAATCCATACAAAAACCTATCAAATCTGCTCATAGTCGGAAAAAGAGATATACTGATAACCATTGAAGTGAATTGGAGTTCTACATTGGAGATAAAGTCTTCCTTCGAATATCACCAAGGAAGAGAGTCGTGTGGTTTGGAAAGAAAGGGAAGCTAAGACCAAGGTACATTAGACCCTTTGATATCCTTGATCACATAAGCGCCATGGACTATCATCTTGAACTTCCACAAAGTATGGCTCAAGTTCAGGATGTGTTCCACATATCACTTCTGAGGAAGTTTATACCAGATCCTTCACATGTACTTAACTCAGATGTGATATAATTAGAAGATGATGTCTCTTATGAGGAGAATCAAATAAAGATTCTAGATTAGAGATATATGGTACTATGAAACAATACAACCCACCTTATCAAAGTATTATATAGGAACCATAAGTACGAAGAATCAACTTGGGAACCAGAGGAGGTGATAAAGAAGAAGTACCCTTACCTATTTATGTAAAATGAAATTTTGGGGGAAAAATATTAAAAGGGGGGAAGAATGTAATGACCCAAAATTTTATCAAAGGAATTTATTCCTTCTTATAGTAATTTAATATAGTATAAATCTCTTAAAATAACTTATAGACCATGATACAAACTCTATAAATTAATAATTAATTAAATAAGAAGTATTTCTAGAATTTAAGGATCCAATATCAATGAAATAGTAACTTGACCTTATGAATAGTAATATGACCCTTATGAATAGTTAACTATCTAAATGAATAGTATGCTCACCCATGAAAGTATAAATAAAATCTATGCATATTATAAGTAAAAATATGATATAATCATATCATGTTATAAGTAATTAAATATTTTAAAAATTATTAATTAAGTGTTGGTTTTTTATAAGTCATAAATATTTAATTAAAATTTTATGATTAATTTAATAATTTAAAATAAAATTTATTTTCATAAAATGTATTCATAAGTCGATATTTTTATGTCTTATAAATTTGAGATAATTTTATGAGACCTTAAATAGTTTTTTAATGTGTTACAAAATCAGTTATAATTTTAAAATCTATATTTTCCAAGTAAATAATGATTTTAATTAAATATTAAATTACTCATATTTAGAAAATTATTTTCATAAAATGGAGTTCATTTTTGAATTCTACATGTTAAAAAATGGTTAGGGTGATTTTTTGGGGATTTTTATGAAATACTTGAATTTGTTGTGAATAGTAAAATATGATAATTTACGGTATATATACATTATAAGTTAAATACACTATTAATTGAGTCATTAATGATGTAAGAACCATTGGTTATAAATAAAATGATCAAATTAATATATTTAGTCTCAAGAATAAACACTACTACTTGTCTTGAATAAAATAATAAACTAATGAATTAAATAATGAGAAAACACCCCTCTCCTCCCCTATAAATATCACTCCACACCACCTCATTTCCTCACACCTCTCAAGCTTTGATACTTGTATAAATTATACAAAATAATATTATCAATCCCCTACAAAAAATAAAAGTTATCTTGGTATCATGAAAAGAAAAAAAAACCTTTTCTCTAAGGAGGATAAATCCAAGAGGTAAAATCCTCTTACTTTTACTTTTAATTTCTTTTCAATTTCATTTATTTTATTCTCTTCTCCTAAACTTATCTTATCAAAAAGTCATGATAAATCTTGTATGTTTGATATAATTTTATTATATAATGTTAATGTATGATAAATAATTAAAATCCCCCCTCCCTCTCTTTTTACTAAAAATGAAATCGTCGCCCGTGAAGTGTCAATTTATCGACATCATGGGAGATGTACTTTAATTTTCCTTAAATTCCTTGAAGGATGTTAATAAAACCATTAAATGGTTGAAAAAAATTATAAATATTATTATATAACCCTATTTATGTTCTATAACTAACATTTTTACACAATACTAAATGATAAAACAAAATGTGTTTGTTGTGATTGAAAAACCGCCAAAATTAACCTAAAACGATCATTATTAACTTGTATATAATGATTCATCATAATGACACATAAAAAAATTATTTATAATATCATTTAAACTTTTGGAATATCATTAAGAACAAATAATAATAGTTTTATATATTTATCAGAATTTTACATGAACTTCCATTCATGTATACAAGTAAACAGATCATGAAAATCATGAAAATGAATGCTCCGGAATGATGAAATTAAACTCTATAACTCGTCCAAAAGGAAATAAATGAACTAAATAAAACCATAATGAATAAAATTAATTTATAAAATGTTCTTTATTTTTCATTAATGAATCTAATGTGATATATATCATATTAAAGTGAAGGAATCATTCAGACACAAGGTAAGGGTAATTCTCGAACCCAACTCCCTTTCTTTGGGTTTTCCCTCTTTCACCCTATTTTTGTATGGATATTTATTAAATATAATTTATTCATAATTATATTTAATTTTCTGGGATATAAATGTTTTATACTTGGGTTTATGAAAAACATAATGTTTTCCAAAAGAACTCTTCTTTCAAAAATCACACCTTTTACTTCTCAAGATTGTTTCTTCTTCACTAAAGGTTGATGATTATTATATCAAGTATATTATTCCCTATTTCATTTAGGAACCTAAATTTTATGAATTTATTCTTTATTAAATTAAACCCATACCTTTCCATATGTTATTTTATGTTCAATATTGATATATGTTCTATGTGGCATGCATGATAATTTAAATGTTATGATGTGACGGGTGCACTCGGAATTATATAGGGCAATGTAAATTTTATGATGCGACAAGTGTGTTTGGAATTATATAGTACTCTAATGAATTGGGTAATGTGATTGATCTCATGAGATAAAGTTAAATATTCATGAACATGATTCTATCTTTGTTCACAACTATGTGTGGTAGCTAACCACTAAGACATGATGTTTCATTTTTTGTATTACCACATTTCAAGCCTTTTTTAAATACTTCCTCTCATGATTATGATCTTATGATTGTGTTATGATGATAAATATTATTCTCACCCAATGTTATATTGTTTCATGTTCTTATCTATCCTCTTACTAGGATTTTAGATCACCCATTTTTGATGTATATCCTCAGGTGATTATTTGTACTAAGGAGAATGCGAAGACCTCTAAGAAGCTAAGGAAGAAGGAATTAAATAAATTTTTATGTTTTATTTTGTAAAATTTGTGTTTGGTACTAATTTTCCCAGGACACTAAACCTTTTTATCTTGTTCATATAATTCTTTTATATTTTTTATCATTAAAATGATGTAATAGTAATGTAAGAAAAAGAAGGGTTGCTATATTATCCATCTTTTCGAACTATTTTGAAGGATTTTGAATCTTCCTAATAATTATGTCACGAAACATTGGTGAAGACCCATTTTTAGAGTTCATCATACCAAATTGATTTAGTAATTTACCAATATATGTGTTTTTATTTAGTCCAAGAAGCCTCTTTAATAAATCTATATAGATCTTCATACCTAGTATGCAGGATGCTTCACCTATGTATTTTATTGAGAAGCACTTTCCAAAACACACATTTATATAATTTAAAGTTGGTAAATTATTTCAAATAATTAGTATTACATCCAAATATAATATAAAAAATACCACAATACTCCCACTAACCTTTTTGTATACATAAGAATCATTTGTATCTTTATGAAATCAAACTCTTTGATTGTATCATCAAGATAAGTTTTCCAACTATGATAAGATTTATTAAATAAATAAATATAATATTGAAACTTGAAAAAATTATTAGACACATTTGTAACTTCAAAACCACTAGGTTGTATCATATACATGTCCTCTAATAAATTCTCATTAAGGTAAGAAATTTTGACATTTATTTGATATACCTTGTAATCATAGTGAGTTTTTATGTGAATAAATATATAAATAGATTTATAATCATAGCTAAAGAAAATGTATCTTTATATTCAATACCATGAATGTGTTTGTAATAATTTTCACTAATAAAGCTTTAAATACATACACTATACTATCTATTTCAGTTTTATTATAGAAAACCCACTTTTATCCTATGAGTTTTACCCCTTCAGAATCATCCACCAAATTACAAACTTAGTGGGTGTACATGGATCCCACCTTATATTTCATGGAATATAACCATTTATTGAAATCATAACTCTCAATAAACTTTTGTTAGGAGGTTATTTCATCATCTATAAACATTACTTCATCACCATTTTCCACAATAAATTAATATCTCTTGGGATCCTAACATACCCTAACAGATATTCATGGTTCATTTGTAACCCAAGTCTATTATTATTCCATAACTCCTTTCTAAACCAACTCAAATTCCATATCAATAAAACTTCCTATTTTTTTGCCTTTCATTTCTCAAAATTCATCTTTCCTATCACTAACTCCTCAATTCATGTGATCATTCTTAGGGAATAAATCATCACAATCCACTAAAACTTTGTTTTTAATAATAATATAGAAGTAATATCCCTTAGTCTCTTTTTGGTAACCAAAAAATAATATTTTTTATGATTTAAAGCTAAGTTTTACAAATTATAGGCATCTCACATATTCATCACAACACCAAAGCTTCACAAAATATGAATTTTCATGCTTCCCATTATATATGTCATATGGTGTCTTTATGACTATTTTAGATAGAATAAGGATAGGTAAGAGTGTATAGGTTTCTAGATCATATCCCTAGAATGATATAGAAAGTTCATACTAAATCATCATTGATTTAACCATATCTATAACACCCCGAGATTTTATGAAAAATATTCTTTTTAATTTTATTAATGTCTTGTGTTGTACGCTACACCAAAAGGAGCTTGCACAAAACGCATCTTTGACTTTCCTTGCATTACACGCAATCGCGACCTTCCTCGATAGCGTGTGTAGTACGCAATACCGAGTTTCACTAAACAACGATATGCTATTAAAATATTATTAAAACTAGTCATTATGAATAGTAATAACCACTTTTTGAAATTTTTTAAATTTTATTTTTCAAAATGGACTTCATTTTTGGATTTGGAATATCGAAATTAGCTTAGGGTGAAATTTTGGTACTTTTCGGATAACTTTCATTTTCTGATGAATAGTGAAAATTACTAATTTTTAATTAAAAACAAATTTTTTAATCAAAATAATTAATAATGATAAATTATTAATTTTAGTGGTTTTAAAGTATATTTATAATATATTTTTACAATTTAATACAATGTTGGTCATTGGATGTAATTTCACATTTAAACCAGACATAAACAAGTGACAATCTTTTGATAGTTATTATCTCTTAAGAAAACGCTATTTGTTTTGACGATGAGAATTAATTTTTAAATTAATTAATGAAACTGATATGTTTTGAATTTGGTAAAATAGACATCCTTTTTGAGTTCATAATATCAAATATAGCTTAGGCCTAATTTTTGGTATTTTTCTGGAAACTTTCATTTTTTGATGAATAGTGAAACCACTAAGTGGTAGTTTAAAAAAAATGAATTTTTCATAAAATTTAATTTTACCACTTCTGCGAGTGGAATTTCAAAAATCCAAGAGACACGGTTGATGTCAGTAAGTAAAATATGGTTCAATGAGATGAAAATAATTTTTGGTGAATTGTAACTTTTTACTTTTTTTTACCACGGTTAAAAGTAAATAGGGCAATTAAGGGTAAAAATGATATTATTATTACCTTAACACATGTCATAATTCTATTGGATAAGTGTAATTCTACCAAAAACAACCTTAGGAATAAAATATGACCATTTAGGCCCACTTGGATTAGATTAGGACATTTATTATTAATTTATTTAAAGAAGGGTTAAAATAGTTAAAATCAAAGTTTAATAAGTAGTTAATTTTTAATATAGGGTTATACATAAGATAAATACGACTATAAATATTAATTAGAAATATAAAAAGATTTCCTACATAATGGTATTTTATTTGTAATTTTTAAACATTAAATAATTTAATTAATTTATGACACAACGATGATGCAGTAATTATCTTATTAATGAAATATTGACATAATTGATGTTATAAACAACCAAATAAATGTAATTTGAGACTTTTTATGAATTAAACTAATTTTATAGGTTAATATGACATGTTAGTATTGATTTAATTAACTTTTTTAGAACTAATAATTCTGTTATGATTTTCACAAAAATCAATTACTAAATAGTGTCAAAATTGACATAAAATAGTTTTTAGAACAAATATTATATTAATAATTGTTATTTTATTCATAAAAATCTAAGGTTAGGAAAAATGACTTAGATAAGGTTATATATATTAATAATAAACAACTTGGGGTTCGTTTGACTTGTTATAGTAAGTTTATTAACCTTATAGTGTAAGAACACAAAAAGACACGGTAAAAGTAAAATTATCTAACTTAAAGTTAAATATAAATGATAAGGTTAAAATAGGAACCTAAACTTGTCTAAATTCTATTGGATGAGAGGATTTCGACCCATACCCACCTTAGCTTCGAAATAATCAATTTTGAGCTATTTAAAACCGAATTTGACTTTATAATAAAATAATATTTTTAGTTATTCCAAAGGTGCCCCTCTCCTCCCTTATAAAAGGGCACCTTCTCCCTCTCTTCCTCACACCACTTTGAGCCTTCAAGATTGGCCAACCCCTGCCAATTTATTCTCTCCACTTCCCTAGATACATCCTAGAGGTCTTGGTCTTCTTCAAAGACCAATTTTAGTGCCCTAAAAGGAGGTCTCAAAGAAGCGCTTCGAAGAAGAGGTAATGCCCGTTACCGATTCTTTCATCTTTATTTCTTCTTCCACTTCTTCTTCTTTAGTTGTTTAATCATGAAGTAATAACATAAGTATCAATAATATACTGATATGTTATTATAAGTATGAAACAACCCTATTTCACCATTTATCCATCCTACGGAAAATGAAATCACCGCGCGTGCATACGTACGGAATACCGTCTCCACGCCGTGGTGTAATCTATTTTCCACAAACACCTTACTTGGATGGGTATAATGGTGTAAAGAATGAATATATATGATTATTGTAAATTTCTATTTATTCTGAAATAGTATACATACACTCCAATACAATTCCACTATCATGGGAACGATATCATCGCTCGTGCGTACGTACGGAATACCGTCTCCACGATGTGATGC
Organism: Viscum album; assembly: GCA_963277665.1. NCBI lineage: Eukaryota > Viridiplantae > Streptophyta > Magnoliopsida > Santalales > Viscaceae > Viscum > Viscum album. The sequence continues at coordinate 373,741,206 of OY728142.1, read as the reverse complement.
AACTCGTTCTACATGATCTTCATTGAATAATGATTATATAAATGAATTGAATGAATGAATATGATATATATTACACTAATACCATTCTGGAAATGAGGTATCTATATCCTAAAAAGAAGAAGAATAATTTATTCAACAAAACACGCATAAAAACAAAAAGTAATAAACACCTGAATAACAAGTAGCAATGAAATATTACTAATAATAAGCTAAGAATATGACCATATATGATATCATAACAATGAGTATGATTCTGGAATAAGTCAATGACATTATTTAAATCATTATACAGGAGGTTCGGACACTTACGAAGCAAATCGGACCTAAGGTAAGGGAAATATCACAATCTCATTTTTATCCGAGATTATTTATACTTTGGAATTTACTGGGGTGAATTTTATCATCCACATCCATGTTTCCTCAATATGTAATATTTACATCATTCTACAATAGTTTATATCAAATTTTACCCTTCAGTGAGTTTTTAGTAAAAGATATGAAAGTAATCTTTTGTCGTTTTTCGTACGAGGTACTTTTTGACTTTTTCGAAAAAAGTACGAGAAGAATGTTTTCTTTTAACTTATACGACATGAATGTATTTTTAAAAAATTATTTCCAAGAAACTTACCTTACAAGTTTTCAAGTTTATTTTTAATGAAATTCTTTTATTTTAGAATTGTATGACATGTTAAGAAAGGAAAAGTTTTTTTTAAGTAGAAAGGATATTTTCCTCAAGAATGGAGTTCAAGTGTTTTATCATAATTATTTTCCATCTAAGATAATAAAGGGTTCTGTTTCTATCCCTATTATTACATTGATTTGATTATGTTGTGATGGAATTTTTTTTATGAATTACTTTATCTTATATGAGTTGTTTTATGATGTCACAATGTTTAAGATTCCCATTTTTATTACATGGGTTATGCTACGATGTATGGTTTATGATTTTGTGGCACACATAAGAATGGTATCATTATGAGATGGGTGGGACCTATATCTCCCTACAATTCATTGGGTAAAGATTTTATATCTCATGAGATAGACATGGCTGGAACGGCAGGTTAAACCGGTTCAGTGAAGCAGGACTGAAACGAGGAATGAACTCGGTTTAGAAATGGACTTTGTCCACTAAGATAGTCTTGGTAATGAGTCTTGACTAATAAGAAATGATTCTCTATGATTATGTGTGTACGCCACAAAGTTTCATGTTTTAAGTTATGATTATTGGGATTACATTTCACTACTATGATTTATCCCATGTTATGATATTATGATCTCTTTTGTCGGTTAAGATTTCCAAAATGTTATGTTCTTATGAATATGATGTGATTGATATTTATTTTGTTTACCCTTACTGATCATTTGAGCTCACCCTTTTATGTTTTCTTTTCCCCAGGATATAAAGAAAGGTTTTAGGTAAGAAAAAAAGGGAAGATCTTTATGGGAGATGTTGAAGATCTTTCACCATGATTAGAAGATTACGTTCCGAGTTTCCAAAGACACTAAACTATTACGATCCTTGTGTGAGTGTTTTTGTTATGCACTAAGTATTCCGTAAAATTAATGTAATGTCCTTGTACGTCAAGCTTCGTGTCTCTACAGTTGGTATCATAGGAAAGGTTTTGTCAACCTTTGGAAACTAGGATGCGAGAACTTTAGTGAGATCCCTAGAGATATTTCTAAGGTATGTCTAGGGATGTCCCTAAGGTTAAGTATAAGTATAGGTTATAGTACTAGAATTACGGTAACCCAAGATGTTAGATATTGAAGGTACTCCTCCTTTATTGTGTTGTTTTCCCTAGAATTATTTTTGCCTCTCACAGTATTCTCTTTGGGTTTTAGACGATGGCTGGAACCCGAAGGGACCGTGTTGATCAATGTAATGGAAAATGCAATGATTGTCCTCCTGAACAAACAAATGTTATGGGATATGGAGTGCAAAATCTTATTGCTATACTTACACAAGCTATGAATCATTCTGGACTTCCAAATGAGCAGAGAAGGGAACAATATTCTATTGAGTCCTTCATGAGGCAACATCCACCTTCTTTCAGTGGGTCTTGTGATCCACTTGTTTCCGAACAATGGATCAATACTAATGAAAAGATATTTTCAGTTCTTCAATGTTCTGAACATGATAAATTCATCTTAGTAGTGTATCGTTTGGAAGGTGATGCTGATCAATGGTGGAATCTTATCAAGAATACGAGGCCAAAAGATGAAATTGAGTCCATGGAATGGGATGAGTTCAAGAACTTATTTTTCAATAAGTACTTCCCTCGTATTCTTAGAACAAATATGGAGAAGGAGTTTCTTGAACTAAAGAAAAAGGATGATGAATCTGTTGGTATATACGAAGCGAATTTTACAAGGCTTGCAAGGTATGCATCTGGATTTATCATCCAACCTGAAAGTAAAGTTGATCGATTCTTTAGTGGCTTGAAACCAAATCTTCGAAGGGCATTAGCTATAAGATACTTCAGTAGCTATGAAGAAATTGTGCGTTGTGCTATCAAGGTAGAAATGGAAGTTGGTGTTACTTATCCATCTCATAGTTTTGACAAGAAACGAAAGATGGAGTTCAAGGAGAAATCTCAGAATAATGGTGAAAAGAAGATGAATGTTTCCTTATGCTCAAAGTGTGGAAAGAAGCATGGTGGAGATTGTCTTAAAGGGACAAGTAAATGTTTCAAATGTGGAAAGGAAGGTCATCGGGCATTTGAATTCCGCAATGATGGGAAGAAGATGTCTAATGATGCAAACAAAGGAAGGGATACACAGAATGAACCTACTACACTTCAATGCTTCAAGTGAAAGGAAATGGGGCATTATGCTAATAAATGCCCTAATCCAAGGGTTAGTGATGATCGACATGAGCTACCACTTAAGGAAAAGGACAAAGGGAAGTCACATGCGATCACCATTGGTGATGTTGAATATGACAACGATGTGGTGGAATGATTAAGTGTTTATGTAATGGGATTCCAAAATAATGTTTTATATAGTATCGTGGAATATTGGAATATTTATGTATTGGTCTATTGTGGTTTTCAATAATTTTATGGTACTGGTAACCATGGAAAGTGATTGAGATATTTTTGGAAAAAAGATGATATGCACATAATAAAGGGATAAGGAAAAAATGAAATGTTTGACAGTATTCATGAGCTCATGATTGATATAAGGACTAAGTGATATCATGGTTTGAGTATATAGAATTTTGAGGATTTTGGTATGTGGAAAGTGTTAACTTTTAACTGCATTCATGTTTTCACTAAGGTTCAATGGGTATTCATTCTTCAAGAGAATACATGATTAAAGTATTCACATGTTTGTAATTTGACCAACAAGATATATCCTATGGGGATAAATGATGGCATTCACGTGATTGTTATGTGACATTTCAAGTAATCATTTTCTTTATACTATGAGCTTGGACCGAAGTACTTTGGATAAGCCTAAAGATTGGAATGGATTATGTTGGACATAAGTTAGTATTGTTTAAGGATAGAAGTTTTTTTGATATTATTTATGGGATGTAGTTTTAGAAAAAGGACAACCTGCAGGATGGGCGACAACCCATCGCGTCGGACAAGGCTATGGGAATCGAACCCACAACCGAAGTGCGACTGGCCTTTATTGCCTACCACTGGCCTATAGGAAGTCCCTGTTTAGTAGAAACTAGTTTTATTATATTAAACAATATGATATATGAAGTATAAGTCCATTTTAGGAACCATATATGATTAATCTCACTATAGATGGACTTATGTATTTTTTGATAACTTTTCTAACCTTTTTTTTGATACAGATGGAATGACCCATTGAAAGAGCGATGTCGCACACGCTCTCAAAAGAACTTCAAAAGTGAGTTACGTTGGGTAAAACTCCAAGCACAACACTCTATGAAGCTAATGTTTAGTTTACTTGGTGTAGCATAGGGGGCTAACCAAGGTCGTCTCTCAAAGGAGGAAGTGAATTAAAACAATTTTTAGAGGTATTAAAGAAGTAAAATAAAAGAGAATAAAAACACTACTTGAAAGGATGGGGGTGGTTGTTTATAGTTTATGAATCTAGAAGAAGTTTGCTGGAAGAAGATTGTATAATTTTTTTGTTTTTAGTTTTGAAATGAATTTCAATTTAAATGACACAACAAGAAGATGTTTTTTTAGAAATCTATTTAAAAAGCGTAATCGATCTAACTCTACCTCTTCAATTTATTATTAATCATTATCATTTAAATTAACATTCACTTAATTATGATCCCTTAATTTGTTAAATCCCGAACCCTACGAGAATTAACTTTACCACAAAGATGATGTGAATTTAAACCTAGGCTAACTTTGGAACGTGCAATCGCAGCACCCTGCTTTGATTGATGTTCTAAGATTAGCTTATGATCAGTGGTAAATTAAGGCACATATCCATTCTGGAAATGAGGATGAATTGTGTTTAGGGATTATATTTGAACTCTACAAATTAATCCCGTGTGGTCTTGTATTACCGATTAAGATCGCGCTCTCACAATTTACACAAAATCCCGACCTCGCGTGTTTTTGTGTTAATTGTTCAATTGCTTGCTTAGTTTCTTACAATTTAAAAACATAATTCATGGATCATATTAAGTGACTTACAGTAGGCTCAATGATTCAAAATAATTAAATTAAGAGGGTAGAAGATAGATCGATCACTAAAAATTACTCTTCCATGGGTGGCGTAATCATCGTAGAAGCGTTTTGCATGTGCAAAGGTTTATAATGGGTATAACCCAATATCGCTTCTACTCAAGAATTCCAGCCCCAAGAGGAAGATTAAGAGAAGAATAAATTTAAATAAAACAGAGGAAAAGAGAAGAAATAAAAGAAGAACAAAGAAGTTTATTACACAAACAAAACAATTACAACATGAAGGAGAGAAGGAGGCTTCGATGAGAGGATCCTTGCTTCAAGAGCTACCTTTCTTACAATGGTTGGAGAATTTGGTTGAAACCAATTCTCCTCTGCCTCCAATCTCCCAATGCACGAACCAGCCTCTCCAAATGAGAAAATCACTAATTTATAGAGTGGAGGGGAGGCTAGGTTTAAAGTGGTTTCAAGTGTGAATGCAAAATCTCGGCCAAATATTTTAATGAAACTTGCACCGCCCATTTGACCACCAAAACGCGTGAATTGGCCGGCCTTCTAGAAGGATGATTTGTGCAACATCATGTCCCCGAGCTTTCATCAAAATTTGGGCTCAATCCAAGCCCGTATGTAGAATATATGGCCCAAATACAGAACCTTCTCCATTCTGGCGAGCCCAGCCCAACTTTGACTTCATGGCCCAATTTCAACAACCAAATGAACTCTTTAGCTTTAGTGTCCTGAATAAAAGTTGTAGATAATTAAGTTAGAAACACTGTTACAAAATGTCAAATTCAAATAATAAACATAAAAATATATATCTTCGAAATACTACAGTGCACTATTAAGGGTAAAACTGGAATTTTCACCAAATTTTCAAATGAATGATCAAATCCCAAATATTTAATAAATAAACATGTTTAACACAATGTGAGGAAATTATATCACCCATCATTCTATCACATGATCTGCTAACACATCACTAATGACAAATTCAACTTCATTTCTTTAAGAGATGAAGTGGAAATTTTCCAAAGAATGACCAACGGTGAGACTATACCGAAATCACGAAAGTATTTCTTCTAATTCCAATTTCATCAACTTTAGGGAAACGATCTTGAAAACCAAAAATGTTGTCCTAGTGATCTTATATCTGATGAATCAGATGGTACCTTAGATCGTCACAAATTTATGGCTTTGTTATTGCTGGATTTTCCATATCCATGTTCTCTACCACTCTCCATCAGAACATGATGGTTAGATTTCTCTTCCATATCCATATTTTCACCTATGTGGAAACCCAGTGATTAGTTTATTTGGGTAACCGTTACGTTTCATACTTTTGCTTTTAAAGATTGGTTTTGGTATTCATTTTTACGATGTGGGTTTCTATCAAAGAAACTTTCGAATAGTAAACCATTTATAACCCCGGCGAATTTCGAGGGAGAAATTCATTTTAAGGGGGGTAGAATGTAACACCCCGAGATTTTATGAAAAATATTCTTTTTAATTTCATTAATGTCATGTGTTGTACGCTAAACCAAAAGGAGCTTGCACAAAATGCATCCTTGACTTGCCTTTCATTACACGCAATCGTGACCTTCCTTGATAGCGTGTGTAGTACGCAATACCGAGTTTCACTAAACAACGATATGCTATTAAAATATTATTAAAACTAGCCGCTATGAATAGTAATAACCACTTTTTGAAATTTTGTAAATTTTATTTTTCAAAATGGACTTCATTTTTGGATTTGGAATATCGAAATTAGCTTAGGGTGAAATTTTGGTACTTTTCGGATAACTTTCATTTTCTGATGAATAGTGAAAATTACTAATTTTTAATTAAAAACAACCTTTTTAATCGAAATAATTAATAGTGATAAATTATTAATTTTAGTGGTTTTAAAGTATATTTAGAATATATTTTTAAAATTTAATACAATGTTGGTCATTGGATGTAATTTCACATTTAAACCAAACATAAACAAGTGACAATCTTTTGATAGTTATTATCTCTTAAGAAAACGCTATTAGTTTTGACGATGGGAATTAATTTTTAAATTAATTAATGCAACTGATATGTTTTGAATTTGGTAAAATAGACATCATTTTTGAGTTCATAATATCAAATATATCTTAGGCCTAATTTTTGGTATTTTTCTGGAAACTTTCATTTTTTGATGAATAGTGAAACCACTAAGTGGTAGTTTAAAAAAAATGAATTTTTCATAAAACTTAATTTTACCGCTTCTGTGAGTGGAATTTCAAAAATCTGAGAGACATGGTTGATGTCAGTAAGTAAAATGTGGTTCAATGAGATGAAAATAATTTTTGGTGAATAGTAACTTTTTACTTTTTTTTACCACGGTTAAAAGTAAATAGGGTAATTAAGGGTAAAAATGATATTATTATTACCTTAACACATGTACTAATTCTATTGGATAAGTGTAATTCGACCAAAAACAACCTTAGGAATAAAATATGACCATTTAGGCCCACTTGGATTAGATTAGGACATTTATTATTAATTTATTTAAAGAAGGGTTAAAATAGTTAAAATCAAAGTTTAATAAGTAGTTAATTTTTAATATAGGGTTATACATAAGATAAATTCGACTATAAATATTCAATAGAAAGCTAAAAATATTTCCTCCATAATGGTATTTTATTTGTAATTTTTAAACATTAAATAATTTAATTAATTTATGACACAACGATGATGCAGTAATTATCTTATTAATGAAATATTGACATAATTGATGTTATAAACACCCAAATAAATGTAATTTGAGACTTTTTATGAATTAAACTAATTTTATAGGTTAATATGACATGTTAGTATTAATTTAATTAACTTTTTTCGAACTAATCATTCTGTTATGATTTTCACAAAAATCAATTACTAAATAGTGTCAAAATTGACATAAAATAGTTTTTAAAACAAATATTATATTAATAATTGTTATTTTATTCCTAAAAATATAAGGTTCGGCCAAATGACTTAGATAAGGTTATATATATTAATAATAAACAACTTGGGGTTCTTTTGGCTTGTTATAGTAAGTTTATTAACCTTATAGTGTAAGAACACAAAAAGACACGGTAAAAGTAAAATTATCTAACTTAAAGTTAAATATAAATGATAAGGTTAAAATAGGAACCTAAACTTGTCTAAATTCTATTAGATGAGAGTATTTCTACCCATCCCAACCTTAGATTCGAAATAATCAATTTGGAGCTATTTAAAACCGAATTTGACTTTATAATAAAATAATATTTTTTGTTATTCCAAAGGTGCCCCTCTCCTCCCTTATAAAAGGGCACCTCCTCCCTCTCTTCCTCACACCAATTTGAGCCTTCAATCTCGGCCAAACCCTGTCAATTTATTCTCTCCACTTCCATAGAGACATCCTAGAGGTCCTGGTCTTCTTCAAAGACCAATTTTAGTTCCCTAAAAGGAGGTCTCAAAGAAGCGCTTCAAAGAAGAGGTAATGCCCGTTACCGATTCTTTCATCTTTATTTCTTCTTCCACTTATTATTCTTTAGTTGTTTCATCATGAAGTAATAAAATCAGTATCAATAATATACTGATATGTTATTATAAGTATGAAACAACCCTATTTCACCATCTATCCATCCTACAAAAAATGAAATCATCGCGCGTGCGTACGTACGGAATACCGTCTCCAAGCCGTGGTATAATCTATTTTCCACCACCACCTTACTTGGATGGGTATAATGGTGTAAATAATGAATATATATGATTATTGTAAATTGATATTGATTCTGAAATAGTATATATACACTCCAATACAATTCCACGATCATGAGAACGATATCATCACTCGTGCGTACGTACGGAATACCGTCTCCACGATGTGATGCGACTCGTTCTACATGATCTTCATTGCATAATGATTATATAAATGAATTGAATGAATTAATATAATATATATTACACTAATACCATTCTGGAAATTAGGTATCTATAACCTAAAAAGAAGAATAAGAATTTATTCGACAAAACACGCATAAAAACAAAAAGTAATAAACACCCGAATAACAAGTAGCAATGAAATATTACTAATAATAAGTTAAGAATATGAACATATATGATATCATAACAATGATTATGATTCTGTAATAAGTCAATGACATTATTTAAATCATTATATAGGAGGTTCGGACACTTACGAAGAAAATCAGACCTAAGGTAAGGGAAATATCACAATCTCATTTTTATCCGAGATTGTTTATACTTTGGAATTTACTGGGGTGAATTTTATCATCCACATCCATGTTTCCTCAATATGTAATATTTACATCATTCTAAAATAGTTTATATCCAATTTTACCCTTCGGTGAGTTTTTAGTAAAAGATATGAAAGGAATCTTTTGTCGTTTTTCGTACAAGGTACTTTTTGACTTTTCCGACAAAAGTACGAGAAGAATGTTTTCTTTTAACTTATACGGCATGAATGGATTTTTAAAACATTATTTCCAAGAAGATTCCCTTAAAAATTTTCAAGTTTATTTTTAATGAACTTATTTTAGTTTAGAATTTTTTGACATGTTAAGAAAGGAAAAGTGTTTTTGAAGTAGAAAGGATATTTTCCTCACGAATGGAGTTCAAGTGTTTTATCAAAATTATTTTCCATCTAAGATAATAAAGGGTTATGTTTCTATCCCTATTATTACATTGATTTGATTATGTTGTGATGGAATTATTTTTATGAATTCCTTTATTTTATATGGGTTGTTTTATGATGTCACGATGTTTAAGATTCTCATTTTTATTACATGGGTTATGCTATGATGTATGGTTTATGATTTTGTGGCACACATAAGAATGGTATCATTATGAGATGGGTGAGAACTATATCTCCCTCCAATGCATTGGGTAAAAATTTTATATCTCATGAGATATACATGGATGGAACGACAGGTTAAACCGGTTCAGTGAAGGAGGACTAAAACAAGGAATGAACTCTGTTCAGAAATGGACTTTGTCCACTAAGATAGTCTTGGCAATGAGTCTTGACTAATAAGAAATGATTCTATATGATTATGTGTGTACGCCACAAAGTTTCATGTTTTAAGTTATGATTATTGGGATTACATTTCACTACTATGATTTATCCCATGTTATGATATTATGATCTCTTTTGCAGGTTTAGATTTCCAAAATGTTATGTTCTTATGAATATGATGTGATTGATATTTCTTTTGTTTACCCTTACTGAGCATTTGAGCTCACCCTTTTATGTTTTCTTTTCCCCAGGATATAAAGAAAGGTTTTAGGTAAGAAAAAAAAGGGAAGATCTTTATGGGAGATGTTGAATATCTTTCACCACGATTAGAAGATTACGTTCCGAGTTTCCAAAGACACTAAACTATTACGGTCCTTGTGTGTGTGTTTTTGTTATGCACTAAGTATTCTGCAAAAGTAATGTAATGTACTTGTACGTCAAGCTTCGGTTCTCTACAATATAAAATAAGGCTTTATTCCTCCTTTTAGAAATAGCATTGAATTGTGGTGTTTCAAGAGGATTGAGTTGTAAAATAATTCCACTATATCTCATATGATCAGTGAATTCTTGGTTCAAGTATTCACCACCACAATCTGATTGGATAATATTAATACTTATAAATAATTTATTCTATACTTTAATTTTTAATACCTTGAAATTTCAAAAGGTTTCAAACTTTTACCTCATTAGAAACACATAACCATACCGACCAAAATTACCAGTACAGGTTACAAAGTATTTAGACCCACCACTTTCTTGAATTCTTAATTGTCCAAATACATCACTATGTATAAGATACAATAGTCCACTAACCCAATCACATTTTCTAATAAAATGTTCTTTTCTAAATTTTTATAATAATAAGTAATCTTAGTTATTAAATAATTTGTAATTGAAGGATTCCAACAATCCATCTCTATTGAGTCTTTCTATGCGTTTCTCATTTATATGTCCAAGGCGACAATTCCAAAGATAATTTGTGTTATAACTAACCTTTACCTTCTTATTTTGAAATTTATAGTCATGATTATCTATATCCATAATATATAAACCATTCATCATATTATTGGTTCCATAAAAAATTTATATTTTGAATAAATATTATTCTTAATAATGAATGGATATCCTTTATTATCTAAAAACAATACATAAATCAAATCTATATTTATGGAAATACATAATAATAATTTTTTTAATTCAAAAACTAATATACTAGATTTAATTAGATCATAAGTGTTTTCCTCCAATGTAGAAATTCTTACCCCATTTTCACCAAAAAGATATACTTCACCATTCATTAATTCTCTTGTATTTATAAGTCTATATTTATCATAAAAAATGTGTGATGTAAACCTAGTATCCAATACCCATGAGTCAGAATTAAATAAATTTATTTCTATAAAATTAACATATAAATGATAAAGATGCTTCTCTTTGATAACAATTCTCAACCTTAGATACCAATCTGGATTTATATTATAGGTCAAACCCATAAGAGATCTCAAATAGATAATCATGAAACATACCATAATCTATAACAAAGACATATATATGGGTAAGTATCATTTTTTTCATTAAGGACTTTTAATGAAATTAATCCCATTAAAAATTATATCCCCAATAATTATATCAATTTAGTGATCTAAAATTCATAGATCATTATGATTTATCATAGTTAATCCCATAAAATAATCCATAAAATAATCTGGTATACAATCATGTTGACTATAAGGACCTGACCCCAGTTACCAAGAGCCGATACCTTATTTTATTTCATTGGAATATAAATAAGGAAGTCATATCCTGAAGTAACTAATAGTTTAGTATCTTTGGAAAACAAGATACATACATAAGTTCAACATTAAAACTTGAAAAGAAATACAACATAAAAAATTCTTTTGAATCACACATAATCTCCCAGATTATCCTTGCAAGTCATTCATAATATACTTCTTCACAACCTGGGGAAAATAAAACATGTTAAAGGGTTGAGATTATATGCTCATTAAGGGTAAATAATACAACGTAATAAATTATAAATATAAACACTAGGCATGATGAATAACTAAAAATGCATGCCTTTAAAAATATAACTGAGCATAATATGGAAGGAATAAAAACTGATTAAATAATTACATAAAACATAAATATGGATATTATACTAGTATAATAATCAAATGGACTATCAATCTCTAATTTTATAATAGGGGAATGCATATTTCCAGACATCATAATCACACCGTTAAGGCCTCATGCCAAGACCATAATAACCATTCTGTCAAGGCCTCTTACCAAGACACTAGTTTGTCTCATGAGACCTACCGATGCATATAGGGGTTATAGAGGTCCCCACTCATCACTTAATAAGTTCAATGCATTCCTCATATGAATGGGTATAAACATAAACAACATATACTTTCATATTGAAACTATCATATGAAATGTAAATAGCTTTCCCCAATCATTAAACATAAACACTAACCATTTGAAGTAATATGGTGAATGGTATCCATATAGCACATACATAATCAAAATAATCATAAAATATTCAATAAAATATGGTATATGATATCATAAAATATTAATCCCATAATAATCAACAAGGGTGTTGAAATAAGTGAAAATATTATTATATAATCATCGAGTGATTCTTGAGATAGATACTCTTTTACTTTGAAAAGAAGAGTTATTTTGGAAAAATATTTTAATAAAAACATAAGATAATTAATTTATTTTTTTATAATAAAAACATTGATTTTATAAAATAACTATTTCTAAAAACAGATTATAGGGTGCCCTTGAAAAATAGGTAAGAATTCAAGAAATTCCCTTGAAACGAGCTTGTTTATCGGGAAGGATTTTTGAAAGATCCTTTTAAAATATGTAAATACCCATAACATAAAGAAGAATTATGGTTGGTACACATATATATAACATTAAAACAGAATTTATGATGATTAAATAAGAATAAATAATAATTTCATCGGGGTTAAGAGAGACAAAGAGTAACCTGAAAGAAAATGGAGGTTCGGGTAGAAAACCCTTACCATATGTCCGAATATGTTTCACTATTGAACTTAAGGTCCTGTAATATGAAATTATACTTAGTTATAACTTAATTAATAACATATTAGACATGTATTTTATTTATTATAATTTTATTAAGTTCATTTATAGTCGTTTTTATGGGTCAAGAGATTCAATATCTTCGTTTGTGAGTGCTCATTTCATTAGTTTTCATGACTAGTTCGTTTGTATGAAAGTTAATTTAAAATGAGAATTGAATAATAGAATTGATGTTATATGTTATTAATGTTAATAAATAAGGATAAATGATAATATAATTCATTTTGTTAATTTGAGTGAGGATGAATCATTAGATAAAATTTTAATGATAAACGCTTGGATTAGTTTGGTGTTTTTTCAATCACCATAAACTCATTTTGTTTTATAAATTAATACCATGTGTACAAGACTGATTACAGAACATTAAATAGGATATATTATATATATATTATGATCTGTTTCAACAATAAAAATTGTTTCATGACCATAATTGAAGATGGTAATAGAATTTGAAAACCCGTCATCCTTGAATGTGATAAATTAACACATCTCGTATGGTGTTTTCATTTCTAGTACAAAAGGAGGGGAAATGAGATATGATGATAAATTATTACATTATCATAACAAAATTATAGTAAATAAAAGGTATTGGAGTTATAATAAAATTTTGAGGAAAGGAATTGAGTAAATAAAAATAAATAAAGGAACTTAAAATAAAATAAAAGAAATAAAAAGAAGAATTTACCTTGTGAATCTATCTTCCTTGAGAGCCTCTTTAGGGGAGAGGATTTAGTATTTTAAAGAGACCAAGGGATTATGGACTTGGGGAGGATATTGGTCTAAGATTTTAGCATAATTTAGACAAGGCACAAGGTTTAAGAGGATTGAAGAGAAGAGAGAGTGATGGGTAGCTTTTATATTGGAGGAGAGGAGTTATTCCCCATTATTTTAATCATTATTTTATTATTTTGGCTCAAGACTATTAATAGTATTTATTATTGTGACTAAAATAGTAAAAATTTCATGTTGTTTCTAATAAAGTGTACTTACATCATCTTTATATCACCTATGACTCAACAAATCATGTATTTAGCATTTATCGTAAATTACCGTATTTTACTATTCACAAAAAAATCAAGTATTTTAGAAAAATACAAAAAATTTACCCCAGCCATTTTTTTATGTGTATAATTTAAAAATTAATTTAAATTTATCAAAATAATTTTCTAAATAATTGGAATTTAATTTTTAAATAAAATCATTATTTACTTGAAAAATACATATTTTAAATTTAAAACTGATTTTATTATACTTTTAAAAATTAACTTAGGTCTCATAAAATTATCCTAAAATCATAAGAAAACAAAATATTTATTTAAGAATAAATTTTATGAAAATGTATTTTATTTTAAATAAATAAATTAATTTCAAATTGTAATTAAATATTTATTACCCACTAAAATACCAATGCTTAATTATTAATTTCTAAAATACTCTATTTCATTTATAAGGTCTCTAAATTTTATTTATACTTTCATGGGAGAGGTTACTATTCATAAGGACCATATTAATATTCATAAGGGTATATTACTATTCATAACAGTATATTACTATTCATAAGGGTACATACTATTCACAAAAAATCTAAGTTGATCCTATCAGACTCTAAATGTCTTACTAAATGAAACCATGTATGTCAGTTTTTTGAAATTCAAATCATAGAGGTGGAAAAATTATGTTTAATAGATAGTTTATAACAAAGTGGTGTTTTGTAGAGACTCAGTGTTTCATGCATTCAATATTAAATTTATTTATAAATCATTGGGGTGTTACATTCTCCCCCCTTACAAAAATTTCATCCTCGAAATTCCAGAATGTTACATCATAAAAAGATTTGGGTAGTTCTTCATCATAAGCTCCTCAGGATCCCATGTTTCTTCTTTAAATTTATGATTGTTTTAAAGTACCTTTACCAGTCGTGTCGTTCGATTCCTTAACACTTTTTCCTTAGTGTCTGTAATCTAGATAAGCTCTTCACAGTAAGATAATTCAGGTTCCAATTATATACCTTTATAAGTAAGGACATGCATCGGGTCTAGAATGTACTTTCTCAAAAATGAGACATGGAACACATTGTGTACTTTAGAAAGGCTAGGTGATATTACCAAACGATAATCCAAAACTCCAATTATCTCCAGAATTTCAAAAGGACCAATATAACTGGGGATCAGTTTACCTTTCTTCCCAAATATTATAACACCCTTCCATGGAGATAATTTTAAGAAAACATGATCTACCACTTGAAATTCCAAATCCTACCTTCAATTATCAGCATAGCTCTTTTTCCTTCTTTAATATGATTTGATATGGGTTTGAATAATCTTTACCTTCTCTATTGTTTCCTCCACAAGATCTGGACCCACAAGATTCCTTTCACTAACTTCATCCCAACATGTTGGTGTACGACATCTCTTTCTGTACAATGCTTCATATGGAACTATTTGAATACCGAAATGGAAACTATTATTGAAGAAAAACTCCACTAAAGTTAAATACTAATCCCACATACCTTGAAAATCAAGTGAGCATGATCTCAACATGTCTTCTAAAGTTTGGATCATCCTTTCTGATTTCCCGTCAGTTTGAGGGTGATAAGCAGTACTCAATCAAAGCTCAACATCCAAATATTTTTGAAGACTTTTCTAGAATTTTGATGTGAATTGTGGATCAATATCATACACAATTGAGATAGGTGATCCATGAAGTCTCACAACTTCATTGATATAGAGTCGTGCAAGGAACTCTAGTGGAAAATCCTCCCTTACAGCGAGGAAATGTGATGATTTTATAATTCTGTCCACAATTACTAATATTTCATCATTATTTCTTGGATTTTTGGGTAATATAGTTACAAAATCCATGGTGATTCCATCCCATTTCCATTTAGAAATAGGTTGAGGTTGCATGAATCCTCTAGGATGTTGTCATTCAACATTCACTTGTTGACATACTAAACATCTTGATACATAATCTATAATTTCCCTCTTCATGTTATCCCACCAGAAATGTTCCTTCAAATCTCTATACATGTTAGTTCTACGAGGATGTATAGAGAAATTCAAACTATGGGAATCATCCAATAACTCACTTTTTAGCTTGGGTATAGCTAGAACATAAATCCTCTTACAAAATTTCAGAATTCTATCTTCATATACAAAGTATTTCTACTTCCCATCATTCACAACATTAATTTTCTATTGAAGAATATCATCATCAGGAAGAAAACTTTTAATTATTACCAATAAAGATGGTTGGGAAACCAATTGAAAAATTAATGATGTTTCTCCTTCTTTGATAATTCCCTTGTCCATCCTTACTACATCCATGAATACATGATCCATTTCAATCCGGATTTTATTTAAAAC
This sequence comes from Viscum album, assembly GCA_963277665.1. Classification (NCBI taxonomy): domain Eukaryota; kingdom Viridiplantae; phylum Streptophyta; class Magnoliopsida; order Santalales; family Viscaceae; genus Viscum; species Viscum album. Next base: position 373,725,061 of record OY728142.1, on the reverse strand, counting down.
TCTATGTTTCTTCTTAGTCAATGCATTAGCTACCTTATTTTCCTTTCATGGGTGGTAGTGTATGGAAAAATCATAATCCTTGAGTAGTTCAATCCATATCCTTGCCTCATGTTGAGTTCTTTCTGTAAGAAGATATATTACAAGATCTTATGATCTGTATATATCTCAAATCTTTCTCTATAGAGATAATGTATCCATATCTTCAGAAAAAATATTATGTCTGCTAACTCAAGATCATGAGTATGATAGTTTGGTTCATGAATTTTTAACTGCCTTGATGCATATGAAATAACTCTATCATTATTCATAAGGACACAATCAAGTCCTTTCTTTGATGCACCACTATAGATCACAAACCCATCATTCCCCGATGGTAGAGTTAGGATCAGAGAATTCAATAATATCCTCTTTAATTATTTGAAACATTCCTCACATTCTTTTTTCTATACGAACTTAACCCCTTTATGAGTAAGTTTGGTTAACGAGTTGGCTAATCGGGTGGAGTTCTGAACAAAACGCCGATAATAACCTGCTAAACCAATACAACTACATACCTCGGTTATGTTTGTTTGTGTAGTCTATTCCTGAACAGCCTTTTTATTCGTAGGACCAATGGATATTCCATCCTTAGAGACAATATAGACAAGAAAATAAACCGATTGAAGCCAAAATTCACACTTTCTAAACATCCCATATAATTCATTTCTTTTACGAGTCTTCATAATAATGCACAAGTAATTTTCATGATCTTCATAGCTTTTGGAGTATACCAAGATATCATCAATAAATAAAACAAAAAATTCATCAAGATATTCCTTGAAAACCCTATTAATTCGATCCATGAAGTCAGAGGGTGCATTAGTCATACCAAAAGGCATTACTATAAACTCACAATGGCCATACCTAGTTCGAAATGATGTCTTTGGAATATATTCCTTCCACACACGCAACTAATGATATCCAGATCGAAGGTCAATCTTCAAAAAATATTTATCTCTATGAAGTTTATCAAATAAATAATCAATGCAAGGAAGAGGATACTTGTTCTTTATCGTAATATCATTGATCTCCCTGTAGTCAATGCACAACCTCATAGATCCATCTGTTTTATTAATGAAAAGAACATGATCACCCCATAGAGAAACACTAGGGAGAATAAAACCATTACTACTAAACTCATCTAGTTGTTTCTTCAATTACACTAATTCCACTGGGGCCATTCTATAAGGTGTCTTTGATATAGTCCTTGCACCCGGAATTAAATCAATAGAGAACTCAACTTCCCGCTCTGGAGGATGTCTAATTAAATCATGTATAAACACATCAACATATTCTTGTATAATTGGTACATCAAATATTTGAACATTCCTTTCCCCATCTATAGATATTGAGTTCTCTTACTCCCCAAGAATTGAATTCAGTAGAGCTACTGAGGGTGGATCTAGATGAGAATCAAATGGTGATTTTTCTACCCTAAAGATAATGGATTAAACATAATTCTCAAAAATTGTAACTTTATTCTTATTGTAATATATTTTCAAATCATAATTTGAAATCCAATCCATAATGAGGATTATATCAAAGCCAATCTTGGATATAATGATAAAATTAGAAGATAAATCACATTAATATGCCATAATGGGGATTTACTGACACATATTTGTTGCAATGATACTTCCATTATGAGTTTTGAACGAAAAATCCTTTATTAAATCAAATTAAAAATATCTAATTTTCTTGGAAAATTGGGAAGATATAAAAGAATGTGATGATCCAGAATCAAATAAAGAATTGGATAAGTTTGAGGAAATTATTAAATTACCTGCCACCACATCATTAGGAACTTCAACCTCAATAGTTGTGACAACATAAGCTTGGCCTTACTCCCTTGGCCTTCTTTGGGGAATGTTTCCTTGGTGCTTAGGACAATCATTTGAATAATTTCCCATATCCTTGAAATTGTATCATCAAACATTGGAAGCTTCTTTCTTCCCATTAAAATCATGGGAGTGGTGACCTTTTTCTTCACACTTGTAACAGACACCCATACCCTTCAGGAAAGTACTGGGGTGTTTATTCCCACAATTATCATAGGGTGGATAGTCAAATCTTCCCTTTTTATCCATTTCCTTATTTCCTTTTCTAGAGTTTTCAATATCCCTCTTCTTCTCTTTCTTTCCTTTAAAGTCACAAGACTTAGAGAATTCCTTTTCCATCTTTATAGAACATGAGACTATTTCTTTATATAATGAGAAACTTTGGGTGACTAGTTCCCTTTGGAGGAATGGTTTTAAACCATTAAATAATCGATCATTATTTCTACTTGAATTATGTATGTAGTATGTGACATGTATTTCTAACCTTGTGAAGTTAGATTTATACTTTACAACGTTATCATCCTCTTTTTTCCTTAGATTCAGAAACCAAATTTCCACATCTTCTCACTATTCATGAGGGAATTATTTTTCAAATAATATTTCCTTAAAATCCCTCTATTCCATTTATTCTATTTTTTTCTCATCATTTGTGTTTTTAATTAAAGACCACCACTAATCCCTATCTCCTGATAGGTGATAAAATACCATGAAAACCTTCCCTCTTTAGTTACATCCCAAATAGATAAATATCTTTTCTAAATAACTTATCCATGACTATACTACAAATGGTTTTATAGTCCAATTTAATAATGGATTATTTGTCGCATAAAGTAGTCTAACACAGCTCCTCCATGTTTTGGATCCAGATTCTCCATACAGGTAAGGTTATTGTTCATAAATTGAGTCAACTATCCCAGTATAGTTATAAGTTTCTCAGAACCAGTCATAGCACCAGATCCAACATCATTATCTTGCATCAGAGAAAAATCCCTACATGGGATACATGTATTTATGCAGTTTACATTCCTTCCACTAGGTTCCATATATAAATAATTCCATACACTAGATTAGGTTATGAATCATACTGTATAATCTCATCTTAGAAAAATACTTAGCATAAATTTAAATCCTATCCATAGCTAATATTATAATCATAAACATGGTTTATTTAAGGAAAAATTTACATTTAATTCTTTTATAATGGTTTGTAAAGAAAATTTGAATAATTCTAAGAATATCCCCCAAGAGTGTCAAACTGGGTGGGCAATAAAGCCCCCTGCCGTGCACCAGGATACCCTGGGTCAAGTCTGAAACTCCTTGTTGGAGTTGTTACTTCTAGGTACATCTATGCCAGAACCATGTTTACTTGTAGTATCTAGACAAGAATGCATTTTCTATATAGATCTACATAATCTATTCCTTACCAAAATTCTAGGATATTATAGTATGTTTATCCTCAATGACTACCTTAGGGTTTTGTTCCCTAATATATGTTTTCTACATCTAGTTTCCAAGTTTTCTACTAAATTTCCTCTCATACCAACTATAAGGACCTAACCCTAGTTTCCCATATCCGGTTCCTTATTTTATTACATTTTAATATAAATAAGTAAGTCATATTACAAAGGAACGAATAGTTTAGTAGCTTTTGAAAACAAGATACATACATAAGTTCAACATCACAACTTGAAAAGAAATAAAACATAAAAACTTCTTCTGAATCACACATAATCTCATAGATTATCCTTAAAAGTCATTCATAATATACTTCTTCACAACCTAGGTAAAATAAAACATGTTAAAGGGGTGAGATCAGATGCTCAGTAAGGGTAAATAATATATCAAAATAAATTATAAACATAAACACCAGGCATGATTAATAAATAAAAATTCATGCCTTTAAAAATATACTTGAGTGTAATATGGAAGGAATAAAAACTGATTAAATAATTCCATAAAACATAACCATAGATATTCTAATAGTCAAATAATCACATGTACTATCAATATCTAGTTTCATAATGAGGTAATTCACAATGTTGGAAATCATAATCTCACCATCAAGGAATTGTGACAAGACCATAATAACCATTTTGTCAAGGACTCGTGCCAATATACTAGTTTTTATCATGAGACCTACCGATGCATCGAGGGGATATAGAAGGACCCAACTTTCACTTAATAAGTCCAATTAATTCCACATATGGATGGGGATAAACATAAAAAACATATACATTCATGTTGAAACTATCATATGAAATGTAAATAAATTTACCCAATCATTAAATATAAACACTAACCATTAGAAGTAATATTGTGAATGGTATCAAGATAGAATATCAACATTAAAACTAATTATAAACCATTCAATAAAATATGGTAGATGATATCATAAAATATTAATCCCATAATAATCAACAAGGGTGTTGAAATAGGTGAAAATATTCTTATATAGTCATCGAGTAATTATTGAGATAGATATGATTTTACTTTGAAAAGAAGAGTTCTTTTGGAAAAATATTTGTATAAAACTAGAAGTAAATTAAGGTAGTTTTTCATAATAAAAACACTAATTTTATAAAATAAATTCTTTTAAAAATAGATTATTTGGTGCCCTTTAAAAATAGGTAAGAATTCGAGAAATTCCCTTGAAATAGGCTTCTTTATCGGGAAGGATTTTTGAAAGGTCCTTTTAAAACATGTAACTCCCCATAAAATAAAGAAGTATTATAGTTGATAAAAATATATAGAACATTCAAACATAATTTATTATGAGTACATAATAACAAATAATAATTTAATTTGGGTTAATATAGATAAAGAGTAACCCGAAAGAAAATGGAGGTTCGGGTGGAAAACTCTTACCTTATGTATGAATATGTTCCATTCTTGAACTTAAAGTCCTATAATATAAAATTATACTTATTAATAAATTAATTAATAACCTATTATACATTTATTTTATTTATTATAATTTTATTAAGTTTATTTATGGTCATTTTTATGGTTAAGATATTCAATATTATCGTTTGTGAGTGCTTGTTTCATTAGTTTTCATGATTGGTTCATTTGTAAGGAAGTTAATGTAAAATTAGAATTTAATTCCAAAATTGATGTTATATGTTATTAATTTTCATAAATAATTTTAAATGATCATATAATTCATTTGGTTTCTTTGGGTGAGGATGAATCATTTGATAAAATTTAAATGATATGCACTTGGATTAATTTGGTGGTTTTTCGATCACCATGATCTGATTTTGTTTTATAAATTAATACCATGTGTACAAGACTGATTCTAGAAAATTACATAGAATATATTACATATATTATGATATTTTTAAACCATAAAAATGGTTTCATGACCATAATTGAATATGGTAATAGAATTTGAAAATTTATCGTCCTTAAATGTGATAAATTAACACATCTCGGATGGTGTTTCCATTTCTAGTATAAAAGGAGGGAAAATGAGAGATGATTATTTATTAAATTATCATAGAAAAATTCCATTAAATTTAAGGTACTAGATTTATCATAACATTTAGAGGAAAGTAGGTGAGGAAATAAAAAGATATAAAGGAACTTGAAAGAAAATAAAAGATTTGAAAATAGGAATTTACCTCTTGAATATATCTTACTTGAGAGCCTCTTTAGGAGAGAGGATTTATTATTTTTAAGATACCAAGGGCTTTTGTAAATGTGGAAGATTTTTGGAGGATATTTTATCATAATTTAGACATGGAATAAGGATTTATAGGAGTGAATAGAAGAGGGAGTGATGTGTGGCTTTTATAGTGGAGGAGAGGAGTTATTTCCAATTATTTTAATCATTATTTTATTATTTTGGATAAAGACTATGAATAATATTGATTACTATGACTAAAATAGTAATACATTCATGATATTTCAGACCAAGTGTGATTACATCATCCTTACATCACCTATGACTCAATAAATCTTGTATTTAGCATTTATTGTAAATTACTGTATTTTACTATTCACCAAAAAATAAAGTATTTTAGAAAAATACCAAAAATTCACCCCAACTATTTTTTGATGTATATAATTCAAAAATGAACTCCATTTTAACAAAATAATTTTATAAATAATAGAAATTCAATTTTTAAATAAAATCATTATTTTCTTGAAAAATACATATTTTAAATTTAAAACTGATTTTATAGTACTCTCAAACATTAACTATGGTCTCATAAAATTATCCTAAAATATTATGAAAAAAAATATTTATCTAAGAATAAATTTTATAAAAATTTATTTTATTTTAAATAAATTTATTAATTTAAAATTAAAATTAAATATTTATTACTCATAAAAACATCAACACTTAATTATTAATTTCTAAAATACTCTATTTCATTTATAAGGTGTCTAAATTTTATTTATACTTTCATGGGTGAGGTTATTATTCCTAAGGATCATATTACTATTCATAAGGGTACATTACTATTCAAAAATGGTACATTACTCTTCACCAAAAAATGTAAGTTGATCCTATGAGACTCTAAATACCCTACTGAATGCAACCGTGTATGTTAGTTTTTCAAAATTCAAATCATAGAGGTGAAATTTTTTTGTTTACTAACTAGGTTATAACAAAGTGGTGTTTTGTAGAGACTCAGTGTTTCATGCATTCAATATTAAATTTATTTATAAATCCTTGGGGTGTTACATTGACCATATTGCATATGGATCTTGGATAGTTGAGTGGATAGATCTTTATCCTAATCCATCATGTGGATTCACTCAACTCTATTCCTCTAATATTCTAATAGTTAGGGTTTACCGCATAAATGTTAACCAAAACTAAGATAAAATATAGGCACCTAATAGTTAGGGTTACTTATAATCTTTTTTTCTTTATATAAGATAATTTATGGGAATCTAATGGTTAGGGTAACCCTTATAGAATGATCGAGGTCTCGACAAGTTTATTTTTAGAAATAATATCTCATTTAGTATTTGATGGGTTCTCTTAGTCTCTCAATTTTTATATACATCACATGAATATTTAAAAAACCCAATACTTTAATATATTTCATTGGGTTTTTTAATTTTTATAATCCCATCACTATATCATTTACTGGGTACATTTCACATGTTTTAATTATAGGATTATTTTTGGGGTTTAATGAGAAAATAGATTACATATTGAGTTTTAATTTCTTATTTGAGCTTAGGCAATATTCGAATAAATTTTTCACTTAATCATGATTTTTAATGATTTTTTTAGGTTACTAAAAGGTATTTCAAAGAAATCAAATAATATTTAGGAATTATGGAGTTTCTAATGAAGATTGAATATGACTAGAAATTTAAAAAATTCCCCAATAAATTGAAAACTAAACTACAAATTGGTCATTTTCCTATCATGTGGTTGATTCATTGACCACAAGAATAGATCAATCTATTATAAGAAAAACCAAGCCATCAATTGTGAAACTCAACATACTGCATGTTCAGGTCAATTAACTATAAGTCCCTGATCATCCACATGATGGATTCTATCATCTGGTCACTTGTTAGTCATACAGTCGATCCATCAATCATAATAAGAAAATAAATCAACCATGCCACTCAAAAAAATGAATGACCATATGATCAACCATACACTGAATCATTCACACAAACACTTATCAATAATGCATTCCATCCATACCTTTGACAGCTCATGGTTGATCCAACTCTTTTCCAAAAATAAACTTATAAATATTGGGTGCAGGTAACATGTAGGATTTGAGATTACTCATCCAAACTTCAAGCCAAATATTTTGGATTCCAAGTTAGTATTCAAGTAACTAATAGGATACTAACACATGGATATAAACATGCGTAATGGTTTAGTCAACACTCAATAAGGAAGGTCTTAGATTTCCTAGAAGTTCAAATTGTGATACATATTTGAATCCATAATAAAGAATAGAAATTTCTAAATTAAAAATAGAGAATATCATGTGGGTTTTGACCAATCTAAAGGATAATGAACTTGTTGCCTATAAATAAAAGAGTGCAAACATTAGATAAGGTAAAAAGGGATCAATCGAGACTTGTAATACCATTTCATGTTGTAGAGTCTATTAGTGCTTCTTTTCTTTATTTTTTTGTTTTCTTATTATGAAATGCCTTCTCCTTATACATTCTTATATTTCCCCTTAAAATGGAGGGGTAATTTCAGAGTGATTGGGGAAGAAAATTTTTTTCTTATAATTACTATATCATTATAATTAATTGAATAAATACATTTTACTGCTAATTGATTTTAGTTTTCAATGAATATTTAATTTTCTAAATGTAATTGTGTTTAGGGTTTCAAACTTATTCACCATTACTACTTAAATAGATAATTAATAATTTCACTCAACCTGTTTTAATTGTATGAATGGGTATGTTACATTAGGATGTGAGTATCTAGAAAAACTAGAATGTGTATATGGTTTTTTAATTAATCTCAGTTTGTTTAGGGATACCAACACCAGATTATGTTTTTCCTTGATAGCATAGGAGCAGTCTATTGACTTATCACACACACAAGAATGAAGGTTAGCCAATAAATAATCATTATTGGTTAATATTCACAATATCCTTTAGCCTATGGTGTTTAAATGATTCAATAAAGGAATATTTCACTAATAAACTAAGGAAATAAATGAAAACCATTTTAGGAATATGTTAGAATTATAAGTGGAAATCCAACCTAACCTAACCAACCTTCTCATCAACTGTTTTCAAATCCTTGTTTTATTGATTTATTTGTTTTTAGAACCACAAAATCATACTCAAAATAACCCTTTCCTATGATTTTAAAGTGAAAAATAATTTATATTCACTCATCTATTAGAGACAAACCTATATTACCACTAACACTACATTGAATTTTGGTAAAATTTGATTTTGAACATCCCATGAAAAGTGAATTAAAAACATGGAATATTTGTTCCATAACCTTTCATCCAAGGAAATTCCAAAAAAATCAAGGACATATGGAGACTAACCAAGACATGTATGGATTTGGAAACTAGAAAAACTCGGCTAGACCCCCTAACAAAACTAGTTTCAACCACATCCACCATTATAAGAATAAAATTAACAAAATTAACACCTAGAACCCTTACAACAAACCTACAAACAACCTATAACCAAACCATGCACCAAAAACCCCATTTTTAGTAAAAGAGACCCTATAAACAACCATCTACCATATCAAAACCACATATATAGTAGCAGTAAGAATTTGTAGTTGAAAAAATGAGGACTAAAATGGATAATATTTGATTGAAAAGTCACTAGCAGAATACATTAGCCTGATTAAAAATATTTATTGAAACTCATAATAATTTGGAACAAGAGTCACTAAAACAAGAGGAAAAAATGAAGTAAGAACTTTTGAATCATTTCCATTATTAGAATCTACACTTTAAAATCTAACAATACTTATGAGATAGATGTCTCTAAATAATGTCAGTGAATAAAAATAATCAGTTAAGGTATGTGGTTTATGCTCATCACCTACTCATTTCAATGACCAGTGTGTTGAAGTATAGGGAATGGAGAGTTATATAGCATCCTTTCAGCCAAGGAAATTATAACTAAATCAAAGATGGAGGTATTCTAATAAATTTCACTATAGATATCATAATTAGTAGAACTGGGATATACCCTAACCAGAACTAGTTTCAACCACAACCCCTATTCTAACAATAATAACCATCAATATAAACACCCACTACCCTTCCAACAAACTTATAAATATATCTAACCCATGTACCAAAAACTGCCTTTTTAGAAAATGATACCCTATGAGTAGCCATCTATTGGTGCACAACCCCTAGTACAGTAGTATTAAGAACCTGAAGTTAAAAATCTGAGGATTGAAATGGAGGTTTTTTAGAATTATTTTAGTTGTTTGATATATTTTTTTTCCAAATACCAAGTAAAGATACCAGATCATATATTACATGGTCTAAGGATAAATGTGAGTATGATAATAATAATAATAAGTGACATAGATATTCAACCCAATACAAAACCATATCTATAATAAAAACAACCAATAAGTGAAGAAGAAGGAGTTGATAACCCTAAACCCAACCAAATATAATTATTCCCTGAAGAACATTTTATAGAGGAAGTTGGAAAAAATTAAGAAAAACTAGATTCTAAAGAACCTAGTAAATAGTCAAAATATGGATAATAAATGACTGAATATGGAGGAAGAACTGGACAAAGAAATAATAAATTAGAGACCTCATTGTAAAGACAACAAAGGGAGAAGAAATATCCTACACTTCTATTTTCATCCAAAACAATTTATTCTAAAAGGATATAAGAAGAATAAATCCAAATAGAAATTTTAAAAACATTCAAGAAAGTTAATATTAATATTACACTTCTTTAAAAACTCAAAGATATTCCCAATTATTCTATAGTCCTTAAGTAACTTTTCATAAAAAAGAAGCGTATTCAGGTGAATGGAAGAATTAATTTGGGAAGAAGTGTATCGGCCCTAATCAAACCATAATTACCCACAAAATTTCAAGAACTAGGGACATTTTCTATCCCTTTCACTATAAATTTTATCACCTTTTTAAATGATTCATGTGATTTAGGAAATTCAATAAAATTAATGCCTCACTTAGTTTTTAAATATTTATAGATACAAGACTTGAATCCAGTAATAGTAGTGATACAACTTGCAAACTAATCCACTGTATTTCCAACAAGACTATTAGAGGATGTACTTGTGAAATTATAATATATTTTGTTACCAAAAATATATATGTATTGAACATGGATAAAGATATAATCCCATTACACTCACCCATAATTTTGGGGAGACTGTTTTTGGAATATAGGAAAGACTATCATCAATGTTTATGAAGGGAAACACACCATGGACTTTAGAGATATCATAGTATATTTCAACATATCTAAATCCATAAATAAACCTTCAACAGACTAATCACTTGTTATATTTTCCCAATTTTAAGAGGCTTAACCTATGGTATATTTAGGTTTTTTTGATGAGATATTTACCTTAGAGGAACAGTTAATGATTGAAAACTCCATGGAAGGTGAAGTTATCCATAATTTTAAAGAATATATTCTTAGATTGAAAGATGAGGTAACTTCTAAATACCTTGAGGGATTTAGTTTTTTATTTAATGATGGAGAAACTTACATGTCATCCTATATATATTAAATAAAAGTAATGGAAATGAGAAACCAAAATTTGATTCTTTCTTTAGAACAACCCATGAATCTAGAATTAAAACCCCTACCCATGGATTTGAAGTATGTATACCTAATTAAGGGAGAAAAACCACTGACTATCATGGCCAATAACTTTTCCATCACCTAATAAAATAATTTGACCGATATTTTTAAATAAAATATAAAAGTAATAGGGTGAAGTTTAGGTGATATTTCAAGCATAAATAAAAAATTCTATTCACACAAAATTATACTTGAGGAAGACTACAAAATTATTAGACAACCCCAAAGGAGGATAAATCCCACCATAATAGAGGTGGTAAAAAATATATATAGAGAAATTTTTAGTATAATAAATTATTTTCTCAATCTCTCACTCTCAATGGGTCATCCCAATCCATGCAGTTCCCATGAAAATGGGTTTAACCATTGTAAAAAAATGACCAAAATGAATTGATCCCTATTAGAATTAAGAAAATATGGAGAGTGTGTATAGATCATAGAGAGATGAATTAAGTCACGAGGTAATATCACTTCCCTACCCCATTCATTTATCATATTCTATAAAGTTTTGGAGGTAAAACACATTATTGGTTTTTATATATTTTTAGGATATTTTTAGGTGCCCATTGCCCTAGAGGGCCAAGAGAAGACAACCTTCACATGTCTCTATGGATCTTTTTCTTTCAAAAATATGTAATTTGGGTTACGTAATTCCTTAGGTACATTTAAAAGGTGCATGATAAGTATATTCTTAGACCACATTAAATACTTCCTTAAGGTATTTCTAGACGATTTCACTATTTTATTTATTTATTTTGATTAATGTTTAAGAAATCTAGAGAATGTTTTGAGTATATACCTTGAGAAAAATATTGTTTTGAATTTTGAGAAGTGTCACTTAATATTGGAAAGAGAAATAGTTCTAGGGAATGTAATCTCAAAAAAATGAATTGAGGTAGATAAGTCATAAATTAAAGTGATAAATTATTTTCCTTACAAAAATTTAGTGAAACATGTAAGATTTTCTATAAGGAATATAGGGTTTTATAAGAGGTTTATCCAGAAATTTAGTAATGTTTCCCATCCTCTATCTAGTTTACTCTTGAAAGATATTTATATTGATTTTATTTTTGAATTTAGGGAATAATTGGATAAACTTAAGAGTACATTAATTACCCCATCGGTGATGTAGACACCCAACTAGGAGAGCCCCTTTGAGCTACTCTATAGTGTTTCAAACCAAGCTATGGAAGAAATTATTTCCAAAATACTTTAAGGGAGATATAAATTCATTGATTATTCTAAGAGGATACTAGTTTCTTCCTAGGTCAATTATAAAACCAATAAAAAGTAGTTTCTTGTAGTTGTTATATATTAAGATAAATTAAAATATTATTTTCTTGGAACTAAAGTTACTGCATTTTTTTGACCATGATACACTTAGATACTTGATGAAAAAAGAAAAATCCAAACCAAGGATAGTGAGATGGATGCTGATGTTAAGAGTTTAAATTAGAGATTAATGACAAGAAAGGATCTAAAAATCAAGTATCTGATTACCTAAGTAAATTACCTTACACCTAAAGTAAAAAATTCCAGATCAGGACCCACTACATGAACTCCTACCAGGGGAATAATAATTTTTGGTCAAGGGATAAGTACCTTGGTATACAGAAATGGTAAATTATTTAGTGAATTCCTATGTACCATCTCATCTAGATTCCAAAAAAATTAAAATATATAACTATAAATATAGATTTTATATTTGGTAAGACCCATAAATATGAAAAAAATTTAATGATCAAGTAATAAGAAGATATTTTCCTACAATTGAAATTGATTTTGTTTTTGAATTCTATCACATAATAGATTGTGGTTTCCACTTTTTACCCCAAATAACTATAACAAAATTCTTAGAATCTAGGATTTATTAGCCCACTTTGTTTAAATATGCACATTATTTTTGAAAAAAAATGAGAAATGCTATTTTTTTGGAAATATTTTAAAGGCATAAGAAATGCCCCATAAAACCAATCATTTTTTATAAAAATTTTGAAGTTTGGAGAATATAATTTATGAAACCCTTTAGAATTTCATCTAAAAATTATTATATCTTTCTTGTATTGGGTTGTATTTTAAAATAAATGGAATATAAATAAAAAAAATTGATAATGATAAGGTTATGTGTGTTTTTGTTTGGTCTAAAATCTTTTTTATGTTTGAAGTACCAAGTAACATAACTAGTAATAAAGGAAATAAATTTTTCAATATAAGTATTAAGGATTTATTGATTGAAGATAGAGCACATAAAAAAATTTCGACACCTTACCATCCATAGACAAGTAGAATAGATGAAGCTTAAAATAGAGAAATCAAGGGATTTTGGGAGAAGACTATAAAATAAAATTGGAAAAATTGGATCCAAAGGTCAGAAGATACTTTATGTTTTTACAAGACATCCAAAAAGACACCCATAAGGATTATCCCCTACTGATTGATTTATAGGAAAATATACCATCTCTGTATAGAACCAGAACATAATTTATTTTGGGATATTAAAGAAGTGATTTTGAACCTAGATAAATCTAGAAAAGAGAGGAAATATCTGATATAAGAGTTGTTATAAATTAGGAGATAATAATTTTAGAATTAAAAAATATATAAAGGATAAGGCTCTCTTAGAATAATTTCATTCAACAAAATAACTTCCTGCAGTAAGACAAAGTGATGTTATCAACTCAAGACCAAAGCTGATGCTAGGTAAACTTCACTCTAGATGGGAGGGTCCTTTCATAGTTACTAATGTATCCACTTTTAGTGATATGAAGGTTATAAAATAAGGAAACTAGAACCCATTTACTATTAATGTACATATTCTAAATAAGTACCATGGGAATCAACCTCAACAACCAGTAGAAGATATCACACTCCTCTAACCTTATTATCAATGAAGACTATCGGGTTTTACCACTCATTATCATTTATTTTATTCTTTAATCCCATTTAAAATATTATTAAATGATAAATTAGTTTGAATAAAATTAGGAAAATACATAAATTAATTTTTTGGGAGGGAACCTTTTTAGTATATGACCTTTTCAAATTTTCTATTTTTTGTGTCTTTTTAATTTTTTTTTGTGTATTTTATTTTTCTTTTTCTATAATTTTCTAAAACCCATGAGACTAATTAGAATAATATTTAAAATTTTTAATCCAAGAAAATATTGAGAAACTAATTTAATCCATTCTCTCACCTTAGATTAATAATTAAATTAAATTGTTTTTAAAATTTAAGTGAATGAATTTCCTGAAAAACCCATTGATTTTTTAAACTCATGCCATGACATAATGTACATTATTTTTAATCACTTACCCAAGAGTATTCTGAACCAATTTTGACATCTTATTTACAATGAATATATATTTATATAACCAAAAAAATATCGAATAAAAAAAATATATTGAATAATATACTAAAAAATTTAGAGCATTCAAATACCTTATGCTATAAATGATCGAGGCATTATTTTGAATGAAAACCCCCCCTTTTCAATAAGATTTTTCTTTCAAGAATACATGTATATTAATCATTTCATCCCTTAGTATCTATGAATGATTTTTTACGTGGATAAATTATAATCCAAACATTCCTATATACCTTGATCTATAATATTTTTCATGATATAAGTGAAATTCATGTGTGGGGGAAGATAAAAAGAGATGGAAAATGAATTTAGTAGAATATTTTTAAATTTAAATAATAATTTTCTACAACCTTTTTTATACAATTTTAGGAGAAATATCATGATTATAATAATGGATAAATTTTATTGAAGTCTTCCAATGTTTTCCATAATAATCCCTAACTATTTTAAGTAACAATGTACCTCTCTTTCCCTAAAAGATACGATTTTGAAGAGAAATTCAGATTTCAAAAGGATAAAACAATTTTACTAAAAAAATAAGGAAAGAGTAAATAAATTTATGATCTTAATAAAGTTCCAAATAGGATGGGATATCCATGAATCTAGAGAGGATATGGGATAATAAATTAAGTTTATTTGAAGATAAAATATGCTACATAATATGATGTAAAGTTATTGTTTAGGAGGATTCGTTTGAAGAGAAATACTGAAGATATGGAAGAAAGGCCCCTGAGTTCACTATAATAAAATAAAATACTTCCTAATTTAGGTTCATGAAAAACTCAAACCACCAATAAGAAAATTTATACCCCCCTTGGCCTTCATGAGTGGAACTAAAGTAAAAAATAATAAAGAAAACTGATGAAGGAAATAGAGAAAGGTAATGTTTCTACTACTGGATTAATAAATGGTGTGGTCTATCCAAAAATAATTCAAATAAGTAAATATGAGTTGGTGAATGGGTAATTTTATGGAGAATCCATTATTTTAGGAAACTAAAAACCATGCATTGAGAATCATTTTAGAGGCAAGCATCCTCATTCAGACTCAACAATTTTATATTCAAATCCTATTAACCTTATAGCCACAAAATAATCCTAATTAAGATCTCATGATATGTTAAAATACTTTACTCATTGGTTAGAGGTGAATAAATTCATCAAGCCTATGGTAAAACTTGTATGAAATTGGAATGAGAAAACCCTTTCTTGAATATAATACTGAAGTGTTTGGTGGAATATTATGGGACGGTAGGTGTAAGTGTGTATAAGAGATGAAAGAAGTGTGAATTAATTGAATATACTTAATGGAAAAAATTATAATAAAAAATTGATGCGACATGATAACTTGAGTGATATGGTGTTAAATGAAGAACTCCCATTGGCCTGCTATTTTAATTTTCTCTTTGGTAATATTTTTAAAATTTACTTATATGAAGTCCAAGGTTTAAGTGTGGGATATTTCATATAGATAATGCTTTTATATATATTTTTGATTATTTTCATGGTTTTATTCTCACCATTGTATCATTTATTGGGTAATTTTCACATATTTTAATTATAAGAGTATTTTGGACTTTAGTGAGAAAAATTGCTTACATCTTGAGTTTTAATCACTTATTTGATCTTTTGAATTATTAATATTAAGAAAACACTTAATCATGAATGTTTTTATATTTTTTAGATTACAAAAAATATTTCAATGAAATAAAATAAGATATAGGAATTCTAGAGTTACTGGATAAGATATACCATGACTGTAAATTTTTCAAAGTCCCTAAGTGACCACACATTGAACTACTACGAGGTCACTTGTTTTTCATGTGATTGATCCATTGAATATAAGAAGAGATGAAAAAGCTACAAATATGTGTCTCAACCTATATAATGTTCATGTCAATCAAAAGTGATTCCATGATCATCCACATGATAGATCATATCATGAGGTCACTTATTAGTCATATGATTTATATATCAACCATAAGTACCTGATCAATTTTATAATGGATTCTATCTTGTGATCTCTTGTTAGTAATATGGTTGATCCATTTACCACAAGAATAAACTCAATCTACTATGCCACTTGAGTGACTGCACGACCATCTAATTGATCACATGCTGAATTTTTCATGTGGAAACGTGTTTATTAAGTGATAAATCCATGACTTTGACACCTCATGTTTGATCCAACACTTTTACAAAAAAAATTATGAAGATCAAGAATAAGTCACATATAGGATTTAGGGTAACTCATCCAAACTTCAAGACAAATATTTGTGATTTCATATTAGTATTAATGTGAATAATAGGAAGCATCCATATGGATCTAAACATGCACAATGGTTAGGTCAACACCCAATAAAGAAGGATATAAATTTCCTGGAAGGTAAAGTCAAGATATAGATTTTAAGCTATGAGAAAGAAGGGAACATTATAAATCTAAAAGATAAAATATCATATGGGGATTGACCGAGCTAAAGGAGAAGGAACCTACCACCAATAAAGAAAAGTGTTTTCACACTGTAGAAGGCATCAGGGGATCAATTGAAACTTGGAACGTAATTTCTTGTTGGGGGTATATTGTTTGTTCGATTCTTTATTTTTATTTTATATTTGCTTAGACTGGAATTTATTATTCCGCCCATTTATTCTATGTTTATCCTTGAATTAAGGGGTAATTTTTGAGTGATCGGGGAAGGGAAGGTTTTTCCAAGTAATGCTTGAGTCCTCACACTTAATTGAATAAATATATTTTCTTTATGATCTATTTAAATTATAAATGATAATTTAATTACCTTAATGAAATTATGTTTAGGGTTTTGAATGTGTTCCCCATTACTTCTTAAGATGATAATTAATAATCACCTTTATCTTAATGCAACATGTCTCAAATGAGAAAGTTACATTAATAGATGAGTGTTGAAGAACCTTTGTGATAAAATTATTTTAACAAAGTTTTTGTATTTTTTGGCAGCTAACCTTTTTGTATAAGAAACTTTTTATTATTCAAGAATTAGATCCAGTCCATCGTAATGAGTTCTATAAGAAACTTGAAAGTTATTGATTGTTTAAACCCAAACATAAAGGGGGAGAAAAGTTTTTTGTATTTTGGACATAGGTTTCTAGAATTTGGTTTTTGAAGTTTCTTTGAGTGGAAGTCGTAATGATAATGAATACGTTTTTTTAAAGAAAGTAAATTCAAGAGTTGTAAAGTTATCAAACTTTCTAAACAAATAAGGTGATGCTTTATTGATAGTAAATTTATTATAAATCATGAAACATACTCATGATAAAAGCTTTTGAAGAAATGGAGTAATCATAAAGATTGTATTGGTTCCTGAATTACCAGACTCAGAAGTTTTAATATGTCAGAATGTTTAAATCTGATGAAGTTTAAATAATTAAGAGTGAATAATTCCATTACAATGAGCTAATAAAGAAACAAAAATCATAATAATATATGAAGGAAAAAAATCATAAAAAGCTAAGAAATAAATAGAAATCGTAATGATATGAGAAGGAAGAAGAAATTATAATGAGTTGAGAAAGAAACAGAAATCACAATGAGTTGAGAAAGAAATAGAAATATTAATGAGATGAGAAGGAAACAAAAATTGTGATGAGTTGAGAAAGAAATAGAAATTGTAATGATATGATAAAGAAACAAAAATTTTAATGAGCTGAGAAGGAAATATAAATCATAATGAGTTGAGAAGGAAACATAAATTTTAATGAGATGAGAAATAAATAGAAATTTTAATGATATAAGAAAAAAATATAAATCATAATGAGATGATAAAGAAATAGATTCGTAATGAGTTAAGAAGGAAACATATTCATAATGAGCTAATAAGGAAACAAATTCTTAATGAGATGAGAAGGAAACAGATTCATAATGAGCTAAGAAGAAAAGGAATATCATAATGATATGATTACAAAGAAGAATAAAAAATAATATTCTAGAAGTTTTATTAAGAAATTAAATTTTTCATAAATCTCAAAGAAATATAAGGAGGATTTAAGAAGTCAAAGTTGAAGTTTAAATTTGAGTGTTTTTCAAAGTTTTTGAAATTTGAGGAAGTGGGAAGGTTTTCAAGTTTCC
The DNA here is from genome assembly GCA_963277665.1 of Viscum album. Taxonomy (NCBI): domain Eukaryota; kingdom Viridiplantae; phylum Streptophyta; class Magnoliopsida; order Santalales; family Viscaceae; genus Viscum; species Viscum album. The sequence goes on along the minus strand of OY728142.1, from coordinate 373,706,424 downwards.
CTCTTTTGTTTTCCAAGTCACCTATAAATAGTTTCTCAAATATTTCATTCATTATAACTTTTCACATAAGCACAAAAGGTGGATCACTAAAGAAATTGGAAGTAAAATTTCCCATCGGACTGAGGAAGATCATATTGAGCATTTGATTAGAGTTTGATAAGTTCAGATTGAGTAAGGGAGAATTGTATTGACTTCATCAGATTGAGAAAATCAGATCTAGCCAAATCAAACTGAGGATTTAGATTGACAAATTATGGATAAGTTTCAACAAAGCCTTTATTCTTTTGTTTGGATCAATTTTTTTATAATAAAACATTGTAAACTGACATGAGTCAGTATAATATTTCTTATTGAGAGATTTAAGGTGTCTAATGGGAGTTAACACAAGTTGTATTCACTTCTTCATAATAGTGCATTCATAAACCCATGAGAGTGGCTATGGAAAGGATGTATATTCTCACACTGAGGACAAACCTTGTAAATATTGTGTTCTTTACTTTCTTTCCTAATTTTTCATGCATGAGTATTTATAAAAATATGATAAGTAAACATTTCTCAATAGGTTGAAGGGGTTATGTTTTTAAAAAGTATTGAATCTTTAAAGGTAAACCACTAATTCACCCCCCTTTATCAGTTGTTATTAGATAATTTTAAAATTCAATTATTATTAGAGGTAAGGTTCCCATATTGAATGCTTATCATGGATAATATCAATTCTGTCAACATTAGAGATATTTAATGGAAAAAATTATTGTAGATGAAAAAATTCGATAATTTCTTATCTGCTATCTCTTGACTTGGATGTTATTGATGCTGATACTATTGGTTTTATAACTATTGATAAAGAATATCCTATGATGTTTTCTGATAAGAGAAATATAAAAGTTGATGGAAATGATATAAATTCAATCCTTATATTCTTATCAGAGAATTTTTATCAAATGTTTATGGGTATCAATACTTCAAAAAGTATGCGGGACATGATGGAAAGTATTTTTGAAGGTAATTATAAAGTGTAGGAAGAAAAGATACAAATCTGGCATAGTAATTATAAAGACATCTAAATGGGAGATGAAGAAACTGTTGATGAATACTTCAATAGAGTAAATGAAATTGTTTTCAATATTAGAAGATTTGGAGATGTCCTAGAAGATTCTATAATTTTGAAGAAACTTATGAGAAACTTCCCAGACTGGTTTGATTCTAAAATTTACTATTTAGAAGATAAGGTTGATTTATCTCTTGATGAATTTCATAACTTTCTTATTTCTTATGAAATGAGAAAATTTCCACTGTTTAAAAATAATATAAAAGATTAAATGAATTTTGAAGCTATGAGAAAGATTAAAATCCACGATGTTAAAGAAGTTGAACCTTGTGAATCCGAATATAAGGAAGACGATGAGTTGAATGATACTATTATGTCTATTATCTCTAAAAACTATCAGATAGGAAGAGGAAAATATGGAGTTAAAATTCCTTTAATTTTTTTTATTGTGGTTGAATCATACACTTTGATATGAATTTCCCTAATAAGAAATTTGGAGAATATCGATATGATTCTGATGAAAAAACTTGATGGGAGAAGTGGAAAAAAATAATAAAGAAAAAAGTCATCCAAAAAATAAAAGAAGAAGTTTACTAGAAACAAAATAAGTATGTTGAGTAAGAAATTTTAATTAGACTCAACTGATAACAATTATTCTAAAGATTATAGTTTAAAAAAATTTAGAACCTTCATTGAAAAAGATGAGAAAACAAAAGATTCCTTAGATAGTGAAGAAGGTAGTGAAGAATCTTATAGAGAGTATCATATCATAATAGAACTTTTTTCATTTATTGGGAAAAATAAAACTCTAAAGAAAATAATTAGAGTAATGAATAAATATTGTGAATAAGTTTCTGATGGAAGAAATGATGTTATCAAGCAGGATAAAGAATACATCGAGGAGAAATTAAGTTACAAACTTATAATTGCTGAATAGGGAAAGATGTTTGAAGATCGTTGTAAGAAGCTAACAACTAAAGAAGTTAACAAGTTTAAATCAAAACTTCTTGAGTCTGAAAGTACCTTGAGGAAGATGAATAAAAATTTCAACAAATAATTGAAAGTAAAAGTTGAGACTTATAAATTTGTTGATAATTCTCAATATGATAATCATGTGAAATAATCACTCACTAAAATTAATGTTTTATCTAATTATTTTAACATTTAAGGTTTAAAAAATGGTGTTGGGAAATATCAGGTGGATAAAGGATATAAGAAACCTATGAAATCTAAAAAAATAGAAAACTCACTCAAAATAAAAGATGGTCCATGTCTTGATTATGTTATAGATGAAAGAAGTTACCAACCTCAATAATGTTTCTATAGAGAAAGATATTTCTTGAATAGAAAATCAATATTTGATGGTTATTTCTAGTGTTTTGGAATCTATGGGCACAGATCTTATAATTTTTTTCAAAACTTATCTCTGCCTTAAATAAGGTTTGAGCAAAGTGAAATAAATAGTGAAAGTAGAATGAGTAACTTTCCTAACTTATAAAAATTGAAAAGGTGAATTCTCAAGATGTTAGAAACTTTCCAAAAAATAAATTTGAATTTTTGAAATAATTTTATGGAAGATGTTATCAGGATGGTTATCATGATAAAATATGTATAAAACTCCTTCTAGAATAAGTTTTTTATGATATAAAAGAAAAATAATCTGAAAAGAAGAAATATGAGGAAAGAGATTTTGTTGTTGAGAGAGGTTTGAAAGAAAGTAAAAGGAATAAACCATGGATACTTGATAGTGGTTTTTCTTCAGATATGATAGGTGATGTAAAAATCTTGAAACATGTTGAAATTCATGATGGAGAAGAAATTACATTTGGTAATTATAGTTCCTTAAAAATCATAGGAATCAGAACGATTGAGATTGAAGTGGAAAAGTTGAAATCTGAGGAAGTTTTATTTATTGATGGGATAAAACATAACTTACTTAGTGTAGGTCAACTTTATGAAAAATAATTGTGGCCCCAAAGAACTGGGAACCTTGGATAGAAAATCATGAAAAATATTTCTAAATTTTATGGTGTTTGAAACTTTCTAGAATTTAAAAAGAAGAGAAGAATATGTTTTTGTAACTTTTCAAAAAGGTAAGTTGACTAAAAAAATATATAATAGTTAAGATTCAATATACTAAACCACTTGAGCTTGTTCATTTTGATTTATGTGGGATAATGAGACATCAATAAAAAAATGGATATTTATAATTTATCACTTTTATTAATGATTTCACTTGAATTAAAATCATCATGTTTATGAATCATAAGTCAGATGCTATTGAAATATTCAAATTCTTTAAAAAATATATTGAGAAATAAATGAGAGTTTCTATTAAAAATTTGAGAACAAATAATAATACCAAATTTACAAGCAATAATTTTGAAACTTATTTGAGAAAGAATGGTATCAAACATTAGTATAGTTCTCCCTATACTCCTCACCAAAATGTATTAGTAGGAATAAATAATAGAATTTTAGTGGAAATGGGAAGAATTATGTTAGAAGAATAAAAAATTTCAAAATTATATTAGAGAGAAACTATTTGTACTGATGTACATGTTCAAAATAGATTCTTGTTTAGAATAAAAACCAACATGGCTCCTTATGAAATGTGGTATAACAAGAAAACATTTATTAAAATACTTCAAAGTTTTTTGAATTCCATGTTTGATCAAGATAAAAAATTGGGATCTCATAATGTTTGATGAGAAAGATGAGGAATGAAATTTTATGGGTTATTCAGCAAATGGAAGATGTTACAAATTTTTGAAAAAACATTTACAATATTTAGTGGACTCATATGATGTAAAATTAATTGAAAATAAAAATTCCTTAACAATTTTTTTTAGAATGCTGGGGAGGATAAACAGGAGATTTCCAATAATAGTTAAAGTAATTCAAAACATCCTTATCATGATTCAAAAAATTCAGACGATGAGCAAAGTTGAATCGGGAAAGAAACATTGAAATTTTTTACTTTACAAAAATATGTTGAGTCCAAAAACATTATTGGAAATCATAGGGATCTAGTTTAGAAAAAAATAAAGTTGAGATTAGAAAATCAGACTTTACTTATCTTAAAATTTGAACTAGAATCAGTTTTAGAAGAGATTCAACATAAAGAATGGGTGGATTCTATGAATGAAGAGTTGGATCAGATTGAGAAAAATGAAACATGGGAACTTGTTCCATGACCAGAAAATAAAATTTTTATCATAACAAAATGTGTTTATAGAAATAAATTTAATGATCATGGATAAGTTTCAAGAAACAAAACAATACTTATTTGTAAAGGATATGCACAGGTGGAATGTGTGGATTTTGATGAAACTTTTTCCCCTGTTGAAAGTCTATACACTATTAAAATATTTCTTACAGTGGATAATCATCAGAATTGAAAAGATATCAGATGGATGTAAAGTCAGATTTTGTAAATTGTGATATTGAGGAAGGATTTTACATTAAAAAAACTTTTGGGTTTCTACTTGATTAGGATTAAAAAAGTTTGTAAAATGAACAAATCTTTGTATGGGGTGAAACAATCTCCATATTCATGATATTATAAAATTGAAAATTGTTTGAGAATATTAAACTTTTCTAAATTAAAAGTTCATAGAAACTTATATATGACAGATTTTGACTCCAGAACTATAATTATAATTGTTTATGTATATGATATAATTTTTGTTAGGGATGAAGAAAAAGTTTGCAAATAATTTTTTGAGGAAATAAAGAATAAATTTAAAATATCAATGTTGGGGGGAATTAAATTTCTTCCTTGTTTTAGAAGTAAAAAAAGGAAAATACATTTTCCTATCTCAATAAAAGTATACTAGGGAATTATTACAAAATTTTGGCATGGAAAAATATAAATAAGTTTCTAATCCTATATATATGAGTAAAAATTTGAATAAAAATGAATCCAAAAAAAGTGTGAATTAGAAAGACTTTCATAAACTGATAGAAAGTCTAATTTACCTTACAGCCTTAAGTTTTAATATTGTTTATACTATGACTTTATATTACAAGTGTCAAAGTAATATAAAAGAATCACATATGTAAGCATCACAGAGAATTCTGAGATATATCAAAGGAACAACTTCACATGGGTTGTTATACAAAATAAATTGTGTGATGAAGTTTCATGGTTATAGTGATGCCGATTGGGCTAGAGATTATAATAATAGAAATTCAACCTTAGGAGGAACATTTTTCTTGGGTGAATATTGTGTGAGTTGGCATAGTAAGAAACAAAGTTCAATAAGTTTTAACACAATGGAATCTGAATACGTTGCAGATACTCAAGCTTGTACTTAATTTTTTTTTGATGAAAGTTTTACTGGAAGATTTAAAAAAAACATTTCTAAAAAATTGAAGATACTTTTTGATAATTAGAGTGTAATTAATATTTATAAAAATTATGTTCAATATTAAAGATCAAAACCCATTGATATAAAGTTTCACTTTATTAAAGATAAATTTTTTGATGGAGATGTTTTTATGGAATACATTACAACAAAGTATCATATTCTTGATATCTTTACAAAAGATATTTCAAAAGAAAATTTTATAGAATTAAGGCGTCAAATTCATGTTCATCCTCCTCTAATGTCTTCCTAAATCTCATAAAGAATACCCCCACCATGCTTTGGATTACATTGAAAAAGGGGGATAGAATGTAATAACATTTTACTTTGTAATAAGTTTGTAATTATCTTTATTTTATGAATCTGAAGATGTGATTATGATAGAATGGGGGAGAGAAAAAGATGAGACTATAAGGAAAAAATAAATTGAGGGGGATTTTATCTTCACATAGCTGAAAATTTTTATTGTCACTGAGTAATGGAGTTACTTTAAAAACATTACTTTATCTAGTAGCGTGGTGTCAGAACACACTCGTTTGTAAAATACTATGTTTTGATGAAACTAAAAAAACTTGAGTTTTTTACAAAATATGAGTTTTAAAAAAATCCATAGAGTTAGAAAAGTTGTTAACAAGTGTTTTCAATAAATAAAAAGGGGGGTATTGAAGAACCTTTATGATAAAATTATTTTAACAAAGTTTTTGTATTTTTTAAAAACTAAAATTTTTGTAAGAACTTTTTCTGTTTTTTAGAAATTTAATCCATTCCATCATAATGAGTTCTATAAGAAAGTTTAAAGTTTCTAATTGTTCAAAACCAAACATAAAGGGGGAGATTTTTTTTTTTCTGGACTCATGTTTTTGAAGTTTCTTTGAATGGAATTCGTAATGATGCTGAAGAGGTTTGTTGAAGAAAGTAAATCCAGGTGTTAGAATGTTCTCAAACTACCTAAACAAATCATATAATTCTTTACTGATCATAAATCTCTTATAAATTATGAAACATCATCATGATAACATATTTTGAAGAAATGGAGGAATTGTAAGATTATATCGATTCCAGAATCACTGAACTGAGAAGTTGCAAGATGTTAGAATGTTTAAAATTGATGAATTTTGAAGAATTTAAAAGTTGTAGAGTGAATAATTCCATCATAATGAGTAGAGAAAGAAACAAAAATTATAATGAGTTGATAAGGAAATATAAATCCTAATGAGATGATAAATAAAAATAAATCACAATGAGATAAGAAGGAAAAATAAATCACAATGATCTGAGAAAGTAATATAAATTTTAATGAGCTGAGAAAGAAACAAAAATTATAATGAGATGAGAAGGAATCAAAAATCATGATGAGTTGAGAAAAAAAATAAAAATCATAATGATATGAGAAATAAAAATAAATTTTAATGAGCTAATAAGGAAACATAAATCATAATGAGATGAGAAGGAAAAAAATTGTAATGAGCAGAGAAAGAAACATAAATCGTAATGAGATAAGAAAGAAATAGAAATTGTAATGAGATGAGAAGGAAACAAATTTGTAATTTTTTGAGAAGAAAATAGATTCGTAACAAGATGAGGATGATACATATTTATAATGTGCTGAGAAGAAAATATATTCATAATGAATTAAGAAAGAAAGGAAGATCGTTATGAGATTATTATAAAGAAGACTCAAAAAGAAGATTCCAGAAGTTTTATGAAGAAATTAAAATTTTCATAAATCTAGGAGAAATCTAAAGAGGATTGAAGAATTCAAAATTAATGTTTAAATGTGAGTGTTTTTTAGAGTTTTTGAAATTTGAGGAAGTGGGGAAAATTTTCAAGTTTCTCACTTTTGTTTTTATATTCACCTATAAATAATTTCTTAGATCTTTTATTCATTGTAACTTTTCACAAAGAGAAAAAGGTGAAGAACTAAAGAAATTAGAAGTGAAAGTTACCATTGGATCGAGGAAGATCATATTTTTCTTTTGATAAGAGTTTAAGAAGTGAAGATTGAGTTAGGAAGAATTGTATTGACTTCATCGGATTGAGAAAATCAGATCTATCCAAACCGAATTGAGGATTCAGACGGAGAAATTGTGGAGTAGTTTCAAAAAATTCTTTATTCTTTTTTTAGATAAACTATTTTATAAGAAAACATTGTAAACTAATAAGAGTTAGTATAATATTTCCTGGAGGTAGATAAAAGGTGTATAGTGGGAGTTGACACAAGTTGTATTCACTTCTTCATAATAGTGGATTTCCATAGACCCATATGAGTGGATATGAAAAGGATGTAGATTCTAACACTGAGTTCGAACCATTTAAATATTGTGTGCTTTAATTTATTTCCTAATTTTGCATGAATAAGTATTTATAAAAATATGATAAGGGAAAATATCTTAACAGGTTTCATGGGTTAATTTTTTAAAAAGTATTAAAACTTTTAAAATTGAACAACTGATTCAACCCCTCCTATCATTTTTTATTCGATCATTTAGAAGTTAAAGTGTCTATAAAAATCTATCACGTGTGTGAGGGGGGTGAATTACTCTTGGGTTGTCTAGGGAAACCAACACCTAATTGGGTTTTTACTTAATATCTTGGTAATATTCTAATAATTTATCACACATATTGGAAAGAAGTTTGACCAAGAAATAATCATTGTTAAGTTGATCTCCACAATATACTTCATTCTAATATGTTTAGACGAATAAATATAAAAAATTAAATAATAAACTAAGAAATGAAATAAATGGAAATTATTTTAGGAATATTCTTGCACTACAAGTGGAAATATGACTGAAACCTAATCACCTTCTCATCCATTATTTTCAAATCCTTGTTTCAATGCTTTAATTGTTTTTAAAATCACAAACCCAAACTAAAAAAGAAAATTTCCTCTAATTAAAAATTGAAAGATAATTTTTTTCACTCCTCTATTGGAGAAAACCCTAGGTTACCATAAACACTACATTTAACTTAGGTAAAAAATAGTTTTTTAACACTCCAAAATAGGTGCGTTCAATATTAAATCCATAATTATTACATCACAAGTAATATTTATTATCTTATATTTTATTCATATATGTATTCCTAGTATTAAAATTCATAAGAATTAATTTATTATATAAATTAATGTTTACATAATATTCTTATCGTATAAATAATCTATATACAAGAATATTTAAATAGGAATAAATAAATAAATAAATAAACATTTTATTTATTTTCTAAGCATGGGATATCAATATAAATTTTTTATATCTTATTAAAAGTATTTTATTTATAATTACCAACACTTATGTTTTATAAACAATTTATAAACTATAAGCATTTTAAACAATGTCATGAACTAGCCCAGGTACCCTGGTAACTCGATAACTGACCTAGTATTGACATGGCTTGAAGAGCATTTTCAATCCCCATGGGTTGGAGACTAGAACCTGGTATCATAAAAATGAATTTGGGAATGGGTTTTCCATATATAATGCCAAATAAATATAAAAAATTAGTATACATACAAAATAAACTCGACTAGGAGAAGTGTACTAGAAGTCAAAAAAGTATGAAAACCCAAAGTACTACAACAAAGTACCAGAAAATAGGAAGATAAATATCCCAAGTCCCAAAGGATGAAACTCTAAAAGTCTATGGATCAACAGATAGAACTACCTCCAAGTGGTAATTTACCCTTTCTCGAACCTAAAAGGAGATAATCTACAAATAATCGAAGGAACAGGTAGGGTGTGAGCTAAAATCCCAGTAGGGTCTCACCAAGGATTACATAATAATATGTCAATATATAATTAAACAAATAAAGTGCTTTCAATTTTTCAAATAAGCATGTTTAAAATTTTAAAATCATATTTAAAAAAAATCATGCTTTATAATTTAAATGATGGAAATAATTTAGTGATTAATGCTTTACATTTCAAAATGATGGAAATACTTTCACAAATGGTTCTTTACATAAATGGGTCAAACAAACAAATTTATATAAAATGGTTTATATAAATTCATAAGGCATCTAATTTTTTTTTCAACAATGGCATACATTTATATATTATATATAAACAAGAGAACGACATGGTCATCTGCCAAGAGGTATGATAGTTCCATGTTATGGGATCCCCAAACACTCATGTGATAAACTAAAATGTGTACACATGTCCCTTGGAAATGGAAATATAGGACTCATCTATTTCCTGATGGGGAAGAAATATGTGCTGACCAATATTTTGTAAGTGTTGTAAAGCATCAATTCAATACTAGGTAAATCCCAACCTATTGTGTTTGTCACAATAACTGACTAATTACCTAGGATTTCATGTTCTCGAGTACAATTCAATGATGGGAAATTTATTCAAGCAACCTTAAAATAAAATTAAGTCCCATTACCCCATTTCAAAAATTCTAATTTCCATTTAAAAATTAAAATGGGTTTTTAATAAAAAAACATGCCTTTTCACCAAGATAAAACCCTAAGGTTTATATCAATCCATTTTTAATCCATTTTCATAAATAAATATTTTAAATAAATTCACAATTAAATTTCAAAATCTAATTTCACAATTAAATTCAATAATTTAATTTCATACAATTTCCATCAATTTCACAACAAACCCCAAATTCTCAATGGAATTGGAGTTTAAAAAAAATTCAATCAAACCTATTTCACAATTTAAATTTACCAATTTACATAATACACCCCAATTCAATAGAATTGGGTGTTTTCCAATTTCATACCAAAAATCCATTTTTAAAACCCCAATTTAATGGAATTGGGTTTTTACAAAAAAACCAATTGAAAGACATTTAATAAAAACAAACAATTTCATTTTATTCAAATAATTTAAATTAAAAAAGAAATTTAGGGTTAATATAAATTTGGAATCATGACGGAACTACCTACCTTGGAATCAATAGATATAATAACTCCAAACCCTAATAGGGATCCATCAATAAAAAAAAAGATCCTGGTAACTCGGAAATGAGGATCAAACCTAGGTTTAATATCCCAAAAAAGAGGGTATTAGACCCATAAAGTAATATGGGGATCCACAAAACCCTAGGGAGGAGAAGAGAGATCATAGGAGATAGAGATCGGGGCGAGGAAACTAATCGGGATAAGATTGAAGGGTGTTTCTCAAGCTTTGAATCACTCCTGGGAGGGATTTTAGGGGCCAAGAAATGCTCATGGGTGTTTCCAAGGAAGAAGAAATTACATGGGGTTATATGAAACCTAAAATGGGGGGTTTGGTATTTTTAAGTTGGATTTTAAGATTAAATAAATCTCATGCATGGTTAGCTAGGTAGAGCCCCACAGTTTGACAAACCATGCAGACTAACTGTGCACCTACTTTAAACAGGCCACACAGTTTCTCATAAGTGGAAGAACAATATGAATAACCATATGCTAACCATAAAAAATCCCACTACCTTGGGTTTCATGGGTTTCTCTGAGACAATGCACTATTTGGAAAAACCATGCGCCAACAGTGAACTAGCCCAAAATTTTCAAAACTCTTAAAAATTTAACCTGAAAAAACACAAAATAAAAACTAACTAAAGTTTGTTAAGAAGAGTAGTTTGGGAATACCTGAAAAAAATAATATGATGTTACAATCTCCCAACCATATAAAATTTCAGTTCCCATAAAGTCTACTCAGAACCTCCAATGCCAAAAAGATGAGACCATTTCTCTCTCATCAGTACCTCCCTCCACAAGATCACATGATTATTAGAACCATGCTTCTATAGCACTAAAAAAAGGTATATTACTCAAAAAAGTAAATTGGTTTCAGAATAAACTATCCTAAATATCCATTCAGTCATAGATAAATCAGGTTCAACCACAAGATCATGCCAGCTCAGAACATGATAAAGATCAGATAGATACTTTCACAGCTGAGATACATGGAACATGTTATGTATTGACATCATCTGCGGGGGAAGTGATAAATGATAAGAAACTTTTACCACCTTATAAAAAAACTCCAAAGGTCACACAAAATACTGAGCACGTTTCTCTTTCCTCCCAATCCATCAATGACCCAAACATGGTGAAACTTTCAAGAACACCTAGTCACCAATTGAGAACTCCAATGGCCAACTACAATGATCAACATAAGAATTATACCATATTTTTCAATCAACATTTTTTTATGAATCAACTGAATATTTATTATTGTCACTTGCACTAAAATTGGTGCAACCAAAAAAATTTCACCAATATTTGACCAACATAATGGAGATCTATAAGGCCGACCACATAAGGCCTCAAAATGAGCCATTCTAATTTCTGACAGGTAACTATTTCTATAAGAAAACTATACTAGCCCCAAATTATTATCCAAAGATCCACCATGGTTGATAACACAAGATCAAATCATATCCTCAATAATATGTATCACTCTTTATTTCTGGCCATCCAACTGTGGATGGTATGTCATACTCAAACAAGCATGTGATCCTAGTGCCTCCTGAAGGCTTCTCCAAAAAATAGAAGTTAACCAAGTATCCCTATGAAAGAATATAGTAGTTGAAACTTTGTGAAACTAAACAATCACTTTCATATAGATATTTCTCAACTTTTCAACTTTGGTTGTATCATGAATGGGTATAAAGTGAACCGACTTGATCTAACTATAGATCACAAACCATATCACATTCTTCTTTCTCTGGGTATGCAACAACCCAACCAAAAATTTTATAGATATCTCATCCCACATCCAAGTAGGAACTGGAAGTGGTTGAAGAAAGCCTTATGGTTTCTGGTGCTTGACCTTATCCTGTTGGCATGTATAATAGTGAGAGAAAAAATCACAAATGTCCCATCTCATACCTGGCCACCAAAATTATCACTGCATGTCATAAAACATATTAGTGGTTCCGGGGTGCACATCTCACTGGGAATTATGAAACCCCCCCATCATAGATTTCCTTTCCACTGATAGCACAATAATTTTTTTCGAAAGTATAGAATTCTCTCTCTAGAGAATGAGCACTCAGCTATAGTCTCCCCACCATAAAGAGATTCTCTAATACCATAGAAATCATCATTAACCTACTAATCCTGAATAACCATCTCAATAAGAGTAGATATAAACTAAAAAATAGCTAAAGAAACCCCATTCCTTGATTCTTAGACTCCAATATCCAACTGTGAAAAGTGATCCATCAAATTCCACTCTTTCAAAGATTATTTCACCGCCTGATTTGGAATTTTCCTGCTCAAGGCATCTGTGATGAAATTCCTTTTCCTTAGGGTATAGGTGATGTCAAAGTCGAAGGATTGAAAATATTCCACCTAACACATTTGGTGGTGATTCAAATATTTTTGGAAGAATATATAAATAAATCTCTAATGGTTAGAAAACATGGTAAACCCTTATCCATAAAGGTAATACCTCAAACTCTTAAGCACATGAAACACAACTATGTGTTCAAGGTCATGGGTTAGATAATTTTTCTCATGTGGAAAAAGCTGATGAGATCCATAGGAAATGACATGATCACCTTGTATAAGAATGAAACCCAAACTTGAACCGGATGAATCACAAATGAATACATATCCCTACCCGACCTTTGGAAGATTCAACACTGGCATGGTATACAGAAGACATTTCATCTCAACAAAATAACTCTGACTTTTTTCATCCTAATGAAAATTTACTACCTTCTGAGTCAAAGTAGTCATCAGATAATCCAACTTTGAGAAGTCCTTAAAGAACCGGTGATAATACCTAGACAGATCCAAGAAGCTTCGAATCTCAAAAAATTTATTGGTTTCTCCCATTTAATAAAAAAATTTACATTATCCGGATCAATTGATATACCATGTTTTGACACCACGTGTTCCAATAATTTTACTTCCCGAATCCAGAAATAAAATTTCAAAAGCTTGGCATAAAGTCAGTGATTTATTATAAACTCTCTAATTGTTCTCAGATAATGCATATGTTCCTCTTTAGACTTAGATTAAATAAGGATGTCATCCAAAAATACTACCAAAAAGGTATCTAGATACTCATGGAAAATATTGTTCATTAAATATATAAATACTGAAAGAGAATTGGTTAGACCAAAGGGTATAATATGGTACTCATAATGACCACACTTGCTCCGGAAGGTGGTTTTCTAGATGTAAAATTCTTTTATCCTCAACTGATGGTAACCAGACTGAAGGAAAATATTCAAGAACCACTTCACCCCTTTTAACTGATCAAATAGGTCGTCAATCCGTGGTAATATATATTTTTTCTTTACCTCCACTTGATTGGGATTTCAATAATCAACACATAGGAAAAGTGAATCATTATATTTATTATAAAAGAGAACCAAACCCGCCCAATATGACACAATCAGGCATACAAATCCTTTCTATAGAAGATAATCTAACTGAGACTTCATCTATTTTATTTTAGCTAGTGCCATGCAGTAAGAAGAAATAGATCTAGTTGAGTACCATGAATTAAGTCAATAGAAAACTCTACCTCCCTTACCAACAACAAACTAGATAATTCAGAATGAAAAATATTGGAAAACTCAATGAAAACTGGAGGTATATCACCACTCAAATATTCCTTCTATAGATAAAAAGAAAACACTAATATCACTTTCCCCAAATTCAAATAATAAGGTCTGACCCTTCTTGAACTTAGGTCTCATTATCCTTAAAAGACACGACACACACTATTGGGTGTAATTAAGGAGACCCTTAGAAGATAAAAATCAATATAGGCTTTATTGGAAATGATCCAATATATCCTAAATATGATGTCAAGAGCTTTCATGTCAAGGAATAGAAAACTCTAATCAAGTTCAACATCTAATAGAGAGAAGACACATGCAGGACTATGAATAACCTACTCTCTCTTCATACCAAGGGGTGTAGTAATATCCATAACATAAGATAAAATCTCCAAAGGAAGATTTATAAGATTAACAATATGGGTTGAATTAAACAAATGAGATGAACTAGTATCAAATAAACTAGTCACTAATGATGAAGCTATAGTAATGTTACCTCTCACTGTCATTGGACCCGTATATGCTTCCTTTGGAGATGCTTCCACTGCATGAAGAAGATTTGTTCTAGATGCCTATGGTTGGAACCATTTTATATGTAAAGAATCTGATTAACCCATATTTCTAGGAGGATATTATGATCTTGTTCCACTGTTCAGAGTGTAATAAACATGGAAAATGTTTTGTAGGTGGACTAAGCATCCACAAGAACCACATAACTTGGGTGCCTCATTGCAAGCCCTATTATAATTTCCTGGATTACCACACTGGTAGAAAATCAATGGGGCTCTTCCAGGAACTGCCAGATGTTTAGAATGAACCTACTATTGAGAAATTCCATAAGAATCATCACACTTTTACTTTTCTTTGATGTAACTCATGCTGCCAATGGGAGAGAAAGAAACTCCCGATAACCTTGACTTTCTAACCGGACCCCTTTTAACCATAAGTGCTTGATCTAGAACATCATAATAAGAAGGAAAATTCATCAATAAAACTTGAGAATGAATATACTAACAAATTCCCAACTCAAACCATTGATCCTTCATCTTCTCATTGGATACAATATCAGGTGCGAAATGCATGAGCTTAGTAAAAAAATTTTCATACTCTTTCATGGTCCAGTCTGCTTGATCAAGTTTGAAAAACTTTTAGCCTTTTCTAACAACATCAACTCTGGATAGAACTGGTTGGTGAAAATAACTTTGAAGCCTTTCCATTCTAATCCTTCATGATTCTTTGTTGTCACCATAATTTCCCACCATCTCCTCATCATTCCTTCTATCATGAAGGTGTCACACTTCACCTTAATTTTGTTAGGTGTTTCCAATATTCTAAAAAAACATTCCATCATGATTAAACACTCATCATTCTATTGAGAATCATTTGAGACTTTGAATGGTGTTATATTCTAGAAAATTAATTCTTGAGAAAATTCCTAGAGAACATCCCTTTGAGGTTCCACAATTGGAGCCTGAACATGAACCGATTGTGGTTCATGTCCTAGATCTTGGATAGTACTCACAATCACCTCAATCAGGTTTGGGTACACAAGAGGATTTTCTCGTTGAGGTTTGTAAGAATCTTACTCCTAGATATGATTCATTCATCCTCTTAGAGTCATTATTCTACACAACATTAGTAGACAACAAGTAATACATCATATTAACACTCAAATAGAACAATAAGGGCGAAAATCCCCACAGATAGACAACAAGATTTGTATTACAATCCTATATAAATCAAAAGTAAAAAAATATATAAATAAACCTTAAGATTTGTTTCTGAAAACACCCTTGGTGAATTAAGGTTTGTTATGGTGAGAGCTATCCAGACACTCAGTCACAACAACCTTCTAAGTACTGAAAAGAATACACAACTATATACTGATTTCAAGAGAAGAATCTCAACCTCCCTTTGAAACCACTTTGTTACAAACCAGACCAAATACCCTGATAACATGATAATTATTCCAATCCTAACATAGATATAAGGTAACTCCTAATCCCCACAGGTTGGTGACTATCACCTGGTATCATATAAACCAAATTGTGAATGGTTTTGCAATAAACAATGTGGAAGAAAGATAACAAATCAGTATGCATACAAAAGAAACTCCACTAGGAGAAGTGTACCAGAAGTAAAACATGTATTAAAACCCAAAGTACTATAACAAAGTACTGAAATATATGAAGATAAATAGCCTAATTCCCAACGGATGAAACTCTCCAAGTCCATAGACCAGTAGCTAGAACCACCTCCAAGTGGTGCTTTATCCCTACTCAAACCTAGAAGGAGATAATCTATAAACACCCAAAGGAAAAGGTAGAGTGTGATCTAAAATCCCAGTAGGGTCTCACAAAGGATTCCATAACAAGATTCCAATATCAAATTAACCAAATAAAGTGCTTTCAATTTTTCAAATAAACAGAATTGTCATTTCAAAATCATATTTGAATAAAACATTATTTACAATTAAAAATATGTAAATACTTTAGTAATTCATGATTCACATTTAAAAATTATGGAAATACTTTCACAAATAGTGTTTTACACAAATGACTAAAAAAAACTTTTATTTAAAATGGTTTATATAAATTCATAAGGCATGTAAAATAGTTTTCAATAACGGCATACATTTACATCTCATATATAAAAAAAGTGAGCAACATGGTCATCTTCTAATAGGTACGATAGTTATGGTTTATGGGATCCTCACACACTCATTTGATAAACTGCAATGTGTACACACATCCCTCAAAAATATTAATAAAGGAATCATCTATGTCCCAATGGGGAAGAAAGATGTGATGACTGATATTTTGTTAGTGTTGTAAAGTGTCAATCCATTACTAGGAAAATTCTAAAATAGTGTGTTTATCCCGATAACTCACTAATTACCATAGATTTCATGTGCTCTAGTACAATTAAATGATGAAAATTTTATTTTAAAAAACCTTAAAATAAAATTAAGTTTAATTCCCTCATTTCAAAAATTCCAATTTCCATTTTAAAACCAAAACAGGGTTTTAATAAAAAAACATGCCCTTTCACTAATATAAGAACTATAAGGTTTCTATAAAACCATTTTAATCCATTTTCAAAAATAGATATTTGAAATAAATTCACAATCTACTTTCACAATATAATTAAACAATTTAATTTCATACTCTTCCCATCAATTTCTTAACAAACCCCCAATTAAATTGAATTGGCATTTTCCACAATTTTTCAATCAAACCCATTACACAATTTCAATTAAACAATTTAAATTTCACTAATTTCCATAAACTCATCCCAATTTAATGGAATTGGGGGTTTTACAATTTCATACCAAAAACCCAATTTTAAAACCCCAATTCATTGGAATTGGTTTTTTCTGACAAACTAATTGAAATACATTTAATAAAAATAAAAAATTTCATTTAATTCAAACAATTTAAATTAAAAAAATCAAATTAGTGTCAATATAAATTGGGAATCATGAAGGAACCACCTACTTTGGAATAAATGGACCTTGTTATGCCAAAATACTAATCGGGATTCACCAATGAATTAAAAAGATCACAAAAACTGGGAAATGAGGATAAAACGTAGGTTTAAGATCCAAAAATAGAGGATATTAGATCCAAAAAGCAACATAGGGATCCACTAAACCATAGGAAGGACAAGAGAGATCATGGGAGATAGAGATCCATGTGAGGAAATTAATCAGGAGAAGATCAAAGGGATATCTTTAAGATTAGAGTTGCTTTCAGGATGGATCTGAGGGGACAAGAAATTTTATTTTTAACATTTTATATTATATCATATTTGGTGATAGGATGTTACCAACAAAAAATATTATTTTTTAACATTTTATTTTATATCATATTTAGCGATATATAATATATTCATTTATCATAATTTATGATTCAATCGATGCTTATGATAAGAACTACCATGGGTTTACAATCATATTTTATGATATGAATTATATTATATTGAAATTCATTGTTTGAACTATATTGTAATTCATTATGTCACCTATGTTTCCAATATGATTCGATGATCTTTTTTTTCAAAATTTGAATTACCAGCAGAATCCTTTGATAATAATTATAATAGATTATGACATAGTGTAAAACCATATGTTTTTTTAATTTCACACTATGATTCATTAATACATACCATATTACAAATTAAAATCCAAAATAACATTTTATGACATCCTATATCATAAGCAACGACCGTGAGATCCAACAACTAACACATAGAAATGCCATATTGTACCTTATTCTATTGACTTAATCACCTTACTATATATATGTTATTCATAAAATCAATATGAAAACATGTTTATTCAATAATGGAGGTGGATATAATACAAATTATGGGTTTTTTTAGTAGATAATGTTTATAATAGTGAAAGAAACCCAATAAACAACTAGATCCATCATCATAAAATCATCATGTAAATAAAGAAAATAAAAAATAGGTATACTACATATTTTAAAGAGATATTCCCTTATTCATAACATATATGTGATAAATATTATCCTATATCATAGTGTATGGTATAATGATATCGTATGAGATGATATCCTTATTTCATGGCAATTCAAAAATGTTATAATGGCCATATCATTTAGTATGATATGAAGATGTTATAACCTGTAATATGCATGGAATGTCATTACATATGATTTCACTACCTATTTAATTTTAAACATTGACATTAACATTATCCTCCATTGGATATCATTAAATGTGAACCATTTAAAAAATCATGGGGTTGGATTGGATGAAAGGTTGCATCTAATGTAACCTCATGTAATAACTCATAACATATGAGTTAATCCATGTTCACTCAAGGAGAATCATTGAGGGAATATCACTACAAAAAAAACTCTGTTTAGTGGTGGTTTCTTTAGTGGTGGTTCTATTAACCACCATTAAATAAATACAGTTAAAAAACATATAGTGGTAGTTTGACCAAACCCCCAATATATATTTTTTAATAATTAGTGACAATTTAAATTAAACTACTGATTAATGAATTTTAAAAAATCTTAATTCCTCCCCCTCCCAGGCTCCCTTTGCATGACCCCAAACCCTTTCCCCCTTCCCTGACCTCCTCCTCTCCCTTCCCTAATTGTGACCCCAACCCTAAGACCCCCATTCCCCCTACCCCTTCAACCTACCTCCTCCCTTCTCAATAGAGACCCCGACCCCCATGACCCCCCTTTGACCTAGAACCCCATGACACCCCAACCTCCCTCTCCCCAGCTCGTGGTTCCCCTCCCCACCGGCGACGTGGGCCCCATTCCAACCTTCCTCTCCCTGGCTCAGTTCCCCTCCTCAACGGCGACACATACCCCCCGACCTCCCTCTCTCTGGCTCGAATCCCCTCTTTATCGGCAACACATACCCCCTTAAAGGCTGCATCATACTCACATTAATATATTATTGAGTAGCATTAGATGGACAATCATGGTTGATAAAAATAGTATAGAATTTGTTTTTTATTCATTAAACAGTAATGTATATATGTAATTTATGTTTATAATGTGTTATTTGGATTTTTCAGTTATTTTTTTGGAGTTATAATAATCATTAATTTTGGTTATGTTGTATTAAATTTTAAAAATAAATTTTTTTATGATATAAGTAAGTTATGTAATCTAGATAATTCATAATTTCATGGTTTATATTTGATATTAATTAATTACACTTTATTATATATATGTTAATGCCTCCAATTTTTGACATATACATAATTGAGACTATTTTCCAACTCATTACCAATTGGTGGTGGGGTTTGGGGTCACCCATGGTTTCATCACCAACCCTATAAAGGTCTCTAAGGATAAAGTCCTTGAAAATGAGATATTAGGCCCTTTTTAAATTTATCAAAATGATTTATGTTTTATGCATATATAAGGAATAATTAATTTAATAAAATCTATAGAATAATGATAGAGTAGTTAGGGTTAAGTTTTACATGCATTATAATCAATTATTGGTTATGGTAATTGGAACACCCAACATAGTTTCATTGATTTTATTTTAACTAACATTATTTTTAAGATAACTAATTATAGTGTGTAGTTTTTTTATTCAAATGACTAATTTTTTATCATTTTATTTTAAAATAACAATAGAAATTATTCAAATTTATGTTAACATGATGTTTTTTATGTTTATCTCAAATTGAAGGAACATCTGATTCAATGTTATGTGAATAGAGTTGATTTGTATAATTAATGGAACAACATGAACTCACACTAAACCGGTTCAATAGGATATAGACATATAGAGTTTAATATTTTGGGTATGCATGAAATATAATGATATCCAAATAAAGTATACTTTGTATTCATATTTTTAAAGGGGTGATCTTGGTCTTAGTTGGATCATGGTAAATGGTTTGGACATTGATCAATGTAGTTAATTTTTCAATGGAATGAAACCTCCTCAGTTACAACACTAGGGTAGAATACTTCATTATATTTTTCTCCCATAAAAATAATATCACCTACACATAAAATACCAAAAATTGATATATCTTTATCATCTTTAATGTAGAGGCTGTTTTCTAAAATTCCATTATTAAATATTAATTGTTTCAATTATGTATCTAACTTAAAATACCATTCTCTTAAGTATTATCCTAACCCGCATAGATCCTTATTTAACCTAA
Organism: Viscum album; assembly: GCA_963277665.1. Lineage (NCBI taxonomy): Eukaryota > Viridiplantae > Streptophyta > Magnoliopsida > Santalales > Viscaceae > Viscum > Viscum album. Next base: position 373,685,804 of record OY728142.1, on the reverse strand, counting down.
GAATATTAATTTTATATTTACTGATAAAGACAATTTATCTTCTAACTATCAATTTAGGAAGACATATTTTATGTCTATTAGAACATTTATGGGTTTCCTTTATGCTAAAATGTGGTTGTAATCTAATTTATGTCATTATTCATCTATGTTTGTGAGAAATAATAATTTATTTGATTCATGTTTTTATATTATAAGTTTAGTAAGAAAAATATCATTATTTGTTTCATCCCATTTTCCTTTATAGTTGTTATGAAAGAGTCAATGGTGAAGTTGGGTGATACTTAATTTTGATTGTACCTATTTGATTAAACATTTATATATTTATATCTAAATGTATATGTAGAATACAATCCAATACATATAGATAAAATTTGGATTAATTTACCATGAAAAACACCTTGATATGCCAAGGGTTTGGAATAATTTTTAGATTATCCAATTGAAAACCGATCATTAGATGATAGAATAAAATTTTTGTGTCCTGAATGTAAATTCAAGTGATGGTTTAAGAGAAATGAAGTATATGATCATTTTATATTGTAACAATTTTCTTGCTCGATATGTATATTGGACTTGACATGGTGAGTCAAATGTTATGGAAATTCAAAATAATGACAATACTATCAATGAAATACAAAGTGACCTGGAAGAGTAGAATTCAGTTCAAAATTTGTTAAATTACCCATTTGGAGTTTTAGAATAAAATGTCCATGATTTTAATAGACCAATAAATCCTTCAATTGATCCTGAGCAGGTTAATCTTTCTCAAAACATTAGTGACAAAATAAACAATTTTTATGAATTAGTTGAAGACGGGCAGTAAGAACTGTATGAAGGGTGTGTCAAGTATTCAAAGTTTTCTTTTCTACTTAAGTTATATCATATAAAGTGTCTTTGTAGAATTACTAACAAAGAAATTTCAATGATTTTAGATTTTATTCATGATGTATTTAGTGAATCTAATATCCCTACATAATTCTATTAGATGAATAAAGTCATCAAAAAACATGGACTTGATTATACAAAGATACATGCATGACCTAATGATTTCTTTCTTTACTAGGGAGAAGAGTATAATAAATAAGAATGCACAAGATTTCATACAAGAAGATGGAAGTCAATAAAGAACAATGAGAGTATAAATCCATACAACCCCAGGAAGAAACAAAAGAAGAAAACTCATGTAAAGGTATTGTGTTTCTTTCCTCTAAAACCATGCTTGAAAAGATTAATCATGTCATATAAGACCACATACAACATGAAGTGGAATTATTAGGATAATAACAATGTCTTGAAGAGACATCCAAAAGATTCAACATCATGGAAGATGTTTGATTCCCTATATCCATATTTTTCTTCAGATATAAGGAATGTACATTTGGGATTGGATTCTGATGGTTTTAACCCTTTTGGTAATTTAAGTCCTAATTATAGAATTTGGCCATTTGTTTTGATCCCCTATAATCTACCTCCATGTATGTGTATAAAGAAGAATTATTTCATTATTTTGATGATTATTACTGAAAAGAAAATTCCCAAAAATGATATTGATGTGTACCTTTAACTTCTACTCAAATAATTGTGAGAATTATGAGATGATGGCATGAACAAATATGCTGATTCAATGAGACAACTATTCAAAATGAATGCTACTTTAATGTGGGAAATTAGTGACTTTCCTAGAATAGGAAATTTATTTTTTTAGAACACTCATACTAGTTTGGCTTGTACAGTTTGTAATTTTGAATTTGAACCTCAACAATTACCTTATAGCAGAAAATGGTGTTTTATGTGTCATCATCGATTTCACGATGCTTCTCATAAATTCAGGTTTAACAAGACATGGTTAAATGGAGATATTGAAATGAGAAAGACACCGAAGGTGTTATCTAGTTCATAAATCTCAGGATAATTAATGAATGTCACTAAAGAATTTGGAAAATTTCATTATTTTAAAGAAGGGGGAAAGGGTACAAGGTACAATATACAAATAATATGGAACAAAAAAATGGAATAAAAAGAGTATATTTTTCAAACTTCCTTATTAAGAGTTTAATTTGATATTCCATAATCTTGACATAATGCATATTGAGAAGAACGTCTGTAACAATATAATTTTCACAATTTTTAATGAGAAGGGTAAATCTAAGGATCAATTTAATTCTTGTAAGTATTTGGAGTCAACTAATATAAAGAATTTTTTGTTGAAAAATGATAATTCCAAGTGTCCTTCGGCTATTTTTACAATGAAAAATTATGAGAAATATTTTTTCCTTCAAACTTTAAAGAATTTAAAAGTTCCATATGGATATTCAAGTAACATATCAAAGAGTTTTGACTTAAAAAATATAAAGTTACATGGATTAAAAAGTCATGACTCACATATTTTGATGGTGAATTGTTTTCATTGGCTTTGCGTAATACTTTACCTAAAAAAGTAACTACGATTATAGTTGAGTTTTGTACATTTTTCAGAGAGATTTATGGAAAAACTCTAAATCCAACTGAGATTGATAAACTTCTAGAAATATTTTTTTTGATACTATGTCATTTGGAGATATTATTTCTCCCTTCATTCTTCAAAGTAACGATTCATTTGACTAATCATTTTGTTGAAGAAGCTAAAATTGTTGGACCAGTATACTATCGATGAATGTATCCATTTAAGAGGTATATTGATATTTTTCTATTTTCCTTGGTGAATTTGATTTTATCAAATTGTTGCATATTTTTTTAATATTTTTATTATTTTTTTCATTAGGTACTTAGGTCATTTGAAATCACATGTGAGGAATAAAGATTATCCAGAAGGCTCTATTATTGAAGTTTATATAGCCGAAGAGTTTTTGACCTCCTATTTTAAGTATTTTAATGTTATTGAGACTAGATTCAATAATGTTGGATGTGATGATGATATCTCCACTAATTCTTGTTATAAAAATTAGTCATCTGTATTTCCAACTATTGGATGACCAATTGGAATGGGGTAAAATTTTATAATGGCTGAATTGGAGTTTCTATAAGCAAATAGATATGTGATAATCAAAAGTGATATTGATTATCCATTTATTGAAGAATTGAGACTTCAAAAAAAGTGGTGACTAAGGGGTCCATCTTGAAATATTCTGGAATTAACAAAATCTATTAATAAGGATTTTATCGAATGGTTTGCCCATCGTGTAAGTATATACTCATATTCATATTATTGACATGTAGTTATTTTTTCTGTGTTAAAATTAACATATTCTATGTTTTCTTATAGATAATTAATGTTGAAAATCGAGATGAAATATTGAATTATTTGAAGTTTTTGCTTGAGTCCCTCTAAGGAAGGCTAAGAGATTAGATTCCTACAATATTCAGAGCTTCAGGTTTTGTACAATTTATCATAAAGAAGACTTGAAAACTAAAAATAGTGGTGTATTTACACTTTCAAAGGTGGGATATTATAGGAAGATGAATGATATAATTGAATCAAACTACCATATTCAGTTTTCAATTATCTTATTCAAATGCAAGTGGGTCCACATTGATAGGGGTATAATGAATGATTCTTTACATTTTACTTTAGTCAACTTATCTTGCTTTATGGATACCAATTAGCATACAGAGCATGATCGATTTATCTTGGATTCACAAGTGAAGATGGTTTATTATTTGATGATGAAATACATGAAGGTTGGAGTGTTTTTTACACTTAAAGTAGATTTAATTATATGATACGATAGATGAAGATCAATTAGTGATTTGTGATTGTGAACCTCATCAACCACAAAACATTGAAATTTTTTTCCTGACAATATAGAAATAGTAGAAATTACTAGAGAGGGTGAAAATGCAAGAATTTTCATAATGGAGGATGATAACAATAAAGATAATAAATATGAAGATAATTGAATGTATAAATCAGTAATGAAAATATATTACAATTTCTCATTTATAAGTGTTTCAGATATATATATATATATATATATATATATAAATTGTTCTATTTTTTCTTTTATTTTTTGTAAAAAGATTTTATATTTTTCATTTTTTTATACATTTAATATACCATAACCATATGAAATGCAGAAGTTCTGAGAACAAAAAAATTCAGGATCCTAACCGATCAACATTTCAAAGTACACCACCACTAACATCATCTTCTGTGGATCCTAGTGATTTCGTTGTACCAAAGACTGCTAGAGAGCCATCCATTTCCCGAGGCATCATTGGTATCCCACCACCCAATTTGCTTATGATGATGGAGTATTTGGTCACCCCTCTATCTAGGGGATATTGGAGATTTACCATTACGGGTATGTATGTCATTTAAAAAAACTTTATATTTTATTAATTATTTAATGCATTTGTCAAAAAGTTAAATAAAACTATAGAAGGGATACAAATATGAACATGGTAGATGTATGGGATCTGAAGGAATTCAATATTATCATTACATTTGATGAGTTTAGGGTGCCTACTGGTGAAACTGATGGAATCTATTAGCAGATTCTTGGGAATATTTATTAAGAGACGGTGATATTTCTCATTAATTATAAAGATTGGAGGCATATTCCTACAACCTAAAAAAATGAGGTCTTTTATACTCAAGTAAAGGTAGTATTTATTTAATATTCCTTGATAACTAATTTAAAATACATGAGTAAAATTTTATAATATACTTATAAAATATTATGTTTTTTATTTCTAGATGTTTCTTCATTTTGATTTCCCAGATTCCGTTTTATGCCTATGGACTTTGAAATTTTTTTGATAGAAATAGAGAGATTTTAAATGGATATCATGGAATAAGTATAAAGAAACATCTTTGAGCTCATGATAATTGTATGAGAAAGTGCCTGACGATATTTCTCATGAATAATGGAAGATGTTTGTCGATATCAATAGAGATGTATCTCTTGAGGTAATTGCATTATTTATAGTGTCTTAATAACATAAACACAATAAAATTATAATTCTTATTAATGTGGCTATTTTTTGTAGGATTTATCTAAAAATATACTATGAATCATGAGAAATAATTCATTCCTAACATTGATGGGTCTTAGAGTTTTTTTGAGAAAAGGAACAATTTTGGTTTGTATTTTATTCATTATTATTTATATTATTTTATTATAACTCACAGTTTTTTATAACTTGTTTATATTTTTTTATAAAGGTGAATAGATTAAGTCATGATGTTGGCCAAATATATATGTGGTTTAAAGTGCATAGTAAAACCAATGATAGTTTTGTAAATGAACCTACCAAAGACATTAGAGTACGTACTTTTCATTACTATTTCATATTATTTCATTACCATAAAAACATAATAATGAAAAATATATTATAAAAACTGAAAATCCTTAAAACTAATTAAATAGGGCCATCTATATGGATTAAAAGATACCAATTTGGAATTGTTTGAGTAGGGTAGTTTCATATGTTACTCTTATTCCTAGTGGGGGTTTGAGTAGTGTCGTTGATTAGGAATCACAAAGAAAAATTGAAAGATTGAAAGAAAAAGTGCAAGAACAAGACTCTTATAGGAAAACACAAGATCAATGGTGATCGTAAATGGGAAATTATTTAGTTTCTGTATTTCAATAGATGACTAGCACAATCCCTGAGGAAATTTATAGACTTATAGTTCATCCCTATGAGGTAGATTATAAATTCCATAGACCATTCACACATTTGTAAAGAACACATACAACATCGATAAATAAACCTAAAATGACACTTTTATATAGAAAAAAAATTTCAAGTCATATTGAACACATCTTATGCCATATTGATGTGGGGTTGATTCCTACGTGTCAAAAATGAATTATAGATCATTATCCATAAGTTTTAAAATAATCCAAGTTTTTTTACTCAGTTTTGACTCAGTATACACTTTTAAAAGGTTCAAAATACTTTAAAAAGTGTCAGGGGGTAAAAACCAAAAAATTTACATTGTATTTCTATTAAATCATGGTAAAATGACCATAGATTTAATTTTGAAATACTAGAACCGATGAAACATCATTCTAAATTATGGTTTTCTCGTTATGGCTGTAAACAAGTTTTTAGTGTTTTAAAACACTAAAACATGTGTATAATGGTAAAAAACATAGAAAAAACCTCATATTGATGTTAAATCATGTAAAAACTACCAATTATTTATTTTTTAGGTGCACCCAAACACAACATGTCAATCTGACATGCGATGTGGTTGAAATTACTCATTATACACTTCTGAAAGGTACAAAAGCCTTAAAAACAAGTGTTGGGGGGCCAAAAATAGAAAAATGATGTCATATTTCCTTGGAATAATGGGAAAATGACTGTATATTTAATTGTGAAATTTAGGAACCGATGACACATCATTCCAAATAACGGTTTTCCCGTTATGGCTGTAAACATGTTTATAGTGTTTCAAAACACTAAAACATTCATGGAATGGTAAAAAGCATAGAAAACAACATCATATTACTGTGAAACCATGTGAAAACCACTGCTGAGTTTTTTTTGACATGTATGCACAGACAACACATTAATCCGATGTGCGGTGTGGTCATAATTACTCAGTATACACTTCTGAAAGATACAAAAGCCTTTAAAAACAAATTTCGGGGAGTCAAAACCAAGAAAATGATGTCATATTTCCCTGAAATCACAATAAAATAAACATATATTTAAAATTTAAATGTAGGAATCAACAAAACATAATTTTAAATTATGATTTTCCTATTATGGATGTAAACATGTTTTTAGTGTTTTAAAACACTAAAACATGCATAGAATGGTCAAAAACATAGAAAACAGCCTCATATTGATGTGAAATCTTGGGAAAACTAATGTTGAGTTGTTTTTGATGTGTAAACATAGAAAAAAAATCAATATCACATGTGGTATGATCATAATTACTCGAAATACACTTTTAAAAGGTATAAAAGCCTTTAAAAACAAGTGTCGGGGGGGGGGGGGGGGTCAAAACTAGGAAAATGATGTTGGATTGACCTGAAATCCTGAGAAAATAACCATATATTTAATTGTGAAATGTAGGAATTGAAAAAACATCATTTAGAATTACGATTTACCTGTTATGGTTATAAATGTGTTTTTAGTGTTTTAAAATGCTAAAATGTGTGTGGAACAGTCAAAAATATAGAAAACGATCTCAGATTGACGTTCAATCATGTGAAAAACATGGTTGAGTTGTTTTTGACTTTTATGCATAGACAATATGTAAATATGACATGTAGTGTGGTCAGAATTACTGGATATACACTTCTAAAAGGTACAAAATCCTTTAAAAACAAGTGTTAGTGGGTCAAAACCAGGAAAACGACATCGGATTTCCTTGAAATCCTGAGGAAATTACTATAGATTTAATTTTAAAATGTAGGAACTAGTTACACATCATTCCGAATTATGGTTTTCCTGTTATGTACATAAACATTTTTTAGTGTTTTAAAACACTAAAACGTGCATGGAATGATTAAAACCATAAAAAAAAGAGATCATATTAATGTAAAAGTAGGGTAAAACCACAACTGGTTTGTTTTTGATATGTATGTATAGAAAACACGTAAATACGACGTGTGATATAGTCATAATTACTCAGTATACACTTCTAAAAGGTACAAAAGCCTTTAAAAACAAGTGTGAGGGGGTCAAAACCTAGAAAATGATGTCATATTTCCCTAAAATAATAGGGAAAAACTATATATTTAATTGTAAAATGTTGTAACCGATGAAACATCATTCTGAATTAAAATTTTCCCATTATGGCCATACAATCATTTTTAGTGTTTCAAAACACTAAAATGTGCACAAAAGATTAAAAACCATAGAAAAAGGCCTCAGATTTATGTTAAATCCTAAGAAAACTACCGTTTTGTTTTTTTGGATGTGTATGCAAAGACAAAATTTCAATCAGATATGTGGTGTAGTCATATTTATTCAATATACTCTTTTGAAAGGTAAAAAAGCCTTAAAAAACAAGTGTCTATGGGGTTAAAACCAAGAAAATGACACCATATTTCCTTGAAATCATGATATAATGACTATAGGTTTAATTGTGAAATGTTGGAACTAATGACACATCATTCTGAATTATAGTTTTCCTGTTATGGTCATAAATGTGTTTTTAGTGTTTTAAAACACTAAAATGTACATAGAATGGTCAAAATAGTAAAAAATAATCTTTGATTGATGTTAAATCATGGGAAAACCATTTCTATGTTTTTTTATGTCTACATGAAGACACCATGTCAATCCGATGTGCAATGTGTTCAGAATTACTCGATATACACTTCTGAAAGGTTCAAAAGCCTTGAAAAACAAGTTTCATGGGGTCAAAACCAAGAAAACAACACCATATTTCCCTAAAATCATGAGAAAATGACCGTATATTTAATTTTGAAGTGCATGAACCAATGAAACATCCTTCCAAATTATGGTTTTCCCGTTATAGCCATAAACAAGTTTTTACTATTTAAAACACTAAAACATGAGTGGAACGGTTGACCCCATATATATGTGAAATCCCAGGGAAACCAGTGTTGAGTTGTTTTTTGACATATAACTGTATAAAAAACATCAATATGGCTTGTGGTGTAGTTTAAATTACTTGATATACACTTCTGATAGGTATAAAAGACCTTAAAAACAAGCATGAGGGGGTAAAAACTAGGAAAACAATGTCATATTTTCCTAAAATCACATGATAAGGACCATATATTTAATTGTGAAATGTAGAAACCAACAACATTTAATTCCTAATTACAACTTTCCCTTTATTTTTGTAAATTTTTTTACTTTTCTAAAACACTAAAACAGGTGTGGAACAGTAAAAACCATAGAAAATGACCTCATATTGATGTTAAATCATGTAACAAACACCATTTAGTTTTTCTAACTTGTACGTGTAGACAACACATCAATATGATGTGTAGTGTGGTCATAATTACTTGATATACACTTATAAAAGGCATAAAATCCTTTACAAACAAGTGTCAGGGGTTAAAACCATGAATAAAACTTCAGATTACCCTGAAATCATAAAAATGATCATATATTTAATTTTGAAATGTAGGAACTGATAACACATCATTCTGAATTGCAGTTTTCCTGTTATGCCCATAAATACATTTTTCATGTTTTAAAACACTAAAAAGTGTGTGGAATGGTAAAAACCATAGAAAACGACCTTATATTGATGTGAAATCATGGGAAAACCATCAATGATTTTTTTACATGTACACATAGACAAAAGGACAATCTGACATGCAATGTGGTCAGAATTACTTGATATACACATATGAAAGGTAAAAAATCCTTTAAAAACAAATGTTGGGGGATCAAAAATAGTAGAATAATGTCTAATTTCCCTGAAATAATGGGAAAATTCTCTTATATTTATTTTTTAAATTGAGGAACTGACGACGCATCATTCCAAATGATAGTTTTCCCATTATGGCCGTAGACATGTTTTTAGTGTTTTAAAACACTAAAATGTGCATGGAATGGTCAAGAACATGGAAAAGATCTCATATTGATGTGAAATCATGGTACAACAACTGATGATTTGTTTTTGATGTGCATGTGTAGAAAACACATCAATCTGACATTTGGTGTGGTCAGAATCACTCGGTATACACTTCTGAAAGGTACAAAAGCCTTAAAAAACAAGTGTTAGGGGTCAAAAATAAGAAAATGATATTAGATTTCCCAAAAATCATGGGAAAACAACCATATATTTAATTTTGAAATGTAGGAACTGACATAAATTCATTATAAATTACGGTTTTTACATTATGTGCATAAACACATTTTTAGTGTTTTAAAACACTAAAACATGTGTGGAACGGTCAAAACCATAGAAAACAACCTCATATTATAGTACATTGGATGTTCATTACTATTTTTCATAATTACAATGATGTTTTATATGAAGATGATGTTGTCTCACGATGCCTAACTGGTGGTCTGAAAATGGTGAGGTTGAGTTCCGACTATCAGCTTCGGTGGTGATCTGGTGTCGACGATGAGGTTTGCCAGTGGCGATGTGGGTTGTGGACATCGACTGTTGTTGATGTTATTATGATAATGATGATCAATATTGATTATGGGTATGATTATTTGATAGGAAATATATGTCAATCCTTTTTTATAGGATGTGGTTTTTGAAATCATGGATTCGGTTGAAGCATGTCTGCATTTTAAATTTTGAATTTAGACGTCTATTTATATTTTTGTTTTTTTTGGAATGTTTGTTTCCCACTGAACCTCAAATTATACTTCTAAAAAATACAGGAAAAAAGGTTTGAGGACCTCAAATTGATGTAAAATCATGGGGAAAAGTCATCTGAGTTGTTTTTGACGTGTACGCATAGACGACACGTCAATCTGACGTGTGGTGTGGTCAGAATTACTCAGTATACACTTTTGAAAGTACAAATATATTTAAAAACAAGTTTTTTTAGGGGGGGGGTAAAAACTAGGAAAAAGATGTCATATTTCCCTAAAATCATTGGATAATGACAGTATATTTAATTATGAAATGTAGGAACCGATGACGCGTCATTACGAATTATGGTTTTCCCGTTAGGGCTATAAATGAGTTTTTAGTGTTTTAAAACACTAAAACATATGTGTAATGGTCAAAAACAGATAAAAATACCTCTTATTATTGTGAAACCATGGGAAAACCATTTATGAGCTTTTTTTGATGTGTACGTGTAGACAAGACAACAATTTGATGTGCGGTGTGGCAAGAATTTATCGGTATGCACTTCTAAAAGATACAAAAGACTTTAAAAAAGTGTTGGGAGGTAAAAACTAGGAAAATTATGTTGGATTGACTTGAAATCATAGTAAAATTACCATATGTTTAATTGTGAAATGTAGGAACTGACGGTACAACATTCTGAATTATGGTTTTCCCATTATGGATGTAAGCACATTTTTAGTGTTTTAAAACACTAAAACATGCATAGAATGATCAAAACCATAGAAAAAACCTCATATCAATTTTAAATCTTGGGAAAACCACCCATTAGTGTTTTATGATATATACACGCATAAAACACATTAATCTGATGTGCATTATGGTCATAATTACTCGGTATGCACTTCTGAAAGGTATAAACGCCTTTAAAAACAAGTGCTAGGGGTTCAAAATGAGGAAAATGATGTTATATTTCCCTGAAATTATGGGAAAATACCATATATTTAATTTTTTAATGTAGGAACCGACAACACATCATTCCAAATTACAGTTTTCTTATTATGTGTGTAAAGGTGTTTTTAGTGTTTTAAAACACAAAAACATGCATGGAATAGTCAAAACTATAGAAAATGACCTCATATTTATTTTAAATCAAGGGAAAACCACTGATTATTTGTTTTTGATGTGTTCACATAGACAAGACATCAATCTGATGTGCGGTGTGCTCATAATTACTTGGTATACACTTCTCAAACATACAAAATCCCTTATAAACAAGTGTTAGGGGGTCAAAACTAGTAAAATGATGCTGGATTTCCCTATAATCATGGTAAAATGACCTTATATTTAATTGTGAAATGTGGGAACTGACAGAACGTCATTATGAATTACGGTTTTCCCATTATGGTTGTAAATGCATTTTTAGTGTTTTAAAACACTAAAACATGTATAGAATGGCCAAAACCATAGAAAATGACCTCAAATTGATGTGAAATCACGGTACAACCACCATTGAGTTATTTTTTGAAACACAAGACATGATTTGATATCAAAATCTTTAAAAAAATTATTAAGTAAATTTTAATCACACCGTACGTCAATTTAAAAATAAATTAGAATATTTACTTATCCCTTTTCAGTTTTAAGTGTTAAATATTATATTAAATAGGTATGTTTATGTTTTCAAAGTGATTTAAATTATATATTATTTGTTTTTTGTTAAAATTTATTCTATTTGATTTAAAAAAATAACATATTTTATGTGCAACATTCTAAATATATTCTGTCTCTTTTCTCTTTCTCATTTATTTTCTTAAATGTTCTGGTTTTCTTTATAGATGGAAGATGCCAATGGTAGGAAAGAGTTTGACCATTCTGATCCATGAGATTCTTTAGAAAGCAGTTTTTATGGTTCTTATTTCTAGTTCTATGTTCAAATTTTATCAATTATTCTATTTTAATTATGATATATTATGTTTAGTTTTAATTTTTCTTTTCTTTTTTATTGTAGTTGGTGAGATGGCGTGGTCAGTTTCATTTGATGAGATGATATGGAGGAAGAGAGGTGTAGTGGAGGTCATGACATGGATGTATATTGGGTATGGTTTGTTGTTGGGCATATTTTATATGTATATATTGATGACTGAGGTATTGGTTTATATATGTATGGGTTGAGTGAGATTGAGGTTAGGATGATTGGATATTTGTATATGATTATGGATGTATGATATATGTATGATGGGTTTATCATATATTTATGTTTTAGTTTATTAGATGTCAATTTTTTTTATTTATAGTTTTTTATTAAATATTTAGAAAAAGAAAACTAATTTAATGACAGTTTTATGTAACCACCACTAAATACATTAAATATAATATGGTTAATGACGATTATGATTAACCACCACTAATATATTTCATGGAGGTTTCTTTTATTTTATTTATATTTCCCCCAGATTTTTTTATAAAATAAACCCCACTAAATGAACACATAACTACCACTAAATTATTCAAAAATGAAACATAAAAAAACCACTATGAAATTAAAGAAACCATCACTAAATGACTAGCGACCATGCAATATGCGATAGTTTTAATAACTACCGCTACACTATTAGGCAGTAGTTTAAATAATCACTATTCCACAAAAAAATGTTGCTACTACCCCTTTTTTGTAGTGTATAAAAAAGAAATTTCTATTCAATGGGTGTGTGAGTCTCTTATATATAGCTGGGAAAAAACTTCCTCATATCATAACTCTATTCATATTCACCCTTAGCCTTTACAATGAAGTAGAATTCAATGGGTGATGAGAGTATCCCACTAGAGCATCAAATGATTCAACAGAAATTGTAGATACCTTAGAAGGATGTTTTCCTTTTGAATACCTCTCATGTGATCTTCATGAAGTACCTGGAATGAATACAAATACAATATCCACCTTTAGTGAAAAGTATACTCCTCTTAATTTTATGAAGTTCCTGGTAGACTGTGTAGTGACTCCGAGAGGGGGTGAGGGGGGGGGGGGAGGGTGAATCAATGTGATGATTTTTTTATAATTCTATTCCTATTTTATTTATCCACTCTTTAAATTAAATCCTTTGTCTTGGTTAAGATTTATGGACCTATTTGTGCATTATCAACACACATCACCACATGAAAATTATCAAATAAAAAAGATACAATAACACATGAGATTTTTACATGGTTGGACCCAAATGTGGGAATCTATTTCTTGTTGTGTTTGGTTTGATTTTCAAGACATAGATTTATCACTAGTGTAGAAAATTGATTAAAAATGGGTGAGAAGGTATCATCTTATACTCAACAGCTATAGTGGTGGATTTTATTCCCGATAAAACCTTAGGGAAGAGTCGACATCCACATGCCTTACATAATCACTATATTCTGATAGTTTCTTTATACTTTATCACTCCAATCTTTAGTATCCTGAATGGTATGGATATAATCATATCAAATCCCTTCTACATTTCATGGTCCTCCTTTTGAACTCCAGGAAAAGATCTCTAATATCCTATGGGATGTCACTACATCCTAATAACAAGATCTTCTTCCTTAATAAAAAGAATGTGAATTTCAATATATATTCTAGTATAATACCACTAAATTTGGACTTATTCTACCTGAATCAATCTAATAATTATAAACACACATGAATAATAGGTTTTTTCACATTTCATTTTTTAAGACTAAGAGGTTTTGAAGTGTGTTTGAATAGAAAGAAGGGTTTCTTGGTATTGAATTTTGGTGTCATTTCATAAATCACTTGACAATGTTAATCCTTATGATATTTTTGGACAAAGTATATTAGGTAGAGAAAATGAAGTAAAATAGACAAATTTCATTGAATAAAATGTGTAATAGAATGTTTGTATGATTGTACTCATAGTTACATTAGACGGAGACAAATAAACAGAGGCAATCAGACCAAGTCTATCAAACTGAGTTGTCTAAACAAACAAAATCTGGAAATTCTTCTTTATTCTTTAGAGTACCAAACATCATGATCATTATAAGGAATTCATGATCCAAGATAAATTTTTTCAAAGTAAAATTTTTGTATAACTTGGTATAACTATGGTTCTTGAATAAAGAAAAGTATTGTGGAAGTTTTTTTGGTTGAATAGAGTATGTAGTCTTGTGAAATGACATTACAAATCCATTGGAAAAATGTTTCTGAATGATCAAATAGTTATTTTCTAACAATAATTGGATATAGGAAACATGTGAAGGTTATCAGAAAAATAATTTTAAAGGTAGGTCAAAGAATTTCACTGTATATATGGTTCTAAGAATATTTATCAGACCGAGGATTCTGAATGAAGCCAATATACAGAGGCTTCTAGATAGACTGCATCAAAATAATAGTGTTTCTAGAGGCATTAAACCAAGGGTTTCAAGTCTATCCATTGAATAGAGTAACTCTAAGATAACTGGGTAGTAGACACATGTTAGGGTTTATGGATAAAAAAATATGAAGTTTATCGGAAAAAGGACAATTAGAAAAAGAAGAACCTTATAAGGTTACCATAAATAGATGTTCTTATGAAGATGAATTGGAAAAAGTTTTGGGAATATTTAAAAAAATATAAAGTAATTAAAATTTGATGATGCTAAACTGGCCATTCAATGCACCAATAATAATAAAGGAAGAATTGTGATTCTAGATAAGATGTTAGGAAGGTTCAAAGAATATCGATTCCAATATTTAAGGAAGTTATTTACAAATAATGTTGGCTCCTATTTACTTAGAGGTTTGAACATGGTAAAATATAGAAATATTTTAGTGGGATGTTCAAAGTTCAAGAAGGAACTTTGAATTTGATGTTCACATGACTCCCTTGGTTTTTGGAGAAGCTATGCCTATATAAATGGGAGAAAGTGAACAAAGAATATTTTGATTGAGTTGTTGCTACTAGGAAAATTGATAAAGAATTGGGGTGCTGACTTAATTACTTGAGAGATATATTTTAGAATCATCAGATGTAGTAGCACTAAATTAAGTGGTACCAGATAGAGTTCCCTACCATTTGGTATCAGATGAACAAGGTGAATAATCAATTTGATAAATTAGACAGAGGATATCATACTAAGGGTACTAGATAGAGGGTATTATATGGAAAATTTTAGATGGGGAAGTTGGTAAAAAATATCTTTCTTACTTATGTGAAAGAATGTAAAGAAGAAGAAGAATAACTTGAAACAAGGAAAGTTTGAAGAAAGATCAAGTAGAAAAATTACAACATTAAAGCCTATTAGTGAAGGTTCTTTTTTTTTATTAAATATTTTTATCATATTATTTTTGTGAGTACACACTCTATCTAAAGAATATAGTTCTATGCAAGTGATGGATATTCCATGATTTATATAACCAAAAAAGGATCATTTAAAGTGGTTGTATTGTATTGGATTATTTCCAATCCATTCCAAGGACTAAATACTATTATTTATTATTGAACCTTGTAAATACTTTTATTCTTATGGGCATGCTTGTTTTTTGTTTCCCAATAGATTCAATTATCACTGATCGAGGTTGAATGTTGTTTCTAAATAATAAAATATAAAAATAAAAGATCATTGATTCACCTCCTCCCCCTCTCAGTGATCACATAGATCTTGATTGGTCCTTTTAGTCTTCTTCCTCATTCTTCTTCTTTAAGAGCCACAACACCCAAATAAAGATAGAAGAGCTAGAGTTAGCCATTCTTAAAATTTCTCTTATATCTTCTGATTAATCTTTTTTGATGTAGGGATATCATAGAATTGGTATTTATTCATGTTTTTACACCTTCTTTATTTTTTTACTTCTTCTTCAATGCACATTATCTACCTTCCAAATTATCATCAGATTCTATCTCTTAGATAGATAGAGTTTTCTCAAGGAATTTGGTATTTATTTATTCACATTAATATATTTATTTGATACCCAAGATATTTAACATTATAAATTTCGTATTAGGATCTTATCTATATTATCTATGTTCAGTCTCTTACTCAAATTTTTTTTCTTCATATAATCATGTGAATATTTTTTCCATATTTGAATATAGAAAATACACCTTAAATTATGATAACATAATCTTCACCGTAACTTCTTGTCTCAACAGGTATTCCAAAAATACCTATCTTATCATTCAAATTAGTGGATAATATTATTAGGAAATATTCCATTTTTTATCACCATAAATTATTTTCAAACCTTCATATTTTAAAATTTCATAATAGTCAATTGTCGATATTCTAAATATATTCTCATTTAATTCTCTAAAAATCATGACTTGAATCATAGATTAATCTCTAGATCATTATATTTGTGACTTGAAGATCATATTAGCATCATCTAACTTTGATCTCATCTAATTTATCATTTTATTAATTGTAAGAACATTTTGTATCACCTGATAAAAATCACTAACTATTATGTATTCTTTGGATAGATTATCACTTTTTTAAATTCCTATACTCTCTATGTACCCTTATGTATTAATCTGATAATATTTATGTATTTTTTAATGTATATTTACATATCATAGTGTTTCTCAATAATTCATTAATTATTATATCCCCTGAGTGACCTTACATATTTATTTTGACATATGTCGTAACATTTATATATGAGTAACTGAATCTTACATATCACAATTTTTCTGAGTAATTTTCTAAATTATTCATTCTATAACATAAACCAACTCTTATTTACAATTTAATGACTCTTACATATCACAATGACTTGGTTTTTTACTTTGTAGATTATTTTTCTTCAACTCATAGATACTTTTACATATGATCATGCTGACTCTTACATATTCATAAGAAGTTTTCCGTTGTAAATTTCTAGTCTACATGCTCAGAATGAATCTTACATATCAAGTAAACTACTTTTACATATCACATGGAGATCAATTCCTTTTCAATTTTTTATCTCCAAGAGATAATTTTACATATCATAGGGAGGTTTTAGAATTTGAATTTTTTTTGGTCAAAATAGTATGGGAAATCCTTATATATTATTTAAAATTACCTTTACGTATTCCACTCCTTTTCTAGATTTACATCTCTAACTCAGAATTCCAAAATTATTCAAGTAATCTGAAAACTTCTTTAAATCATCTTAGGGATTATCTAATCACTCCAATTCTTCTCAGAAAAACTTAAATGGTTTTAGAAATTATTATAATTTTTCCAAATATATTTAACTTAATTTTAAAATCCTTGTATCATATGAGAACTAAAATTTGAGTACTTAAATGTATTTCCACCACCTCAACCTAACTTCCAGAATCTCACAAATTTTGGATGCACTTCTTGTAAATTCAACTCTATAACTTATATATACACTTAATATAATTTCAAAAATTACTTATGAGTCATCTTCAATGTTTTTTTATAATTTTGAGGGTTAAGACCTCTTTTATTGAACAAAAAAAGAGACAAAAACCCTTTTGAAACTTGGAAAAGGGGAAACCCATTACATGAACCAGATGAAAACATCTTAAAAGAAACATGACATAAAAGTCATGATATGGTCTCAAATTCCAAAGAGGAAAAAATATCATAATGATTCCTTATTATAAGTCTCATCACCCCCAATAAGATAGTGTAACAATGATTCTTGTCAAAGAAGATGCGTCGCCCCTACCAAAATTGTGTCATGATGGTCAACACAACATGAAAGAGAACTCCTCCAACCCACACAAACATATGGGAGGAGGAACGTATGATAGGTTACATCACACCCATCTCTCTTTCGAGATACCCACCTGATGGTACATATAAGAAAATTGTTGCACTGTCAACCTGATGTGCCACAAAATTCAACAAAAATCACTGTGAAAAAATCAATGACCAGGTGCCCATCCACCCACCAAAAATGATGAAAGATGCATGGATGATGGGTGACATCACACCCATCCTTCTTTCAAAGATTCCCACCTGATGATACCTTCAAGTAGAAGAATTTTCATCCAAATGAAATAAGAAAAAAATCATAACTCATAGTGACATCTATGCCCCATCAAACATTCTGTTCCAAGAAAAAAATATTCACATACTTTATCCAGAAAACCAGAATTATTATCCAATTGTTGAGTGCACAAAATGGAGATAGAACCATCAACCTGATTACTAGAGAAGGAAATGTGACCGCTAAGAAAAACACCAATGATGTCCATAACTGACCTTTTACATCACAACAGATACCTAGAAAATGAGCCGAGGACACCAAAACAACCTCACACCCAAACATCCTCCCTAATCCCCCTCCATTTGCCCTCAATATTTCTAAAGCATGTCGAACTAGAGCCAACACCACACCCTAGAATAAAATGAACCCAACCTGTCATAGATTACCCAACTCTTCCACCCCGAATCACATGCCGACGGAGGGAGTGATGAAATCATCCAGATCTGAAAGGATCTAGACACCACTAATGAAGATCACTGTAGAACCAGTGCGAAATCTCCATAACTACTATTTTCACTGAATTGAGGAGGAAACTGGTATGATATACACAGGAGAACAATGAAAGCTTGTATAAAACTAAGAAAGGCACTATGTAGAGATGTGAACATGAGAAATATTCAGTGAAGAATCATCATTGCAACATTATTTAGAATCATCGACAAAAATTGAAGAAAGAAGAAACCACTAATATTCTTCCACTTAAGCTAAATGACATTGAATAAAGTAACAGATGGAGGAAGATGAAATAAAATGCGCTGTAAAGAGATTGAAAAAACCCTATAAGAAGGAAATATCCACACCAAGAGAGTGCAATTCCATCAATTCAAGTCAAATTTAATGTGTAATTATTATAACCAAAGATTATATTATTGGATTTATTATCAATTTGAAAAATTATAGAATTATGGAAGTCAAAAAATTACTGAATTATCTATGAGAGTGTAAGACTTTTGGTGGGTTCAAATTTTTCCAAAGTAAAAAATCTTACCTATGCCCGTAATACTTAATTAATTTTGTAACAATTTTTGTGGAATTGAAATTTTACAAAATAAAAAAGTTTTTCTATGTGTGTAAGACTTAATTTTTGGATTGTTTAGGGATTTTTATAGGAAAATGTATATTTTTTATAACTTTTGGATTTTCATAAGACCATGTTTGGATTTCAAAAGGCTTGGTGAATTTTTTAATACTTTTCCATTTTCATAAGACTTAGTTGTATTTCATAAGTATTTAAGTGGATTTTGTAATAATTTGTGGATTTTTTAAGACTTGTTTGTTTTTATAAGGCCTAGTTGGATGTTATAAGGCTTTTGGTGGATTTCATAAGACTCTTATTGATTTTATAAGACTTAATTTCATAATAATTTTAGATTTTATAAGGATTTTTAAAACAAGGGGTGAAAACATAAATCTTATCAGTGAAAAACACAAGGGGCATTACCATGGTTATTTTTGGTGAAGGCTCAATTTTAAGCTAATATGGACGAGTTATTACTTGGTATATTTCGAAAAATTGTGTTTTGTGATTCTAGTGATCCTTCCATGATGAATAAAAATGTACCAAGATTAAAATAGGGTTATGTTGTAATGTTGTTAGTGATTTAAAATGAAAGTCAGGTTCTTGATAGAGATCAAACCATGACTTAATGCTT
Organism: Viscum album; assembly: GCA_963277665.1. NCBI lineage: Eukaryota > Viridiplantae > Streptophyta > Magnoliopsida > Santalales > Viscaceae > Viscum > Viscum album. Next base: position 373,665,964 of record OY728142.1, on the reverse strand, counting down.
CTCACCATGTGTCTACATGCATGGAAATACTATTAATCATAATATAATATTAGTAATTCATTTAGGTAAGAAGAATGGAACTCATTTATTTTATGGAAGAGTGAAGACCATGATTTATGTGGATATTGTAAAGATTTGGAGCATTTAAAAGAAGGATTTATTGTATGTATTTCATAGAATTTTCATATTCAAAATATGGAAATTATCATTCACTATATAAGAAAGAAAATTAAATAACATCATTGTGGATTTCATGGAGTTTTCCATATAAAAAACATGGGAAGTTTTTTTGGAGAACGTAGTGGAATAAAAGGAGAAGAATAAGAACAGAGAGGTATCATCACTGCTTATATTATAAAAATTCACATGAAGAGAAGAAGTGTATATTCTGATGAATGAAAAAATAAACACACATGAAGATATGGAGTTAAGGAAGGATAAATAAAGATAATTATAACAACCTTGTTATCTTGGTATTCACATTAAATTCTTAAAATTATTATAAGCAACCTATGCACTTCATTTTTTCTTTATAAACCCTTAAACCAAAGTAGAATGTGAGAATTAAAGAAAAGGATTTTTTTCCTAGGATCGGCAGTGCATCATTCCCAAAATTTTGTAATACCTATAGTGGATAGTATTACCTCCTTAAGAATTAACAAACTATTGACATATTCTCACTGTAATTTCTATTTATGGAAAAATAAATAAAACACTAATGTCCTTGCATTTAATTTCATTATCTAGATTTTTTTTGTGTTTTTAAATAATAAAAGATTCAACTTTTTATTTCTAACATGAGGAAAATATCTTATGAAAATAAATAAAATCTGAACACTATAACCCCCTCCTCTTAGGGTGTATTAAGATACTGGTTGAAACAAGTGGTATTAAAGACAATATTTTGGGGACTGAATTGATCATATTTAGCTTTGTTATATGGAAAATATAGTGAATGAAGATTTTATTTATTTAATGGATGTAATTACCAAATATTGAAGAACATAATTATGTCTCACTTATAGTATATTTGACTCTATGTTTTTATACTACTATTAATGGAGTACATGTTAATCATGATTATAGATAATCCATGATTGTAGGTGATATAAAGTTCCTTATGCTGATGCAAAATCCCAAAATTATTTGTCTGGTGTTTTATCAAACAATATTTACATGAATGTGGTTAATTTCACAACTTAAAAGGATATGTGGGATAAGTTGACTAATATCTATGAAGGTGACAACACGATCAAAGAAAAAAACATCAACTCTTACATAATAATTTGATGATATAGATATTTATCCAAATGAAAACATTAATGGGGTTTTTAATCACATTATTGAGGTGGTTGGTGAAATATGAGGACTTAGTGAAGAAATCAAGGATGTGGATGCGGTGAAGAATATCATGAGGATGCTTTCACCTGTTTTTAACCCAAAAGTGTCTAATATTGGAGAAAGAAACATGGATAATCTATAATGATATGATTTTTACAAAGTTTTAGTGGCCTATGAAATGTGGGTCATACTAGAGGGAGAAATAGATACCATAAATAATGAAATGGTATTCAATGTAACAACCCAAAATTCTAAAAGAATAACATTTTATTCAGTAGTGTGTATGACACACAACATCAAGAGTATATGGAACTATAACATCCCAAGACTTTATGATATAGTTATATTTAGATAAATTAAATCTCCTAAATTTTTTATATTACACATAGCATAAATTTTAGATTTCTCTATATCAAACGCCAAGTTTAGCTTGCGTTATATGCAACACTAATTTTAAATGAAATGACAAATGTTATTAAAATATTATTATTTAATAGTTATAACCTAGAAATTAAATTTTAGGGTATGAATACTATTAAATAACTTAATAAAATATATTTTTTACACAAAAATAAAATTAATTCACTGGTTACTAATTAATTAGAAATGAAAATAAAAATCAATTGAATAAAAGGAAATGTTTTTATGAATCCAAAGGTGTTTTATCTTAATAAATTAAATTAATTACTATTATTAAATGATAATAATGATATATATATATATATATATTATTCAATTAAATTTTTTTATATTCAGCCAATATTCTTGATAGGCATAAGATAAGAATAAATCTAATTTTCTGCATAAAAACTGTATTTTCTATAAGGATGTTTTTCCGCCTTTTAATGGTGAAATTGTTTTAAAACAAAATTTTTATAATTAAAATAAAAATAATTATTTATATTTTAATATAAAAATTATCTTAGGGGTGAATTTTTCGTATTTTTCTGAAGATTTTTATTTTTTTGATGAATAGTGAAAATACTGAATTTTAATTGAAAACATATTTTTCATATAAATAATTTATTGTGTTAAATTATATTTTTAATTAGTTTTCAAGTCAAAATAGATAAAATATAAATCTATTTATAAAATCTAGGTAATTGGAATAATTTTTATATTAAATTTTGATATAAAAACATTGTAAACTTTTGAACGTTTTCACTTTAAAAACCCACTTTCTCATCTTGTTTGTGGGGGTTAATTTTAAAATTAAATTCTTAAATTTCTATGATTTGAATTTGGAAAAATGGATTCCATATTTGGAATAATAATAATTCCTAATTTCTAATAAGTCCAAAATAATTTTTTACCAAAGTGATTAGTGAAAATAGTTAAAATTAATTACACTAATTAAGGTAAAAATGAGTTTACTTAGTGGTTAAACTTAGAATATAAGGTGTAAAATGACTTAAAAAATTGTCCAAGACAAATTTTATAGAAATATTTCTACCCTAAACACCTTATTCTCTTTTTTTATGAGTTAGTGGGATACTATTCCCTGAAAGTGACCTATATAATAAGTTAAGTATGAAAAAAGACAAATAATAACCCTCCTTGCCTTTAATATTTATAATGCTTTGGTATAGGGAAAAACAACATATGTTTGATTAAAAATTTTATTTTAAAAGGAATATGAGTATTTTTTATCATGATAAATTATTTTAATTTTTTAGATATTAAATAATTACTTTAAATGCTTAAGAAACTCCAACGCTAGAATTATTTAGTTAATAATTAACTAAAATAAATGATACTAAAAATATTAAAATTGAAGTAAATTGAATGAATTATTATCTTAAATTAATTTTATAGATAGATATATCCTATTTAATAGGTTTTATCTTAATATATTCAAATTCCACCATTTTATTCATATTTTTAAATCTAAATTAAATAAATAAAGTCAAAATTTACATTAATGTTATTTTTTAATAAATAATATTTTATTAAATGATTTAAAATTATTAAAAATACTATATTATATAAATTTATTTTTAAATGTTAATAAATATAAAATATGGTCCATTAATGGGATAGTTTATCTTATATACGAATATATTGACCTCTAAATAGTAAAATCCTTATTAGCATAGTTAGGGTTAAAATAGTGTTTTTGTACATTACATATGTTTATGTTAAAATTAATTTTCAAAAAACATAGTATTTTTATTTTATAAATTAGAGACAATATTTCTAATTATAGGATATAAATTTTCTAATAATTTTGACTCTAATTTAGTCTTAAATTATAAATTACTTTGGTTAGAAAACTAATTGACATAATGAAAAAACCAAAATAGTTAAATAAGGAAACTTAGGAGTTAAGGAACAAAATGTTTAAAACATGTGTTATATTATGTGGTGGAGGTGAGGATAGACCATATAATCCTTAAAACCAATTAATTATCAATCTTGGATCCACATGAGGTAAGGGAGGCCTCCTAATAGTGAATAATTCTGAGTATTTACAAGAATGTCACTCCTCTTAAACTATAAAAGGGAACTCACTCCCCCATATTCACACCTATAAATATATTTTTATTGAAAAATATCTACCCAAATCACTCCCAAAATTCCCTCCCATCATCCTATAATACTTAGTTTTTTCATAAAGAAAACCTTCGGAGGTTTTAGTGAAAACCTAAGGAGGATACCTGAAGAAGAGGTAATATTCTTCTAAAAGAATTTTTTTATTTTCTCATCCACCTCCTTAAATTAATATTATACCATGATTATATAATAACCATATTATATTCAATATAATAATATTTTTTTATGTTAATTTTATGAACTTAAAATTTACACACTTCCATCAAATGGGTTGTGAAATCATTGTTCGTGTGTATGGCGGACTACCGCCTCACGAACCGATGTCATTTATTTTTCCATTACCACCTTTAAAGGATGGAAATAATGATTTATTTATAGTTTATATATTATATATATGATATTTATTATCTTATAATTCTTATTTAATTATTATATCATGCATACCTTCATGTTTTTCATTTTGTGGGAATATAATATCATCGCTCGTGTGTACATTGGACTACCGCTACATGAAGTGATGCGATTTTTTCATGCTTTACATAGAATGTATTAAGGTTTAATATAATAAAAATATGTCACATATATGATATAAAAATTATACTTTAATGATAATATATATATATATATATATGTATATATATCATTTAATTTTCATCCTTTCAATGCGATAAGAAAATGGAAACAATGTTTATGCGTACGTACGACCTACCGTCCCCCTGAATGGTGTATTTAATTTCCTATTACAAAAATTTAAGTATTAATATAAATACATATATTATGAATATATATTTTATTTATAAAAGGTTTAAAATTCTGGATACAATTAAATAACGATCGAAGTAATAGTAAAGTCAAAACATACTTGAAAAACAAAGCAATTATTACCCAAAACAATGAAAATAATGAGAAATTATTAAAGAACAAGTAATAATTTGTTACAAAAGGATCATATATGATATTATAAACATTAATATGGTTATTTTATAAGTTAATAACATGATTAAAACCATTATATAGGAGGTTAAAGAGTGTTCAACCAAAAGTAAGTGAAAGGTAAGAGATTTCATCCCAATTTACATTACATTGAGACTTATTTGTTATTATGAACCAATTAACTTTTATATATTGTATATAATACAAATTTGATATGTAATATCATTAATACTTCTTTATTCATGGTTTTTTAAGTTTTAATTTTAATTATTACATCTAAGGTATTTGACTGGAAAATTACCCCCTGGTAAGTTATTATGAAATCTCACTTTCTTTTGAGATTGTTAACTTTATTTTTAAACAATCAATTTATTATAATAATTTTTCATTAGAAATTACATTTTTATTTAATTTACTTATTATTTTTTATGGATATTTTTATTTCATAAATTGTTTTCCATTTTTACATATGGAATTTATTTTGAATGTTATTTGATTAAAAGGGGAAATATTGATAAATATATATCCTTTACTCAATACAAATAATTGATGATAAGGAACATTGTTTATAAATTAAATTTATTATTAGATATATATAAGTAATCATTTATATTGGTATGAAATTGGTTGGGGACCGTGTAAAGTAATACCCTCAATGCATCAGTAGTCTCATGAGATGAATTAGTTGGCCAAATCAGATGGGTTTTTACCCGATATGTTTTAAACTGTCTTGTGAAAGGTCTTGATGGTAAATGTACCATATACCTTAGAAACATGGTTTCCAAAAATTAATAATTTCCTTCATTGATAATTCAGTTATTATTTTTATCCATGAGATTTTTTTCTATGACATTATCTATGGATAAATTTCATTCTCAGTTTATTGATTAAATGGTATGTGTTTTGAGTTATTTACCTTTCTATATTGATTCTTCCTCATGTCACTATGATAGTTAATTTATTTAAATGGAATGTATGTTTTGTTATCTAACTTTTTATGTTTATTATTATTATTTATTCGTTATTTCTTCCACTATACTTAACCCTTACTGAGCATTTGAGCTCACCCTTATTTTGTTTCCTTTCCCTAAGTTATAAAGAAGAGATCTTTGAATGAGTTTTAAAGGAATAAATTTATTATATTTTATTATGTATTATGTTTTATTCTCTATTCCCAATGTAAAATGGGTATCATGTATGTATTTGGTTCTAAAAAACTTCTAAACTGATCAGTCCATTGAGATTTAATTCCTTGTAATATTTCCAATGTAATAAAGTAAGGCACCGACTCCGGGATACTAGGGTCAGGGTCATTACATTCGAATCCATGGAGAATATTAACATAAATAAATATATATATGAAGGTGAATATGTGGATGATTATTTTCTTTCTATAATTCAAAGAAATTTTATAAGAGGTAAGGAAAGATTTGAAGGCAATATACCCTTCATTTGTTTCCAATGTGGAAAGGTTGGACACCTTGCATTGAGGTGTCCAAGAAAATTCATTTGTGATGAAGATGAGATGAAAACAATGAAAAATACATGAATGGAGACTCCCAATAAAATACATTTTAAACCAATAAAATATTCTACAAATAATTTTCAGAGAAATATCCTGGTGAGAATGTAATAGAGAGTTGATGAATATTACACAATAAAAGAAGAAATTGAATTTAAATATAATAAAGAAGATTACATGATGGACACTATTGAAAAATAAAAATCAGAGATAGAAAATGAAAATTAAGTTGAAGGTGTGGTATATATCAAGGTGTAACTTGAGGGATATATTTAAGAAATTTATATTCAATGGAAAAAATTGAAAAATTGGTGAATTATTTAAATAACAATTATAGTATGTAGATCAACTTAAGGCTAAAATAGTCTGACTACATAAGGAGTTGGAAGATCAATCAACTAGCCATAAAAACATAGAGTAAGTAATATAATATAAAATAAAAACTATATAACAATATAAAATTATTGATGATATTAATTATTATTTGGAGGAATTATAAAATAGAGTCGAATATCTTAAAGAAGAAATTTTTTACTTTGAGAAGTAAACTTGAATTTGAAATAAAGCCAAGTGATTCAATGAAGAAGCTATGGTTTGTAAACTTATAAGTTATATAATTATTAGAAAGATATAAATAGGGATCATTAATTATTGAGAAACTTTTTGATGAATAAATACACAAATGTATGGGTAAAAGTGGAGTTTGATATAGTACTAAAATATCAAAAACATGAATATTGATAGTCCTAAACAAAATGATCCAAAGGTTTATTGAAAACCATAAATCTTTAATGGGTAATCAAAGACTAAGGATATACTCAAAATATAGAGACATGTGGAGGTGTCAAAGTGAAAATATATTTCCATTAATGAAGTATCTATTTTATGCGTATCTTGGACACACCATGTCATATTGTGGAGAAGAAAAGAGTTACTTAGAAGGAGAATCACCCAGAATTTGGAAAATCGGAATGGATTCATATCCTTCAACATAATGAAGAAAATATTTTTTTGGATGTTTATATCAACATTATAACTAAATGAATAAAGCAATTGACTTCAAGAAAAAAATAAATATAAGTTACCTCCATGAGAGTCGTAGGAATATTATTATAAATCAAAGAATTAAAATTCTATTAAGCAATAATTTTTATCCATTAGAGGAAGAACAAGAAAATTATTATAATGTATGTGTTGGATAAATAAGAGATATGTCATCTCATTTCTCAAATCAGGTGGTTCTCCCTTGGAAAGAAAATAATATGAGAGGGAAATCAAACATAGCTGAAGTTTCACTCAAAGCAATAAAGAATAACACCACACGGATCCTCGATAGTTGGTGTTCATCCCACTTTACTGGAAATTTGACCCTATCAAAGAATTTTAAAGATATAGTCAATGGTGTTGTTTATTTTCAAAATTAAAGAGCTATAAAGATACAAAGAAGTGGAAAGATACAACTAGTAGGAGATGAACTCAATAGAATATAATTCCTCTTTATAGTTGGAATAAGGCACAACCTATTAATTTTGAGTCATATGTGTAACTTTGGGATTTTGGAATCCTTCAATTGGAAAATATTCTTAACCAAAATTAAATATGGAAATTACCTTATGAAAGGTTGTCCAACAAGTAGTAACCTTTACTGGGTGGATAGTAATAAGAAAATGTGTTTTATTATAGTGGAAGAAGAGAATAGTTTGTGGAATAAATGGCTAGGAAATATTGACTAGGAATGCATGGAAAATATTTCTAAGTTGATAACAATAGTGAACATATTTAACTTTAATAACGACTGAGAACAGACATGGGATGCATGAATGCAGTGGGAAATGGTGTGAAACTCTTATTAACAGAATAAGGGGCCATCTAATTTGCTTAATTTGGTGTATAATGATGTTTGGGGACCAATGAATCTATTAGGAACGCATGTATAAAGGTAATTAATTCTATTTGTTTATTATTATAGTATAATGTATTGTATAATGTTCTTAAAGAATAATAAGGATGTTGTGGAGTGCATAAAAATGTATTGGAAGATTGTGAAAAATGAAATAGGCCACAACATTAAATTTCTGCAATCAGATAATGAAACAAAGTACACACCATTGATGTAGATAACTACCTAGAAAAAACATGGAATTAAACATCAAATATCCTTATTAAGTACTCCATGGTATAATGGGGTAGTTAAATGGTGAAATTGAATAGTGAACAATATGGCTCAAAATTTTCTTATCGAAAGTGATGTCTCTTTCTATTAATGGAAGGAGGAAGTTTAAGTTATTGTATAAAATCAAAATAGGGCCTTATAAAATAAATCCCTATGAGATGTGGAATGGAATAATTCCATCACTAAAGAACTTCCATGCTTTTGGAAGCATATGATACTTTCATAATAAAGAAATCAATCAAGGAAAATATGGTGATGCGGTAGATATTGGACTGTTCTTTGGCTACTAAAAAAATTTAATCTGACAAATTCTTCAAAAAAAAAAAGATAAATAATATTATATAAAGTAATGATATCAAAGTTATTGAGGAGAGTTAAGGAAATTATTTTGGGATTTTTAACCTGGATAAAGTCTTTAAAGAAGATAATGAAGATGGTAAAAATTTTGAGACTGTATAAAGTCACTCAAAAGATGAATATTCTGAGGCTGAATTGGAGGAGGAAACAACTCCTTAATAAATTCAAGCTATACCTTTTAAAAGAAATAAGAGGATGGAATTTGATCCAACTAATATAATCGGTGATAAGGCTTCACCAAATAAGCATGAAGGGTGAGGATAATAGAACACATTGCTTTAATATCAACTGTGGAGCCAATGTAATTTGAAGAGCTTGTGAAGGATGATGAATGGGGTAAGATCACTATAAATAAAAGAAAATTAGTCACGTTTTTAGCCGTGTTTTCATAAAAAATATGCTAATTTAGTCACATTTGAAAACATGGATAATTATTAATTTAGCCTTATTTTTTATAATGTGAATCATTTTTATTTTAGTTATGTTTTAAATGCGACAAGATTAAATAAAAAATTAAAAGTTACTATATATGTATATATTTATAATAGTATTACATAACATTAAATATAAATATTATTCATAATATATATATACATTCATACTATTGCATACATATAGAAACACACATAAATATATACATATAGACACACACACAGTTTAAAACATAATTAAAATTAATTAATAACAGCTAAAATAAATTATCATTAATAATAAATGATTAAAAATTGGAATATATATGTAATAATATTACAAATTACTAATTACATGCACACACACACACAAGTATATTAATTTATATATATACACATATATAAATATATTCACACACACACACACACATATACATTAATTTAAATACATAAATACATTATATATATATATAAATTAACAAATTAATATATTAATATATAAAAATATATAAAAATATATAAGTATTTACACACTCACATGAAAATATATTGATATATATATAAATATAAGATATATATTTAGATATTTATATATACATATATATTAATTTTTATTTACATAAAATATCTTAACATATATATAAATACAAGTCCCACATTTATGAAATATAAAAAGTACATGGTCGAGTGGTAGGTGTGCTGAGCAAGAACCCTCCTAGTGAAGTTTTGACTCCCAAAAACATTGAATTTTAAATAATTCATTCGTCATGGGGGAGTGGGGTGGATTCTCAGTGCATGTATGGTTGGGGTGGACTCGAGGGTAGAAACCTAGGCTGGTGGTGTGCTCATGGGGGGGGGGGGGGCTTGTCGGTGCATGTGTGGATGGGGTGGGGTGGGGTTGGGGGAAAAAGCCAAGGCTAACAGTGCGCTCACATGGGGGGGGGGTCAGTTGTCGTGAGGAGTGTAGGGCCTAGTCTCAGAGGTACTAGCTATGAAAAAAATGTGAAATTAGGGTGTGTGATAGGGAATTGGGGTGAGAGGCACAAGATGACGTAACTATGGTGGGATTAAAAAAAAATATTTAAAAATTTTAATATAAATTTTTTGAAGAATTGAAGATATGTTTACCCACATATATAGAAATATGGGTAAACTTAAACCATTTACCACCACCTCATTTAATAAAATTTATAGGGAACCTATTTAAACACATTAGAATTCCCAACAACATTTAATTTTAGAAATTTGTTTCCCATGGTAGGTGGGGGGATAGGGAGGGGGTGTGCTTGTCAGTGCATGTGTGGGTGGGGTGGAGTTGGGGGTAGAATCCCAGGGTGGTGGTGTGTTCATATGGGTGGGGGAGGGGGGGGGGGGGTTGAAGGTGTGGTGGGGGGCATGGGTAATAGTTTCGGAGATGATGGATACATACACAACATGCATGAAGGGTGGATCACTAAGGGTTGGGGTGAGAGGCACTAATTGATGGTGCTATGGTGGAATTTCAAAAAAAAGTATTTAAAATTTTTAATTTACAGTTTTTTGGAAATTGAATATATATTTACCCACACTTATAGAAATATGAGTAAACATAAATTTTTTACCATCACTTCATTTAGCGTTCCCAATAGCATTTAATTTTAAAAATTCATTTACTCTGGTGTCAGGGGGGTATGCTTTTTGGTGCATGTGTGGGTGGGGTGGGGTCAGGGGTAAAAGCATGGGATGGAAGAGCATTACATTGGGGGGGGGGGGGGTGAGGCTTAGTGTTTGAGGTGATGGACATTTGAATAATGTTCATGTAGGATGGGTTATTGGGGGTTGGGGTGAAAGGCATAAGATGGCACATTTGTTGTGGAATTAAAAAAAATATTTAAAAATTTCAATTTAAAATTATTGAAAAATTGAATTTATGTTTACCCACATTTATAGAAATATGGGTAATCATAAACCATTTACTATCACCACATTTAACCATATTTCTAAAAAACGTGGATAAATTAGTTATCATGCCTTATAACATTGATTTTAAAAAAAAATTGTTGTGGGGAGTGGGTGTGCTTGTCAGTGAAAATGTGTGTGGGTGAGGTCTGGGGTAGAATCCTAGGCTGAAAACATGCTCACATGGGGGGGGGGGTAGAGGGTTATGGGGGCCAGGGTCAACGATGATAGATATGCACACAGTTTTCATGAAGAAAAGGTCATTGGGGTCATGGTGAGAGGTGTAAGTCAGTGAAACTATGGTGGAATTTTAAACAAAAATATTTAAAAATTTCAATTTAAAATTGTTGAAAAATTGAATATATATTTTCCCAAATTAATAGAAATAAATGTAAATTCAAACCATTTAATATCACCTCGTTTAATCACAATTCTAGTAAACATGGTTAAACACGTTATCATGCACAACGAGCATGCATGGTGGGTCATTGGAGGTTGGGGTGAGAGGTGCATACTAGAAAAATTGTGGTGGAATTAAAAAAAAGTATTTAAAATTTTCAATTTTAAATTATTGAAAAATTGAATATATGTCAACCCAAATTTATATAAATACAGATAAACATAAAATATTTACCATCAGATCATTTGACCACATTTTTAGGATACAAGGTTACATGAGTTATCTTTCCCAACATCATTGAATTTTAAAAATTATTCTACCATGGGGGGGGGTGTCCTTGTCGGTGCTAGTGTGGGTGGGGTAGGGTCAGGGATAGAATCCCAGGATGGAAGTTTTCTTACATGGAGGGGGGAAGTGGGGGGTTTGGGGCATAATTTTATAGGTACTAGATACGTGCACAACATTAATGGGTACAAAAAGAGAGACGTAGGACAACACAACTGTGGTGGAATTTCAAAAAAAAGATTTAAAAATTTAAATTTAAAATTACTAAAAAATTGAATATATGTTTACCCATATTTATATAAATATGGGTAAACATAAATTATTTATCATCACTCATTTAACCATATTTCTAGAGAACATAGTTAAATATGTTAGTATTCCTAGGCTATAAATGCACTAACATGAATGGATTAGTGGGATCGGGGTGAGAGGCACAATTACGGTGGAGTTTCAAAAAAAAATTCAATTTAAAATTATTTAATAATAGAATATATATTTACCCACAATTATAGAAATATGGGTAAATGTAAACCATTTACCGTCGCCTAATTTAACCACATTTCTATGAAACATGGTTAAATAAGTTAGCAAGTCCAGTGACATTGAATTTTAAAAATTCATTATCCATGGGGGAGGGGGTGTTTGTTAGTGTATGTGTGGGTGGGGTTATTTCAGGGGTAAAATATCAAGTTGAAGTCATGATCAAGTGGGGGGAGGGGACGATGGGGGTGTGGGGTCGAGTTCTAGAGGTGCTGGATACACGCATAGTGTGCATACTAGGTGGGTCACTGAGGGTCTAAGTGAGAGGTGTAATTCAGTACAATTGTAGTGGAATTTTAAAAAATATATATTTAAAAATTTCAATTTAAAATTATTGAAAAAAGGAATATTTGCTTACCAAAATTTCTATAAATACTTGTAAATGTAAACCATTTGTTGTGGCCTCATTTAACTTTCCCAACAACAATGAATTTTAAAAATTAATTTTCCACAGTGGGTGGGGTGCTTTTCAGTGCATGTATGGGTGGTTTAGGGTCGGAAGTAGAATCTCAGGCTAGAATTGTGCACATAGGGGGTAATATGTGGTGGGTATGTAAAGATTAGTGTTATAGGTGTGGGCTAAGTGCACAATGTTCATATAGGGTGGGTAATTGGGAGTTGTGGTGAGAGGTACAAGTCGGCGCAGTTGTAGTGAAATTTCAAAATAAAAATAAAAATTTTGATTAAAAATTATTGAAAAATCGAATATATGTTTACCCACATTTATAGAAATACAGGTAAACATAAAGCATTTACCATCATCTAATTTAAACACATTTCTAAAAAATAATGTTTAACATGTTAGCATTCCCAACAACATTGAATACTAAATATTCATTTGCAGTGGGGGGGTGTGCTTGTTAGTGCATGTGTGGGCGGGGTGGGGTTAGGGGTAGAAGCCCAATATGGTAGAAAAATCATGCGGGGGGGGGGGGGGGGTTCAAGTGCGGTGGGGGTTTGGGGCCTAGTGTCATAGGTGATGGCTTTGTGCACATCGTACATATAGGGTTGGTGTAGAGACCCGAAGATTAACGTACATGGACATTATATTACTTTTGCAGAATACTTAGTACATAACAAAAACACACACACAAGGATCGTAATAGTTTAGTGTCTTTGGCAACTCGGAATATAATCTTCTAATCGTGGTGAAAGATCTTCAACATCTCCCATAAAGATCTTCCTTTTTTTTACCTAAAACCTTTCTTTATATCCTGGGGAAAAGAAAATATAAAAGGGTGAGCTCAAATGCTCAGTAAGGGTAAAAAAAAGAAATATCAATCACATCATATTCATAAGAACATAACATTTTGGAAATCTTACCATACAAAAGAGATCATAATTTCATAACATGGGATAAATCATAGTAGTGAAATTTAATCCCAATAATCATAACTTAAAACATGAAACTTTGTGGCATACACACATAATCATAGAGAATCATTTCTTATTAGTCAAGACACATTGCCAAGACTATCTTAGTGGACAAAGTCCATTTCTGAACCGAGTTTACTCCTCATTTCAGTCCTGTTTCACTGAACCGGTTTAACCTGCCGTTCCAGCCATGTCTATCTCATGAGATATAAAATCTTTACCCAATTCATTGGAGAGAGATATAGGTCCCACCCATCTCATAATGATACCATTCTTATGTGTGCCACAAAATCATAAATCATACATCATAGCATAACCCATGTAATAAAAATGGGATTCTTAAACATCATGACACCATAAAACAATTCATACAAGATAAAGGAATTCATAAAAATAATTCCATCACAACATAAATAAAATCAATGTAATAATAGGGATAGAAACAGAACCCTATATTATCTTATATGGAAAATAATTTTGATAAAACACTTGAACTCCATTCTTGAGGAAAATATCCTTTCTACTTCAAAAACATTTTTCCTTTCTTAACATGTCATACAATTTTAATCTAAAAGAAGTTGATTAAAAATAAACTTGAAAACTTGTTAAGGAAGCTTCTTGGAAATAATGTTTTAAAAATCTATTCATGTCGTATAAGTTAAAAAAAACATTCTTCTCATACTTTTATCAGAAAAGTCAAAAAGTACCTCGTACAAAAAACGACAAAAGATTCCTTTCATATCCTTTACTAAAAACTCACCGAAGGGTAAAATTGGATTTAAACAATTGTAGGTGGATGGAAACAATATTACATATTTAGGGAACATAGACTTGGATGATAAAATACACCCCAGTAAATACCAAAGTATAAACAATCTCGGATAAAAATGAGATTGTAATATTTTCCCTTACCTTAGGTCCGATTTGATTCGTAAGTGTCCGAAACTCCTGTATAATGATTTAAATAATATCATTGACTTATTATATAATCATACTCATTGTAATGATATCATATATGGTTCACTTATTACTTTATATTACCTGTTCTTTTGTAAATTCCATGTTAAAGAGCGTTTTGGGTAAAATCGTTTCATTTGTCGTTCATGTTTTGACTTGTAATTATTCATATGATTACTTAGATCATGATTACTTAATTCCAGAATATAAAACATGATTTATATATAATATATATTCATAATATACATATATATATAATAGATCAGTAAATGGAAAGAAATACACCGTTCATGGAGACGGTAGGCCGTACGTACGCATGAACGTTGTTTTCATTTCCTTATTGAGTTGAATGGAATTAAGTAGATAAAATGCATATATATACACATAAATCCAGTATAATTATTATTTCATATATTTCATGATTATATATACTTTATAATCATTCATGAATGTTTAACGTGGAGAATGAATCTCATCGCGTCGTGGAGACGGTAGTCCGTACGTACGCACGAGCGATGATATCATTCTCATGATAGTGGAATTGTATTGGAGTGTATGTATACTATTTCAAAATCAATATCACTTTACAATAATCATATATAGTTATTATGTAAACCATTATACCCATTAAAGTAAGGTGGTGGTGGAAAATAGATTACACCACAGTGTGGAGACGATATTCCTTACGTACGCACGCACGGTGATTTCATTTTCCGTAGGATGGATAGATGGTGAAATAGGGTTTTTTCATACTTATAATAACATATCAGTATATGAGTGATACTTATGTTATTACTTCATAATGAAACAACCTAATAAGAAGAAGTGTAAGAATAAATAAAGTTGAAAGAATCGGTAACAGACATTACCTCATCTTTGAAGCGCCTCTTTGAGTCCTCCTCTTAGGGCACTAAAATTGGTCTTTGAAGAAGACCGGGACCTCTAGAATGTTTCTAGGGAAGTGGAGAATAGAATTTGGCAGTGGTTGGCCGAGTTTTAAGGCTCAAAATGGTGTGAGGAAGAGAGGGAGGAGGTGCCCTTTTATAAGGGAGGAGAGGGGCTCCTTTGGAAAACTAAAAATATTATTTTATTATAAAGTCATATTCGGTTTTAAATAGCTCCAAATTGATTTATTTTGAATCTAAGGTGGGTATGGGTCGAAATAATCTCATCCAATAGAATTTAGACAAGTTTAGGTTCCTATCTTAACCTTATCATTTATATTTAACTTTAAGTTAGATAATTTTACTTTTACCTTGTCTTTTTGTATTCTTACACTATAAGGTTAATAAACTTACTATAACAAGCCAAACGAACCCCAAGTTGTTTATTATTAATATATACAACCTTATATAAGTCATTTTGCCGAACCTTAGATTTTTAGGAATAAAATAACAATTAATAATATAATATTTGTTTTAAAAACTATTTTATGTCAATTTTGACACTATTTGGTAATTGATTTTTTTTGAAAATCATAACAGAATTATTAGTTCAAAAAAAGTTAAATAAATCAACACTAACATGTCATATTAAAATAGAAAATTATTGGAATTCATAAAATGTCTCAAATTACATTTATTTGGGTATTTATAACATCAATTATGTCAATAGTTCATTAATAAGATAATTACTGCATCATCATTGTGTCATAAATAAATTAAATTATTTAAAGTATAAAAATTACAAATAAAATATAATTATGTAGGAAATCTTTTTATCTTTCTAATGAATATTTATAGTCGAATTTATCGTATGTATAACCCTATATTAAAAATGATTTACTTATTAAACTTTGATTTTAACTATTTTAACCCTTATTTAAATAAATTAATAATAAATGTCCTAATCTAATCCAAGTGGGCCTAAATGGTCATATTTTATTCCTAAGGTTGTTTTTGGTCGAATTACACTTATCCAATAGA
Organism: Viscum album; assembly: GCA_963277665.1. Taxonomy (NCBI): domain Eukaryota; kingdom Viridiplantae; phylum Streptophyta; class Magnoliopsida; order Santalales; family Viscaceae; genus Viscum; species Viscum album. Next base: position 373,649,256 of record OY728142.1, on the reverse strand, counting down.
ATTAGGACATGTGTTAGGGTAATAATAATATCATTTTTACCCTTAACTACCCTATTTACTTTTAACCATGGTAAAAAAGTAAAAAGTTACTATTCACCAAAAATTATTTTCATCTCATTGAACCACATTTTACTTATTGACATCAACCATGTCTCTCGGATTTTTGAAATTCCATTCACAAAAGTGGTAAAATTAAGTTTTATGAAAAATTCAGTTTTTTTAACTACCACTTAGTGGTTTCACTATTCATCAAAAATGAAAGTTTCCAAAAAAATACCAAAAATTAGGCCTAAGATATATTTGATATTATGAATTCAAAAATGATGTTTAGTTTACCAAATTAAAAACATATCAGTTATATTAACTAATTTAAAAATTAATTCCCGTCGTTAAGGAAAATAGCGTGTTTTTAAGAGATAATAACTATCAAAAGATTGACACTTGTTTATGTCTGGTTTAAATGTGAAATTACATCCAATGACCAACATTGTATTAAATTGTAAAAATATATTCTAAATATACTTTAAAACCACTCAAATTAATAATTTATCACTATTAATTATTTCGATTAAAAAAGTTGTTTTTAATAAAAATATAATAATTTTCACTATTCATCAGAATATAAAAGTTATCCGAAAAGTACCAAAATTTCACCCTAAGATAATTTTGATATTCCGAATCCAAAAATGAAGTTCATTTTGAATGATAAAATTTATAAAATTTCAAAAAGTGGGTATTACTATTCATAACGGCTAGTTCATAATAATATTATAATAATATCTCGTTTAGTGAAACTCGGTATTGCTTACTACACACGCTATCATGGAAGGTCGCGATTGTGTGTAATGCAAGCCAAGTCAGGTATGCGTGTAGTGAAAGCTCCTTTTGGTGTAGTGTACAACACAAGACATCAATAAAATTAAAAAGAATATTTTTTCATAAAATATCAAGGTGTTACAGTTGGGCACTGGGGTTCTGGGTGAGATGTGCAAGCTAGTAGTGTGGTTGTAGAATTTCAATTTTTTTTTAAAATTTTTAACTTAATTTATTTGAAAAAATTGAATATATGTTTACCCAAATTTATAGGAATATGGGTAAACATAAACCATTTAACATCACTTCATTTTATCACTTTTTTATGAAACAAGGTTAAATTTGTTAGTGTGCACAGTGTGTATGCAACCTAGGTCACTAGGGGTCGGGTGACAGGCACAAGATGGTGAAGCTATCATGGAATTCCAAACAATATTTAAAAATTTTAATTTAAAATTATTGAAAAATAGAATATATGTTTACCCAAATTTATAGAAATATAGGTAAATGTAAACCATTTATCATCGCCTCATTTAACTATATTTTTAAGAAGCATGGTTTAATATGTTATCATACCCAATATCATTTAATTTTAAAAATTTATTTACCATGTGTGTGTGTGTGGGGGGGGGTGCTTTTTGTTGAAAGTATGGTTGGGTGAGGTTGAGGGTATAATCCTAGATTGGTGGTGCACTCAAGTTAGGGGGGGGGGGTGGACCAGTATCAGAGGTGTTGTATATGAACACAACATGCATACAGGGTGGGTCAATGGGGGTTAGGGTGAGAGGCACAAACTGAAGCAACAATGGTGGGATTTCAAAAAAGGAAAATAGAAATTTAAATTTAAAATTATTGAAAATTTGAATATATGTTTTCCCACATTTATATAAATATGAGTAAACATAAACCATTTTCCATAATCCCATTTAGCATTCCCAGTAGCATTTTTTATTCTAAAAAATCTATGGGGGGGTGGGGTTGTTCTTGTCGATGCATGTGTGGGTGGGGTGTGGTCAGGGGTAGATGCTTAGGCCAGCGGCACACTCACGTTGGGTGTGGGGGTGTAGGTGTTCTAGGGGGTGTGGGGCCTAGTGTCAAAGGTGCTGGATATACGCACAACATGCATGCAGGGTGTGTTACTGGGGGTCAGGGTGAGAGTCGTAAGCCGATATAGCTGTGGTGAAATTTAAAAAAAATCAATTTAAAATTATTGAAAAATGGAATATATGTTTACCCAAATTTATAAAAATATGGGTAAATGTAAACCATTTACTATCACTTTATTTAAAAAAATTTCTAGAAACCATTGTTACAAATTCTAGCACGCCCAACAAAATTGAATTTTAAAAATTCTCTTTCCACAGGTGGGGGGGGGGGGGCTTGTCGGTGCATGTGTGGGTTGGGTGGGGTCGAGTGTAAAATCCCATGTAGGTGGCACCCTCATGTGTGTCTGTGTGTGGGTAGGGGGTGAAAGTATGATGAGGGTTGTGGAACTATTGCTAGAGGTTCTGGCTATACACATATCATTCTTGCAAGGTGGGTCAATGGGGATCAAGGTGAGTGGCGCAAGCCGACACAGCTGTGGTGGAATTTTAAAAAAATAAAAAAAATTCAATTTAAAATTATTAAAAAATTGAATATATATTTACCCAAATTTATAGAAATATGGGTAAACTTAAACAATCTATCATCACCTAATTTAACCACATTTATAGAAAACTTGGTTAAATACATTTTCATGCACAAAATGCAAGTAGAGTGGGTTACAGGGGGTCGGGCTGAGAGGTGAAAGTCATTGTAGCTGTGGTGGAATTTCAAAAAAAATTAAAATTTTTAATTTAAAATTATTTAAAAATTAAATTTATGTTTACCCACATTTATAGAAATGTTTTTAAATTTAAACCATTAACCATCACCTCATTTAACTACATTTATAGGAAATATGGTTAAAATAATTAACGATCTTTATACATGTAGATAATTTAAAATAAAAAACTATTCTAAAAGAATTTTTTTATAGTGGATCCATGAATGAGTATCTGGATTAGATTGAAACAAAATCATAAATGTGAACTTGTGGAGAGAATCGAACAATATATAACATGATTGGATAAAAGTGGGTCTTCAGATTTGTTTTTGATAAACATGGGAATGTAGTTCAAAATAAGGCTCCTCTAGTATACAAAATTTATGCTCAAATAGAATGTGTGGATATTGAAGAATCCTTTTCTCCAATGGATCAACTTGATTCAATCAAGATTTTCCTTACATTGAAAATTAATAGAGCATTTTTTTTCAAATAAATATAAAAACAACATTCTATAATGGTGTGATAAATATGGAAGATTATATTGAGTATCCCATGGGATTATTGATTGTCAATAATGAAAATAAGGTGTTTAAAATGAACAGTGAATTGTATGGACTAAATTAGGCACCACAGGCATTTTATGCTTGACTTGATTCATATCTGAAGAAAATAAAATCCAAAATATGTGGTTTTTATCACAACCTCTATGTGAATACATCCAAGTAAGAATAGTTTATGGTGTTGGTATATGTGGATGATATAATGTCTGGGGAAGGAAAACATAAATTAGTTTAATATTTTTCTAATTTGATGAGTTCATGAATTTTAAATTTCAATTATTAGTGATTTTGTTTACATTTCTAGACTTCATGTTACTCAAAAAGAGAGATACACTTTTATATATTATACTAAATATAAAAATGATCCAACATGCATGATTGACTACCTATGTAAACCCCCATTATAGTTGAAAAAGAACTTGGGAAGTACAAAAATGAGAATTCATTAGACCCTACCATATATAATAGGATCATTGGAATTTTTTTATACTTCATAGTAATTCAGCGAGGCATCTCTTATACCACTAGATTGGTAGTAAATTTTTAAAGAAATCCCAAGGAGGAGAACCTCATGGAATTTAAGAGAATAATGAGGTACATTCAAGGAACTATCAAACATGGGTTTCTCTTTAATTAAGATAAAGAATATGAATTATCATCCTTCTTGTATATTGATTGTTATGGTGATGTGGTGGATTTTAAGTTAACAATTTGAGGTGAATTTTACATTGGAATTGAGTTTTTAGGGTGTTTTAGTAAGAAACAAGAGGGTATATATCTTAGTACGGTTGAGGAAAAATTAATTTTAGTAACTAAATCATGTACACAACTTCATTGGATAGAATAATAGCTATAATATCTAAGTAAATAGGTGAAATAACTAATAAAAATATTTCATGACAATAATATTGTTGTTGAACTCATTTAGAATCCAGTTAAACACTCCCAAACCAAATACATTAAGATCAGGTATCATTTTATTAAAGAAAAAGTGGAGTAAGGAGTTATTATGATGTAGTATATTAGGAATAATAAATCAGTAAAAAAATATCATTACTAATACTTTGGATACACTATCATTTTACATACATAGTTTGAACTTTAGTTTTCAATGTCCACCTTATACTTGAGGAGGTTTGGCAGTTTCCCCTATCCCCCTGGTTTTTAATGATTTATTTAGTTTTTTTTATTAGTACCACATTATATTTGGTTAAATATAAAGGGGGGGATATTTTACATGGGGAATTATATATGAAGAGTAAAGGTTTGATCTAAATTTAATAGAAAATATTTTAGGAATTAACTTATATCTCTTATTTCATATACTGATCACTAACTCACATAGGGTTGGAGACATGGTTGATGAATCTTTTCTTAGAAACATAGTTTAAGGATAGGCTATGAATAGACCTGAATAGAGGATAACTCCTATGAAATTTATTATCAAATGGGGAGAATGGTAGTAAGGGGAGAGTACCAATACATGGGGAGCAAGAATTAGAACTAAAAATGGAAGCATGATTATGTGAAATAATTGAAAAATAAATATAAAGGGGGAGAATATTAGAACCAAAGATTATATTGTTGTATTTTTTATTAATTAGGATTTAGTACCAATTAGAGGAATTCTGGAATTCTAGAAATTAGGCAAGTAGCATAGTCTCCTTGAGTGTATAATAATTTAGGTGGACTTGAATTTTTATAATGTACAAAATATTCCCAGGGTTTCTAAGACTTATTCCATTTCATAAGAGTTTTGGTGGACTTTAACAAAGTCAATATTTCCATATATTTTACTTTAAATTTTAATTATTTAATCTCACTTTTTTGATCATTTGGAAAAAATTATCACATTTCATTGTTTAAAGAGTAACTATTATTTTAATTTATAAAGGGAATAAAACATGATTTTTAATTGTTTATTTGGTCCTTAAGAATTATTGTAATAAATAATACATTAAATCTTAGATGTTTTGATAATTATTTTATGTTTTTGGGGTTATTTTGAATAAATCAAATAAATTATTTGAGAGATCTAGAAAAGTACATTGCACCTAGATTCAAGGATGAAAAATTGAAAAGGTAAAAATATAAGCCCTTTGTCCACAACATAATACTTTTTTCATAATATAAGTCTTTAACCTAAGCATAAGTCCCTAGATCATAAGTATTTTGGGATGAAACGTAAGACTTTTGGGTTAGAATGTAAGTCTTTGGTCCCATCATATGACTTCATGACATCATAAAAAAATATTTTCTTAGAGAAGGAGAGAAGAATTTATGGAGATTCATCTGGGATTCAAGTTTAAGATTTAGGCTACCATGAAATAATTTATAAAACCAATAAGAAGCTTCCATGTGGATCTAAACATGTATAATATTTCAATTTAAAGAAAAGAAGAAAATCCTCAAGTTTCTTGTAAAATAAAATCATGATAGGTATTTGAATCCATGAGAAGGAATGAGACTTTATAAATTCAAAAGGAGGAGATTTCATAGGTTTTATGAGTGGATTTGAAGGAAGAAATAACATGTTTACAAAGTAAGGATACCAGAGAAAGGGTCATGGGTCATTGATCGATACTTGGATCATGATCTCATATTGTAGAATCTACTGCTACCATTTTAAATTTATTTTCTACATGCTTTAATTTTGTAATGCCTTATTCTTACCCTTTATTTTATATCACCCATTTAATAAAGGGGTAATCTATAATGTTATTAGGGAAGGGAAGGTTTTTCCTTTTTATTTTTTATTCTTTATACTTTAATGAAAAAATATATTTTTTTCTTTTTAATTTATTCCACTTATCATTGATTTTTTAATTAATTGAATGAAATCATGTCTAAGGCTCCAAACTAGTCCATTATTACCACTTAGGTAGATAATATATGATGTACCTCCTCTTAGTGAAAATTTTATCTAAGGGTAAGGTTGAATTATAAGGTGAGTGTTTATAAATCACTAGAACATGTGTAAAGGCAGTGAATGACTTTTGGTTTTCCTAGGAGGACCAACACTCAATTGAGTTTTCCCTTGGTAGTTTAAGTGTTTTATTTACTTTTCAAAAAGAAAATAGGTGATGTTAGACAAGAAGTAATCATTTTTAAGTAAATCTCTATAATATCCTTTAGTCTAAGGTGTTTAGATAAATTTATCAAGGAATCTGGCACTTATCGATTAACAACGAGTGGAGAAAACCCATTTTAGGGACTATGATAGCATTGAAAGTGGAGATAATAACCTAAACCAATAACCTTTATCATCTCATTTTTTTCACTCACCTTTCTAATCATCTTATTTAAAATTATTTTCTTTAGTTTTTACTCTTGTTTTCAAAATCATAAACCCTAAACAAAACCCATTTTTCTATAATTTTAAGTGACAAACTAATTTTTGTGCACCCCTCACTAGGAAGACCTTGGGTTAACACTATAAATACAATTATACTAGAGATAAAATTGATTTTCCAAACCCAAAAATTGGAATTCACCAAAACATGGCACTATTTCCAGGTAGGAAGTGCCAAAGATATAAAAAAATTGATGACTTTTAATTTTCATGACCTAGTCCTCTCATAAACAATTGTTTGTTTTTTATCCTGAAATATAAAGAACTTTGACTAAGCTAATAAACTTATATTTTAAATCATAATTTAATAAATTTGTTCTTTTATACTTGATTGAAACCTCAAGTGTCCACTCTGATGCTGAAGTCATGGATGGAAATCAAAACCAAAAATTGAGAGACCTATGCACATCTCAATTTTCAAACCAAGAAAATCAAATTATTAAGATTGAATTACAAAATGTATTTGTATAAAAAACTTAATTTATTCAAATTTATCCCAAGTTTCACAGTTATACAATTGAATACCCAAAAATAAACATATAATAATTCATATATGTCTACTCTACTTTGAAACCCCAAGGAGTAGTTGAGGAACAAGTTAAGTGGATCACATTTTCCTTCTCACTTGAAGGATCTTAAAAAGAATTATTGTATAGTTTAAAACTAGGTGAAGTTCTTGAACATGATGAATTAAATATATTATTCATGAAAATATTCATCCCCACTTTCAAAAATACAATAATATGGAAGTAGATTTATGTTTTCAAACAATAATTTGGAGAAACTCTCTATGAGTAATGGAAGAGGATTAAGAATATTTGATCCATCAACCCATATCAAAGGGTAAAAATTAAAAAATTTCATTGTGTTATTTTATCAATGATTTATAAATATTGATAGAAATATTTTAGATGCATCATATCAAGGATAATTTATTTACAAGTCATTGGAAGAGGCCAATGTTCAGATTGATAATATTGAACATAACTCACAATAATTTGGTATAAGAGGTATCCATGAGGTGAAAATTTATGATTCATCGCCTTTTCTAAAAATTAATATTTAAGAGATAACTTATTTGGTAAAATATATTTCTCTGAAGTAGGAAATTGAATAACAAGAACAAGTTAAGGTATGTGGTTTATGATAATCAATTAATCACTTTACTAATCAATGTATTGAAGTGAAAGGCATGGGGAGTTTTTCCTCAATTTTCCATCTAAGAAAATTTCAAAAAAAATCAAGGATAAAGAGAGTATAACAAGGTATAATATATATTTGGAAATCATTAGAACCAAATTAGACCCCCTACTAGACCCATTTTCAATAACAAATCCCATTATAGAATCAACCACCTTTCCTGAAACCCTGTAAGAAACCTTACACTAAACTTTCTTACTAAAACACCCTACTTTCCAATAAAATAATCCATGTTAACATCCATAAAATAGTGTATAACCCTAATATAACAACAACAATGATATAAGATTTATTAGATGAAGAATTTAGAAGATAAGTTGATAAACTATGTTGAAAATATTATGGAAATATTTTCCAAAAATCTAGAAAAACTACATGATCAAACAATCCCTAATCCCAAAGAGAATGTGAGCATGATAATCACTATATGAATTAATAAAATCTACCCCATGACCACACCTATACTGTAAAAAAACCAACCAAGTAGTGAAGAAGAAGGATTTGAGTGTTTTGAACTTGAACAGGCACATCTTGACATTAAAGAACATGTTGTAGAGGAAGTTAAACTAAACTGAGAAGAACTAGTATATAAATAACCTCATAAGAAGTCAAAAAAGGTAGAACACCTTAAGGAATACAGAGTAAGATCTAGATAATTAAATAAGATAACATAGACACTATATAAAAGATAAAAAAAATATAATAATAATATTCCACCTCTTTTCCCATCAAGAATGATTTAATGAAAGAAAATACAGGAGGAATAAATTCAAGGATAAATTTTGGAAACATTTACAAAAGTTTAGATTAATAGGAACCTTATTAAATCAATCATATATATTCCCAAGTATGCTAAATTTATTAAATAACCTTTAACCAAAAAGTGGGTCTTTTAAGGGAATAAAATAATTAACTTGGAGAGAAGTGTATCAGTCCTAATCACACCATAATTACCCATACAATTTCAAGATCTAGATAAAATTTATATCACTTACACTATCAATTTTTTCATACTATTTATGTTATTTAGGTGATTTTATAAATGTTTTTCCTGACTCAGTGTTTACATTTTTGTAGATAGGATACATGAATCCCATAAGTGTGGTGGTACAACTTGTAAACTGATCCACTATATTTTCAAAAGGAGTATTAGAGGATATCCTACGAAATTACAAGATAGAATTCTATATATTTTATATGGATCAAGATAGGGACACATCACACTAACTCATCATTTTAGGGATATCATTCTTGAATATGGAAAATAAAATCATCGATTTACATGAATGAAAACTCACTATGGAGTTTGGAGGCAACACAGTCCATTCTGACATCTTTAACTCCATGAAGCACCCTTAATCTGACCATTAAATTATTATATTGTCCCAATTTGAATAGGATATACCTATTGAATATTCAGGTATATTTCATGAGATATTGGCCTTAGAGGAATACTTAATGATAGAAAATTCCAAAGAGGAAGAATTTTACTAGAATGTTGAAGAATATATTATTTTATTGGAGGATGATGTATCTTATAAATACCTTGAGGGGTTTGGTTATTTATTTAATGAAGAGGAATATTACATGTCATATTATGTATAGAAAATAAAAATGATCAAAATGAGTGTTATTCCCTAGACTCAGGCCACTAATTAGTGCATGTGGTGAGGTTGACACATGACCATAAGCAAGCCTCCCCATACGCTTGAGGTTGCTGACTACTATTGAGGGCCTAATCATATAATGGGGAGACTATGCTCTCGAATTAGAGTCATAAAAATAGTACAAAACAACTAAATATCATACAAATATATAAATATCATAGTATGGAAAATGAATAGTAAACATATCTAATAACATATATGATGTTGTCCTATAAAACATAAAATAGACCACCCACTAAGTCAGTAAAAAGTACAATTTAAACCAAAAATACAAACCACACAGACACTATACCTACTTCCATCACTAAGCCTTATATAACCTGTCTTCACATAATCATCGAGCTTCTCTAGCCCGATCCTCTACACATCCTTTTCCCTAATCTAAAATGAAATCATAAGGTCTACACACACATCGAGATTCCCTTACAGGGTGTGAGAATAAAACTTAATAAGGTATCACCAAGAAACCCTAAGATACATATTAATATGTGTGTGTATACATGATTAAAATAAATACAAAAATAATCATGTTTTTCTGAGTCATCATATGCTAACCAGGCCTCCACGACACTCGATGTTATATACACACCTATCAGGCCACCGTGTGATAACCAAGCCACCATGATGCCTGACTATACCTGGTTTAATGCCATGAAAGAATCCATTCATCACCCTATGCCACTACAACTAATGCCCAGTTGTACTTGGAGACTTAGGGTTGGGTGGTATCCAAACCTTAACCCAATACTCATAAACAATGGGCATAATCATACATGCATGTCTCAACCCATTTCTTGATCAATCTAGGTAGGGTCCATCAGTTTTTTCACATCACACCATGAATCATACCCTAGGGTGGTCCTAGACCCAAGCCTATAAAATTCAAGTTCTAATTCATATGCATCGACCCAAGACACTCATGTAAAGTTCCTTAATCTAATAAATTAAATAATAGGAAATAGTTATCACACCAACCCAATCCACTCCGGGAAAGGTCCTTACCCCAATAATTAGAGGGATAAGGCACAATCATCACAATGACCCATCACCACAAACTATGGTAAGGTCAAAATCACACCAAAATATCCTCAAAAACTCTGGAGAGGACAATAAATAACATTCAAAACACATAAGGATGAAAACTATCACACACCTCACTAGTTGACCTTAGGGAACTAGTCACTCAGACCTATCCCCTTATCATGAACACATATTGGTTTGTTGATACCATCTCACTCCCTTCACTCAAAGATCAAAATAGAACATGAATTATTATCCCAAATAAGACCTTAAGTTTCATCCCTAACCTTTCCAAAGTCCCTCTATAATTCTATTCCCACTACCCAGGGACTATCCCAAGTTATAATGTCTAAGAAGCCAGACATTTGATGCCAAGTACCAAACAACTCCCATAAACCTCAGTCATGTCTTTCTCATGTATCCCAAGGGATATCCCTTAAACTTTAACTTAATTAAAACCACTATTCATCATATACACCAAGTCTTGATGAAATTTTTACACTCTCTACATACATCAAGACTTACCTTAGACCTTAGGAGGGAGTTCCTAGTCACCCTCAAGATGTATGACCATCTCTATCGTCAAAACTTATCCCCAATCCTCTCATGCCTTCCCACTATATCTAGGAACTTACCTAGGATATTATCATCCTATCACACATCCTATGACCTCTTATGAGTCTCTAATCTACTCAACCAAATAATTAATCCCTTGGATACATAGTCTTCAGGTGATACCATTTCACATGAGTGCTAAAGATCACTTAGTCTTATCTTGAGAAGCTTAATTCTACCTATCACCTCACCTAAGGTATCTAAAATTTCTTATACCCCATTCCTGAAACAATAAAATTATTTAGGAATCCAAACTCATAAATATACATGCATATGGTTTTGTATCACAAGGAACATCTACTTGGAACATGAAGTTAACCCCTTTCTAATCTCCACCGAGACTCATCTAAGTCACCGATCCTCATCCATTCTCTTGGGAACCTATCCCATGCCAATATTCAAAATAAATTAATTATAATAATTAATAATCAATTAAACCATTTAATTTAAATATTCATAATTTCTAAAAACTCTTCGAGCGTCATCTGATCATTGAAATCATGAGAAAAGAGGTGTGGTACAATCTCAATACCCACATGAACCTATTCCATGAAAAATATGAAATTTAAATGCCTCATTCAACAGTTATTTTACCCAAAATTTAAAAAAAACAAGGAAAAACTATACAAAAACATACTTTCACCAAAATGATGTGCGATTTCATGAAATAACTATATTAGGATTCCCTCTATGAAAGCCAAGAAAATTCCCTATAAAAATTGATTGATTCCACCATGATCTGGTGGAATTGGAACCAAAAACCTAAACAAAAACCACCCAAATAAACATTAAATGAAGTTAAACAATAATAAATGGATGATATTACTAATAATCTCTACAAAATAGCACCAAAAAACACCTCGTATCAAAGGGGAAGAAGAGAGGGGGATGCACCAGCCGAACGATCCTCCATGTGTGAACATCTAAACTAAAATGAGTGGGGGGGGGGTGGGGTAACCCAAATTTTATTTAAAAAACCTAAAAAAAACCTTTAATGAAATGAACCTATGGTTAATGTTTTAAACCACCTAGGTGTGGGTTCCTCCCTCTACCACTGAAAATTTATGGTGTGAATTCCATGTTCACACTGTGCATGGCTACTACTATTGTTTTCAACAGCTCCGACCACTCATCCTTCATCCAATGCTCTCCCAAACCATGGGGGAATCCACCAAACCTAAAAATACATTTAAAAACATCTTTTTGGGATTTTAAAACACTCAAAATATCATTCTGAATTCTATTTATCAAAATGAACCATCCACTCAGAAAAAGTTATAATTTCATCTCAAAATAATGACCTTGAAATTTGTGGGTTGGTACAAACACCCCACCATAATTATTATCATCCTTGAAATGTAATGGTAACCCCAAACCACATCTCCTAGACCATTTTCTTCATCAATTTACTAAGAACCCTCCATGTTCCATTATAGAACACTAAACATGATTATATTGCGTAACTCCAAACATCGAGCTAAGATACACTGACTTCTCTCCAAAACTCCCAGTTTGAACCAGATTAAACCTCCACTATGTCCCACATAGATATCCTAAAATGGTTCCAACCTAACCATGTATAAAGTCAAGAAATAACAACACTCATTCCCCCTCCTTCCTACTTTTCCCAAAAAAGCTTGGTTTCACCCACCAATGCATCCTCAAAATAAACACCCACCTACAACTCAACATTTATATTAACAACCCCCCCAGGCATGGATTTTCTCATACCTCAAACTATGAAACCAAATTCCCCTATTTTTAATTCATTTTTAAACCAATAGACACCATCATCACATTTCTTCACAGGATTAACCCCTAAATCATGTGACAAATTAGGTTCACCCTATGATCCATGTCATAAATCATGGTTCACCCCTAATCCATGTCACAAACTGGGTTCCAACCCTTAAAACATGTCACAAAATATGGATCACCTCATGAATCACCCTTGGTTACACCAAAATCACCCTGATCCCAATTATAACACATAGAATCCAACTTCTATCACATTAAAACTTCAAATATAGTATTACACAAGGAACAATATATCATTGAATCTTACCACACACAGGTACCTTAGTGTCACATTGACTATCCATCGATCAATCTCACTGTATCCATGACCTTCTGACATGAGGTTCTTTCACCTGATACTGAAATGATGATCCCCACCATAAGATTATCATTATAATCACTTCAAATAACCCAAATGAACATTCTATATGGACCATTATCTGATCATTACTATACAAAATGACTAGATGTGGTTGTACCCCTCATACTCGAGTGCCAACACTAAACACCAATCATCACCCATTCCTGGCCTACTAGGAACAACATCCTCCAACATCTAATTTTGATCTCCACACCACATGTCTTTCCTTATATAGCACATCAAGTGTTATACCAAATGATTCTCAACACCATGACCTCCATGCCAATTCTTTCCAAGGAATGCACTTAGTTCAACCATACAACCATACCTCAATCCATCTTTGATGTCACCTACCATCACAAAGGGACATCTTCTATCTTAAAAAAAGCTTTAAGAAACCATTCATGTATACCTTTCACCACCACACTACCACTAAAACATCACTCAAGTTCATCCACAACTCGAAAAATTTCTAATGAACCCACACATAATCTGTTTACCTTTCTATAACCCAACTAAGTATCATGTGTAACCCAACATGTACCTAACCTTTATCACTGAATATTTTCCCAAAAAATACCATCAATGATCACTAGCCTCTATTCAAGGAAGAGTGATCCACTAATAACCCTCTCATAGGTTCTCACCCACAATCCACCTCAATCTTAAATAAACTCAATGGTTGAATGCTCATGTGCACCCTGATCCCATGATTGGGCTCACACTCCCACGAGTTACATACTATATCACCTAAGCTCACATTCCTAACCCACTTACCATGGCCCAAATTCATGTTAATAACATCCAAAAACCTAGGGAATTTCATAATTCCAAGGATAACCACATGACCACTCACCACACAAGCATCATCTCTAAATCCATGAGAATTTACCCATGTTCTCACTGTGCAACCAAAATAACATCCAGAAACTACAGGTCCATGAACCCAACCAGTCCCACCCACCAAAACTAGAATCAATACAAAAAATGCTCCAAATAATTCACATCATAAGTTCTCAAGTCATTATACATGCCTTTACTCAATTACCTGGTTCAGTTATGTAAAGTGACACCAAAGATATATATAGGAAAACCCAATATAGGTTATTGTTCACTCTTTAATTAACTGAACTCACATCCCCAAGGGAACCTATGCTCATTATTAAATAATTCCTTAGGAATCAAATGCCTTCATCAAGTGATTATTAGGGAATAAAATGATCATATTGACCCATGATGGGTCTTCATACATCCCTTGAATAAGATACTGTATTTACACCATTGAAAACCACCTCCTTATAAGATCCACATGATATTACATCATAAATAAATACATGTGGTATAGTTGAGTATAATTCCACAAAAAAGTTAAATGGGAAAACACTATATAAGTTATTATTAAAAATTTAAACAATTTAACCTCTCATTAGTAAACAATCATAGACAAGAATGCATATATCATGTGAATCATACATTCCCAACATGATTCATGAACACATGCTTATTTATAATGGTATAATAGACAAAAAACATAATAAATCATAACTATAAAACACAAGTGTGTCACCTGAGGTGAAATCATCCAACCATAACATGAAAAACCAAGAACATAAAACCCATTACCTGGTAACCAATAGTTTCTATTGGAAAAGGTGATATTGATTCTCCAATCCAATATATTTCACAAAATCTAAAACATTTCTAGACCAATTGTATATTATCTACCAAAAGAATGAAAAAAGGCACTGATTCATCTTTATGATACCAGCCACATGTAAGAACATGCTATGGTACAACTTTGTGATGCCCTAGCCCTGGTCCACTCAACAGTGTTTGGGCCAATGTCACCACATGGCCTTAAGTGTGAATCTCTATACACTAGAATCTACCATCTAACACTGAGGTCCTAATAATACAATGGGAAGACTATGACCTCAAATGAGAGTTATAAAAGAAGTGTAATACACATCCATAAACATTAAAGTACATGAAATAAACAATAAACATATCCAATAACATATATTATGATTTCATACAAAATATACAATTGAACACCCATTAGACTAGTCCTAAGTACAATAAAAAAATACATGTACTATGTCACTACTACCATCTCTGAGCCTCACACACCCTATCTCCAAATAATCATCAATATTATCTAGCCCAATCCTCTACACATCTTATTCTCTAACATAAAATTGATACAAAAGGTATGTAAACACATCGAGATGCTCGTGTAGGGTGTGAACATAAAACTCAATAGTGTATCAACAAGAACCTATAATATATAAGGTCATATACATGTGTATTTCTAAGGAAAGAAAAAAAATAAACATGCTTGTTGAGTCATTGGGAATTAACTGGGCCACCATGATACTCACTGATATACCCATGCTTGTCAGGCCACCATGTGCAAACTAGGACACCATGATGCCTAACCTTACCTGCTATAGTTCCATGATATAATCCATTCATCACCTCATATCACCACAATTGATGCCCAACTAAACTTGGAGACTCATGGTAGGGTGGTTTCAAAACCTTTACCCAATACTCGTAGTCACTTGGCATAGTCATATGTCAGTGTCTTGTCCCACTACCTAATTACTTTAAAAATGTTACATCAGTCTCATCATGACATAACATGAACTTTCCCCTAGGTAATTCCTTCACCCAATCCTACACAAAGAAAGTTCAAATTCATACACACTAACCCAAGCCACTCATGGAAAGGTCCTTGACCTAATACCCAAAAAAACAAGGCATGATCATCACACCGACTCATCCCCACATACTATAGGAAGGTCATAAGAACACTGAACCATCCCCATAGACTCAAGGAGGTATATCAAGGACATGAAAATCATATAGGGTCATACCCGACCACACTTTTCACTAACTGATCCTAGGGCACTAGTCCCTTGAGACCTATCCTCTCATCACAAACACGTCTTGCTCCACCAATCCTCCTTCATACTGTTGAGAACCTATATCATGATGATAATTATAGATAAATTAATTATAATAAGTTGAAATTAATTAAACCATTTAATTTAAATTGGAATAATGCCTAAAAATTCACCAATCATCATACGCTCTTTGAAACCTCTAGCAATAAGGTGTGGTCCACTCTCGGCACACACCTGAACCAACACCATGAAAAATCACCAATTTAAATGCTTGATTAAACACTAGGTTTTACTTGAAATCCCAAAAAACATAGGGAAAACATAAAATGACATAACTTTACCAAAAATATGTTCGATGGAATGAAAAAAACTCTCTTGGGATTCCCTCTATGAAAGATAATAAAAAAACCCATAAAAATCGTCTGATTCCACCATACTCTAGTGTAATCAAAACTGAAACCCAAAATAAAAACCACCTATATCAACATACAATGAAGGAAACCATGAAAAAATTGAGTATTTTATACAGAATCACTTTAAAACACTACTAAGAACCACTCCAAATTAAGGGTGAAGAAGAGAGGGGAATGTGTCGATTGAATGACCCTCCCTGTATGTGCGTTCGACCCAAAATAAGAAGGATAGGGGATGATCCCCACTTTTATTTTGAAAAAAACCAACCATAAACTTTCACAGAGTGGGAAATAGGTTCACACTATTAACCACATAATAAAGGGGGTCCTTCCTATTCCACTGAAACTTCATGGTATGGACATATTATTTATACTATGAATGGTTGTTCCTGTTGTTTTTCAACATCCCCAACCACCCATCCTTCCTATGATATTCTCTTAAATCCAAAAGGTGTCCACCAAACTTAAAAACCCATTCAAAAACAACTTTTATGGATGTTCAAATAATAATAATATTATTCATATTTCAAATTATCAAAACCATCTACTAGATAAAAATTTCAAGTTCTATCTCAAAACAGTAACCCAAAAATATTTGGTTCATTATAATGAGAAACCTGAATTTGATTCCATCTTTAGAAAAAACACAAAATATAAAATTAAAACCTTTTCCCATGGATTTAAATTATTCATACCCAATGAAGGTAGAAAAACTATGAGTTATCATTTCCAATAACTTTTTTTATTACCCAAGTTTTACACCACAACCTTCAATTTACCTACTATTTTATTCATTTATTGATATTTGGTACTGTATTTGAGTTTTGGGTTGGATCAGTGTAGGAATTTTATGTTTTTAAAGTTTAATCCTAGAAAAATAGTTGGCACACAATTACTACTATCTATGTTGTAAAACATAATAAATACTATTATATTTAATAAACAAATTTCACATGGTTAGTGTATGATTTCCTAAGTCGTGCAGCCAAACCATGTAGGTGTCCAGATGAGTTCAGTGAGGGGAAAACAGTTGGAACACATTTTTATAAACTATGCAGCCAAATCATGTATCTTAGTTTTATTAAAACTTTAAATACATAAACTAACCCTCTAAAAAATAAACCCTAAATTGCCTCCCCTAACCCTTATTCAATTGTGGCACATGGGGGAGCTTATGTATCTCCCTCTTTTTTATTCTCTCTTCAGTTTTGAGGCTTCCTCTCTTGATTTTATGGGGTTCTTTAAGAGATAAGTATTAATTATCCCCATTTATCCCTTAGACTCTTGTTTTCATACATTTTCATGCCTTGGTTCCTTGTTGACCAATCCCTAGTGGTTGGGGGTTGATGTTATATTATGATTCTAATTGGTTTAGGTTATACAAATTACTCATCATGTCTTGTTCTTCCCGTATTTGAATTTTTTCATCATTAGAACTTATTTAGGGTAGGTGGTTACATGAATTTTCTTTTTATTCATTTGACATGATAAATTGATATTTCAAAACTTTCTTCCATTAAATTTGGTTTTTTTAAACTTTTATTCAATTATAAATAGTTTAATAAATCATATAGATTTTAGTTTTGGTTTTTAAGGAAATAGGAATATTTTATGTGTTTGATAAAATACCTAATTGGGTTTCCATGTGGATTTTGAATATTTAATTTATATTTTTGAATTTTTATTCTTATTTATGATTTTTTAGGACTTAAGATATTTTTTGAATTGGTTTTCTATTTATTATGGATTTTTATGGGTTTACTTGATTAGTTTCCTTAGTACTCCCTATGAATGTACATTTATATGGGCCCATGAAGATGAACACACACACACAAAAATATATATGCGTAGGCATACATATATATGTGTATAGATAGGTATAAATGATATTTAATAGGATTCCCTCACTTAATCTTGTACTTTTAAATTTTCTTTTGGTTTTAAAAGTGAATCTTAAAGTAGATTTCCAAATGATACTTTCAAAATAAAATATTAGGTATATTTGGAACTTTAAAGGGTGTTTTCCCAATGGAATTGTGTTAAAAATGGGTTTTAAAGGGATTTTAGAAATATTCTATTAGTTTTAAAATATAAGGATTGGTTGGAACCTTTATAACATCTTCAAAAAAAGAGATACACCATAATGAAAGCCACACATGGTTACATGATTTTGATGGATTGGAATAATAGGGGTTTCAAATTAGTATCTGTATGGAGGTGGGACTTAGTTATGCAATTATGATGAGTTGATTATGGTTGAAAATTGATTTATCCAATCTCAATTCCAATTTATATTATCATTATGGGGATTATAGGCATCACAATGAGAGATGAACGACTGTTACTCCGTTGTCCTAATTAGAAAATATAGATCCACTATGGCAGGGAAGGGCTATAGGGGAGTGCCACCGATGAGGCTAGTTGAGGGTAGTCGGTTGGTTATTGACTTATGAATACATAGATAGGCCTATAGATGGTTCCAACCTAAGTATATCTATGGTAAACTCATGTTATTTTTAATAATTATCTATGAATATTCATCTTTTATTATTTACTTTATTTAGTTGCATCTTTGTCTCACTTTATTATTACTCATATCTAATGTTTTACTTGATTGGTTTCATTTTTCCCTTTTATTCTCACTAATTCTGATTTGGTTCATTTATGTTTTAGTGTTTTTTATGGTTTACAATGATTTTCCTTGGTGTGGGTTTTAATGTTGCTTAAAATATTATTTCACAAGAGGAATTTTTAAAAATGGATGGTTTGAGAAATATTTCTAAATTTTTCTTTAAAGTATATTTTTAGTTTTAAAAGATGGTTTTGGTTTGGAGAAATCATGGTTTTTTTCCTTAAAAGTTTAAAAAAAATTTCTATTTGTATTTATAACTAGAATTTATGGTTTATTTTAGAATAAGAAATGCATGAACTCTCTAGTGATTGCCTACAAATCTTTGTATTCTCACACCCTACTTGTTCCACTCAGTTTTGGTAGGGCTAGTTCTATTTTGTTGGTTCAGGTTCGATTTATAGATCAATCTTGTAGTGTGTTAGTATTATGGATATATAGTGACCAATAGGTCACATGGAGATCGTGTTGGGTTCTTATGATTTTTTGTTTTTTGTTTAGCAGTTGTATGAGTAATGTTAGCATCCTATTAATGGATATTATATTTTCCCCATTAAGGTTATTTATTTATATTCATCCATATGTTTATTCTTGTTATTATATGTTTGGTCCTATTTATATTTTTTATTTTCTTATTGATTTTTCGCATGGATCTATGATATATGGTGGTCATGCTGGACTTCTGAGTGGAAGATCTAGGTATTTTATTTTTTATTTGGTGAAATCATTCCGATGATATCACATTAGATTTCCTAACACTAGTTTCAACCTAGGATGATCTGGAACCCACCTTAGGAATGCTGCATAATAGCTCAGGTCCCCAAGTCAGGGTTATCCTAAATTAGTTTGTGAAAAATGTTATCAGATCCAAGGTTTTTTAGAGACCTAAGTTCTTAGAGTGCCCTTTTTTATTTAGGATGTGGGGTAGATTAGAGATTAGTGATATCCAAAATTGAGAGGTGGGTACATGAATAGTGTTGAGAGTTCTTTATCATCATGAGACTTGATTTTCCATCAGTTTTTAGATGGAGAGTTTTTAATTTTGGGACTTTATTATATATTCCTGGTGTATTTTGATATAGAATAGTGGTATTTAATTTTATATCAAAGTTGTATGGGAGACTCATAAGTTTTTCATGTTATGGAGGTGAGCAAGAAGGGAGAATCAGAGGCATATAGTTACCCTATATGGTCTAGAAAACCATAAAGATACCATGTGAATGGCTTTTTTACCTTCCAATGGTATTCTTATGGTTGGCACACAATCCACCAAACCATGTAGTTAAATAATAAAATACCACTAGCCCCCATTGATTTTTTTAGTTCCCTTTTATCAAAATTCTTCTAGATGTTTTATATATGGTATTTGATATGATTTAAAAGAGTTTTTCATGGTATATTGGTGATTTATGGGTTGGATTAAAAAAGGTTTCGTAATTTAAACTTGGTTTTCAAAATTTGGAAGTTGATTTTTTAATTTTAAAGGGGTGTTTCTAAAATTTAAAGAAAATAGTTTTAGGTCAAGAACCTATGATGGTTTTAAGAAAAGAATATGTGTGATTTTAAAATGATATTAAGTGAGGGAAATAAATTTTTAAATTAAGTTGTGGAGTTTTAAATGATTTTCAAGTGCTATTTTAGAATTTTTAAATTTAAAATGTTAAGTTTCCAAATGGTTTAAAAGGGAAATTTTTTAAGTTTTTATTAGTGATTTTTGGATTGATTATTCAAATTATTGTTTAGAGTTGTGATTTTTTCCTAGATGGGTATGATTTTAATTAGAATTACTATTGATTGGATCATATATTTCTTTTTTAATTTAGAGAATGAATCCTAGAAAAGTTTTGAAGGTTCATAAGGGATCAAGTATGGTATTATCTATTGAATACACCACCCAAACTCATGATATAGTAGTGGTTCAAATTCCCTCTTAGGATTTTCTTATATTTCGAGATGATTATGGTTTTTTAAAGGTTGTGTATTTTCTTGAGAGATTTGAGGAAGTGTTTAAATATTTGGGAACTTCTGATGTTGTGAGAGTGAGGTTTATTCTAGGCTTGTTTGAGGTACTAAATTTGGACAAGTGGAACGTGATCATCCTATATTATTTTAAAGTTGTGATGGAATAAGAATTCTTAAATACCACATTCATTCATTGGTCCCTTCCTATGGAGTTTAGAGTAAAGAAGGATGTGGAGCTTATGAGTATCTATTAGGGTCAATGAATTACAAATTAGTATGTCAACCACTTTAATGTGATGATCCCCCCACTCAATTGAGATTGTATTGAGTGACTCCTTAAAGGATCACTTATTCTTGAAGGGTATTCATTTGGATCTCAGTTCTATAGTGATTTCTTCTATACTAACCTATTTTAAAGACATGGTGGATGAAGATTTCATAGTAGAGGTGTTTTTTAGAGGGTAACTCATGATGGGTGGTATCTCTATCTCCTTAGAAGTGGGTGAAGGTTCCTTATATGACTAGGAATGGGAGAAATAGAAATATATTCTAGGAGAGTCTTCTTCTTTTGTTATTTCTTTATCAAGTTAGAGGTCATATATCATGTTCTTCTAGTGTGGCTAGTTATGGCACTATAATACCTCTTTATTATATGTTCCAAAGACCTATAATCATTTTGGTTTGTTGAGATGCCTCTAGATAACCTATATGTAAAATCATTATCTAGGGAATAACTCATTTTCAACATTAGATTCTTGATAGTGGTTCATGAATCTTTTGTGGTATTTCCTTTTAATTTTCTTTTATTTGTTCAAATTTATTTTTTTCTATTGGTTTTAATTTATGAAATTTTTTATAGAGAATAAATATATATTTTTTAATTTATAAAATGTTCCTTCATTTGGATTCGTTTCTCGAGTGTACTTAGTTAGAGATTTGTGCGGTGCCTCCTAGTGTTTTATTAATCCATCATGCAAGTAAGTTCCTAAATGGTGGGGAGACAAAACTTGGGTCTCTATTTCTTAATATCATGGTTTTTTCATTAATTTATAAGATTTATATTATATATATATATATATTCATTTACATTGGTTTTAGTTGATTCAGTGGAATTTGGAGAGTAGGATAGAAATGTTTTTCTTTTCTAAATTAAAGCCTTTGGATTGTTTTCCTCTATTTTGGAACTCAATGAATTTATAGCGGTATAAAGTGTTATAGTGGAGATAATTTTCACACACCAACCTTCAATTTACATATTATATTATTTATTTATTGATATTTGATCTTTTACTTGAGTTTTTTTTCAAACTAGGGAATAAATTTTAAATTTTTGAAGTTGCAACCTTGGCATAAGGTTAGAGAACAGTTAGTACTAATAGTGTAGTAAACTATATAGAAGTGTAATTTTTTTAACAAAAATGTTTCACATAGACCACAAGGATAAACCTTATAGGATTATAAATGAGTCTAGATATGGGTGTATGGTTGGTGCATAGTTTGATAAATTGTGCATCCAAATCATGCGTCTTACCCAATATTCTTAAAATTTGAAATACCTAGACTAAGAATACAAAATAACCCCCAAATTACCTCAAAATTATCCTCATTTGGTCATAAAAATAAGATATACTTGGTATATCCCTTCCCTTGCTTATCTCTTTGATTTTGAGGCTTACTCTATTGATTTATTGGTGTTCTTAAAGTGTTATGGCTTATTTCTCATTATTTCTACCTTACTCTCTTATTTTCTCCTTTTGAATTCCTTAGTTACTTTTTGGATGAACCCTATAGATTTTAGGTTAATGTTAGTTTGTGATTCTTGTTGTTTTAGGGTGTGTGGATTTCTTATTGGGTCCTGTTCCTCCAATATTTAAAATTTCACTTCGTCTGCACTTCGTTCGAGGTAGGTGGTTCAATGTCTTTACTTTTGCTTACCATTCCTTACTTAATTGAGATTTAAAGTGTGTTTCCATTAAATTTAGTGTTGTTTTAAGGTATTTGTTCAATTATAAATAGATTAATAAATCATATAGATTCTAGTTTTTTTTTAAGGAAATAGGCATATTCCCTGTGTTTGATAAAATTCCTAACGGGTTTTACTTGTGGATTTTGATTGTTTAATTGATGTTTTAGAATTTTGATAATTTTTTATGATTTTGTTAGGTACTTTGTATTTTTGGACTTTTTTTACATTTCTTTTGAATTTCAGTGGGTTTACCTTATTGGTTTCCTTGGTACATCCTATGAATGTAGAGTTATATGTGTCAATGGAGATGCACACACACACACAAATATATATGTATATATATATATATATATGCATAGGAATATATATATATATATATGAATATTAATATATATATATATATTTATGAATAGGAATATATATATATATATGTATATATATCTATGTGTGTGTGTGTGTGGGGGTATATATACATGGTATTTCATAATAATCCCTCACTTAAGCTTAGAAGTTTAAATTGTATTTTGACTTTCAAAGTGGCACTAAAAATGGATTTCCAAATGGGAATTTATAAATAGATCTCTTAGGACTATTTTTCACCTTAAATGGCGTTTTTCCAATGAAATTTTGTTTAAAATGGTTTTTAAAGGGATATTGGAAAGATTATACTAGTTTTCAAACAAAAGGCCTAGTTGGAACATTCAAAAAAAATCACAAATGATTTTCACCCCAATGCAAGCCTCATGTGGTTATATGATTTTGATGGATTAGAATTAGAGGGGCTTCACATTGGAAGGTGTATGAAGGTGGGAATTGTTTATATGATTAAGATGAGTTGATTATGGTTGAAACTTGATTTATTCTATCTCACATTCTATTGATATTATCATCATAGGGATCCTATATGTATTATTGAGGGATGAGATATGGTTACTACCTAGTCTCTATTAGATGGAATAGATCCACTATTGTATGGAAAGTTTATAAGGGAGTGCCACTGGTGATGCTAGTTGAGGGAAGCCGGTTGGTTATTGACTTAGGAATGCATCGATAGGCCTACAGATGATTTGACTCATTTATCATCATAGGGATCCTATATCTATGTTTCAATTTATTATTATTATTATTATGTTATGTTATAATTCACTGGTTTTATTTCTCACTTCTGTCCTTAATTATGATAATTTGACTCATTTATATAGTAGTGGTTTCTTGTGGTTTACATTTATTTGACTTGGTGTGAGTTTGGGTGTTTCTTAAAAGAGTATTTCAAAAGTGGTATTTTGAAAAGGGTTCAGTTTGAGAAATATTTCTAAATGTTTCTTTAAAACACATTTTTAATTTAAAAAATTATTTTGTTAGAAATATCCTGGTTGGTTTTTACTAAAACATTAAATCATATTTTTTATCTTTATTTAAAACTAGAATTGATGGTATATTTTAGAAAAATAAATGCATAGACTCTATGGTGATTGCCTACTGAGCTTTTTATGCTCAGACCTTACTTGTGTCAATCAGCATCGGTAGACACAAGTCTGTTTTTTAGGTTTATATTTAGTTTTTTGGATCACTCTCAAAGTGTTTTGGTATTATGGATGTATTGTGACGAAGAGGTCACATTGAGATTATTTCAGGCTCGTGTAGAGTTTTGTTTTTGTTTAGCTATTGTATCAGTCATGATGTCCTTCTGATTCTGGATGTTGTATATTATCCACTAATTCTATTTATTTATGTTTAGTTGGATGATTAATTTTTATACTCTATTTCATCCTATTTATATTTTGTTTTTTCTTACTGAATTTGTGAATGGATCTATGATATACAGTGGTCATTTCATACTTATGAGTGGAAAATCCATGTCTTTTATTTTTTTATTGGGAAAATGCATTACCATGATCTCACATTAGATTCCCTAGAACTAGTTATGACCTTAGGGTGGTATATAATGAACATCAGGTATAACATAGGATGGATCAAGTGATCGGTTTAGAGGTGTTATGAAGTTGGTTTATAGCACCAAGAAAATAAATTGATTGATCTTTTTAAAGAAAATGTTCAATAATTATGGTGGATTTTAGGTGATATTATAGTAATTAGTAAAAAAATATAATAAAATAAAATTCTAATTTAAGGAGACTCTTGACCTAGAAGGTATCTACAAAAAAGCCTAAATCCCACTATAATGGAAGTCATGAAAAATTATATTGAGAAGTTTTGGGGGGTAGAAATTTTTTACCCAATCTCTGAATCACAATAAGTAAACCCTATCCTTGTAGATCCGAAGAAAATTGGTTTGAAAATTGTAAAAAAATACCAAAATGAATTGAACCCTATGATAATAATTAATATCTAGAGTGTGTGTAAAAACTATAAGATTTTTAATCAATTCACTTGAAAAAACGACTTCCTTGTCCCATTCATTGATCATATGCTAGATAGGCTGGAAGAGATAATAAATTATTACTTTTTATATGGTTTTTAGGATATTATGATATCTCCTTGAGGATTTTATTTTTTACTATTATTTTCATAATAAAAAAATTCCAATTGTCATTAAGTATATTTTAGTGTACCCATAACTTTGCAGGACCAAGATAGGACAATCTTCACATGTCCCTTTGAAACCTTTTCCTATAAAAGGATTCCATTTGGGTTATGTAATTCCCCTGGTAAATTTCATAGGTGAATGGTAAGAATATTCTTAGAGCACATTGAGGACTTTATATAAGTATTCTTGGATGATTTCTCTATTTTTGGAAATTCTTTTGATCATTGTTTAATAAATATAGAATAATTTTTGAAAACATGCATTGAAAAAAACATGTTTTCAATTTTGAGAATCACCACTTCAAAGTGGAAAGAGGAATATACCTTATTCATGTAACCTCATAATAAGGAATTGTGATGGATACATATAAAATTTCAGTAATAAATTATTTGATTTATCCAGCTTGTGTAAAACATATAAGATATTTACTTGCACATATAGGGTTTTATATATTATTTTTCATTGATTTTAGTATGATTTTTCTTCTTATCTCTTGGTTACTCTTGAAAGATGATGATTTTGATTTTAGGGTTAAATATATGGAATATTTTGTTGAACTAAAGATAAGATTAATCACCCCACCATTAATCCATCCACCCAACTATGAGAACCCCTTTGAGTTACTTTGTAATGATTCTAACTAATATATGGGAGCATTTCTTTCCCAAATAATTTAAGGCAAACCACATGTCATTGATTATGCCTTAAGGAAAATGGATGTTGGCTAGATCAGCTATATTACCACTAAAAATGAGTTTATTGTAGTTTTTTTTACTTTTAATAAATTCATATCTTATTTAATTTAAACTAAAGTCATTTTATTTTCAGACCATGATTCACTTAGATACTTGATGAATAAAACTAAATCCAAACCATGACTAGTTAAATGGATGATAATTTTAAAAGAGTTAAATATGGATATTTTGGATAATAAAGGAGATATAAATTAAGTATTCAATCACCTGAGTAGATTACCTAACACTTTTGAAGCATAAATTATAGATTAAGACCCATTATATGACCACCTATCAGGAGAAAAATTGTATTTGGTTAAGGGAAAAGTAACCTGGTATACATAAAATTATTTGGTGAATTACTTGGAACCATATCAACTAAATTCCCACCAAATTAAAAAAAATAAAAATAAATCTAGATTTTACATTTGGGAAGATCCATATAAGTATAAAATTTTTAATGATTAAGTGATAAAAATATGGTTTCCTATAAGTGAAATTGAGTTTTTTTTCAAATGTTCTCACATTAAATATTTTAGAGGAAACTTTGGACCTTAAAAAACTATAAATAAAGTCTTGGAGTTTTAAATTTATTATCCCACTTTGTTCAAAGCTACACATGAGTTTTTCAAAAAGTGTGAGAAAAGATAATTTTTTTGTAATATTTCAAAGAGACAAAAAATGTCAAAAAAACCCCCTCATATTCTATAAAAATTTTAAATTCCAAGGAATATAATTTATGAGATCCTTTACAATTTCATGTGTTAAATATTATATTCCTATTGTTGTATATTATGTTTTCAAATGGGTGTAATCCAAGGCCACTAAAACTAATGATGCCAAATTTTTTGTTTACTTTTTTCAAGTATAATATATTTTGTTGGTTTGGTGGACCAATCAACGTCATTAATGAATAAGTAACTAAATTTGAAATTAGTGTGTGGATTATTTTCTAAGAAAACATATATTACATAATAAGACATCCACCACACACCATCCATGAGAAAATGGGAAATATAAAGTTTAAAATAGACAAATCTAGGTGATTTTAGAAAAAATTATAAAAATAAATAGGAAAGAATAGAGACAAAGGTATAAAGAAATATTATGGGATTATAGTAGATCCTATAATAAAACTATATTAATGAAACCATATCAATTTATTTATGGTAAAATCTACCATATACCTTTATAATTATCACACAAAGAATATTTTCTTGATAAAGAAGTGAATCTGGACCTAGATAAAGCTTAGAAAGAGAAGAAATTGTATCTATAAGAGAGAAATAAATTAGTAGATAAGCCTTTTATAATTTTAAAATATAAAAATAAAGGGAAAAATTGGATCAATATAAGTTAATTTAATAAGAATATTTCCATCTTGGAGACCAAGTGTTGTTATACAACTCATGTTTAAAGAAAATGCTAGGAAAACTTTATTCCATATGAGAAGGCCCTTTCATAGTTACTAATGTATTATCTTTTGGTTCTGTGAAATTTATTAAATTAGGAAACCAAAACCTATACACTATTAATTTACATAGGCTGAATAAGTACCTTGTTAATCCACCCAAGAAACAGTGGAGGAAATTACACTCCTCTGTCCATTTTATCAATGAAAAATCACTAGGTTCTGTCAATCCTTAATATTTTATTGCATGATGAGATTAAATTTAAAATATACTTACATGATAAATTAGTTTGAATTAATTTAGAACACTATATAAATTAAGTGTGAGTGATGTAACCTTTATAGTTTAGGAATTTTTAATTTTTAATTTTTCAAATTTTTGTTTATTTTATAAAAAATTTGAGTTTTTTTAGTTTTAGTAAATATTTAAAAACTATAAAATTAAAAATAATACACTTATAAAAATTGAATATATTCCATTTTTTTATAAAATAATTTTACCCATTAAATTATATTAAATGAATTATGAAGTGAAATTGTTTTTGAATCCTAAGTGAAGTAATTTCAGGAAAAACCCGTTGATTTTTGAAACTCATGTCATGAAATAATGCCCTATATTATTAGTCACTTACCTAAGATGATTCTAAAACAACTTTTATATATTATTTATAATTAAAAATTTATTATGATCACTATGTATTTCATGAATAACCATAAATTACTAGGTAATCTAGTTTAAACCTTGCATCATTCAAAAAACTTTACCTATAAATGATCAAGGTATACTTTTTATTTTAAAAAACCTTTTAAATGAAATATATTTTCAATACCACATTTAAATTTAATAATTTTAACACTTAGTATCCAATAATAAAATTTTTATACCACCAAATTATAATAAAAATATCCATATATACCTTTATTTGGAATATTTTGCATGATCTAAGTTGAATTCAAGTGTGGGGGGAGGGAGAAAAAGAGATAAAAAAATATGTTTTATATAATCTAATGGAATTTCAAGAATATTTTTATTATTTTTTTACTTATGTATTAGAAGAAAAATCTTGATGTAGATAATGGAAAAAATTTCTTAATAACAACCAAGGTTTTCCTCGAATGTCCCCTGCTATTTTGAAGTGAAAAAGTTTCTCTCTTTCCCTCAAAAGGATAATTTTAAAGGGAAATTATAGACCCGAAAAAATATGAGATAATGATAATAAAAAATAGTGAAATTGGGAATAAAAATTTTATGCTATTGAGGATTTAGAGGGGATATATTGACCATGAACATAATAAGGATTTTGAAAGTCGGATGGGGCTGAAATTTATTTTAAAATTTTGGAGCTTGGGAAGTCTATTTTCAAGAAGCTTTTGGGAAAGAAATATCAAAGTTAGATACTTTTGGATAAGGACATGGATACATTTAAAGTAAGGGATAATACTTCCTATCTTAGGATAAGAAAATTCCCACACCTACCATAGAAAATCTGAAATCCCTGTCTTCCTTTAAGAGTAGAACCAAAGTACAAAAATGTTTGTGAACCCTATTGTATAAAATAAGGATATTAATGTTCTTTAGTAATAAATTGATAAAATTTGATGAATATACATGGATAATTCAAATAGGTTAAGTTGATTTAGTGTAAAAGGAATTTTAGGGGTAATACATTCTTGTAAGAAACTAAAAATCATGCATCAGGCTTCAACTTAGATCCAAGCCTCCTCATTCATCCTTGAAAATTTTACATTCCAATACTATCAACCTTAATCCATACAAAACCTTGATTAATACATAATTACATGAATAAATAATTTAATTATTGGGTTTATAATAAAAAAATCATTAGTCCTATGGTGAAACTTGTATTAACTTAAAATGAAAAAAATATTTCTTAAAAATCATACTCGAGTATTGAGTAAAATATTTTGGGAAGGTAGGTGTACTTTTGTATAAAGGGATGAAAGAGTTGGAATTAATTCAATGTATTTAATGAATAAAATTGAATCAATAAAATTTAAGAGTCATGATAAATTTAGGATCATGGTGTTGAAAAAGGAACTCCCATTAGTTAAGTATTTAAAATTTTCTTTGGTAATCTTTTTAAAGTTCACTTATCTGGAGTCCAATGTTTAAGTGTAGGGAATTGATAGAGTCAATATTTTCATATATTTCAATTTAAATTTTAATGATTCAATCCCACCATTTTTATCACTTAGAATGATATTATCACATTTCTTATCTTGAGTAGTAATTTAAAATTTAATTTCTAAAGGCTTAAAGCTTGATTTTTAATTCTTTTTTGATCCTTGGTAATTATTATAATAAAGTATAAATTAACTATTGGATGTTTTATAGTTATTTTAGGATTATATAGTTTATTATAAATAAAAAAATAAATTATATGAGAAATAAATAAATATAAATTGGTACTATTTTCAAGGATAAAATATGGAAAATTAATGAATGTAAGACTTGTGTTTAGAATGAAAAACTTTTTTCCTAATATAAGACTTTGGATTGAATTTAATTCCCTATATTATAAGTCTTTTGGTCTGAAACATAAGTCTTTTGGGTCAAAACATAAGTCCTTGGTTCCATTTTATGACTTTATTCCTTTTCTAGAAAATTTACCTCTCAAAGATAGAGAATAGGCATTGGGGAGATTCATTTTTACTTCAAACTAAAGTTGTGGACTTTCATGAAAACATTTATAAAAACAATATAAGACTATCACATGAATATAAAAATGAATAATACTTTAATCATAAGTAAGGATGGAAATTCATGGGTAATCTATAAAATAAAATTAGGATTGGGATTTGAATTCGTGAGAAAGAAGGATAATTTATAAATTCAAGAGGGGTAAAATATAGAGGTTTAACCAGCTTGTTAGAAGAAGGAAACTATAATTATACAAAGTAATTAGGATAAATAGATGGTATAGGGTCATAAATTGAGACTTGTATCATGATTTCATGTTAGATAATCTATCGATGTTGTTTCATCTTTATTTTATTCTTGATTTAGTTTTTTAATTCCTTCTTGTTTCTATTTTACCTCTATTTCTCTTTGAATGGAGGGGTGATATTCTGAGTGATTATGGAAGGGAATAATATTAATTGTAATTATTGAGTCCTTATACTTTAATTAATAAAATATATTTTCTTTTTAATTGATTTCAGTTCTCAGTGACTATTTAATTCTTTGAATGAAATTTTATTTAAGGCTCAAAAATAGTTCACTATTACTGCTTAGGCTGATAATCTATAATCTCCCTTAATATGTATTAACTTGTCTTAAAGTATAGGGTTATATTATGGGATGAGTGTTTCAAAATTATTGGCATGTGTGTGAGGGAAATAAATCATTTTTGGATTTCCTAAGAACAACAACAACCAATTGGGTTTTTACATGGTAGTTTATGAGTGGTTTATTGACATTTCAAATACTTGGAAAAGAAGGATGACCAAGGATTAATAATTTTTAGGATAATCTCTAAAATATATTTCAGACTAAGAAGTTTAGATAAATCTACCTATGAATTTCTAACTTATCAATTAATAAGGATACGAGAAAAACCATTTTAGAGACTATGAAAAGATTGTAGGATAAGACCATACCCTAAAACCTGAACGAATCACCTTTCTAATCTCATTTTTTAAATAAAATTTATCATTGTCTATTTTAAAACTATTTTCTTCAGTTTTTTACTCTTGTTTTCAAAATCATAAAACCAAAACACAACCCCTTTTCTCTAATTTAAAATGGAAAACTTATTTTTGTGCACCCCTATTTAAGAGAAAACCTTAGTTTCCCCCTACAACATGATTTAGCCTAAGGATAAAATTAATTTTTTCATACCCCATTACAAGCATGTCAAACATGAAATTTGATAAAGTATAGAATTTTTCCTATGTGTAGGACATTATTTTGGATTGTGTAAGGTTTTTTTGAGGAAATAGAATATTTCATAAGACTTTGTGGATTTATATAAGACTTCATCTGGGTTTTGTAAGAGTTAGTGGATTTCATAATTTTTTTTCTATTTTCATATGACTTGGTTATATTTCATAAGAAATTTTTTAGATTTTATAACACTTGTCTATTTTTGTAATACACATCTATATTTTTTAAGGCTTTTGGGGGATTTCATATAACTTGGCAGATTTCGTAAGACTTGTTGTTTTCATAATAATTTTTTGGATTTCATAAGGATTTTGGCGGATTTGAGGGAACTTATGGATTTTCTAAAACTTAATTTTGTAATACTTCTGAATTTTATAAGGTTTTTTGTTGAAAATGTAGAAAATGTAAGTCTTATCAGTGAAAAAATCAAGGTTCATTACATTTTTTTTATGAAGGCTTGGTTCAAAGACATTATCGAGGATATATTACTTGGGATATTTTGGATAGTTTAGGTTGTGATTTTAGTGATCATGTCATATACTATTAAACTTTTTTATTTTATTATTTAGACAAAGACAAGAAGAAACTATAAAGAGATCCCACATCATGGAGGTCTGTAATAGTAAATACCAAGAGAATCCACTCTAAAAAAGATAACCCCCTCTAGAGGAAAGGACCCAAGGCTAGAGAAATAGGAAATCCACTCACTTTTCTTTCCTTTAGATTCCAGGAATTCAGAAACTACATTACCTTCATGAAACATATGAAATCTGAATAAGAATGTATCAATACTAAAAGATGATTATGAATAAGAATGTATTAATACTAAAAGATGATTATGTTTGGATATTATTAGTGATTTAAACTTGAGATCTGATTATTGATAGAGATCACTCCATAACTCAAAGACTTTTTTTTCATTCTACATGCATATAAATATTATTAATCATAATATATAATTGATAATTTGGTTACGAATTAAGATGCTGTTTTGGATTTTATGGAAGACTAAAGACTATGATTTATATGTGATATTTCAAGTATTGTAGATCATTTAAAATAAGTATTTTCTAGTACTAAATTCATATAATTTCTATATTATAAATATTGAAATTATCAAGCACTATATAAAAAATAAAGTAAAATAATATCATTGTGGATTTCATGGAGTTTTTCAAATAAAAAATATAGTAAGGGTTTTTTGGGGAAATTCTTAGTTTAATAAAAGGAGAAAAATAAAAAGAGAGAAGGATCATTTATGCTTATATCATAAACATATATGTTAATATAAGAAGTATAGATTGAGAAAAATGGAAAAAGGAACACATGTGAAGATATGGATTTGATAAATAAGAAATAAGGATAATGATAACATCCTTATTGGATTGGTGCTCACATTTCATTCATAAATATAAGGTAAAAAACTAGTATGTTGTGTTTTTTCTTTGTAAACCCTTGACCCAAAGTAGTGTTTGAGAGGTTAATAAGAGGAATTTTTATTGGGATCGATAGTATGTCCTTCCAAAAATTTTGTAATACCTATATTGAATTATATTATCTCTTGATATGTTGACAAACTATCAACATATACTCTTTAGACTAGCCCTTTGTATTGAACCAAGTAAACCACTTGTGTCATTTCATTTACTTTTGTTATTTGGAATTCATGTGTGTTTTTAAAGAATATAAGATTCAGGTTATTCTGGCTAACATGATAATGAGATCTTATGAAAATAAAGAAAACTTGAACACCCTAATCCACCCCCGTCTTAAGGTGTATTAGGATACTAATCACAACAATACTTATTTCAAAAATAGTGATTTCAGTGTAACTTATAGAAAGTATAACTTCTAGATATAAATTACTCCAACTTAACTCCTTTAACATCATCAAAGTGTAGTTCAGCTTTCAATATCAATTTTTATACTTTACAAACACAAGGATATATTCTCATAGTTACAACCTTGTTTTGTGGTTCTCCAATCACAATTCCAGAATCTTTTCCACAAAATTTTTTTCAACCTCCATAAACCTATTATAGACAGTGATATCATCTTAAATAAACAATTTTTTGTGATTATTATTAATACTATATCTATAATCATCATATGTGTAAGATGATTTCAACACTAAAAAATATCTAAAATAAACTCATTTTATAATATATGAGAGAATCCTCAATAAAATGTACAATGTAATATAACTTCTTCCAAACTGTATCTCATACTTCCATATCTTTCTTCATTAGGATGATCATCATCATCCAACACATATGGATAACTAACTTACTCATTGGAAAAAATATAATCATCACAATCCATTAGTATCTTCAATTCCCACCTTTGGATTTGTTTTCAATACCATTAGATTTCTTATAGGTATTACTATCGATATGTATTTGGTAGTTCTCTTTTATTTTCCCACATATTGATAATAAATACAAATACCCAAGAAAAAGGGGTAGCATCTTATTCATATCATGCTTTGTATTAATACCATCCTATCCTTTTTAGTTAAACCCAATCCACTTGAGAGAAGGGTGGAATCACATTTCTCTTAAGCAATAAACTATCAATTAATTAACTCAAATTATACTTGGTATGGATCAGTGTAGAAAACAAGGGTGATTAAACTAGGTATCAAAGTTGTCCATAAACTATTCAATATGTGATACCAACTCAGATATAAATTCCTAGGTGT
The DNA here is from genome assembly GCA_963277665.1 of Viscum album. Classification (NCBI taxonomy): domain Eukaryota; kingdom Viridiplantae; phylum Streptophyta; class Magnoliopsida; order Santalales; family Viscaceae; genus Viscum; species Viscum album. Next base: position 373,614,881 of record OY728142.1, on the reverse strand, counting down.
TGTTCAATCAATTTTAAAAACAAACAAACAAATGGGAATAAGGTGAGTTCCCATTGTTTGTTTCTCAACCCAAACACACTTTAATTTTTAACTATATATTTATGGGAACTCATCATGATTTATCCTCCTTTGATTTTTCAGATTTGGACCTCCTTTCAGATTACATACTTCTTATTTCTGTTAGATTTATTCTTATGTGGAAGTGTATTTTTCACCTTAACTAACAAGGATCATAGAATCTTTTTTTTTATTTCTACATATTCTTATCATGTTATAATTATACTCAACATATGTTAATGCATTCCTTAGGAAAATTATATGCTTTCTTCTTATGTGAGGACTCCTATATAAAATCATTCTTAGCACATGAAATATATGTTGATTTATCTTTCTTTCTTAAAAAATACTTTTATATAAGTAGCAATGTTAGAAATTTATTTTGAGTATATCCAATATGTTTTCACCTTTCACATAGTTCTTCAATATCCATCAAGTTATTATTCTTTGGAAACTTCTCCAATTTCTCTTATGGAATATCTTCCACCAAACTAATCCTCTTATTTCTTTCATGAATTAATTATTTCTTGTGTTCAATCTTTATTCCTCCTTCTTTAATGTTCTTAGACTATTTGAAAAGTCCTAAGATGTTTTCTTTTCTTCCATAGTAAAATCATATATTCCTTGGAGAAGTATCATTTTAAAAATTCTTCTTGGGTGTGTTTTTTAACATATTTCTTCACATGATTACACCCAAGGTAGACTCATCTACATTTCATTATTCATTTGTTTTGTTCTTCTATTCTCATCAATATATGATTTGTTCTTTGTAGGAATAAACCAACACTCAATATCACAGTGACCCACTAATGTTTCAAATTACATAGAAAGTTTCTAGAATTTTAAATTTATTTTTTTTATTTGCCCGGACCTCCCTGGTCCATTAATTTTTCAAAATCTAGTGTTTGTGGTGTTCTAGGAGAAAAAATAGCTCATTTCTAAAGTTTTTTCAAAATTCTAATTTTTTCCATTGGTAGCTTAGTTTTAGTAGCTCAGCATCGGTAGCTCAGTATTAGTGGCTTAGTGCTAGTAGGTTAGGGAGTTGGTAGGTCAAGGTGTTGGTAGGTCAGGGCATCAGTAGGTTAGGGAATCAGTAGGTCGGTCATTGGTAGGTTGGGTGTCAGTAGGTATGAGCATTGGTATGCCAAGGCGTCAATAGGTCGGGCGTTAGTAGGTTGGGCATTGGTAGGTCGAGAGTTGATAGGTCGGGCATTGGTGACTCACATTGTTGAGTCTGGTGTTGGTGGGTCATGTTGGTGACTTGCTTTTAGTGGGTCGCATCAGTGACTCACTGTCAGTGAGTCACTATCAGCATCTTACTGATTAGTGAGTCATTTCTATCCTTTTCCAGGTTTTCTAGTTTCACCCTCTTATGTTTTATTTGATGTAAATCGAGTTCAACACCTTGTTTGAGCATTTATAAAGGTGATTAAAAGGATATTAATTATATATTTAATATCCTAACTTTCCCAGAACTTCAAAATAGTCAAACCACATAATATTGATCATGATACAATTTTTAATGACTTTTGAAACTATTCCTTCATTGATATAGGATCTGGTTATTCTAAGACAATGTCTTCTCTTCCCCATGTGTTTCTATTTTCTCTTCGTGCGACCAGAACCTTTCTTCTCGGAGGAGTCACATATATGCTATAGCTATGGATCTTTTTTTCCTTGGATTCTTTCTTGATACTTGTATATCCCCTATTTTTATATCAAGGAGGAATTTTTTGTCATCTATTGTTCTAGGTAGGGATCCCTTCATCTCTCTTTTATTTGTGTATTATTTGGGGTGGGTGTACTCATGTCCCCTTATGAATACAGTTGGACCCAAATTTAACAAAGATAATAAGAAGTAATAAATGAGGGGATGGGAAGATGATGGTGATGATTGCTTTGTTTTATATGTTATCCTTGATCCATGTTTTGTTTTGTAAGGTATGTATGCCTTCTGAAAATCATGGATGTTGGTGGCCTCTGTTTACGCACCTATATGACTTGTGAATATTTTTTATTATTAATTTGTTGAATGGTTTAAATTAGGAAATTTATTAACCACGTAAACCCGGTTAAATATATAGATTCCCCAAGATCAAACTTATTCTATGATCACCCCTAAATTATCAAAGTATAATTAAAGAATGAGGGTTACTAAATATGAATAGTCCATGTTGTTTGGTGTGGGTGTGTGTTGTGTATGGTTCTGTTCGAACTTGTGTTTCTTGTTGGTCGTGTGGTACTATGGCTTAGAGTGTGGCTATGAGTATGGGGTGGTATGAGTGGTGTAATGGAATCCCAGGTTGAGAGATTGGTTTATTTTGGGATGGATGAACTTGTTATGTAGTGGGACTGTATGTGGGAATGAATATGGATAGTGGTTAGGTTGTGGGGTTGCATTTTTGGGTTGTTCTATGTTTATGTAAATAGGTGTAGAATTTTTATGAAGTGGGGATATCGTGTATGGTTGTGATGATGTGTGTTGTAGGGTTTATTAGTAAGTTTGAGGTTTTCTTGTTGATAGGAAGGATGTGGCGGAATGAATTTTAAGAATGATGTTGGAAACATTGAAAGATTCACCAGTGTTCTCAGGATTAGTGTTTTGTTATGCCCTGAATAGGTGTTAATGGATAGGAAAACTGAAGTGGGTTATTTGGCTATGTGTTTTGTTACATGGTGTGTTTAGTGTCTTCTTTCCTTCTGAGAATGGTTACTGGTGTTGTTCTTGTTAGTTTCCCAGGTAGGGATGTAATAAGTGGTAAATTCTTAATAGCATCAAAGTGATTAAATGTTAGGAGGTTTCCTTTAATCATTACAGAAGTGACCGTCATTCATGGTGATACATGCATGCAGGGTTGGTAGCAAGGGTTGTTTTTTTTGTGGTCTAGTTTTTCGTTTTGAAAACCCATAGGTTGAGATAAGTGTTTGGTAACTATATATATATACTTGTAGTTCCTTGTGATTTCTATGTGCACCCCACCTATGTTGAGCACTATGTTCAGAACACCCTCATTTTTATAGGGGAGGGTTTCCTTTCCCAAAATCTCAGTGGGAGGATGAGTGGCTAGTTATTGGATCTTCAATGCCCCCTCTTCTAGGATTTGTTAGCTCAAGACTCTTCAGGCAGGTTATGGTGAATTTGTGAGGCCTAGGTGTCTATGAGAGAGATGTGTTTCCCATGTGTCTTTGGGATGAGATATGTTGTAATTTCCTCGATGTTTTTGGGATGAAGTTGTGGTTTTGGGGCCTAGGTGTCTGTGGGAAGGATGTGATGTGGTTGTGGACCACGTGTTTGCGGGCAGGATGTGGTATGTGGCATAGCTGTGTGAATTCAAGTTGTGGAAGTGGGGTTTGTGGAAGAGTGTGGTAGCGTCAGGACATTCTCCATTTGGGATGATCAGTTAACCAGTGGGAAGTGGTGCGGGGTACCTTATCACCAACGTGCTTACTATTTACTTTACTTGAATTTCATTATTTAGTGAGCATTTCTTGGTGTGGTTGTAGTGGATAGTATACCTTGTTAGGTGATTTTGAGTTTTTTTATTTTCTCACAGGGGAATTCATATGCTTCTCCCACTTGTGCATGAGAGAATTTTTTTTTACCTACTGAGTATACTTGTATGCTCACCCTATGTATATATAAATATTTTCAAGTTTCTAGGGAGATTTCACAGACCGTGATGGACCTTACTAGATCGAACATCGGTAAAGTTGTCATGTGGTTGCTTTGTTTTGTTCTTTTGGTATTTACTTTGGAGTGTTTCCTTGTATTTCTAGCAGTTTTACTTTAAACATTCATGTGGGATGAATTTTGGATTCTTTTATATATATTTCTTGGAGTTGTTTTGAGGATGATACATATTATCTCCCAATCTTGGTTACTATAAAAAGGGTAATACCTCCCATATTGTGAGATTTATAAATCCTTGGTGTTGGTCTCTCCTTCAGGGTCTACTGGAGGCGGGACTTGGGAGTCATTATATCTCTTTCTCTATTACCATCTCAATAGGGGCATCTTTGGAGGGAGGGATTCAAGACAGAATGGTATCAAAGGTGATGGTTGAAATATAGGATGGAGTTTAGAGTTAGGAATAGTGAGGATTTCATGGGTTAGTACGGAAACATTGTTAGGTGATCTTGGTATGTGACATAGGCCAGGGAAGACTAGTTAGGACATGGGATTTTAGGCCCCCCGTGGTTCGATGTAAGGACTATGAACTTACCAAACAACCAAGTGAGGGTACACTGTTTGTGGGGTAGAGACCCTAGGAATGGTACATATATCATGATGACTTTTTTTCTTGTTTTTTTGGTGATTTTTGGGAAATTAAAATAAACAATGAGTTAAAATGAATCCTAAATAAATTCCATACTACTTAGTCTTAAGAGTTCCCTGTTTACTTTTTTAGCTATCGCACCCAGTCATTGTCCGTGAGTGGATATAGAAGTAAAGGCTTAGCGGGTCGATCTAGCTGATTGGTGGAGGGTTAATCAAGTGTAGGAGGTCAATCAGTGGGAGAAGATGCTTTGTGATTTTCAGTGGAAGACTTTGGGAAAGTACGAGGGTGGTGTATTGGACATAGAGACTGAGAGATAGATCAATGAGCTTGAGATCACCCTTAGCATGATATAGGCTCTAACATAGTATTATGTTCCATTGGTAGTTAGTTAGATGAGGGGAGTTGTGAATCAATTGTGTATGCTGTACCTGGGGGAGAGAAGGGAGGTTGATGTTTTGTGGGTCGATTTCGAGAAGGATTTTTGGGCAGAATTCCTTTCATATACCATGAAGTCCAAGAATAGGCAAGAGTTACTATCCTGCCAACATAAGAATATGTTGGTATGAGAATTGGGGATAAATTTCAATGACCACATTCTCTTTTCTCTAGATCTATTTCCAAATGAGGATTCTCAAGAGAGATTCCTAGAGGAGGCACTTCATCCTTCCCACTAGTACACAGTCACTCCCTTCACCTTTCCGACATACCTAGAGGTCCAGAAGAAGGTGGAAGTGGTTGAGAGGATGCACTTGCGAGGAGGTATACCATGATAGGGGATCCATCAAAGTTCTACAAAGGTAAATACTTCCAGTATCAGGTCTCAAGTGCCTACTCCCTCGAGGTTTCATCCAATGGAGATTCAACCTCAGTAGTTTTAGTTTTGAACTTTTGGTCCTTTTGCTTTTTCGTTAGGATTTGGACTGAGGTATTTCTCTTATAGAGGCCACATGAACCTTCATAGTCAATGAATACTTTGAGCTCATTATGGTTTAGGTGGGAAGGTTCAACACCCGCCTTAATATGAGTTGTAGACTAGGATATTTCAGTAGTTGGTACAGTAGGATCCTGCTCCGTCGAGGGGAGACAAAGCAGGAAAAGGATAACCTTATGGAATTCCTTAGGGATCTCTACCCGAACATGGTTGAGGAGGTGATCGATAGTAGAAGGGTATAGGAGTTTTATGTGGTAAGTTTCACACCACAGATACAACAGTTCCAGTAGGGACATAGATCGTTAGAGGTACGATAAACTTATTTAGTACTCTTGTTTGCGCCTTGTTTGATTCAGGAGTTTCAAACTTCTTTGTTTAACCCAGTATATCCCATTATCTAGACTATACATAGAGATAATTTCCAAACCGCTAGTGTTGAGTAGACTAGTTGGAGGTCTGGACAGCTTGTTTGATGTGTTCTAGGGATGTAGACTGATGATGGGACCACATCAGTCCTATGGGAATATTTTCCTATTGAATATTCAACTGTACAATGTAATTATTGGCATAGACTAGTTGTAATCTATTTATTCTACTATCAACTACTTCTAGAGAAGAGTCGGGTTTTTATATGTGGATGAAAAATATGTGGCTTTCATTGGTGAGTGGAGTTTCCTAGTGGGAAGTGGGCGTATAGAGCCTCTTCTTTCCTTATTGGATGAAATGTTAGTGGAATTGGGGTATTTTAAGATGGTGGGGGTTCCTAAAGTTGTTGGTGAGTTCTTAGATGTTTTATCCAAGGAAGTTGTGACTCTACGCCCTCGACATGATGTTGATTTTGGGATAGACTTGCGTCTCGATGATTCTCTAATTTCAATGGCTCTTTATTAGATAACACCTTATGAGATGCGAAAGCTAAGGATTTAGATTGGAGATCTAATGAAGAATGGATTTATCCAGCCTAGTGTTTTGACATGGGGTGCTCCGGTCTTGTTTGAGTAAAAGGAAGATGGTGGTCTGGGAATGTGTATAGACTACCAAATATTAAATCAGGTAATGTTCAAGAACCATTACCCTCTCCTAAGGTTTGATGATCTTTTCAACTAGCTGAGGGGAGAAAGTTGGTTATCTAAGATTTATCTGTTGTATGGATATCCCAAATTGATGGTGAAGGAGGATGATATCCTAAATAATTATTTCAAGTGTAGGTATGGGAACTTCAATTTCAGGGTTATGTTATTCGGTATTATGAACCCACCAAACATGTTTATGGGGATTATAAAATCTATCCTCCATGAGTTCCTGGACTGGTTCTTCATCGTGTTCATCAATGAAATCCGGATCTACTTGAAGTCAGAGGAGGAGCATACCAAGCATCTCAGAACTATCTTGGAGGTTCTTCGACACCACCAGCTCTATGGGAATTTGTCCCAGTGTATGTTTTGGGCACGGGAGGTCCAATTCCTTGTACATGTGGTGACTCAGTAGGGTTTTTCAGTTCACCCATCAAAGGTGAAGGAATTTGTTTCTTAGGAAGCACCCAATAATGTGGAAGAGGTTCATAGTTATCTCGGTCTAACGGGCTATTACTAGAGATTTATACTCAATTTTTATTGAGTTGCAGCTCTGTTGATGGCTCTGATTAGAAAATACTAGGATTTTATGTATAGTGATCAGTGTCAGGAATCTTTCAGCTATCTAAAGTGTAATTTGGTCAGTGCTCCATTTCTTAGGTTTCCAGAGGAAGGGGTGATGTTCGAGGTGTTTTGTGATGCTTCCCATATAGTCTTGGGGTGTGTGCTAATGAACCAATGGGGAGTGATCTCTTATGGGTCCAAAATATTATGTCCCCATGAAAATAACTATTCCACCCATGATCTAGAGCTAGAAGTAGTCAGGTTTTCACTAAAGTTATGGCTGTATTACCTCATTGGGGAGCACTTTTTGGTCTTCACATATCACAAGATCTTGAGGTATATCTTTTCCCAGCAAGACCTAAACTTGCAGAAGTAGAGGTAGATGGAGTTTATCTAGGATTAATACTTTGAGATCTCTTACACCTCAGGAAAGGGGAATGTTGTGGCTGATGCCTTGAGCATGAAGTCGTAGAAGGTGGTAGTTTGAGAATATATGGATGTTTGGAGGGAGATGGAGGAGTTATATGCCCTGCACTTAGATACAGAAATGGATAGAGGAAGAGGATGTCTATTTTAGATGATTGTGAAATCATCTCTAGGGTAGAAGGTGGAGGAGAATTAATGGGGAGACTTAGAGGTGGAGGTGATGCATGATCACATTGACCAGAGTGGTGCTCTAGAGGGATGGTAAGAGGATGGTCGGAATCGTATGTTGTTCCGTGAGAAGTTGTTTGTTCCAGTAACAATACACGAGTGAGTTCTCCATGAGTTTCATAGCTTACCCCTAGCAGTACACCAAGGAGTTTCAAAGATTTACTATGGCTCGATGCAATAGTTTTGGTGGCCTGGGATGAAGTGGGAAGTGGCGTAGTTTGTAGAAAAGTTCCTAGTGTGCCAATAGGTGAAGTTCGAGCACCATGTTCTGGCCAGTTTGTTGAAACCCCTAGATGTCCACAAGTGGAAGTGGGATGATGTATTGATGTATTTCATCAAAAGATTACCTAGGGATCGGGGAGGTTATGATGCAATCTGGTTAGCGGTGGATTAGATGATGAAATCAGATCACTTCTTAATAACTAAGGAATCAAGCACATTGGATGACTTGGTGGGAATGTATGTGGATGAGGTAGTGCAGCTACATGGAGTTTTGAGATCCATTGTATCAGAGCAGGTTACATGTTTTACCTCACAAGTATGGAGGGGATTGAAGCATGATTTTGGAACTCAGTTACACCTTAGCATTACCTTCCACCCTTAGACATATGGGAAGATAGAAATGACAATTTAGATGTTGGAGGACATGGTGGAAGCATGCATCTTAGATTTTGGTTGGTCTTGGGTGTGAGATTTTTCCTTGGTAGAGTTTTCTTACAATAATAGCTACCACTATTGCATTTTCATGGCTCCATTTGAATTTCACAACCCGTCCCTCGGGGCCCATGACATGACTACCCCAGGCCCGCCTTCCATAGGCCAGGGGCTGGCGACTAGCACCGAAAGGCGTAATCCGTAAAACTGGGAAGGCATTGCCTTCATAACCTGTAAACACATGAAACCAAGCACACAAAAAGATACAAACACAAGTAAACTGAATAGTAAACAGAGTGAGTACAGTAAGTAAAAGGGGACAAAATACAAGCCCAATTGGAAATTACAAGAAACTGAAATACAACTGAAAGAAAAAGGAAAACATCTATTGGGTCGTCCTCCGAGGTTCCTACCTGAAGGGTAGGTACATATCGCCTCATCAGCACTCCACGTCCACCCATCTCTTCTGTGTACCGATACGCCATACAGTCCACCTCCGAACAACATCCAGTCCTGGTAATCTCAGCCTCGATCAGAACTATCTGTCATCTGCACAAAACACAATGAGGTGCGGGAATAGCCCTTGCGGGGGTGAGTATAAAAATACTCAGTAGGGACCCCGATACCCTTAAGGTGTCACAAAATCCACCAAGGATAAACCATACAACAAGGAATCAACTGTCAACCATACTTAGGTATTTTCCCATACATACACATAAGTTATCAAGTAAACGCATCTCAATCATGAGGAAAACATGGAGTCCCACTCCAAAGCCCCAAGCTTCACTGTTCCACAAAGGAAGGAAAACCACAAAGGAAAGTACCACATAGGTAGCCACACAGTAAAATACCACCAAGGTATTAACACGAAGGAAAGTACCACACAGGTACAGACTCAACTCACACCAATTATAACTTTGGTACAATAGTAAAGATGATTAGTTATAAATACAGAATCATCTTACTCTGTTAAGAGGTAGACCTAGATAGGATCTCTCAGTGTTGACCCACATAGGATCGCTCGGTGATGACCCACACAGGATCACTAGGTGCTGACCCACATAGGATCGCTTGGTGCTGACCCACACAGGATCGCTAGGTGCTGACCCACACATAATCTCTCGGTGCTGACCCACACATGATCACTATTCATTTTTCTCATCACAGCCAGCTACTGGGTTCCAGTACTATGATTTCTTGTCTCTAGGAGGATCTGCTCCAAAATCCACTAGTCGATACACCAACTTCCATAAATTCCCACAAATAATTATCTCAAAGAACCGCCATGTCATAGGGGTCTCAACATAACAGACGATGTGTCTTTCGGACACCCGGTCTGTGAGTTATTAGCCTTTTAGTCCCGGTGGCCCGGTTGGATTCATGCTCGATCCAACCTGACCTTACCCCATCTCAATCCAAATTTTTAGTGGGGTATTACTTAAAGGGACTATATGGCTCTAAGGTTCTCAGCACCGATGACGGTTTTTCAAACGGATGTCCGGTGCCAAAGTTATGACCTAAGTAAAGTATAGGTTCGTATCTGGTCTGGGTACGGTCCGACCAGGTCGGACCGACCCGACCCCGACCGACCCACTGGGTCAAAACCAGATTATGGTGCGGCCTGGACCATGGTGTTGCCCGGACCGCTGGGCGGTTTGGTAGGCCACGAGGGCCCCCAGGGGACGCAGAGGCTGTGGGTGCCGCGGGGCGGTGGAGGACGCGGTTTGGCTTGGCCGCAGATGGCGGCTCGGCTGCGAGGGTCATGCGAGGACGCGGGGCACCTCATACAGGAGGGAAGAGATCGTGGAATGGCTCGGATTGGGGTGCTGTGAGGGCACGAGGTGGCTCGGCCCGACCCAGGGTGGTTCAGCCGGGAGGGCGGAGGCCGCAGGACGACTCCACCGGGGCAGCTCTGACGAGAGGGAAGAGGCCACAGGGAAGCTCGGTGAGGCTGTAGGTGGTGAGGTAGGGAAGTGGATGATAGAGCCATGTGGCAGTGCGATGGGTCCGCGAATGACAGCGGTGGATCAGGCAGTAAGGCCACAAGCGGCGGGGCAGCCGCGAACGATGGTGGCAGCTCGGGTGGCGGCTCAGCCACGGGGCGTGGAGGTCATGGATGACGGAGCCACGGGGGAGGTGGGGCGCCGTGCCTTCCTGGTGGATGGTTCATCCGGCCTCTCTCTTCATTCATCGTCGTGGTGTAAGACACCTTCTTCCATCATGAGGAACACAATAAGGAAGAATGGCGAAGGGGACGGTCCATGTTTGTTTGGCCTGCTCCTTCCTCCTTGAAGTAGTAGCAAGTGGTTCACCATTTTTTTGAATCAAGAACATGTATGAAATATATTTAAGAACATCAATCCCCAAAACATTCGTCAATCACTATTCCCAACCCTGGAAAAGAATAATTAGAAGGGAATAACATGGGAACTAATCCCCTACCTTGGATTGTTCGTTGACGTTGGTGTGAGAAGGAAGATGAAGAAGGTGAAGAGAGTTCCAACGATCGTCACTTCCAAAACCATGCTTCGATGTCGGGCTTTCTCATCATCTTCTTCCTTGATTTACTAAGAACATTATTCGATGGCGTTCTTCATTGGAGAAGTGTAATCCTCCCAATATTTCTCCTCTCCCCAAATCCAACAAATTGCAAAGTAGCCAACTTATGATATGTTTCCCAAATTTTAATTGTTGGCACAATTTCAAATTGGATTAAATAATTACATAGTGGTTGGCATAGTTAATTAAGGTGGGTGGAATAATTAAACAAAGGGAAGTTCAAGAGACTTCCCTGCATTTAAGTGGGAGGTTCAAAGGGGTTTTAAACTCAGGTGGTCCCCACCACCTTCACCTCTCTTGGAAGGTTTTAGGTTCGGTGGTCCCCACATCCATAACCTCAAGGGGAGGTTTATTTCTGGTGGTCCCCGCCTCTCAACATCCACAAGGAGTTTCAAATAAAATAAAATATTACACAATTTTATTTTATTTCTTTCTTTCACGAAAACCCAAAATCTATCTTTCACCCTCGAATTACTACGGTCTAGGTGAAGGTCTCCTTAAGAGAATACTGGTGCTGCGAGTTCAACGGTTCCCTCATATTTCAATTCTGAGCACTAGTTCAAAAGTTATAAAAACCCACTCGTATGTTTACTAAATGTACCTGAAGAAAAGTTCAGAAATTCATTCCGAGCACACCAGGCCTCGGAATAACACGCCGTCAATTTCCGCGGACTCATAAAATTCCCATTTAATTAAAAAAAATTACATAGAATTTCTATGTCTTTAAATTATCCCCACCTCAGGGATTTGCGTCCCCATAATCCACAACTCAAACTAGGAAAAAAAGTAGGGGTACTGAGAATGAATCTGAGCCTCCTGCTCCCATGTGCTCTCCTGAAGGTTCTCGTGCTGCCAGTAAACATGAACCAGAGGTATCGACTGCCCATGAAGGAACCACTCCTGTTGATCCTCAATATCCACTAGAACCTCCATAAAAGTCACCCCATCATCGACATCTAGCTCTCTGTGGTCAATGAAGTGGGAAGGGTCGTGCACATATCTCCTCAGCTGTGATATGTGGAAGATGCCATGCACCCGGTGCAACTGAGGTGGAAGAGCTAAGCGGTAATCCACCTCGCTAACTCTATTGAGGACCTGGAAGGGTCCAATGAGTCTCAAAGATAACTTTCCACCTCGACCAAATCTTCGCAAACCTCATCGAGGTACGACCCATAGAAAGACGTGGTCACTATATTTGAACTCCAGAGGTCTCCATCTCCTATTGTCATATGACTTCTACCTGCTCTGTGCAGTCTTCATCCATTCCTGGATGATCTTCACCTTCTCTATGGTAGCCTGTACCATCTCTAGTCTCACTAGTGCTGACTCCCCTGGGCTAGTCCAGCACAAAGGTGATCTACAAGGTTTCTTGTAAAACGCCTCAAAAGGTGTCATCCCAATGGTGGAGTGATAGATATTGTTGTATGCAAACTCTAAAAAAGGAAAGTGATCCTCCTAGATGTGACTGAAGTTGAGGATGCAAGAACACAATATTTCCTCAAGGGTCTGAATGGTTCGCTCAGTCTAGCCATCAGTCTGAGGATTGAAGGCGGTGCTCTAACGAAGCTACATCCCGAAAGCCTCCTGAAACCACTTCCATAGCTGGGAAGTAAAACATGAATCATGATTAGAGATAATTGTTGAGGGTAATCCATGTAACCGCACAATATCTTGCACATAAGGGCGTCCCATGATCTATACTAAACCCTACTATCTAGTCGGTAGGAAGTGGGCCAACTTGGTGAGTCGGTCGACGATCACCCAAATTGAGTCATGTCCCCTGGATGTACATGGAATTCCTGTAACGAATTCCATGGATATCGTATCCAACTTCCACTCTGGGACCTTCAAAGGCTGAAACAAGCCTGCTGGTACCTGATGCTCCACCTTCACTTGCTGACAAGTGAGGCACTAAGAGACAAACTCTGCTACTACTTTCTTCATTTTCGGCCACTAGTGCTGTCGTCGGATGTCCTGGTACATCTCTGCCACTCCTGGATGTACGTCTAGAGGGGATGTGTGGAACTCCCTCAACACTTCCTCCTAAAGCGACACTGGTACCATGGTACGTCCTCTGAAGAAAATGACGTGCTCCATACCTTCATAAAATTCATCAGGTGACTGCCCTGTGGATATCTGAGCCTGTCGATCCTCACAGTCATCGTCCCCATGTTGCGCCTCCCTCAATCACTGAAGAAGTGGGGGAGTGACTATAAGAGACCGAAGAAAAACTGCTCCATCTCGATCCACAAAGGATATCTGCAAATTGGCCAGCTTCTCTATCACCTCGCCTAGAAGTTGTATACCAGATCTCCGACTGAGTGCATCTACTACAACGTTAACCTTCCTAGGAGTATAGACTATCTCGAAGTCATAGTCCTAGAGGAACTCAAGCCAAAGTTGTTGTCTTAGGTTCATGTCCTTCTAAGATAAGATATACATGAGACTCTTGTGATCAGAGTAGACTATAAAACTTTCACCCATCAGATAGTGTCGCCACATCTTTAGGGAAAAGACCACTGCTGCTAACTACATGTCATGAGTAGCATAGTTCTACTCATTTTTTCTCAGCTGTCGAGAACTATATGTGATCACTTCTTGCTCCTTCATTAGGACACATCCGAGCCTGGTCCCTGATGTGTCACAGTAGACTATATACCCTATGCCCTCTTCTGGAAGCCTCAAGATGGGGGCACTAGTCAGCCTCTGCCTCAGCTCCTAAAAACTCTTCTGGAATCTCTCCAACCACACGAAGGGTTTCCTCTTCTTTGTCAACACTGAAAGTGGTGTTGCAACTCTGGAGAAATCTAGCAGAAATCTTCAGTAGTATCCGGCCAACCCCAGGAAACTCCATACTTCTGTGACACTCCTGGGTGGATCCCAAGCAAGTAACGCCTCAATATTCACTGGATCCACTGTAACTCCAGCCTCCGATATGACATGTCCCAGAAAGTGAACCTATCAGATCCAGAACTGGAACTTAGAGAGCTTACCATGAAGCTGGTGCTCTCAGAGTGTATCCAGTACTACCCACAAATGATAATCATGGTCCTCCTCAGTAGTCGAGTAGATCAGAATTTCATCGATGAAGACTACTACAAAGCGATCTAGGTATAGCTAAAAGATCATTTTCATGAGTCCCATGAACACTGTTGGAGATTTGGTTACACCGAATGGCATAACTAAGAACTGGTAATGGTCGTACCGACATCTAAAAGTTGTCCTCTACACATCCTCGTCTTGTACTCTGAGCTAATGATAGCCTGATCTGAGGTCTGTCTTCGAGAACCACTGTGATCCCTTCTGCTGATCAAAGAGATCGTCAATCCTCAGAAGTGGGTACTTGTTCTTCACGGTCACCTGATTCAGGCACCGATAGTCAATAAAAATCCTCAAGCTCTGATCTTCCTTCTTGGAGAACAAAATTGGGGTTGCCCAAGGTGAAACACTGGGTCGAATGAATCCCTTCCTTTGAAAGTCCTCTAGCTAAAACCGCAGCTCACGAAGCTCCGTGGGAGCCATCCGATATGCTGGTGTAGATATCGTTGCCATCCTGGAGTACAAGTCATTGTAAAATTCCACCTATTTGTGAGGAGGTAGACCTGGAACATCATCAAGGAAGACATCTGCGTACTAGTCCACTACTATAGGATAACTCGGACTCTCCACATCAACTGCTTCGAGGGTAAGGCTAGCCAACTGATGAGTGATCGGCTGCACTCTCCTCCGGGTAAGTCCATCCTGTGCTGCAAAGGATCCCTTCTTGTCAGTGAAGGTAAAACTGGTCCCATCCGTGCAAACACATCACACTTTGTGCCTAATAAAGTCAATCTAAGCATAGAATTTAGATAACTAGTCCATACCCAATATGAAATCTTAAGGCCTCAATGCTGCTACTAGGAGATCACATCTGAAACTCTCGCCTCCTAGAGTAACCTCACATAGCTGGAACCAATGCATAATCATCGAATCCACTCCCGTATGAGTATCTAGCCATAAGGATCGAGCCAACAGATCCGTCAGAATCTCCAAGCTCTGAACAAGGGTAGTGGAAATAAAAGAATGACTAACACATGTGTCAATAAGTACTGCAGATAAGGTGGAGTAGACACATATCATACCTTGTATCATCTCTAGAGTTCCATGATTGTAGGCCTCAACTACCTAGATCTAATCTATCCCATGTCCACCTTCTCTCTGTGGTCAGGGTGGACCTCCTAGTGGTGGTGGAGGTAACATCTCGAATTGTCACCCACTGCTAGCTGCACAACCAGCTTCTCTTCCATGTCCGCATGCTCCCTGCAGACCACCTCGATCAAATATCTGTCTCTACCTGGGCAGTTCTTCGACCATCTGTTGATCATCGGTATGGCGGTTCAGACAGTCATGAGCCATGTGACCATACCCACCGCATGAATAACAATGCCCGCTCCTGGCATGACTGGCTCCGCCTCAGATGCCCCACACAACCGACTCTAAATCCCGTGGTCGTCCACTTGTAGGTCTGGTCCTCTTGGTCCTCTGTAACATCTGTCTGCTGCCAGCTGCAGAAGACTCCACTACATGACGACTGGTGGTGATTCTCGATGTTGGTGACTGCTTAGTAATAAAACCCTCCATTAAGAGGGCTCTCTCCAACACCCCCACCTGCGTCAGGATGATGAGTGAGATCATCGAAGCCCTGATCTCCCTCCTGAGTCCCTACTCGAAGGTCCGGGCCATGAAGAATGGGTCTCATACCATATCTGTGGAGTAGCGTGAGAGGTTAGTGAACCTCGCTAAGTACTGAGCCACAGTCATGCTGCCCTACTGTAGATGAAGTATCTCCTGTATGCGCACTGCGTGAAGAGTCGATGGGTCAAACTTTGCCTGAAACAGGCTCTCGAATTCTGCCCAGAGAATCATCACATCATCGTGAACTTGGAGCATCAAGCTCCACCATCTGCTTTCTACTGCCAATAGAAGGCTGGTGGCAAGAATCACCATGAGATCAGCTGGTGTCCCTAACAGTCGAAAAACTCTCACCACGGCCTCCAGCCAATCCACAACCGCCTGTGGGTCCATCTCTCCCCTGAACCTAGGTGGCCTCTGGCGCTGGAACTCATGCAACGCGCTCAAGCGTCGTGCACCATCTACTACTAGGGTCGGTGACATCATTGGACCAATGGGTAATAGTACCGCTGGTTCCTCTGTTGGTACCTCTACTGGGAGAGGGCCCTGCACCGAGGCCTCATCGCTCGGTGGGCTATCAGTGCGTATGACTCTCAGAACCCTAGATGGCTGTCTTCGTAGAGGAATCCTGAAAAGAAACAGGTGCTCCATGGTCAATAAGTTATACCTGGTGAGTTGACTCAAAGATATAACAAAGAAAACTCTTTAAAACACACACACGATCAGTTTTTTCGTGCACTAAGTCAGAAATCAGAAGTCAGGGTCCTGGTGTATGGATACCTCGGCTACCGCACCAACACTGGATTCCCTAAAATGATAACCACAGTCACTACACTTAACACTATTGTCTTTAAATAGAAAAATAAAAGTCCTATGTTCTACGGTATAACCGACTCCTCTAATACCAATTTTTCACAACCCGTCCCCCAGGGCCCGTTCCATGACTACCCCAATCCCGCCTTCCATAGGCCAGGGGCTGGCGACTAGCACCGAAAGGGGTAATCCCTAAAATCAGGAAGGCATTTCCTTTATAACCTGTAAACACACGCAACCAAGCACACAACAAGATACGAACACAAGTAAACTGAATAGTAAATAGAGTGAGTACATCAAGTAAAATGGGCTAGAATACAAGCCCAATTGGAATGTACAATAAACTGAAATACAACCGAAAGAAAAAGGAAAACAGCTACTGGGTCTTCCTCCGAGGTTCCTACCTGAAACGTAAGTATAGATCGCCTCCTCAACACTCCACGTCCACCCATCTCCTCTATGTACCGACACGCCGTATGATCCACCTCTGAGCACCGTCCACTCCTAGTACTCTCAGCCTCGATCAGTGATGTCCATCGTCTGCACCAAACACAACGAGGTGCGGGCATATCTCGTGCAGGGGTGAGTATAACGATACTCAGTAGGGACCCCGAGACCCTCAAGGTCTCACAAAATCCACTAAGGATAAACCATACAATAAGGAATAAACTGTCAACCCTACTTTGGTATATTCCCATACATATAACTAAGTTATCAAGTAAACCCATCTCAATCATGAGGAAAACACGGAGTCCAACTCCAAAGCCTCAAGATTCACTGTTCCACAAAGGAAGGAAAACCATGAATGCAAGTACCACACAGGTACGCCACACAGTAGAATACCACCAAGGTATTACCACGAAGGAAAGTAACACATGTGTATAGACTCATCTCACAACATGTATAACTTAGGTATGATAGTAAAGATGATTAGTTATAACTACTGAATCATCTTACTCCGTTAAGAGGAAAACCCACATAGGATCGCTCGGTGCTGACCCACACAGAATCGCTCAGTGCTGACCCACACAGGATCACTAGGTGCTGACCCACATAGGATCACTCGATGCTGACCCACACAGGATCTCTAGGTGCCGACCCACACAGGATCGCTCGGTGCTGACCCACACAGGATCAATATTCATTCTTCTCGTCATAGACAACTACTGGGTTTTCGCACTATACTCGCTTGTCTCAAGGAGGATCCGCTCCATAATCCACTGGTCAATACTACAACTTCCATGAAGTCCCATTAATAAGTATCTCAAAGGACATCCATGTCATAGGGGTCTCAACATAACAGACAGTGCATCATTCGAAAGCTCGTTCTGTGAGTTATTAGCCTTTTAGTCCCGGGGGCCCGGTTGGATTCATGCCCGATCCAACCTGACCGTACCCCATCTCAATCCAAATCTCCAGTGGGGTATTACTCAAAGGGACCGTCTCACTCCAAGGTTCCCAACACCACTAACGGTTCATCAAACAGACGTCCAGTGCGAAAGTTATGGCCCAAGTAAAGTATAGGTTCATATCTAGTCCGGGTCCAATCTGACCCGATCGGACTGACCCGACCCAGACCTGGCCTGGGTCGACCCGGTTCGGGTCGGCCTGGCCCGTGGTGCGGCTTGGCCCGTGGTGTGGCCCGGCCCGCTGGGCGGTCCGGCAGGCTGTGAGGGGCCGCGAAGGCCGTGAGTGACATGGGGTGGTAGAGGCTGCGGTTCGGCTCGGCTGCGGTGGTGACTCAGCCGCAGGGGTGCCATGAGGGCACGGGGTGACTCGGACTGGCCCGGGGCGGCTCGAACAGGATGGAGGAGGCCATGGGATGGCTCATCCGGGGGGTGTTGCGAGGGCGCGGGGTGGCTCGGCCCGGCCCGTGGTGGTTTGGCTGGGAGGAAGGAGGCCGCGAGGCCGCGAGTAGCGTGGCGAGGCTACAGACGATGGAGCCATGGGGCGGTGCGGCGGGGCCGTGGATAGCGGTGGTGGATTGGGCAGTGAGGCTGCGGGCGGTGGCCCAGCCACAGACGGCGGAAGCGGCTCAGGCGGTGGCTCGACCGCAGGGTGCAGAGGTCGCAGACAGTGGAGCCGCGGGGAAACAATGTGTGGTGCCTTCGCCAATGGCTAGTTTAGCAGGCCTCTCTCTTCGTTCGTCATCATGGTGTAAGCCAACTTCTTCCATCACGAATAACACAATAAGGAAGAATAACAGAGGGGTTGAGCCATGTTTTTTTGGCCCGCTCCCTCCGTATTAGAGCAGTAGCAGGTGGTTCACCTTTTTTTTGAATCAAGAACGTGTATGAAAGATATTTAAGAACATAAATCCCCACAACCTTCATCAATCACTATTCCTAACACCGCAAAAGAAAAATTAGAAGGGAAGAACATGGGAACTAAACCCCTACATTGGATTGTTCATTGACGTTGGCACGGGAAGGAAGTCGAAGAAGGTGAAGATGGTGCCAATGATCATCGCTTCCGAAACCACGCTTCGATGTCGGGATCTCTCGTCATCCTATTCCTTGATTTACGAAGAAATTTCTTTGATGGCGTTCTTCGTTGGAGAAGTGTAATCCTCCCAATATTTCTCCTCTCCCCAAATCTACCAAATTGCAAAGTAGCCAACTTATGATATGTTTTCCCAATTTTAATTGTTAGCACAATTTCAAATTGGATTCATTAATTACATAGTGGTTGGCATAATTAATTAAGGGGGATGTCATAATTAAACAAGGGGAAGTTCAAGAGACTTCCCCACATTTAAGTGGGAGGTTCAATGGGGTTTTAAACTCAGGTGGTCCCCACCACCTTAACCTCTAATGGGAGGTTTTAGGTTTGGTGGTCCCCACCTTCATAACCTCCAGGGGAGGTTTCTTTCTGGTGGTCCCATCCTCTCAAAATCCACAAGGAGTTTCAAATAAAATAAAATATTACACAATTTTATTTTATTTCTTTCTTTCACAAAAACCCAAAATCTATTTTTCACCCTCGACTTACTACGCTCGAGGTGAAGGTCTCCTTAAGCAAATATCGGCGCTATGAGTTCAACGGTGCCCTCAGATTTGAATTCTGAGCACAAGTTCAAAAGTTATAGAAACCCGCTTATATGTTTACTAAACATACCCGAAGAAAAGTTCAGAAATTCATTTTGGGCACATCGGGCCTCAAAATCACACACCGTCAATTTTTTTGGACTTGTAAAATTCCCATTTAATTAAAAAGAATACACATAATTTTTGGGTCTTTACATTGAATACTTGTTTGGAAGACTGTGTCGCTCACCTTTGTGCTGGATAGAAGTTGGGGAGGCAGTTGTTCTTGGTCCGGATATGGTGTAGAGTATGATAGAGAAGGTTTAGCTTGTCCATGAGAGGATGAATGCAACACATTACCGGAATAATTCATATTCTGATTGTAAAATTATTCCCTTGGAGTTCTAGCTTTATGGTCATGTATTCTTAAAGGTTTCCCCTCAACGTGGATAGTGGAGGTTCAGTAGAGGGAGAAAGATTTATCCTAGGTTCATCAGACCTTTCAAGGTACTAGGTCTAGTTAGCAAGGTGATATAATAGTTGGTACCAGAAAAGTTGGAGAGGGTCTATAATGTATTTCACATCTCTCATCTTCATCAATATCTTCACAATGAATCCCATGTCATTGATTGGGGAAAGTTAGATATCGAGGATGAAGTGACATTCATAGAGATACCATTAGAGATCCAGGATCATCAGGATAAGTTGTTTCATGGATGGAACATTATCTTTGTCCATGTGTTATGGAGGCATGGTGTCCTGGAGGAGAGTACTTGGGAGCAAGAAGTGCATATGTATTCTGAGTACCTAGAGTTGTTTTGAGTTTTTCTTGTGTGTCTTTCTTTGTGATGTAATTCTTGAACCACATTTGTTATAAGATGAGTTGTTTCCTTATTTTGTAACAAGTGATAAATTCCTGACCATGAGGAGGGGAGGACCCAATTCATAATCAATATGCATTAATTGAGATGTGATTAAACCCATGAGGGTGAGTCAGTGCCACCCAGAGTGGATAATATCTTGACATAGAAGAAGGAATTCCCTAATTCATGCATCCAGAAAATTGCTAATTGTGTGGGGTATCTTATAGATGTTTAGGTTAGAAGATGTGGGAGGAGGTGTTCTTTGATGTTGATATTTCAATTTAGCTTTCGAACAACACAAGGTGGTTTATCCTTCAGAGGTATCTTACAGGGTGGTTGTTCCGACCCGTCTTTATTATAGGTTTGGTTTTGAATTCTTGAGGGAGAGTGTAACGCCCCAACCCTAGTTACCCAGAGTCGGTGCATTATTACATAACATTGACATGATCACAAAATATCAAGTCTCGAAAGACCAATTAGTTTAGTAGCCTTGGAAACACTAGATACATTCATAAATGTTACATTACATCATAAATTGAAAAACTACAACAACATAATATCCATAGTCCACACCCATATCCCCTTAGGATATCCCTGCAATTCAGTCATAAAATACTTCTTCACATCCTAGTAAAAATAAAACATAGAAAGGGGTGAGATCAGATGCTCAGTAAGGATAATAGTATAGAGGAAACTTTCATAAATAAGCATTAACATTTAAGACAATGTATAACTAAAACAAAAGCATTTCAAACTTGAACTTCAGCATAATATGGAAAAAATAAAGTTAAATAATTCCATTTACTTATTCACATGGATATTATACTAATCAAATAATCACATTCAATATCGATAACCACTTTCATAATGATGGAATGCATAATGCCAGACTATCATAACCATATAGTCAAGGCCTTGTGCCATGACTACAAATAATATTTTGTCAAGGCCTTGCGCCAAGACACTAGTTTGTCTCATGAGACCTAACGATGCATTGAGGAGCTATAGCGGGCTCCACCCGTCACTTATTAAGTCTAATGCATTCCTCATATGAACATGTTTAAACATAACATAAACATTCGTATTAAAACTAGCATATGAAATGTCAATAATTTCTCCATAAACCATGAATGGTATAAAAATAACACATCCAAATTCAAATATATCACAAAATCTTCAATACAATATGGAAGTTTTGTATCATAATAAATCATCTTCAAATAAGATTAAAATCCATCAAAGGATGTTCACATAGATGAAATCAAAACTATTTGAGAGAAATATGTCTTTTTTTTAAAACATTTAAAAGTCACATAATTATAAAAGAAAACATTTGCTTTGAAAATATTTTTATAATATTGTAAGGGAAGTTTCAATGATTTTATAATGGCATAAAATAGATTCACCTGCCGTATAAGTTAAAAATACATTCTTACCTTAATTTTGCCGAAAAGGTTAAAAAGGACCTTATTTGGAAAATGACGGAAAGATTCATTTATAAACTTCTTACAAAAATTCAAAAAAGGGTATAAATGACTTTAAACCATATTATGTAAAATATAAATAATTTTTTGAAATACATTTTTAAGAAACATGGATGTGGATGATAAAGAGGTCCCAATAGATAATTACTTATAAACAACCTCAGATAATGAAGAGATTGTGAAATAAACCCTTACCTTGTACTTTTCCTTGGACGAGGGTAGGTTAACCTCCTGTATAATAGTTAAATAATTGTTATTAAATTATACAAGAATCATATGCATAAATATGATATCATATATGATTTTTTAACATTGCTTTGTTAATAATATCTTAGTATTATCGTCGTTTCAGGTGTTAACTTACTCGTTTATTTTATATGTTTTGTTACATAAGACGTGTTTGTTATCGATAGGTTGTATCTTATTAATATTCAGAATTATATAAATTCCTTAAACATTATTTTTTTCATTAAATTATAATTATACTTGAATGGATACAATGGAGAATGAATCTCATCGCGTTCGTGGAGACGGTAGTCCGTACGTACGCACGAGCAACAATATCATTCTTTTGATATTAAAATAGTATATAATTGAATGGTATATAATATATAAAGAATCATTATCATATTTTATTTATTATTTACATCAGTTATAATCATTATTATACCCATCAAAATGATGAAATGTTTGAATAACAAATTACACCACGATGTGGAGACGGTAAGCCGTACGTACGCACGTATGGTGACATGTCGTTCAAAGGATGGATAGAATAATGATTATGGTTGTAAAATATTTATAATATAATCATAGTATATAGAAGATACTGGAGTTATTATTTTAGAATGGAAAAAATAAATAAAGAAGAAGTGGAAGAAGAAAGGAACTAGAAAGAGGGTGGTGAAAACATTACCTCTTCTTCGAGTTCTTCCTTTTGATTTGATCAAAAGGGCTCTTAGGTTGGATTTCTCATAAAACTAAGGCATATAAGTTTATGTGAGGGAAGTTGAGGGGATAGTTGGGCAGGGTTTGGCTGAATTAAAAGGCTTTGAAGGTATGAAGAATTGGTTAGAAGTGGGTTCCTTTTATAAGGGGGAGGAGGAGCTCTTTAGAAAAAACATAAAGTATTATTTTATAATAAATTAATATTCCGTTTCTAATGGCTAAAAAGTGGATTATTCATAGTATAATGTGGGGATGGGCCGAAATAATTTCATCCAATATATTTTAGATAGGTTTGGGTCACTATATTAACCTTATCGTTTATATTTAACTCTTAGTTAAATAGTTTGACATTTACCATGTCACTTTGTATTTTTATACTATATGGTTAATAAACTTACTATATACTTCCAAGAGATCCCAAAGTGGTCCATTAATGATACAAATATCATTATATATGTCCTTTGGCCAAAAATTATATTTTTAGGAATATAATATCAATTAATAATATAATATTTGTTTTAAAAACTCATTTATGTCGATTTTGACAATATTTAATAATTGATTTTTGTTAAAGTCTTAAAAACTATATTAATTCGAAAAAAATTCATTAAAGCAATCCTAACATGTCATATTAACCAATAAAATTCGTGGATGTCATCAAAACTTTCAAATTATATTTATTTTAATATTTATAATACCAATTATTTGATTCTTTCATTAATAAGGAAAATACTGCATCATTATTGTGTCACAAATAAATTTAATTATTAAATAACTAAAAATTATAAATAAAAAACAATTATGTAGTAAATATTTTTATATTTCTAATGAATACTTATAGTTGAAAATATAACATATATAACCTTATGTAAAAATTGTTTTTCTAAAAGATATATGCTTATGTCATTTTTGTATTTACTTTAACTTTATTAATATAAAGTGTCATTATCACTTACAAGTGGATCCATGGGGTCCAAAAATCGACCTAAAGATTCCCATGGTTAGATATTTATCAAAAAATAGATTTAGGACACATTTTAGGGCAATTTATTATTATTATAATATTATTTGTTTACCCTTATTTACCAGATTTACCCTTTAACCATGGTAAATAAAATATTTATCGAAGTAATTATTCAAAATGTCTAAAAATAAAATTTACCTATTTACACAATTTGTAAATACTGATTCTAAATATGGAATCCATTTTTCTAAATTTAAAACACATAAGTGGAAGTAATTAATTTAAAATTAATTCCCGTTGTTAAAACAAAAAGTGTGTTTTTAAGAGATAATAACTATCAAAAGATTGACTCTTGGTTATGTCCAGTTTAAATGTAAATTTATATCTAATGACCAACATTGGATTAAATGGTAAAAATATAATCTAATTATACTCTAAAATTACTCAAATTCATAATTTATCACTATTAATTATTTCGATTAAAAATGCTGTTTTTAATTAAAATTTAGTAATTTTCACTATTCATCAAAATATTAAAGTTATCAGAAAAGTACCAAAAATTCACCCTAAGCTAATTTCGATATTCTGAATCCAAAAATGAAGTCCATTTTGAAAGATAAAATGTATAAAATTTTAAAAAGTGGGTATTACTATTCATAACGACTCGTTTGATTGGTTGTGGTGTGTGTTAGAACTCGAAGTTGCGTACAACACATGCTACTGTATTATTCAAAGAGAAGCATACTATGGAAGCTTGAGGTGTTACATTCTCCCCTCCAAATAATTTTGTCCTCAAAATTTCTAGAATACTACTGCATGAAAAGACTCGGGTGGTTCTTCATCCTAAGTTCTTCAGGTTCCCACGTTTCCTCTTCCATCTTATGGTTTCTCTATTGAACTTTTACCAGATGAGTTGTCCGGTTTCTCAGAACTTGTTCTATCATATCAATAATCTTGACAGGATCTTTGCAATAAGACAGATCGGGTTCTAGTTCTACTTCTTCATAAGTGAGTATATGCGTTGCGTCAGACATGTATTTTCTCAACAATGATACGTGAAACACATCGTGAACTTTGGAGAGTCTTGGAAGCATTGCCAAATGGTAAGCTACAACCCCAATTCGTCCTAGAATTTTGAAAGTTTCTATGTACCTGGGACTCAATTTACCCTTCTTACTGAAACGTATAACTCCCTTCCATGGAGATACCTTCAAGAGAATATGATATCCTACCTGAAATTCTAAATCCTTCATTCAGTTGTTAGCATAGCTCTTCTGCCTACTTTGAGCTGATTTGATGTTGTTTTGGATTACCTTTACCTTTTCCATCATTTCCTCCACCAGTTCTGGGCCTACGAGTTTTCTTTCACCAAAATCATCCCAACAGGTTGCTGTATGGCATCTATTTCCATATGACGCTTCATATGGTACCATCCAAATACTTGAATGGAAGCTATTGTTATAGAAAAATTCTACCAGAGGTAAATATTTATCCCACATACCTTGAAAGTCAAGTGAGCATGTTCTCAACATGTCCTCTAAGGTTTGAATAGTCCATTCTGATGTTCCATCAGTTTGGGGGTGGTAAGCAGTGCTAAAAAAAAGTTCAGTATCCAGGGCTTTCTAAAGACTTTTCTAGAATCTTGAAGTAAAATGGAGATCACGATCAGAAACAATCGATAGAGGTACTCCATGAAGTCTTAAAACTTCATTAATATATAGTCTTAATAGACGTTCAGGTGGCAAATACTCTCTTATAGCAAGAAAATGTGATGACTTGGTAAGACGATCAACAATAACCCATGTTGCATCATTCCTTATAGGAGTCTTTGGTAGCCCCATGACAAATTCCATCATAATATTATCCCATTCCCACTCCGGTATAGGAAGAGGTTGCATGACTCCTCGAGGTTGTTGCCTTCCAGCTTTCACTTGTTGAAAAACCATACATTTTGACACAAAATCAGTAATCTCCCTCTTCATGTTGTCCCACCAAAAATGTTCCTCCAAATCTCTATACATTTTGGTGCTCCCAGGGTGTATAGAAAAATTGGAGCTATGAGCATCATCTAACAATTCTATTTTCAGATCAGGTATATCGGGAACACAAAGTCTCTTCCCAAATTTCAAAATTCCTTCTTCTTACATAAAGTCTCTCAATCTCCTATCATTCATAGCTTTAATATTATTTTTGAAACTCTTCATCACCAGTCTGAGAACTCTTTTCCTTTTTAGTAAAGATGGTTCGGAAACCATTTGAAAAAGTATTGATGTTTCACCATCCATGGTAATTCCGATATCCATCTTCACTAGATCTATGAAAATAGGACCCCTTTTAATTCTCATCATGTTCAAAACTCCATGATCTTTTATGCTCAACGAATTTTCCACCTTATTTTCCTTCCCCGGGTGGTAGTGTATCGTGCAATCATAATCCTTGAGTAGTTGAAGCCATCACCTTTGCCTCATGTTGAGTTCTTTATATGAGAAAATATACTTCAAACTCTTATGATCAGTATAAATCTCACATTTTCACCATAGATATAATGTCTCCATATCTTAAAATCAAAAACTACAGCAGCTAACTCAATATCATGAGTATGATAGTTTTTCTCATGAATTTTCAGTTGTCGTGATGCATAGGCAATAACCCTATCATTCTGCATAAGGACACAACCAAGTCCTTTCTTTGAAGCATCACTATAAATAACAAAACCATTATTCCCCGATGGTAGAGTCAATATAGGAGAATTGACTAATCTTCTCTTAAGTTCTTCAAAACATTATTCAAACTCTTTTGTCCAAACAAATTTAACCCCTTTACATGTGATCTTTGTTAATGGGTTAGCTAATCGGGCAAAGTTCTGGACGAAACGCCGATAATAACCTACTAAGCCAATAAAACTATGTACCTCGGTTATACTCGTTAGTGCTGGCCATTCTTGGATTGACTTGGTCTTAGAAGAATTAATAGAAATTCCATCCTTAGAAACAATATGGCCAAGAAAAGAAATCTCCTGAATCCAGAATTCACACTTGCTAAACATATCATATAATTCATGTCTTCTGAGAGTGTTCAGGATAATGCGCAAGTGATTTTCATGATATTCTTATCTTTTGGAGTATACCAAGATATAATCAATAAATACCACTACAAAATCATCTAGATATTCCTTGAAAACTCTGTTCATTATATCCATGAAGATAGAGGGTGCATTAGTCAATCCAAAAGGCATTACTATAAACTCATAATGCTCGTACTTGGGTTGAAATGCTATCTTTGGAATGTATTCCTTCTTCACACACAATTGATGGTTTCCAGATCAAAGGTCAATCTTTTAAAAATATTGATCTCCATGCAGTTGATCAAATAAATCATCAATGCGAGGTAGGGGATACTTGTTCTTTATTGTTATAGCATTGATCTCCCTGTAGTCGATACATAACCTCATAGATCCATCTTTCTTTTTAACAAAAAGGACAGGGGCTCCCCATGGATAAACACTAGGGTGAATAAATCCCTTATTACTCAATTCCTCTAGTTGTTTCTTTAGTTCCACTAATTCCACAGTGGACATTCTATAAGGGGTCTTCGATATAGGTCTTGAACCAGGAATTAAATCAATGGAAAACTCAATTTCTCGTTCTGGAGGATGTCCAGGTAAATCCTCTGGAAAAATATCAACATATTATTTCACAATAGGTACATCCTCTATTTGAACATTAATTTCCTCACCCACAGTTAATTCATTCTCTTCCTCCCTAATAATTTAATTTAGTTGAGCTACTGGGGGTGGATCTAGATAAGGATTTGGTGGTGATGATTCTTCTCTAAAGATAAGGTGTTCTTTATCATCATCATCAAAAATAGTAACCTCTTTATTCTTACAATAAATCTTCGCATCATGGTCCGAAATCCAATCCATACCGAGTATTATATCAAATTCAATCATGGGTATGATGATGAGATCAGCAGATAAAGAACATTTATGTGCTCTAATGGGGACTGATTCACAAATTTTTTTTGTAATGATAATTCCCTTAGGATTTTTGACTGAAAACTCCCTTGTTAAATAAAATTGGAAATATATAATTTTCTTTGAAAATTGGGAAGATATGAAACAATGTGATGATCTAGAATCAAATAAAGCAGTTTCTAAAATTGAGGAAACCATTAAATTACCTACCACCACGTCTTTCAGAGATTCTACCTCAGCAGTAGTGATAGCATAAGCTTGGACTTAATCCCTTATCCTTTTCTGAGGTAAGTTCCCCTAACTCTTAGGATATTCATTTGCATAATTCCCCATTTCTCTACAATTATATCATTCCACGTAGACAAAAACTTTCTTTCCCTTGCAATCATGAGGTTGGTGACCTTTTTCACCACACTTGTAACAGAATCTCATTCCTTTCAAGCAAGTACCAGGGTGTTTCTTCCCACATTTATTGCAGGATGGATAATAAAAATTTTCCTTATTCCCTTTATTTCCATTTGCAGAGTGGTCAGCAGATCTCTTCTTCTCCTTCTTTGCTTTAAAGTCATAAAACATAGAGAATTATTTTTCTGTCTTGATAGCACACAATACAATATCTTCGTATGACGAGAAAGATTGTGAGACCAATGTTCGACGGAGAAACGGTTTTAACCCATCAAAGAAATGATCAATATTACTTCTTGGGTTACATATATAATCTGTAGAATACCTTTCTAACCTTGTAAATTTAGCCTTATACTTTGCGACATTCTCATCCTCCTTTTGTCTCAGACTCAAAAATTGCCTTTCCATATCTACTTGATGGTCACAAGGAAAGTATTTTTCTAAAAACAGCTCTTTGAACTCCCTCAATTACATATTTGATACTTCATCATCTTCCTTTGTGTTTTGAATCAATGACCACCATTGATCAGCATCTCCAGTGAGGCGGTAAACTGCCATGATAACTTTTTCCCTTTCACTACTCCCCAAGGCATGAAATATTTTCTCTAAGGAATTTATCCATTGCTCAGCTACTAAGGGATTTATACTCCCATTGAATTTTGGTGGTTTTTGCCTCATGAAGAGATCTAACATTGATCATCCATTCTATGGATCAGGGATCTCCATACAGATAAGGTTATTATTCATAACCAGAGTGAGTTGTCCCAGTATAGTGATTAGCTGATCAGCACCAGTTGCATCACCAGATCCACTATAATTATCTTGAGCAGGAGGTCAATCCCTAAATGGAGTGCATGCATTGATACAGTTTCCATTTCTTCCACTAGGAACCATTTCTAAACAATGACATACACTAGATTAGTTTATGAATCACAACACATAAATCCAAACTTGAAAAACACTTAACATAAATTGAACAGTTTATGGATATAAT
This sequence comes from Viscum album, assembly GCA_963277665.1. Classification (NCBI taxonomy): domain Eukaryota; kingdom Viridiplantae; phylum Streptophyta; class Magnoliopsida; order Santalales; family Viscaceae; genus Viscum; species Viscum album. Next base: position 373,585,965 of record OY728142.1, on the reverse strand, counting down.
CCATAATCATAAAAAAATTTCTTTGAGGAAGTACATACTCATAAACCCTTCATAATGGTTTGTAAAGAAAATGATAATTATCCTAAGCATATCCCCTGGGAGTGTCGTAACCAAGAGTGCAGCAAGACCCATTGTCGTGCACCAGTTCCCGTTCGAGTCTAGCTCAAAGCGTTGTTTTCAGGTTTTTCCCCTAGGTACATCTGTGCTAGAGCCACCTCTATCTGCTCATATCCAAACAGGGATGTATTTCTCAGAAAACTCATAAAATCTCTACAATACCAAAATTCTAGGAAGTTCTTATATACTAATTCTCAAAGTCCATCTTAGGTATATGTGATCTAATCAGAGTTTATCTAAATGTAGCTTCCAAGGTTTGTACTAAACTTCCTCTGATACAAACTGTAACGCCCCGACCCCAGTTACCCAGAGTCAGTGCATTATTATATAACATTGTCAAGATCACAAAAGATCAAGTCTCGAAAGACCAATTAGTTTAGTATCCTTGGAAACACTAGATACATTCATAAATGTTACATTAAATCATAAAGTGAAAAACTACAACAACATAATCTCCATAGTCCACAGTCATATCCCATTATACTATCCCTACAGGTCAGTCATAAAATACTTCTTCACATCCTGGAAAAAATAAAACATAGAAAGGGGTGAGCTCAGATGCTCATTAAGGATAACAGTATAGCGAAAAATTTCATAAATAAGCATTAACATTTAAGGCAATGTATAACTAAAACAAAAGCCTTTCAAACTTGAACTTCAGCATAATATGGAAAAAATAAAATGAAATAATTCCATTTACTTATTCACATGGATATTCTACTAGTCAAATAATCACATGCAATATCAATAACCACTTTCATAATGATGGAATTCATAATGCCAAACTATCATAACAACATAGTCAAGGCCTTATGCCATGACTACAAATAAGATTTTTTCAAGACCTTATGCCAAGACACTAGTTTGTATCATGAGACCTGCCGATTCATCTAGGAGCTATAGCAGGCTCCACCCGTCACTTATTAAGTCCTATACATTCCACATATGAACATGTTTAAACATAACATAAACATTTGTATTAAAACTAGAATACGAAATGTCAATACTTTCTCTATAAACCATGAATGGTATAAAAATAATACATCCAAATTCAAACATATCACAAAACCTTAAATACAATATGGAAGTTTTGTATCATAATAAATCATCTTCAAATAAGCTTAAAATCTATCAAAGGATGTTGACATAGATGAAATCAAAACTATTTGAGAGAAATATATATTTTATTGAAAACATCTAAAAGTCACATAATTATAAAAGAAAACATTTGCTTTGAAAATATTCTTATAATATTGTAAGGGAAGCTTCAATTATTTTATAATGGTGGAAAATATCCGCACCCGCCGTATAAGTTAAAAAGGCATTCTTACCTTAATTTTGTTGAAAAGGTTAAAAATGACCTTGTTTGGAAAATGACGAAAAGATTCATTTATAAACGTCTTATAAAAATTCAAAAAAGGGTATAAATGACTTTAACCCATATTTTGTAAAATAGTAAGAGTGTTTTGAAATACATTTTTAAGAAACATGGATGTGGATGATAAAGAGGTCCTAGTAGATAATTACTTATAAACAACCTCGGATAATGAAGAGATTGTGAAATAAACCCTTACCTTGTAATTTTCCTTGGTCGAGGGTAGTTTAACCTCCTGTATAATATTTAAATCATTTTTATTAAATTATACAAGAATCATATACATAAATATGATATAATATATGATCTTTTAACATTTCTTTGTTAATAATATCTTAGTATTATCGTCGTTTTGGGTGTTAACTTACTCATTTTATTTTATATGTTTTGTTACATAACCCATGTTTGTTATGGGTAGGTTGTATATTATTCATATCTAGAATTATATAAAGTCCTTAAAAATTATTTTTAATAATAAAATGAGAACTATACTTGAATGGATACGATGGAGAATGAATCTCATCGCGTTCGTGGAGATGGTAGTCCGTACGTACGCATGAGCAACAATATCATTCTTTTGATATTAAAATAGTATATAATTGAATGGTATATAATATATACATAATAATTATAATATTTTATTTATTATTTACATCAGTTATAATCATTTTTATACTCATCTAAATGATGAAATGTTTGAATAACAAATTACACCACGATGTGGAGACGGTAAGCCGTACATACGCACATATGGTGACATGTCATTTAAAGGATGGATAGAATACTGAATATGGTTGTACCAAATTTATAATAACATCACAGTATATAGAAGATACTAGAGTTATTATTTTAAAATGGAAACAATAAAGAAAGAAGAAGTGGAATAAGAAAGGAACTAGAAAGAGGGTGGTGAAAACATTACCTCTTCTTCGGGTTCTTCCTTTTGATTTGATCAAAAGGGATCTTAGGTTGGCTTTATGATCAAAATAAGACCTCTAGGTTGAATTGAGGGAAGTTTAGAGGATATTTGGTCCGGTTTTGGATGAACCAAAAGGCTTTTATGGTATGAATAATTGGTTAGAAGTGGTGTCTTTATATAAGGGGGAGGAGGGGATCTTTAGGAAAAAATTAAAGTATTATTTTATAATAAATTTATATTCAGTTTATAATGGCTCCAAAGTGGATTATTAAAAGTATAAGGTGTTTATGGGTCAAAATAATTTCATCCAATAGATTTTATATTGGTTTGGGTCACTATATTAACATTATCATTTATATTTAACTCTTAGTTAAATAGTTTGACATTTACCATGTCACTTTGTATTTTTATATTATATGGTTAATAAACTTACTATATACATTAAAGAGACCATAAAGTGGTCAATTAATGATAAAAATATAATTATATAAGTCCTTTGTATTAACATTATATTTTTAGGAATAGAATATCAATTAATAATATAATATTTGTTTTAAAAACACATTTATGTCAATTTTGACAATATTTAATAATTGATTGTTGTTAAAGTCTTAACAACTATATTAATTTGATCCAAATTCATTTAAGAAATCATAAAATGTCATATTGACCAATAAAATTCATGGATGAAATCAAAATTTTCCAATTATATTTATTTTAATATTTATAATACCAATTATTTGATTCTTTCATTAATAAGGAAAATATTGCATCATTATTGTGTCATATATAAATTTAATTATTAAATGTATAAAAATTATAAATAAAATACCATTATGTATTAAATATTTTTATCTTTATAATGAATATTTATAGTCAAAAATATAATATATATAACCCTATGTAAAAATTGTTTTTCTAAAAGATATATGCTTTTGTCATTTTTGTATTTACTTTAACTTTATTAATATAAAGTGTCATTATCACTTACAAGTGGATCCATGGGGTCCCAAAATCAACCCAAAGATTCCCATGGTCGGAAATGTGTGAACCAATAGGGTTAGGACACGTTTTAGGGTAATTTATTATTATAATAATATTATTTTTTTACCCTTATTTACCGGATTTACCCTTTAACCACGGTAAATAAAATATTTACTGAAGTAATTATTCAAAATGTCTAAAAAAAATTTACCTATTTAAAAAATTTGGACATCCTGATTCTAAATATGGAATCCATTTTTCTAAATTCAAAATAGAGAAGTGGAAGTAATTAATTTAAAATTAATTCCCATTGTTAAAACAAAAAGCCTGTTTTTAAGAGATAATAACTATCAAAAGATTGACACTTGCTTTTGTCCAGTTTAAATGTGAATTTATATTCAATGACCAAAATTGGATTAAATGGTAAAAATATAATCTAATTATACTCTAAAATCACTCAAATTCATAATTTATCACTATTAATTATTTTGATTAAAAAAGTTTTTTTTATTTAAAATTTAGTAATTTTCACTATTCATCAAAATATGAAAGTTATCAGAAATGTGCCAAAAATTCACCCTAAGATAATTTTGATATTCCGAATCCAAAAATGAAGTCCATTTTGATAGATAAAATGTATAAAATTTCAAAATGTGGGTATTACTATTCATAACGGCTAGTTTGATTGGTTGTGGCGTGTGTTAGAACTCGAAGTTGCGTACAACACACGCTACTGTATTATTCAAAGAGAAGTGTACCATGGAATATTAGGGTGTTATAGAGAGAATAATTTGAGAGGTATATTATGTAATGTAATGAACCTCCCCGATCCATTTATTTTTCAAAATCCAGCATTTTGGATGTTTTGGGAGGTAATGGTAGCTTGTTTCAAGAGTTTTCCAAAATTCTAGTTTTTCCATCGGTAGCTCAGTGTCAGTAGTTCAGCAGAAGTATGTCAGTGTCAGTGTCTCTATATCAGTAGGTTAGTGCGTTAGTAGTTTTGGGTGTCCGTAGGTCAGGGAATCAGTAGGTTGGGGTGTCAGTAGGTTGGGCATTGTTAAGTCGGGCATTGGTAGGTCGGGCACCGATGACCCACGTCGGTGAGTCAACCATTGGTGAGTAATTTTGGTGACTTGCGTTCGATGAGTTGCATCGAAGAATCGATGTTAGTGAGTCACTGTCAGGGAATCATTTTGGTGACTCACCCATCATTGATTAATTTCCAGTTTTTTCCAATTTTTCCAATTTTACCCAGATTACATTTAATTTGATGTAAATTGAGTTGAAAACCTTGTCTGGGAGTTTCTAAAGGTGTTTCAAATGATATTAATTATATATTTAATATCCTAATTCCCCTATTACTTTGAAATAGTCAAAAAACATAATATTGACAGTGATCATAATTTTAATGACTTTTAAAATCGTTCTTCTGTTGATATAAGATCCGGATCTTCTAATCTAAGGTTTTCTCTTCCCCGTGTGTTTCTATTTTCTCTTTGTGTGACCAGAACCTTTATTCCTAGAGGATTCTTATCTATGCTGTAGTCATGGATCCAGTTTTTCATGGATTCTTTCCTTCTACTCGTGCACCCCCTATTTTTTTGAAACAAGGAGGAATTGTTTATCATCTGTTATTCTAGGTTGGGATCCCTTCATATCTATTTTATTTGTGTATCATGCGGGGTGGGTGTACTCATGTCCCCTTGTGAATACAGTTGGACCCAAATTTAATGAAGATAATAATAAGTAATAAATGATGGTATAGGAAGATGATGATGATGATCACTTTTTTTTATATGTTATCCTTGATCCATATTGTGTTTTGTAAGGGTTGTATGCCTTCAGAAAAGCATGGATGTTGGTGGGATCTATTTGTGCACCTTTATAACTTGTGAATATTTGTTGTTGTCCCCTTATTGAATAGATGAAATTATAAAATTTATTAACCTCATACACCCATTTGAATATATGGATCCCCTATAATAAAAAATTTTCTTTGATCATCCAAGAATTATCAAAGTGGAATTAAAGAATGATGGTTGCTAAATATGAATACGCCTAGCTATTTGGTGTAGTTGTGTGCTATTTATGCTTCTGTTCGACCTTGTGTTTCATGATAGTTGTGTGGTGTTGTGGATGAGAGTGTGGTTGTGAGTATAGGGTGGTACATGTGGTGTAATGGAATCCCAGGTTCAGATATTGGTTGATTGTGGGATGAATGAACTTGTTATGCAGTGGGAATGTATGTGGGACTATATCTAGGAAGTTTTTGGGCAGTGGGGCTGCAGTTTCAGGTTGTTCTATGTTTTTGTAAATGGGTGTGGTGTTGTTATGTAGTGGGGCTACCCGGTATTTTTGTGTTGAGTTGTGTTGTTGGGTTTGGTAGTAAGTTGGGGGTTTTCTTGTTTGAGAGGTTCGACAGGGCAAAATGACTTTGAATAATGATGTTGGAAGTATCGAATGATTCACCCGTGTCCTCATGATCGGTGCTTTGTTATGACTTTAATGGGTGTTAATGGAGAGGGAAAGTGAATTAGGTTGCTTGGATGTGTTTTTTTCTATGTGGTGTGTTTAGTGAATCCTAGCCTTCTGAGAATAGTTGCTGGTGTTATGCTTGTTAGTTTCCCTCATAGGGATGGAATAACTGAAAAATTATTAATAGAATCAAAGTGATTAAATGTTTGGTGGTTTACTTTTATCATTACAAAAGTGACCATCGTTCATGGTGATGCGTGCATGTTGGGTTGGTAGTAAGGGATGTTTTGTGTGGGATAGTTTTTTGTTTTTAGAACCCATAGGTTTGGATGATTGTTTGGTACCTATATAGATATATATACTTGTAGTTATTTGTAATATCCATGGGCACACCACCCGTGTTGAGAACTATGTGCTAAACACCCCAATTGTTATGGGGTAGGGCGTCCTTTCCCAACATCCCATCAGGAGGATGGATGGTTGGTTATTGGATCTTCTATGCTCCTCATTTTAGGCATTGGTAGCTCAATACTCTTTGAGCAGGTTGTGGGGCGGTTGTGAGTCCCAGGTGTCTGAGGGTGAGGTGTGTTTCCGAGGTGTCTTTGGGATGAGATATATTATACTTTCCCAAGTGTTTTTAGGATGAGTTTGATGATTTATGGCCCAAGTTTTTGTGGGCGGGATGTGATTTTATGAGGCCCTAGTGTTTTTAGGTGGGATGTGGTATGTGGCCCAGGTGTGTGTGGGTAGGTTGTGGTAGTGGGGATTATGGAAGAGCATGGTAGCATCAGGACGTTTGTCATTAGGGATGAGAAATTAACCAGTGGGAAGTGGTATGGGGTACCCTACCATTTATGTGCTTACTATTTACTTTACTTTACTTGCGTTATTTGGTGAGTGTGCCTTGGTGAGGTTTGGGTGGATAATATACCTTGTTAGGTGGTTTTGAGTTTCTGCTATTTTTCTAATAGGGGAATTAGTATGCTTCTCCCACTTGTGCACAAGAGACTTTGGTTTTTACTGCTGAGTATAATTTTATAATCACCCTATTTATATAAAACTATTTTTAGGTTTCCATTTAGAGTTTTTGGACCAAGATAGACCTTACTAGCTCAAACATTGGGATAGTTGTCGTGTTGCTGCTTTTGTTGTTTTGGTATTTACTTTGGATATTTTCCTTGTATTTCTAGTATTTTTACTTTAAACATGCATATGGGATGAATTTATTCTTCTTTTTTAAATATGTCTTGAGTTTTTTTGAGGTTGATACATCTTATATCTTGATCTTGGTTACTATAAAAAAGTTAATGCCTCCCATATTGTAAAATTTCTATACCCTTGGTGCTTGTCACTGCCCCGGGATCTACTAAAGGTAGGAATCAGGGGGTCATTATATCCATTTATCTATTTCCATATTAGGAGGGGGGGGGGGTCGTGACATTTTTAGTGAATATATTTTTCATTTTCCATGTGATTTAATCTTATTCGTCCCCCCCTAATTTGAGCCCTCTAAAATCTTTTTAAATTTAAATATTGTACAAAAATTAGATGGAACAGTTTTTAAAACTCCAAAAACACTAATAATAAAAAATAAATCTTGTTCTCTTGACTTTAGTTAAAATATATCTAATTTTGACACAATGTACTTTTTAGACAAAACAACCATTATTTTGAGCTTCTTTTGGGGATCCACTTCTCCTAATCTTACTCATAAACACCATTTAAGACATCTGTATGTAATTTAATACATCACACAAAATAAAACATGCATTGAAAATGAAATAAGTCTTAAAGAAAGGTAATTGAGATGAGAAATATCTTACCACATGTACCAACTCATTTCATCAATTAATATAAATCTTGAATAATAAAATAATATTAGTTTTCTACTTTACTAAAAAAACCATACATGAAAGGGTAAATGGATGTTACCCATATAAAGGATAAATATTTATCATAAGTGTAAATAGAAAAAGATATAATTTTTTAATGATTTTAATGGTTTATAAAATGTTTATAAATATTGTTAAAATATATTTTAAGAATATTTAATTTATAAGGGATTTATAAATTAATTGATTAATTTTAAAAGGTTTATAATTAATTAAATAAATTTTTATAAAACATTTTATTCCCAAATATTAAATGTTAATATGTGAAATACCTTTTTCGGAATTTATGGTATGCATTATGATCTAGAAATACAAGGGTTTATTAAGAAATCAAAGAGGGGTAATTTATAAAGTGTATAAATTAAAACATATATGATATTTATATTATTTAAAATGTTTATATACTATATTTTTAATTATAAAATTTTTATAATTCATGAAATATCATATAAATTACATATAATACAAAATATGAAAGATTTCATTTTAAAATTATTATAAAATATTTATATTCATGAAATGACCATAATGTTTATTTAATTTATAAAAATTTTATAGTTATATTTTATTTATGAATTTTTCTTAAATGTTAATATCATGTTTTGTAAAATAAATAAAATGTTTTTTTTATTCATTAAATTCCATTGATATTCATATTATTAAATTTTTTTAAGAGATGTAAATATTATGTATGTTTTAGGATTAAATTTTAATACTAATTCTAAGAGTTAGATCTCTACATTACACATTTGGTAGGACTACATAATATTTAGTTTTTATCAACCTTGACCTCAATTTGTAATTCAAGTCGCGAGCTTAATAAAAGTTGTAGAATATAGTTTTTGAATTTTAGGTGTTAGAGATATCATGAATTGGATTATATCTCGGGTAAAGTCTCCATGTATAGAGGGAATTGGGTTCAAACAACATACTAGTCTGGAGGCTTATTCCTTGTCAAAAAAGTGAATGGGAATAGATATTTTTCACTTCGGGCTTAATCATGTGGAGTTTTTCAATCTCATATAACTCTATATATTTATATTAAGTGTTCATGTCCTTATTCATATGATGAATTTGGATAGGTATGAATATTTTTGGCTTTTTTTGAGTGAGTAACACAAACTTTTGGGTTGTGTAAAGAGTTACACATTAATTTTGTGGTTGGAACAAAAAATCCAAAACTAAAATGTTAGAACCATGCACAAAAAAAATTAATAAAAAATGAGAAGATAAAGATTAAATAAGATTTAATAGTTATTAATTTAATATGAATATTATGTATATTAAATTGGTGAGACTGGAAATAAAATACCCATAAATACTAAGTGTGAAATCCCTTCCACAGTGTCACTTTTCAAGACCCTGATCATCTAACCGAGTAGTTTCACACCAAAGTGAAGTGCCCCTGGATTATCTTGTGTAAGAAAAGAAAGTAACGTGTGACTCAGGATTATAAAACTAGTTAGTTTCACACCAAAACAATTTTTATTTTGATTGTCTTGTGTTAGCTTATTTTTTACATTTTCTTTGGGTTACATTTTCCAAGGAAACTCAAAGAGTTGGGATACCATAGGGATAGAGTTGTGATACCATAGGGATAATGTTATGTATTATCCATATGATGGATATGGAAAAAGAGTAATTATAACACCCTAATATTTCATAATTTATTTTCTTTAAATAATAATATATTCGATAGTGTGTGGTATATGCAACACTAAGCTTAAACAAATGACAATATGATATAGAAATATAATTAATTAAATATAACCATTATAACCCAGTCACTGGTTTTGAAAGTGTGAATATGAATGATTGTATTAAGAAATATGTGTATAAATTTTTCCATTAATAAAATGAACAATCAATCATAAATTTATTATCAATTGGTTATAAATGAAAATAAAATCTTTTATAGGTAAAAAAATATTTTTCTTAAACTATTTTTATATGTGCAATGTATTTTTATCTTAATGGATTGGATTAATCATTATTGATAATTGATTAAAACAATGAGTCAATTATATATCTAATAAAATTAATTAACATTAATTTAATTATGGCTATTAAGAAATTAATGAGAATAAATTCATTTTATGCTTCAAAAATACACTTTCTTCAAAAATGGTTTTATTTTATTTTTCATGTAGATATTATAATTAATTTATGAAAATTTTAGAAATTTAATTAGAAAAAATTTAAATCATTTTATTATTTAACATGTCAAAATTTTCTTAGAGTTAATTTTTGGGATATTTTCTGAAAGTATTGATTTTGAGTGAATAGTGAAAAATACTGATTTTTGAAAATCTGTCATTTATTTTATTTAAATAAATAAATTTAAAAGTTAAATTATATTTTTTATTTGTTTTTAATTTAATATAAGATTAATTTTAATAAATATAATATAATTATTTTCCTAATAATTAGAATTATATTTGATTACAGTATAAGTTCATTTTTATTCACAAAAACAATTTTTTCTAAATTTTTTTTATTAAATTTTGAAAAATTATATTAAAATTATTTTCTACCACTTATGAAATTATAATCTTGAGAAATGGATTTAATATTTTGAATCATGATGATTAAATTTGGTCATATGTTCAATTTTATTTTTACTCATAATCAATTGTAATCATGATAATTAAATTTGGTCATATGTTCAAATCCAGTTTTTTCTTGAACTCTTTCATACTACTAATGCACCCACTATTTTTAGTGCGAGGAGGAATTGTTGATCCTCTATTATTCCAGGTATATATTCCCCCATATCTCTTTTAATTGTGTATCATACGGGGTGGGTGTACTAATTTCTTCTTGTGGGAATAGTTGAAACCAATTTGATAAAGATAAATGAGGGATGGGATGATGTTGATGATGTTCATTTTTTTATCTGTTATATTTGATACATATTGTGAATTGTATGGGTAGTATCCTTATGAAAATCATGGCCATTGGTTGTCTTTTCATATACATGGGGGATGATTCACACCTTTTGTTGATCCTCTATTTAAGGGATGAAAATATGAAAACATGATTAATCATGTATATCCAGTAAATTAAATGGATTCCCTAGGATCAAACTAGTTTCTATGACCACCCTTGAATAATGAAAGTGGAATTAAAGAAAAAAAGTAAACAGGTAAATCCTAATCTGAAGTAGTGTAGAATTTATTTAGGATTCATTTTAACTCATTGTTTATTTTAATTTCCCAAAAAATGACAAAAAAAACAAGAAAAAAAGTCATCATGATGTTTGTACCTTTCCTAGGGTCTCTACCCCACAAACAGTGTAGCCTCACTTAGTCATTAAGTAATCTCAGAGTCCTTACATCGAACCATAGGGGGCCATAAATCCCATGTCCTAACTAGTCTTCCCTGGCCTACGTCACGCACCAAGATCATCTGACAATGTTTCCATACTAACCCATGCAATCCTCACTATTCCTAACTCTAAACTCCATCCTATCTTTCAACCATCACCTTTGATACCATTATGTCATTCCCCCCTCCCTCCAAAGAATCCCCTCTTGAGCTGGAAATGGAGAAAGATATATAATGACCCCCCGAGTCCCGCCTCCAGTAGACCTCAGGGTGGTGACCAACACCAAGGCTATATAAATCTCATAATATAGGAGGCATTTACCTTTTTATAGTAACCAATATCGAAAGATAAGATGTATCAACCTCAAAACAACTCCAAGACATATAGATATATATATATATATAAGAATCCAAGATTCTTCCCACATGCATGTTTAAAGTAAAACTTCTATAAATACAAGGAAATGATCTAAAGTAAATACCAAAAGAACAAAACAAAGCAGTGAAATGACAACTGTACCAATATCTAAGCTAGTAAGTTCTATCACGGTCCTCGAAATCTCCCTCGAAAATTGAAAATAGTTTTATATACGTAGGGTGAGCATACAAGTATACTCAGTAGGTAAAACAAAATTTTCTCGTGCACTAGTGGGAGAAGCATACTAATTCCCCTGTGAGAAAACAATAAAAATTCAAAATCACCTAACAAAGTATACTATCCACTGAAACTTCACTAAGGCATGCTCACCAAATAACGCAAGTCAAGTAAAGTAAATAGTAAGAACATTCATGATAGGGTACAAAACACCACTTCCCACTTGTAAACTACTCATCCCTAATAGTGAACGTCCTAATGCTACCATGCTCTTCCACAAGACCCACTGTCTTAACCTACCCGCACACACATGGGCCACGTACCACATCCCACCCACAAAAACCTGAGCCACAACCACATCACATCCCGCCCGTAGACACCTAGGTCACAAAACCACAACCACATCCTAGAGACACCTAGTAAATTACAACATATCTCATACTGAAGATACTTGGGAAGAAAACCTCTCCCGTAGACACCTGGGCCTCACAACCACAACACAACCTTCCCAAAGAAACTTGGACTACCAAAGACTTCAATAGGGAGTAGAGAAGGGCCAATAACCAGCCATCCATCCTCCCATCAGGATGTTGGGAAAGGACACCCTCTCCCATAACAATGGGTTGTTCGTCATTTAGTTTTCAACATAGGTGGGGTGCGTATAGAAATCAAAAGGAACTAAATATATATATAGGTACCAAACACTCAGTCCAGATTATGGGTTTTCAAAACAAACAACCAGCCCACACAAAAATTTCCCTTGCTTCCACCACTAATGCATAACTATATAGCCAGCCATAAAACCAATTCATAACCCCTAGACAATTAATTTAACCAACTCTCATTCTGAATTAATCAATTCATTTATATATTTATTCCATCCTTACTTGGGAAAATACCAAACACAGTACACCCCAAGTAATATCATAACCCACACACACTTCACAAAACTCTCTAGAAACTCCAGGAAAAATGCCTACACAAGGTAACACCATCGTTATTCAAAATTATCCCCCCAAACCATCCTTGATATCCATGCTTAATGGAAATCACCATATCCATAAAAACAACAAAACACAACCAGATTTTTGTCCCACTGAACAAGAAGAACAAGTTCAACAACCATAACACAACCCATATGTAGTCCCACTACACAATAAGTTCATTCATTCCACTATCAACCAATATCTCAACTTGATGTTCCATTACACCACCCATATCACCCCATACACACAACCACACTCCTAGTCACAAAATCACATGACCAACACAAACACAAGGTTTAATAAAACCATAAAAAGAACATAGCCACACCAAACAACAAAAAGTATTCAGATTTAATAACCCTTATTCTTTAATTCCACTTTCATTATTCAGGGGTGGTCACATAAACTAGTTTGACCCTGGGTAAACCATTTAATTAACCAAATATACACTATTAATATAGTTTTAATATTTTGAACCATTCAATAGAGGATCAACAACAAGTGTGAATCATCACCCATGCACAATAAAAGACCACCAATGGCCATGATTTTCAGAAGGATACTACCCATACGATTCAAAAAAGGGATAAATGATAACAGATAAAAAAATGAACATCATAAAAATCATCCCATCCATCATTTATATTTATTAAATTGGTTTCAACTACTCCCACAAGAAGACATTAGTACACCCACCCCATATGATACAAAATTAAAAAAGAGACAGAGGAATCTCTAACTATAATAATAGAGTATCAATAATTCCTCCTTGCGCTAAAAACAGGTGGTGCATGATTAGTAGGAAAGAATCCAAGAAAAAATGGATCCAAAGGGCACATAACAACACACACAACTCCATAGGGAAGAAAGGATATGGGTGCACTAAGAGAAAACAGAAACACACTGGGAAGAGAAGATCTCAACTTAGAAGAACCAGATCCTATATGAATAGAAGCAAATGATTTCAAGGGACATTAAAGTGGGATCATGGTCAAGATTAGGTGGTTTGACTATTTCAAAGTCTAGGGAGTTTTAGGATATTAAATATATAATTAATATCCTTTTAAAAACCTTTATAAACGCTCAAATAAGGCTTTAAACTCGTTTTTTTCAAATAAAACCTAAGAGGGGTGAAACTAGAAAAATAGAGAAAAGGTGGAAATGAGTCACTGATGGGTGAGTCATCGACATGAGTCACTGAAAGTGAGTCATCGATGAATGACTCACCAATGTGATTCACCAGAACGACTCACCAACGCCCGAGCTACCGATGCCTGAGCTACTGATGCCCTGACCTACCAACGCTCGACCTACCGACACCCTGACCTATCGATGCCCCGACCTACCGATGCCCCGACCTAATGATGACCCAAACTAACGAAATTGAGCTACCAATAACACTTACCGATGCTACCTACCAACGCTGAGCCACTGACGTTGCGCTACCAACACCGAGTCACCTACACGACCTACTGATGAAAAAACTGGAATTTTGGTAAACTCTTGAAATGATCTACCGTTGCCTCCCAGAACACCCAAAACATTGGACTTTGAAAAAGTAATGGACTGAAGAGGTCCGGGGCATTACATATAATAATAAATAAAATTAAAGAACTCTGTTAAGAGTTATACCTCTTCTTTGGAAATCCTCCTTTGGCCTATACCGTATGCCTTCTAGGTTGGTATTTTGGTGAGAATAGAGACACTAGGTCATGGGTGTGAAGCTTTGGAATGTTTTTTATATATTATTTAATCTAAATTTCACAATAAGTTTGAGTAATATAGGAGATTTTGTGCCCTTTTATAAGTGAGGGGAGTGGAATGCTTGTAATTTTTCTCAACGTTAAAATATTATAAATGTGTTACTCATGGGAATGCAGAAAAAAAGATTAATTTCTAATATAAGGTGATAAGGGTTGAAATAATCTCATGTAATAATAATTATGATGATATTTTATGACCTTATCACTTATTTTTAATCTTAATTAACAAATTTACCCTTTATCGCGGTGACAACATTTTATCATGATTTTAATTCATTATGAGTAAAAATAAAATTGAAAATATGACCAAATTTAATCATCATAATTAAAAATATTATATCCATTTTTAAATATTAAAATTTTATAAGTGATAGAAAATAATTTTAATATAATTTTTCAAAACGCAATAAAATATTGTTTTTAGAAAAAATTGTTTTTGTGAATAAAAATGAACTTATACTGTAATCAAATAGAATTCATATTACTAGGAAATTAATTATATTATATCTACTCAAATCAATCTTACATTACTTTAAAACCAAATCCAAAATATAATTTCACTTTTAAATTTATTTATTTAAATAAAATAAATGACAGTTGTGCACAAATCAATATTTTTCACTATTCACTCAAAATCAATCATTTCAGAAAATATCCCAAAAATTAACTCTAAGATAATTTTGAAATGTTAAATCATAAAATGATTTAAATTTTTTTAAATTAAATTTCTAAAATTTTCATAAATTAATTATAATATCCACATGAAAAATAAAATAAACCCATTTTTGAAAAAAATGTATTTTTGAAGCATAAAATGAATTTATTCTCATTAATTTCCTAATAAAAAAAATTAAATTAATGTTAATTAATTTTATTAGATATATAATTGACTCATTTTTTTAATCAATTATCAATAGTGATTAATTTAATCCATTAAGATAAAAATAAATTGCACATATAAAAATAGTTTTAAGAAAAATACATCTTTTACCTATAAAAGATTTTATTTTCATTTATAACCAATTGATAATAAATTTATGATTGATTATTAATTTTATTAATGGAAAAATTTCTACACATATTTCATAATAAAATAATTCATATTCAAACTTGTAAAACCAATGTCTGGGTTATAATAGTCATATTTAATTATTTATATTTCTATATCATATCGTTATTTGTTTAAGCTCAGTGTTGCATATACCACACACTATCGAATATAGTATTATTTAAAGAAAATAAATTCTGAAATATTGGAGTGTTATAATTACTATTTGTCCATATCCATCATATGGATAATAGAAAACTCTATCCCTATAGTTTCCCAACTCTTGGGGTTTCCTTGGTAAATGTAACCCAAAGAAAATGTCAAAAATAAGCTAACACAAGACAATCCAAAGACATATTGTTTTGGTGTGAAACTTACAAATTTTATAATCCTGAGTCAAACATTACTTTATTATCTTAAACAAGATAATCTAGGTACACTCCACTTTGGTGGGAAACTACTCGGTTGGATGATCAGGGTATTGAAAAGTGACACTGTGGAAGGAATTTCACACATAGTATTTATGGGGATTTTATTTTATGTCTCAACAATTTAATATAAATCATATGAATATTAAATTAATAGCTATTAAATATTATTTAATCTTTATCTTCTCATTTATTATTATTTTTTTTGTGCATGGTTCTAACATTTTAGTTTTAGAATCTCTGTTCCAACCACCATATTAATGTGTTCAAACCACATTAATGTGTAACTCTCTACAAAACCCAAATTTTTTTGTCACTCACTCAAACAAAAGGCAAAAATTTTCATACCTATCCAAATGAATCATATTAATAAGGTACATTAACACTTTATATAAATATATAGAGTTATATGAGATTGTAAAACTCCACATGATTAAGCCCATAGTGAAAAATATCAATTCCCATTCACTTTTTTGACAAGGAATAAGCATCTAGGATAGTTTGTGGTCTAAACCCAATTCCCTCTAACTAGGGAGACTTTACCTAAGAGATAATCCAATTCATGATATCTCTAAAACCTAATATTCAAAAACTATATTCAACAACTTTTCTTAAGATCAAGACTTGAATTGCAAATTGAGGTCAAGGTTGATGAAAACTAAATTTTATGTAGTCCTATAAAATGTGTAATGTAGGGATCTAACTCTTAGAAGTAGTATTAACATTTAAACATAAAACATATATAATATTTAAATTTCCTAAAAAAATTACTAAATAGAAATATCAAAGGAATTTAACAAATAAATAAATTTTTTATTTATTTTCCAAAACCTGATATTAACATTTACGAAAAATTCATAAATAAAACATAACTATAAAATTTTTATAAATTAGATAAAAATTATGTTCATTCCATGAATATAAATGTTTTATAATAATTTTAAAATTAACCTTTTCATATTTTGTGTTATATATAATTTATATGGTATTTGATGAATTATAAACATTTAATAATTTAAAATATAGTATATAAACATTTAAAAAAATATAAATATCATATTTTTTTTAATTTACAAACACTTACCACTTTTGATTTATTAATAAACCCTTATATTTCTAGATTATAATTCACAACATATATTTTGGAAAATGTATTTCAAATATTAACATTTAATATTTAAGAATAAAATGTTTTATAAACATTTATTTAATTAATTATAAACATTTTAAAATTAATCAACTAATTTATAAATACCTTATAAATTAAATATTCTCAAAATATATTTTAACATGATTTATAAACATTTTATAAACCATTAAAATAATTAAAAAATTAAAAAAAATAAATATTTTTCTTTTTACACTTTTGATGAATATTTATCCTTTATATGGGTAACATCCTTTTACCCTTTCAGAGACACTTGGTGTAAGGGTAATTCACTATTTTACTTTACATACATCATTTGGAACCCCTTACATAAGGGTAAGTTAGTTTTTATCTTTACACAACTCATTTTTGTAAAGGTAACTTAGAATCTACCATTACACATCTCTTCTATATAAGGGTAAAATATATTTGCCTTTATGAATTTTTTTTTCATACCAATAAGTTGATGATTAACTTTACATAAACCATTTATGTAAAGGAAATTCACATATTACATTTACATAAACTATTTATGCAAAGGTAAGAATCAAAATACCTTTATGTAAACCATTCATATAAAGGTAAGTCCCAATGTTACCTTTATGTGAATTCTCATGTAAATATAAGCCTCATACTACCTTTATATAGCTTAGGTAAAGGTCTTAAATACTGCAATAGTTATACGAAAATGATGTATTTCAATATTCTTCAAAAATTAATAATAAAAAAACATTTAAATCTTGAAGAAAATCACTCGGATTCCAATAATGGGTTTTATTTAATCATTTAATAATCATTAACATGTGAAAATGATCCAAACATAATAAATATATATTCTATAATTGAAATCATGTAAATTGTCTAAAAAATAGAGTTGAATGGAGTGCTTCGTATTTTACCGTTGAAAAATCATCCATCTTCTTCAATTTATGGAGTGTGGTTTACTTACATAATTGAAGTATAAAAAAATTGTTCTTACCTTTGAGAGAGTACATTGGATAATGGATTCATGATCATATCAAGATGATCTTAGTTCTATGAAGGGGTGTTTTCACCTTCTTCTATAATGATAAACATGGAACTAAGAATGAAGAGATATTTTAGAAATCCTTTCATGAAACTGATGATCACTAATATTCCAACAAAATGTGATCCACACTGCCCTAAACAAAGAGAACATTTCTCTTTATATGCATGTGAAGCCTGGTTCTCATGTTCAAAATGCATCTCATGAATTACAACCCATTGGGTTTAACATTCATGGAATGCTTCAATAAATAAATTCAAATATTAAATTAACCAACTTTTTATAAATAACTAATGAAAACCATTCATGATAAATCGTACCAACCATTACATCGCATGAAATAGTTCGACTATTCATCTCATGCATGAAAATATACATGCATCATATGCATGTATTAAATATACACTATATATATATACACAATATCATATTATATATATATACACTTCATGCATCATATTCATGTGTACATACATATCATGCATGTACATTTTAGTGCACATACAACACATAAAATCAATTGAATATTGTTTCCATATTTGAATATGGAAAATATACCTTTAATTACAGTAATGTGTTATTCTTCTTAATTTCTTATCTCAACTAGTATTTCAAAAAATACACATATTCTAACTCAAACTGGTGGAAAATATTCATGGGAAATCTTCTATCTTTGATCACCATTAATGATTTTCAAACCTTCATATTTGAAAATATTAAAATAGTCAAGTTATTATATTATCATTTTATTCTCATTTAATTCTCTAATAATCACAGTTTGAATCATGGATTAGTCACCAAACCATGATATTTGTGAATTAAATATCATTTTATCATCATTTAACTTTAATATATAATAATTTCTCATTTTTCTAACTGGTAAACCCTTATATATCACTCAACAAAGCTTAGTGGCTCTTAAGAATGCTCTGGATTTATTAGTACTTCTAAAAATTATTTATCCCTATAAGTTCACTAATATATTCCTCTAATAATCTTTATGTATTAGGTAATTACATTTATATGTCACAATATAGATCATTACCTTATCAAATATTTTATACCCTATTTACCCTTGTGTATTACCATTGACAACTGTGATAACCATTATGTATAGGGAATTGGATCTTATGTATCATAGTGTGTCTTAGTACTTTTCTAAATTCTTCTATCTATAACTCAGAACAACTCTTATGTATGATTAAATTACTCTCAAAGATCACGATGACAAGTTTTTTTGTTTCTTTAATTCTTCAACTTCAACTTAGAGATAATTTTCTATATTCTCATGTTGACTCTTACGTATTGAATATAATTTTTCCTTTGATAATTCTCAGTATAGATGTTTTATATGACTCTTAAATATCAAGTAGCTTACTTTTATGTATTTCCAAGAGCTCGATTACTTTTCTGATTTTTAGGTCCAAGATTTACTTTTATATATCATAGGGAGGTTTTGGACTTTGATAATATTTTGGTCAACAGAATCTCAAAAACCCTTACATATTATTTATAGTTACCTTTATGTATATAATTTTTCAAATTTAAACATCCAACTAAGAATTTAAAAATTCTTTAAGAAGTATCATAACTTATTTAAATCACCATATAGATTCTACAATCAATCCAATTATTCTCAAAACAACCTAAATGGATTTGAAAATTATCATAATATTTAAAAATATCTTAAAATTCATTTCCAAATAATTATAATATATGAGTACAAAAATTTTAGTGATTCAAAGTATTACTATTGCCTCAACCTAACTTATCGAACCTCACAACTTCCAGATACAATTCATGAAACTTTAGCTCAGTAACTTATAGATACACTTCATGTAACTTATGAATAAACTTATTGTAATTTTTGGAATTACTTTTCAGTTGTCTTCAATATGTACTCCTTCTGTAAATAATTATTTTTGTGTAAATTATGGATAATGTAACTTCTAGATGCAATTTCCACCTGCTTCCTTTAACATCATCCAGGTTTAGTTCAACTTTCAATATTTTTTTTGGTACTTTATAAAAATAAGGATAGATTATCACATTTATAATAAACTTTTATGCTTCTTCAATCACAACTCATTAAGATTTTCAATATCCAACATTCTCAACCACTATATCCCTATTGTATATGGTTCTCTCATCTTCCACTGGAACTTTTCTTCGATACTTATTAAGATCATCTCTACAATAATCATATGTGTAAGATACTTTTAATACCAAATAATATCTCAACTAAACTATTTTTACAACATATAATATAATCATCATCAACACACATAATGGAATACATATTCTTACATGTTTTATATCATACTTCCATATCTTCTTTTATTTGGATCTTAATCATCACATAACACATGTTGATAGGTATCTTAATCATTGACAACAAATACAATAACCATAATACATTAGGATCATCATCACAACCTATGGATACCTCTAAATGAGGGATGCATTTTGGATACATCTGATGTAACCTTCATCAAGAACACGAGATAAAGAGAGATATAATGTCTATATTTAGTGAAAGGTACCTACCACTTCCTTTTACAATATCATGGTTTTTGTTTCTTACATGATTTTTCCTAGATTTGCGTTTCTCATTTCCATTTTTTAACTTATATAGGTGTTATGAAATCTTGTGAAACCCAATAGTAGTATCAAATATTTACAATGAATTTGATTCTTGAAATCATGTTTTTAAAATGAATAAATTATTTTTCATAATCTGGAATAGGCCATATCATAATGTACAATATGATATGGAGTATTTTCAACCATTGGATCACTCTACTTGGATTTATGATATAATATACCATAATCTGTGATTTGTTTTACACTTAGTTATAGGGTACAACTGGTTTGTATCATAAGGTATGATATAGTGAGATCCCACGATTTTGTTTTATACCATAATCTATAATATATGTTATATATTATGTTAAAATTAAAACTTAAGTAGTGTGAAAATAGAGAATAAAATAATAATTTTGATATTGATGATATCACTAATTATGATTTTCCCACATATAAGGGTTAAAACATGGGAGATCATGATATTTAAGGGTTAGAAGCTCATCTATAAGCATTACATTGCTAGAAACCTTTATGTATTCCTTTTCATGGTAGGTGACATTTATATTTGTATTTTCCCATGCATAAGAGTTAATATGGTAAGATTTACATATTCCATGACCTATGCATAAGGGTTACACCTATACAACCCTATATATGTAAGAGTATTTTCCTTTTATGTTAAATATAAAATCTTATTACATAAAGGTCTAGATGCATAAGGGTTACACCACTAAATTATTAGATACATAAGTGTCATTCTTTTTTCAGGTAAGTGAAAAAAATTATGCCATCTATTTATCATAAATAATGATAAGGTTATCAGTTTTAAAATATGATTGATAGTGATTAAATTTTTTAATCATTATAGCCCAATCAATCATATATTATGATTCCTCCTATATCATTAAATATTATTTAAAAGGAAAAATTATTTTCTTAAAATAAAATTATGAATCGAATTATTTAATTTATGAATTATTTATAAATTAATTAATTATAAAGTGTTTATAATCTCTCTCAATTATATTTTTTTGGATTTTTGAAAAATTACCACTTTTATGGGTTTAATGGGAACCTAAAAAATCAATTAATTCGACAAAATTAAATCATAAAGGTGTCCTCTAACCCATCCTAAAAAACTTTAAGAAATCTGAAATATTTTCCATTTAAAGGAACTAGTAAAGTTAGAAATTCTACTATTCTGTCTCTTTTTTGATGAGGACCTCAAAGAGAGAGGCCATCTTATCCCATATTTTTACATACACCTCTATGTTGATCTTACCTTAATTATATCCCTATAGTAGAATATTATTATGTATATTAATCTAGTTTGATTTTTTTTCATGGTGGTGACTTTAATAGTTCTTCCAAAAATCCTATTTCCATTTGCCTATGGGGCCATAATTTGAAATATTTCTTCCAAAAACTCTTGAGAGTTCAGTAATAACTCTAAAGAGGATGTTATGTCAATTTCAACTATTACATTCCCTTTTGTGTCAACTATATATCCAAGCTAATCATGGACTTCAATAATATCAAAATATTCCATAGGAACCTGATTATGAATTGGGGATCCTTGCTTGTGCATAGGTTTAGGTTCATTGGATTTATGGCCATACTCTTTAAAAACCATAGATCCCCCCATTAATTTAGTAATAATAATCTTAAGTATGAAATAATAGTCTTTATTCCATCTAGTTTTATTCATAGCGGTCATTGAATAGTCTCCCATTCCAAAGTTACCTTCCTCACCCTTTTTAATTCATGCTCAAAGAAATTAGTATTCCTAGAAACCCTATTCTTCAAAAAAATGAGACCAGATAGTTTAAATATCCCCAATTCTATCATATAAATAGGTTTTGACTACCAACACATGAATATCCTCTCAGTCAGGGCCATGAACTAAGATTTCACCCCATCTATTGTATTTATTCTTCATATGTTTCACCTTATTCCACCCCCATATCATCTTTCAGGAAATTATCCTTTATAAAATCATGTATTTATTTTAATATAAATTTTAGTAGGGTTCTAAACTTGTAGTTATTATTTCACTTGATTACTAGTAGTGAATTGCATCCTATTTTGGTCTCTTTCCCCTGATCTCTCAAAATCTACATGTCCATCAGAACCAATAAACCTAGACATTTTTTAATGTTCAAGGTCCTCTAGCCACGTCTAATATGATTATCAATATAGGGAAAAAATAATACCAAATCATCATATAGACAATCAAAAATATGAGTAACTAAGGGAGTGGGGTTTCTCCTGGGCATTGTTCTATATCCTTCAGACTCCCTTTGATGCCTATATTGATCATTTTGAGAATGTAAAGCCCTTTAAGTGGGGGTGAGAGGAAAGAACAAAAACATCAAAGTTTTTTGAATCTATAACAAGATAGGAAAGAATCTTATATTGATAACCCATAACCATATTCACCACAATGATCCTTTCAATATCACCCTCCTTACAAGCATTAACCTTATCTAGGTAGTTTAGGACTTACTTTATTGAAAAATTAATATTATATCAACTTGTATCACCTTGGATATCATCGTTCTAAGTAGATGTAAAACATTAAAAAGTTAATAGATCTTTTACCAGGTGGTTGAAATAATTATAGATCTCAAATCAAGAATCAAAGAACACTAATTACTTGTAGTTTTACTCTTCACACATCTCAATCCCAATATAATACACTATCATCTTTTAGACATGCAATTTAACATATATGTGTGGAGTAATAGGATGTAAGAGTGATCGGGTCCTACTATCTACACATAATAAATAACCCACCATGTTCCCAAGCATCCTGAGGATATCCAAGTTTTTTAAGGGAAATGGTAATCCTAAAAATCTAACTTAGATAGTCATGGCAGGGAGATCCCACTTCAAGTGGAACTTATACGACTATCATAACATCAATAATCATAAACCATTGAAACCATAAGGTTCTCTATAATAAAAAATGATAAAATTAAAATTCATTTTATAAAATGTTTATAAATTAAAAAATAAGAGGAAAATACAAAATTATTTATATTTAATTATGAATTGTTAAAATTGAAGGCCTTATTTGAGAAATTATTTAAACCACTTAAAAATGAGTTTTTATGATTTATTTTATCAAGGTTTAAATAATGATAAATATAAGATATTTGGATTATGTAAATTGTTACATAATTGAATTGAAATATAAAATGTTTATATTTCATGTATTATTGTATATTTAAAGTAAAATTCCATTTAAAAAATAATGTAAAACAATTCATATTGTGAATAAATACTAAATGTTTATATTTATTCAAGATTCTATACTCTCTATTATAAATATATAAATTATAAAGTGTTTATTTTTATATTTATTTACAAATTATTTATAAATATTAATCTAATGTTTAAATGATTTATTTTTTCAATTAGTTAAAAGTTATTCTCCATTTTATTAATATATATAATTATTATATTATGAATTTTAATGTGTATACTTTAGTTTAAATTTTTAAACTACTTATAAGATTATAATACATACATCTAAGGAGTTACATTCTAATAATAATTATGGATTTAGTTTTCTTCTTCCTTGACTTTGGATTGTATAGAGCTATGGTCTTGAATTAAGTAATTAAATTTTATTTTACATATTAGGTGTCATAATTATAATATAATTGATATCTATCTTGATCAAAGTATCCCTAGGTATAGGGACTTTAGGTCAGACTTACAAATGTTATGGAGGCTTATGCCTTGTTCTAGAAAAGTGGGGTTTAACTATCTCTGGCTCCAGGATTAATCATGAGGAGATTTTTTATTTCATATAATTCTAATGCTTTACATATTTTTTTTAAATTTACCTTTTTAATATAATGAATTTGGATATTTATAAATATAATCAGATTTTTATTTAGGTTACTGACACAAGCTATAAGTTTTATAAAGTGTTACACATCAATATGGTTTGAACATGTTGATTTGGTGGAAGTAATAAAGCTACAAACTAAATTAATTGAAGCATGAATAAATATAAAAGTAATGCATGATATAATATAGTGAGATTAAAACCCCTTCAAAATACTAAGTGTTATATTCTTTCCAAAGAGACACTTATAAAGACCTCAATCATCCAACAAGGTAGATCATGAAAAATTTGGGTTCCCTTGGATTATCTTGAGTAAGAAAAGAAATTAATGAGGTTTATATAACTATTAGGTGCCTTGTTCTTGGTGTTATATTTGAGTTACACTTGGCTGGGAAATCCTAACCCGTAGGATACTAGAGGAATCAAGTTAAGTGAATCCACATTATGGATTTTTGTAATGAGTTATCTACTTAGCTATCCAAGATTCATATATGATATTATTGGAAAAAAATTTATACAAAATGTATTAACTACTTATTTACATGATAATAATTTCAATTCATAATGAAATATGGGTGTTGGACAATTAATAGATATGATGAAATTCCAAAGTATTCATCCTTTTAGTATGAGAAATTTTAATAAAATCCATTATTAAATGTTTGTAAAACATGAAACCCATCTAATAAAAGATTCTATTTAAGATTAGTAAAATAATCATCAACAAACATAACATTGAGATTAATCCTTGAAAACAATAAACTTAATGTAATCCTTATACTATAAACTTTAGAAAAGTTATTATGTAAGAGAAAATTCTAAGTGTTATAGAAATACCATCCTGAGTAATCAATTGTTTAAATTATTCAAAAAATGAATCTAGATACTTATGAGAATCATGGAAGGATTCAATTTATATTTTAAGGGAATTAGATATAAATTAAACTAAGTAGCTTTAGTCACTACTCATATACTCAATATAATTGGGTATGTTAATGATTTGGTGAGACTATATGTTTTCTTAAGGATTTTTATGGGTATGGAATAAATTATATTATCATTGAATGAAAATTTAGGAAAATATTAATGTATTTGATAAGTGTTTACCCGGTTTTTCTTAAAGTGTTGAGAAAAGATGAACTAGGATAGTATAAGTGGGTAAATTTTCAAATTAGAAGAAGAAAATTTAACTAGAACGTAAAAAAAATGTTTCTTATAGTATCCAATAAAGGTAAGTGAAACATAAATATATTATAAATAATGAGGAGTAATTATTATATAGGATGGAATTTTATGAAATACCTAAAGAATTTTTGCAAACACCATGGAATTTCTATGTCACGTATCATTGTTATAAAAAAATAATTATTTGGTTTTTAAGGGTACATAGTAATAAATGTATACTTAACAAATTCCATGAGTACACAAGAATTCAAAAATCAAGGAATAATTGATAAAGATAATAGTTTTTTTCAAGTGATGAAGAAAAAAAATTCTATATAAATGTTTTCAACGTAAAGGAATATTTTAATCTCGGATAGATCTGATTAAAATATGTGTATTGTTATCACATTTCTCTTATATGATAAGAGTTTTTTTGTTAATAACTATTTTTTTGAATAATATGTGAAGTTTCATGTGTTTTATAATTCACAGGACTCTATAACATGATTAAGAAGAATATAAGTATAAATTTTTTTTATCCAGGATAAAGGTGTTTATCTTGATGTTTATTAAAATATAAAAAATTGAGATTCCATCACCATAAATTAAATATTTTAAATAATTGTATTCATTTCAAAAAAAATATTGAATAACATAGAATACCATAAATGACATGGATACAATAATTTTTTTATTAAATATTCTCTGTAAGAAAATAAGATTTATTGCCTAACATAAATGTGTTTTTGTATATTAGCATGATATTATAAGAATAATATAGTGTGTAAGAGGTTAGTGGGAGTATTTTTGAACTTAGAGAATTTAAAAGTAAATAAATAAAATATTATTATATTAAAAAATAAAATTGAATTTCACTTAATATCATAATAATATTTTACTATATAATAGTAAAGATAAATGTAAAGAGTTGTATTTAGTTACTATAACAAATTGAATGCCACTTTATTCTAAAGGAGTTTAGGATGTATTGGTAAGTGGTAATGTAAATAGTTACACTATTTACCAAGATATTTCAAGGAAAAGTTTTATGGAACAAGTTACAAGAATTATAATCATATAATTAGAAGTATTTCTAAGTAGAAAATAGAAGTTTACATCATAAAAATTGATGTTATAGTGTTAAAGAGTTTGAATATGTTCAAGGAGTTAAACATTAGGAATATGATTGCATAATCTCACCATTATTCAAACTTTATTTCACAATTGATTTTACTCACTAAAGAGTTTAGTGGATAAGTTTTATTAGACGGTCACATAGAGATTTGGTATGAATTACATAGAGATGTAATGAGTTTAGAAAACACCTTTAAAGCACAAAAACATAAGTCTGATATAAAATTCTATCATATATGATATATTAAAAAAACATTTATATATGGTTTTATTAAAATATTATTAGAGTTTAAGAATATAAATATATCATATTATATGGAAGTAAATCTCCACTTTATCATTCTTTAATGTTAGTTTCATATATATATATATATATATTGATATATGTATCATGAAGTGAAAGGATAATAGACCTATTAAATCATGACTATGAGTTTTTCCCCAACTGATTATTTTTATGGAGTATTATATGTTATAAAGAAATTTTAAGGTTAGTGTTATTTAAAAGTGTGTTTGGTTGTATTTTTTATTAATATGTCAATATATTTTTGAAGATAAAGTTGAGAGAAGATGTTCTTGGACTTATGGAAAAAACCTTCCTGACGGAAGTTAAGGAAGTTTCCTTATGTGGTGTCAGAACATCCCTTAAGAAGTGTAATAAATTTTACTTAACTATGTTAGAAAATTTCCTAAAATGGTCAGATGATTCTAATTTTTTATTCAATTTACTTACATCATGAATTTTATCATGATCCAATCTAGAGTTTGAAAACCTTTGTATAAAGATAATGATGAGTTATCAGACTAAGGGTAGTAGATGTGGTTCTCCAAATAAACAGTCTTTGTTCATTAGTATAAAGTTTCATAATTTGAATTGTATGAACATAAGTTGGTTTGGGAAAAAGATAACTAGACGAATATCATCAGACATATGTGATTAGATGGATATTCAACATATGTCTGAGGTAGTAGTTGCATAATGATATCAAGAAGAATATGCATAATGTTACCAGATGAAGTTTTTATTGATACTAACATAACTAAATAAAGAGTTTATTAAAATATGAATAAAGTGGTAGAAGTTCTAATTGAACGAAAGTCTAAGTTATAAAGGTGGAAGTTACAACTATGTGGAGAGAGCTACGTAAAGTTAATAACAGAGTAATGTGAAATAAATAAATTTTATCTATGTAAAGGATATTAGATAGAGGAAATAATAAGTATAGTATTAAATGGAGATATAAATAAAGTTTCAATAGTTTATGTTCCATCAGATGGACACTTGAACCATCCAACAAAAAAAGATTTCCCAATTTCCTTAGATTGGATCCATCATATAAAGATCCATCGGGTGAACATCTATCAAACAAAAGAACATTATACAAACATTCATGATGTTACAAAATGGAAAATTTTTAGAATTTTGTATTCATAAAAGTTTTAGTTATAGAAGGATGATCAGAAAAAGGCTTTCTTATTTATCAGTTAGAGGTTTTATATGAAAAAACATCGTTCATAGAGAAGAATAAAGATTCAATAGATTGAGAGATAATATATAAGGACATTTACTTAAACATTACATATTCTCATGTATTTAGACTAGAATTCACCTTATTTTATTCCCAAATATATTTAAAGTTTAATTTTTTATAGATTTAGGACACAACCTTTACATAAAAAACCCATATATTACAAAGTGTATACTTCTATTCGGTATCCATTTTTCCCACAAAACTATACTTTTAGAAATTAACAGATTTTATTTTCATGAGAAATTTTCATGATTTTCAACATGAATTCTTTTTTTTATTATACATACTTAAACCCCATGAAAAACATTTTAAAATATGGGATGATCATAAAAAACCTAGTAAGGGACATAAAAATAATAAAGAAACCCGTTAGTCCATTTTAAAACCATGATATCAAAAAGGGAGTTTTCCTTTAATATAATAAATGTTAAACTTAAATAACCATTCACTTATGCATGAAAATATATTTTTTGATAAAATATTTACAAAAAACACTTTATAAGAAATCAAAATGGAAAAATAATAATCATGAGGTTTTCTTATAAAACATGAGAACCTGTGAAAAACATTTTTCTTAAAAAAATTCATTTTACCCAAAAAAAGGGAATAATCATTACCTACCTTTTGCAATAAAAATATTTCCATGAAAATTCATAAGAAATTGTAGAATATTAATATAGGTTCCTTGGGACATATCTTCATATAAACATTACATAACCCTTGCATAACCCTTAAAAATTAAAATAACCTTACGGTTAACTTCCAATATAATTACCTAATGCATTGGTGCGATATCTAAAAACTCCCATTATATAAGATATATCAGGCTCACCCATCATAATAAATAATTTCCAAGTACCATATAATGAATAAATGTTTTTTAATATTTCACCATTTCATCATAAAACTCTTTAAAAACTCTTTTGAACCCATGTGAAAAACACTTCCAGATATTGAAATACCCTTTATTTTTTAAAACCTATTTTTAATACCAAAATACATATAACAAAAGGGAAAGATATATTTTCTTTAAATAAAATACCAAATCTTTTAAATTTATACAAACAATAAATTATGGTTATTGCGGTGGAAATTGTTTTTTTGCTGTATATGTTAAAATAGAATATTTCTTTTTGTCTTTTGCAAAGAAGGCCAAAACATTCTGTATAAAATACGTAAAAAGATTACATTTGAAAACCTTTGAAATAAATTAAAAGGAGATGTAAAAATTAATTTATAATTCATTTATTTCCATGTAAATACATCCATAAAATATTTTTAAAAATATGGACATGGAAGAAAAAGAGTTAGAATGGAAACATTAAAAGATTATTTTTTTAAAAAAATCACTTACCTAGTCTAAGTCATCACGTATATTTTTTATCTTACTAAATAAAATACTTATGTTAAATATTTACTTGATTAAGAAAATTTATAAATTTTACTATTATTTTATTTTATTTAATACCTTGTTATATATAATTACTTAATCAATTAAGTTCACATTGGATTTTTTGATGATATTTGGCTCATATGTCAAAATTGACTTTGGTAGGTTGATTAGGGAAAAAGGGGTCATTATTCAATAATATCTAGAATAATAATCATGAAATAGTTATAATTTTTATACATTAATTATACTTTTAAAACCAATCATGAAAAATGGTCATGAAAAATGTACTACGTTGCAATCATAGAGATGGTAGGTCGTACGTACACATTAATAACGTTTCCATTGTTCAAAGATCATTATGAAAAGAAGGTAATTATTATTTTATATTTATATAATTTTAATAATATCATAAATACAATATTATTACTTTAAATATACTTATATAAATAATCTATTTGATATGGTGATAAAAAATGAATCACATTGCTTTGGGGAGGTGATAATCCACACGTACGCAGAGACAACATTATCATTTTCCACTGAATGGAATGGTAATAATTTATATGATATATTATATTTTAATAATGATAAATATGTAATTAATATCATATATATGCATTAAATTCATCATTATTTCCATTTTTTAGAGACAATTATGTAAAATGAATTGCATCGGTTCGCATGGCTACAGTCTTTTGTACACACGGACAACTATTTTTTTTCATTTAATGGAAGAGGAGATGTATAAAGATTATTACATTAAAATAATAAAATATTAGTGTATTTAATTTAATGTTTTTATTAATTTATCATGGTTGAATAATATTTTAATGAGTTATAATAATAAATAATACAATAATGCTTGGTTAAGAACTATACCTCTTCTTCGAGCAACCTCTTAAGGTTTAAAACAAAACCATCCATAGGATGGTTTTATAATAAAAAAGTGACTATATGACATGTTTAGGTATGAAATTAAAGTATTTTGGTAGTTATTTTATGAACCAAAAGGTTTTTTAAGTGTAAATAAAATAGGAGAGTATGTTCCCTTTTATAAGTGAGGGGAGGGGCACTCTTGGAATTACTTGAAGTATTAAATTAATATAAATTATTATTCATGTAAAAATGGTTCTAAACTAATTTATTTAGAATATAATATGAGTATGAGTCTATATAATCTCATCCAATAAAATTTTGATAAGTTTAGCTGATGTTTTCACCCTTATCTTTTTGTTTTAACGCCCATAAAACCTTTTGATTATTACCACGAAACAAAGTTTTTTACTCTTTAAGGGTCAATATAGTTACTATAAAAGGAAAAATGGAAAATAAATGGAATTTATTTGATATAATAAACCATATAACATGAAATTTAACTAGTATAATATTATTAGTAATTTTAAATATTTTATTAAAACATTATTTATTACAAAATATCATTAATGTAAATTTTGGTTTCATTTATTTAATTTGACATTAAAAACAACATTAAAGAAAAATAATTATAATATAATCATTCAAAACTTCCATAAAATTTTATATTGTTCTTAAAAATTCTTTTAAAATAAAAAATATTGAAATCTATATTACTTTTCATATTTCTAAAATCATTTATTTATTTTTTCTCTTAATTGGATAATTACTGTGTTAGCATTATGTAAGATCTTAAGGTAATTATTTCATCACTAAAAATTATAAATAAATTAAAATGATAAAATAAAATAATTTATATTTAAAATAAATATTTATAACTGAATATATCCTCTATTTGTTCCTTTTTCAAAAAATTAAACATAATAAAACAAAGATAATGACATTTTTTAATTTTATTTATATAAAAATATATATAGGTCAAAATCATGGATAAATGGGAAAAAAGATAATATATTAGAAATTTATATTTTTTGGAAGATATAAAATTATCCAATAAAATAAAGTCAAGTTTTAGGGTCAGTTTTTAGTCCTTATCATCTTATTTGTAACCTAAATTAATTGATTTACCCTTATCATGATACCAAAATTTACTCTGATTACTTTTCATAATGACTAAAAATAAAGGGAAAATATTTTCCTAAATTTAACCTCGTGATTCAAAATATAGAATCCATTTTTCAATATTCAATTCATAGAAGTCTCAGAATTTAATTTAAATTTAAACCCAAAAAACACATTTAAAAACTGTTTTTCATAAAATTTTATTTTTAAGTACAAAATTATTTTTATACTAAATTTCAATATAAAATTAATTCAAAATAATATAGTTATATTATTTTTAATTAAAATTATCTAATTAATTTTTAAAACTAATCTAAAATATAATTTTAATTTACAAATAATTTAAAATAAAATAAAATTTAAAATAAAAATCAATATTTTTACTATTTATCAAAAATCA
Source organism: Viscum album (assembly GCA_963277665.1). NCBI lineage: Eukaryota > Viridiplantae > Streptophyta > Magnoliopsida > Santalales > Viscaceae > Viscum > Viscum album. The sequence goes on along the minus strand of OY728142.1, from coordinate 373,553,819 downwards.
AACTTTTAAAAAAAATTATAAAAAATTCATTATAAGATAATTTTGAAATGATTAATAAAAATATAAACTTAAAATTTTTAAATTAAAATCCTATAATTTAGAAATAAATCTTTTAAATAAACCATATAATGCATGAAAACCAAATTTGGTTAGAAATAAATATTTTTTCCTTTTGACTGAAAAATTACCTAATATTATTATAATTAATAAATATATAAAAGTGATTTATCTTAAGATTATATGGGATGTTACATAATATTTTATTGGACACACATATACTTATCTTAATGGAAAAAGGTTTCTTAACATTAGGGAAACCAAATAAAGGTCCATTAGATGATGGAATCTTATGAGATCCATTGAACAAAGAAGTCCCAAAGAAGGAAAAAGAAAGACATACACTGAATATATAATTTATAACGAGATTTACATAAACTATTTAAATTATATAACAATGTATAATTTGAATCTATTTATTCAATTTTTGTTATCTTTCCAAGGATAAAAAAGTTTGCAGAAGTTCCATAGCATTGAGATTGAAGAAGTTTGATGAAAGGGAGAGCTTTAAAGAAACTTCAAGAGTATTAAAGAATGTTGTGTAATATTTTATAATATTCCTATGAAATAAAATTGAGTGTAATATTTGAGATGAAAATTTTATGTGAGTGGGAAAATATATTTGAGTTCCCACATGAACTCCTAAAATTACACCTATATAAAGGGGTACAAAAAGTATAGAGGGTACAACACTATTTAAATGTAGAGAAGGTGAAGTACTGAAGATATTTTACCATGAGTTTTCAAACACAGATCCTACCTAGTTGAATAATATTACCATCATACTGAGTTTCATCAGATGGAGTAGAACTTGCAATGGACCATGAATCATCAGAAGAAGATGAAGCACAGTGAGAGTAACCAATTCATTTTCTACTCAATTAAAGAAATAGTAAACACTTTTGGATGAACATGATTTACCAGATAGGTAAGCATCAAATGAATTAATTGTATTAAGCTATTGAACCATGATCTCCATAGTGAATCGCATTGTAATGAGAAGAATTGTATGGAGACCAACTGAATGGAGACCCATTGGATAGAGGGAAAACCAGATATAGACATTAGATGAAAATTTTCTAAATAGTTTTTTATAAAAATTTAGGAAAATTTTAGATAGAGAATATTCAGGTATTTTAAATATTAAAATTAAGTTTCAAGGTCAAAATACTTTTAATATAGTTATTTAATATCTTCAAGATTGTATATTAGCGAAGGTTATCCAAATTTCTTATGGAGGAAGAGAAGCTATTTCTACAGTGAATCAAAAAATATGAAGGAAAGTGATTATAGATGGGGGTATAACCAATTGATTAAAAGAAATTTTAGATGTGGTGTATAACCATATATTAATAATGAGGATATATATATGATTTTTTGGGGTATAACCTACTATGGAAGAAGTGATGGTTATTAGGGTGAAGAACTAGGGTTAGCTGGAGGAAAGATTAATGGGGTGTAAAACTAGTTGATGCATGTGAATTTATAATCCTGTGAATATAGAAAATGAATACATGTTGGGGGGAATAAACAACATTTAAAGGAGTGGTTATTTATACAAAACCTTTTAAATATCAAGTGATTATATCTCTTTATATTTTCTACATATGAAAGGTGAGGTTAGATTTATATTTGAGTGAATCATAACTCCAACAAGTTTTAGTGGTTATGAAAAGTATGTTAAATGAATTTTATAAAATTTTATATAAAATGAAAAGTGATCAATAATTCAGCCACCCACCCAGAGACCCTACATTGAATTAAGGGAAATTCAATTGGTATCAGAGTTGGTTCCCTAAAAAATATCTAACTATGATAATAGATAATTTTAATTCATTTAACAATAGGGGTGTCTCTTTTTTTGATAGTAGAAACTATCATAGTTTGAAGAATAAGATGTTACCCAATATTTTATCTCTTGTAATTGAAGTTAGAAACGTGGAAACCATGATAATTCCTCCCTTTTATAAAGTTTTTATGACATCTTATAATAAGAGAAATTTGGAATTTGATGGAAAAGATCAGAATTTCATATTGATGACTCTCACAAAAAAATGTTTATACAATAATTATGGGATTTTTTATGGATAAAAAATTTGGTATAAGTTGAGAAGAAGTTATGAAGGAAATGATAAAGTTAAGAAATATAAAAATAGAAATATGTAAAAGTAGGTTTGAAGATGTTAATATGACTGTTAAAAAAATTATTAATGAATACTTCACAAGTGTTAATGAGATTTTCAACAATATCATAGGTGTTAGTGAGAAGTTGGAATATTATCCTAACATTAATAAAGTAATGAGAAACTTTATAGATATATTTTATGCTAAATTTTAGCATTATAGTACCAATAATATTTATCTCAGCATAAACTTCAGATTATTCATGTGTTATATGTGATGAGGGAAAAATATATTTAAGAAGAAAGATAAGGAAGAAATGGATTTTGAATCCTTATTAAAAGGTAATCTTAGAGATAAAGAAGTTGTAAAAGAATCAAATGATTCAGATGCAAAGGAAAATAAATATCACTTCAACACAATCATCACTCTTCTCTATAATAGATATAATAATGGAAATTAGAAAGGTAAAATTTCTATTAAATATAGGAATTGTAACGACAAAGTACATTTTGAAAAAAAATGATCTAAGAAGAATTATTAAGATTGTGATTTAGAAGAAGAAGATAATATTTCTTGGAAATAGAAGTGTAAGAAACATAAGAAAAAGTTTCCTTACAATAAGAATAATTGTTTACTGAGAAGAATAGAGGATAATGATTCTTCATCCAAAAATGAATCTAATTATCAAATTAACTTATTATCTCATTTAATAAAAGGAATTATTTTATCAGGAAATAAAATGGCGGTGAATAAATAACACAAATTTAGTGGATTCTAAAGGAAAATTTGGAGGTAGCACTTGAGTAAAATACACAAATCAATAATCAATGAAAAAAATTAAAGAAATAAGTTAAGAAAATAAAATTTTAGAATGGTGAGAGAATTAAAAATGAGGAGATAAACCTCAATGTGATTAGATATCAGAAAATAAAATTTGGTGGGATTAAAAGAAAATTGAAAAGTTATTAAGAAACATCAACTAGGAAGGATAATATTAACATGGTAGAAACTACACTTGTTGAGGAAATAATGAAGAACATGTTAAAGTTAGCTGAATTTGAGAATATAGTAAATGTAATGAAATAAATTTTGTATGAAAAAGAATAAGAGTTGTTAGAAACAAAATTTATGTTTCTTACAACACAAACTGAGTTAAGAAAGATGAGAGAATACTTCACTAAAGCAGTTGAGATTAATGGTGAATCTTCAAAATCTGGTTCACAGAAAGGTCTACAAAATTAGGTTGATTACTTACCCAAACAATAAAAATTTACATCTACTTATACTAATACTACAGGTTTAAAAGTAAATATTTTTGATAAATGATTTTCCACTGTGAAATAGTTGAATTATTTACAAAAGTATCTCCCTGAACAAATTCACTAACTATTTGTAAAAATACAACAATAAAAAAATTCAGAGAAGTATTACTTTTAGTGTAAAAGATCAAAATTCAAAGGTCACTACTAGTGTTATGGAGTTTTGGGAATATATCATAATAATATTGGTATAACTTGTACCTACCATGAAATAGGTATATATCAATATATCATCCCGTCTTTTTATAACATAACTTTCATTTCATTTCATGAAACTGAGGATCTTTAAGGTTTAGTGTCTTGGAAACAAGGAACATAATACATGAAAAGAACAAAAAAACACTCTTCTTAAACACTTGAAAGGCTTCTCCTTAAGTTCATCCTAGGTTCATTACTGCATCTCATAACCTGGGGACATACATCAAAAGAAAGGGTGAGCAGAAGGCCCAGTAAGGGAAACAAGAGAAACATTTTACATGTGAACTTGAGATACTTCAATAAGGACATGAAAAGAACTTTAAGGCATGAGAAAGAAATCACGAGATACGTCATAATAAAAATAACATTTTTCATAACATGAATATGTGGCTACAACATTTAATATTGACAATCGTTTCATTTCACCAAGGTCCATCCCCAAGGTGTCGTTAAAATTACCAAGGTTATTCACCAAGGCATCGTTAAAAATGGTCATCTCTAGAGATTAAGTCTTTACCCAATGCATTGGAGCGCTATCAGGGAGCATCCTTAATTTGTCTTTATTATCATGTGAGCCACACATATCATCATCAATCATTTCATAAACAACCCATATAGCATAAAAGAAATGGGTTTCATTTCGTAATCATAACGTTTTAAAAACTGCTTTAAAGACATGATCTTTATGTCACTTTAAACCCACGGAAAGGGAATGCGGGTTTCATGTATGTAAATCCCAAAATTTAAAATAGAACATTTTGATATATATGTGAATACCCTTGTAGAAATAAGAGCTTTGGGTATTCACTTTATAACATAAAATAATTTTGAGAAAAGAGAGAGGCATTTTGAGATGAAAATCCTGCAGCATAACGGCTACGTTTCGAGGTTTTAGAAAACATTGAAAAGAGAGGAGACATGGGTCAAACAATCATAAATGACCCGTAAAACTGTATAGGGACAGAATATGAAGGATATATGAACATGGTAATGAAATTTGAAAGATGTAACATATGAAACGAAGAACTTGAAAGGAAGACAAAAATAAGATTTCTCTTATGAGAATTCGGCAGCCTAACGGCGTCACTTAAAACTTCCCAAAAATGGATTGATGAGATCAAATGGGGTCTCTCATAACATGAACATAAATGATCAGTTTGATAGATATAGATATCATACCCCAAAATAATAAAAATGAACTTGAGAGACTTGACATGAAAGTAGATCTCGAAAACGAGAAGGGTTAAAGAACCCCTTAGAAATTCGGCAGCCTAACGGCGCCACTTAAACATCAACAAAAATTAATTGATGAGATCAAATAGGGTCTCTCATAATATGATCATAAAAGTTCAGTATGATAGATATAGAGATCATACCCCAACATAATAAAAAGTAACATGCAAGGCTTGACATGAAATTAGAACTTTGAAAAAGGAGAAAGGTGAAAGAACCACTTAAAAATTCGGCAGCCTAACAGCGCCACTTAAAACTTCAAAATACTGAATTGAAGAGATAAAATGGGTTCTCTCATCATATGATCATAAAAGATCAGTATGATAAATTTAGAGATCATACCCCAACATAATAAAAAGGAACTTGAAGTACTTTACATGAAAATAGATCTTGAAAAATGAGAAAGGGGAAAGAATCTGTTACAAAAATTTCGGCATCCTAACGGCGCCACTTAAAACTTCATAAAACGAAATAATGAGAGTAAGAGGGAATCTCTCATTATATGAACATGAAAAGGGCAGTAGGAGGAGTATTAAAGAACATACTTTAACATAAGAACATGGATTATAAAAGAAATGACATAAAAGAGATTGCTTGAAAAGAAGAGAGAGGTCGGATCCCTTACCTTAAAACGTAACTCTTAAAACTCAAAGGTTTGGGCCTTGAGGGCTTGGGGGCACCTTGGGAGGACTCCTTGGGAGGTAATGACACCCGAAATTCGTTGGGGGAGAGTGGGGAGTCGAAATGGATGAGAGGATGACTTGGTATTTATAGGGAAAGTGAGGGGACAAGGCATTAATGGCCAAGGGACACCTCAAAAGTGCTTTTCTCAAAACCATGTGCTCTCCCTTGGCATTTACCATGGAGTTAGGCCACATGGGGCCCAAAAAACAATAATTCATCACCCTTGGCCGGACAACCCTTAAAATATCTCATGAAATCATCATGACACAGTTATGATGTCATTAAACATACCGAAACCCTAAAACTGTATTTTTACTATTCACTGAAAATTCAACTTTCTCAGAATAATCCCAAAATTTCACCTTAACCAAATATCAATGCTCTGATTTCAAAAATGAAATCCATTTTATAAAAATAATTTTCTAAATATTTTTAATTAAATTTTTAAATAAAAAAACACTATTCACCAAAAATTCAATTTTTTCAGAAAAATCCCCAAAAATTACCTTAACATAATATCGATGCTCTGAGTTCAAAAATGAAGTCCATTTTATAAAAATAATTTTCTAATTATTTTTAATTAAATTTTTTATTAAAAAACACTATTCACCCGAAAAAAACTAATACTTGAATAATAATTTATGAAACCATTATTTAACCATTTTATTGAATCACATTACTTAATCAAAGTGCCTATCTTATTTTAATACTTTCTTTACGTGAGATTACTAATCCATTTGGACACATTACTAATCCTAATCATAAAATCACTATTCATAATTTACTATTCATCAAAAATCAAGTTGATCTTATTAGACTCTAAATTTCGTACTGAACATAATTGTAGAAGACCATTTTTTGAAAATCATTACACATTTTTAATTATTTAAGGTTTTCATAAACATTTTTAAAATATACATTTTCTAAAATTCATCAAAAATATGCATACTATATTTATCCGGACATTTGAAAAGTCATAAACATCATCATAAGAAGAAATCCCAATTTTTATTTAAAACAAAGGATTACACAAGGCAGTTACGGTCTCCTAACATAGCCCCGAATCACACCAGCATATGACCTAAGTGTAAGGTGCGCTAAGGTGAGAGAATCTGAGGGAGGCTCGGCCAACATCGCATGAGTAGAAATTTCTATCAGTTTGAACTTCTCGAAAAGGAGATTCTGTTCTAGCTTCACACGATGAAGTTTGGCTTGGGTTTGGTCCAGAGCAAAGCCCAGTGGTTCTACCTCCTTCCCAAGTTCTGTTAGATGGGCTTCGATCGGTCCAAGACTACTGGGTGAGGCCATCGAATCTTCTTTCTATAATAATTAACCAAGATTACTTTTATTTAGAGACAATAATCAAAATGTTTAGTTTCCAGCGGTCATATTGACCAATGGTCATATAACAGTCAAAACTCAATGATCTCATTTTAATTATACTCATGTTATCAAATGAAACATTTTTTTGAGTATAAAAATAAAAAAAATAACACATAAATTAGGAAATAAGATTTATTCAAAATTTCGGGTCGTTACAATCAAGGAGGAGATATAATGAGTAGAGAATAAAAAAGATTCCAAGAAATTATGATGAGGAAGAAAAGAAGGTTCAAAAGGCGAAGAATATTAAATCTTTAAGAGATAAAAATTTGAATCTTGAGAAAGATGATGAAATAAAGGAATTTAATAAATTTGATCATGGTAAGAAATTTCAATAAAAAAGTGTGTTTAGTTATTTAGCTCGATCAAAGAGACATGTCTATAAAATTAGAGGAAGAAAAAAAATCTACTAAATAAAAAGGGAATAAAGATACTTCATAATATAATAACAAAGTTGATAATAATTTTTCAATAGTTGTTGGTTCAATAATTCAAAAAAAGTGAAATAGATGTGATCAATATGGGAACATTACCGAAAGTAGTATGAATATCTTACCAACCAAATAATAAAACATGAAGAAGATGTTACTAACTCAAAGTAAAAAAATGTTACAAAAGATAAAGAGAAGATTAAATATTTATATAAAGATTATATGGATGAAAATAAATATATTAAAAAATATGATAAGGCTAGCCATAAGGAAGAAATTACATCCCATGATAAATCTAATATGAAGAAGAAGACGTCTAGATTGAGAGAAGACTCTTAGTTTGAACAATACTTCTAAGGAACATTGAGGTTCCTACTTATTCCAAATACCTATTTATTTGTAATAACTTGAAGATAATTAAAGGATAAGAAGTAATGAAGGTGGATGAGTGCTTTATAAGTTTTACAGTAAGTTTGAAAAACCATCATGGAACATTGTTATCACCATGATGGAGAATAGAGTGATACCCTTCCAGGGGATCAATACTAAAGTTGAGGTATGTGTATCATAATTTTATTAAAATGTTGATGATGTTAAAGAAAGAAGAGATATTTTGGGAATTAGGTTCATACACATGAACTATTATTAAATGTTTTTTAACATAGATGTAGTTTTTTCCTTAACAAACTTTTCAAATTTCCCCTATTATAAAGGTGTTTGTAGAATCTTGGGGAAAGTATGACATGGAATTTGTGTTATGAAAAAAAATTATTTCCTTGATTATAAAATATTACTTTCTACCCTAGGTTCACTCATGTAGACTTAGATATGTTTAGTTAAAGTCTCTTTTTTTAAGAAACTCATGTGATGATATTTTCTCTCAAAAATAATTTTCAAGTTTTTGAGATGAAGAAAGAATATCTGAGATGATTCTAATGTTACCATTTTAATTTGATTATAAATAAGATAGAGAAATACCATAGGGGAGAAGAAAACATTAAGAAGAAATTATTGAGCACCAAAGTTGACTTTTAATATGTTTTAAGTTTTATATAGAAACTGACAATAAACACAAGGGGTATTTTTGGGACAAAGTGTTTTTAGTTGTATTTGTTATCAATATGCCAATATGTGTTTGAATAGAAATTTTAGAGAATATGTTGTAGGAGTTATGGAAGAAGCCTTCTTTATAGAAGTTAAAGAATTTTTCTTATGAGGTTTAGGAAATTTCCTTTATGATTGTAACAAAGTTTACATAACTAAGTTAGGAAAATTTCCTTACTAATTTAGAAAGTTCTAGGATGTTCTTCAAGTTCCTTAAAACGTGATTTTTTTCATGATCTAAGATGGAGTTTGTAAACATTTGTACAAAGGGAAATATGAGTTTCCAGATTGAGGGTAACAGAAAAATTTTTCTGGAAAGATAGTCTATACACCTTAGTAATAAGTTATATAATGTGAATAAAAAAAGGTTGTTCCAGACAAAGGTTAGATAATGAATATCTCATGATAGATGTGATTAGATGGAGATTCAATCGATATATGGAGAAGTAGTTTCACAATGATATTAGAAGGAACATTCGTAATGTTATTGGGTGAAGATTTTTTGTATACAAACATAAAATATTGCATAGTTTGTTAAAATAAGTATAAATTGGGTGAATTTCTTATTGGACAAAAGTCTGAGTTACAAAGGTGGAAGTTATGTCTTTGTGAAGAGAGTTGTGTAAAGGTAGTATCAGATTTACATGAAATACATAAAGTTTATCTATACAAAGGATATCAAATAGAGGAAATCAAAATAAAATCACCACATTGAGGTATAAATTGTGTTTAAATAGTTTATTTTCTATTATATTGACACTAAAAATATCCAATGGATTGATATTTTCCTGTTTCATCAGATTGAGTCTATCAGATGAACATCCATCGGATGGAAAAAAAACCAGAAAAACATTCACGATGTTACTGGATGGATGATTCTATAAATTTTGTGTTGAGTATAGTTTAATTTATATAAGAATGATCTTCAAATGGATTTTTGAACTCAATGTTTAGATTTTGTATATAAAAAACCCTAATCAAAGAGAAGAATACACATTTACTAGATAAAGAGATAATATGTCATCAGATGCACATATACTAAGATTAAAGGAAGAAGGTCTCCTAAAATAAGTTAAACCAAATAAAGGTCCATTGGATAATTTAATATTGTGAGATCCATAAGATAGTGAATGATAAAGGTATACCATTGGACAAAGAGTTCCCAATGAATGATAAAGATAGATATACACCAGATTGAGAAGTTCCAAGGAGATTTATATAAACTATGTAAAGCCCTTAACAATGTTGATGCTAAATCTAGATATTAAATGTTTTTTATCATGCCAAGTTTAATTATGTTTACATAAGTTTCTGAACACTAATATTGAAGAAGCTTGAATAAAGTAATAGATTTTAAGAAACCTCAAGAGTATTCAGGAATGTTCTAGAAGAGTTGAGAAGAATCCCACAAAATAAAATTGAGCGATAGATTTTAGATACCAATTTCAGTGAGTGGGAAAATATAGTTGAGTTCCTTCCTAAACTATAATAAGTACACCTATATAAAGAGGTAAAAAATGTTCAGAGGGTACAAATTTTTTCATGTATGGAGAATCTAATGTACTGGATATATTATTCGATGAGTTTTCATCAAAGGTTCATACCTAGTTGAAGAATATTTTTATTGTATTGATTTTTATTAGATGGAATAGAATGTATAATGGATCATGAATCTTCGTATGAAAAAGAAGAATAGTGAGAAAATATAATTGAGTTTCTAATCAATCAAATAAATATAAAAAACACTAGATCCAACTTGATTTACCAGACAGAGAAGCATCAGATGGATTCATCAGATGAAACCATTGAATAGAGATCACTAGGATAAAGTGGATTATAGTGAGAAGAATTGAATATTGAGCCTTTAAATAGATGGAAAATCGAAAAAAGTCATCAGATAGACATTTTCTAAGGAATATTTTGTAAAAAGTTATGAAAATTTCATTTTAATTATATTTAGGTATTTCAAATATCAGAAGGAAGTTTCAATTTGAGTATACTCTTAAGATAATTTTTTATGATCATGAATATTTCACATAGGTGAAGGTGATCCAACTTACTTACAGAGGAAGAGAATATGTTTCTTTAGAAGTTAAAAAAATATGAAGGAAAGAGCTTGTATATGGGGGGTATAACTAGCTTCTAAAAAACCTTGTTGGTTAGGGGTATAACCAGCTATGATGAAAGAGGGTGTAGTTAGGATGGTTGAGGGGTATAGCCAACTATAGCTGAAGAGCTAATTTCTAGGGCATAAAACCATGGTTAACTAGAGTAATGATTACTGGGGTATAGAACCAGTTTCTATATATGTCTTTGTAATCCAATGAAGATAGTAAAATAATCCATGTTGAGGGGGGATAACCAACATGTAAATGAGTATGACTTTGTAATGAATCTTTTAAATATAACATGTTGATGTATATTTACATTTATTTCATAAAAAAGGTGAGGTTAAGATTTATACTTGAGTGGAAGGTAATTCTAACAAGTTTCAATGGTTAGGACAAGTTTCCTTAACAAAGTTAATAAACTTTCCTATAAAAGAAAACTGATCACTGATTTACCCCCCAGTGATCCTACATTAATCTATGGGAACATCAGTTAGTATGAGTATGATTCATGTATAGGGATATAAAATATTCTCATGAGGAACAAAATGGGTTCTGTGCACTGGATTCCCAATGAAGTATACCATAAGGAGTGTTGAGATGCCTCAGAAGTGGGTGCACTATTGAGAAGAGGGGGTTGAATTAGTGTTATAAAAATTTTATTATTTCTTTCACTTGAAATAAACCTATTCAATTGGTCAGTATTTTATCCTCCCAAATATTTTACTTGGAATTACTTAAATGAATGTAGAAATAAAAAATAACAAGTCACTTGATAATTTTTATAAGGATTGATCCTCATGTGGGTACCCACTCCTTGTTGCATCTATTTTTTTTATCTTGGTCCATATATTTTTTCACTTGATTTTTATGATCAAATTCAATTGGGTAGGCTAGGTATCATCATATAGCCTTGATTTATTCATCATATTTCTATAATTTACAAAAAAATACCATTGGTTACAGTAATAATGAACTAGAATGATAAAGATAGATTGAGAATATATATTCCTCTATGAACAGATAAAGATTTAACTATTTGAGCCTACAAGATAATCAAATCATAATGTGTTCACCTCATAAAAAACCTCAACCAAAATGAATTACTATTGTAAAATGATGAGTCATATTTTCTTATAACATATAGATACAGTTTTTTATATTATCCCCAAACTTCTTTTCAGTCTCATTTAGATTAATTATCAGGAACTTTTAAGTTTTATATTCTTTACTATGCTCTAGAATCAAACTCTATTTCCCTTAATTTTTCCATACATAGAAAAATTAACATTTTTTCTCTCTCACTAGAATACGCCCCATATTTGCGGAAACATCAAGATTCCAGAATTAAATTATTATATAAATTAATTTCCATCTCAACATTATAGATAATTAATACTACCAAAATTGTACTATAGGATCCTCAAATCATTTCCTTGACCACTTTTCATGTGTGTGAACTTTCATAACCAGGGAATATTACCTTGTACATTGAATGAATATATCTAGTGTATTTCCATAAATTCCCCATTATTTATTCCAATTGATAAAATCAGTCAGCTATACTCCAATAGTTATCACCATGAAAGAAAACTCTCAAATAAGTTCATTTATGAATTTCCAAAATACCCAATAGTGAATTCTTCTTCAACCAATAGGATCAATCTTGATCCTCATCTATCTCCACCTTCTAGTATCACAAAATATCTTGAAAACATATCAAAAAATATTTACCACTCTTGAAATCCATTCTTGAATCACTACAATATCATTCCAAGGTGATTACATAATTTAAAATCAGCACAACATACTTTCATTCTAGAAATATTTTATGGAAATTATCTTCAAGATGAATTAGATTCAATTTATTTTATCCCAATTCAGTTTTTCTAATAGGAGATAATGTTATTAATGATATTTATATCACAATATATTTATTATTATTAAATTATAATTCATTTATGATGTTTTAATCCATGAATTTTATCTCGATCTTCATCTGGTTTAATTCTTCAAAATAACATCATTATGAAAATTTCACTAAATTTGGAAACTGTTGAAATTAGTGTGGGTAGAAGAACACACTATACATATGTAATCTAAAAATATATACCCAAATATGTGTCATGAACCAACCCCATTTACCCCTAAACCAGACACCCAAGTGTCCCATGAAAAGGTTATATGTGCATCCATGATCCCCACAGAATGATAATAAGTTTCAGGGCGTCACGTGACAATCATTGGGGATGATTTTACACAAAAAAACATAACATAAAATAAAAATAGAGTATAAAACATAAAAATAAAATAACCATATAATTATAAAAAAGAACTGAAATGGTAACCAAATACAAGAGGTGAATTAAAACAAAAATCAAACAAAAAACCAACAAAATCATTGTGTGACCTCTTTTTCTCTATCCATCCACAATGACTAACATAATCCATAAAAAACTAATACTAGAACATAAAACTTTAAAATAGCTCGGTTCCAATGATTCCAAGTGGAATAAGTAGGGTGGGAGCAAGAAACAACTCAATAGGTAAACACTATATAATCTATACATTTCCTTTCCCAAAACAGGTCGTAAATACTATTTTGAAAATATAGGTAAAAAAGTTGGTTTCTATCATTTTATAAAACACAACACTTTCTCAAATTCCCTTTAAACTCCATTTTAAAACATTCCATTAAATAATTTTAGTTTTAAAATATGAATTTAAAAACCAACCCAAAGGAAATAACATAACCCAGGTTAATGAAAAGGTAAGAAATTCTAAAACTTGTTAAAATTGGTCGGACACATCATAATGAAGTAATACTAAATGTGGAAATAAGTTATACAAAAATGTAATTGAAAAAAGACTTGAAACTAAAGTTACATAAATCAATAATAAAATTATAGAGTATATAATCATGGTAAAATCTTAAACATCTTAAGAGGTGACCCTAGATGTACTTGGTTTGGAACCATCTGTCAACCTATTGTTGTGATCTGTGGTCTATAAACAACCAGCTACCTTGAACTAGCCTCACTAGTTGCACAACCCACCATGGAGTTTCCATACCATGGGGGGTATATACCATCTAATCAGGACTAAATAGTGATTGTTTCTTGACCCTCTAGTTGATGCCTAGGACACCATGACATTTGTAAAGGGTAGGTGAGGTATCCAGTACACATAAAACATCTCAAACATGAATCATTATAAGCTATCATATATTACAATCCAACATATCTATACTATCCATGTGAAGACACACTCTAAACTAGATTAATTCCATATGGGTGTGCACTTTTAAGAAAAACATATGAAGGTTCCAGTCGAGATTTAGAATTTTTATAATTTAAAATGATTTTATAAGTAAATGAATTATTTTCAAAAAATAATTCTAAATAAAAGGAGAACATAAAAACATATTTTAAAGGTAAAATATTTTCCATTAGAGAAATGTTTTCGAAAAAACCATAAATATTTTTTCAAAAATACTTAGAAACCATAGAACCATTAGAGAAAACTAAGTTTTTTAAAGAATAAATTCCATGAAATTTCCATTCATATACTTGTACACATCTATATGTGCACTCCATGCACATATGTATGTGTCTATATCACACCTATATATATATTTACATCCATAATTATTTCAAGATCCTAATTAAATAAATAAAAAACATTTTAACCAAACAAAAGAGTTTCTCAAGTAGAGGAACAAAATCCATAAAGGGACCAAAACCCATTAAACACAATTCAACTTGAAACCCAATTTTTTAAAAATAAAATAAGTCTAAATTATAATTTAAACACCTTAAATACATTTAAAATCCACTTATACATTTTAACAAATACCTATAATACATTTACTTTGAACACATATAGGCATAACTATGGAAATCCTTAAAAAATCATTTTCAATAAAACCCCCAGAATAAAATATTTATAAAATCAATTTATAAAACAAGGAACATGAATAAACCAATAAAAATATAATTATAAATTCTCAATCATCAAATAGCATGTTCCATAAAGGAAATGGATGAAACAACAACCTTATGTGGTGGGATCATATCACCTTTGATGAAAACCACTAGATTATGTCTGAAAAGAGGTCTCAAAACCTCTAGAAATAAAAACCATAATTTTAAAAGAACTCTATGTATGGAAATCGGCCAACTATATAAACTAGGGTTATAGAGAAATGAGAAAAAAGTAAGAGAACCCAATAGGAAGGAGAAGGGAACCGTGATCTTTTAATTAGAGTTAAAAACCACCAAGAAACTATCACAAATCGACCTTAGAGGTCTTGGAGAAGAAGGAATAAATATGAGAGAGGATCCAAAGTAATATGGTTCAAAGTGGGGTACCTAAGGGAGAAAAAACTAATTAAAAATGAGTAAAAGGTACAAAAATACCTCTTTTTTAGTGGGTTTCATGGTTTACTTGAACATTTTACCAAGATGTGAGGTATCCATGTTGATCACCACTGTTAAAAAGTACATGAGGCTGAACATTTAGGTTTAAAATTTTTACCTATGTTACTTGACCATTTGACCTATAAAAATTCACCAATTTTTTACATTTTCATCCCAAAACACCTCAATCTCGAGGGGACAAGACACACATAAAATATCCACACATAAAAGTGATATTGGGGTGTCATAATTCTCCTTACCATGTCAATTTATTCCCCTAGAAAATATTTAAAATTTAGGATAATGGTGAATACTAATAATTCATTCCCTCTAATAAGTACTCAATCACTAACCAACATCACAAACCACAAAAACAAGGTCACAAGGCATGAAAACCCCATTTCTCAAGATAAACACTTCTAAAATATTTGGAATTCACTGACCAACATTTCACCATGATTCCTAAGAACTAGAATCCTCACTGGAAAAAATTAAAGAGACAACAAAAGATGGTATTATTATATCCACTCCTAGGATCTACTTTGAAATTATGAATATCATGATATCCACCACTACTCCTAAGAGACTTCTTAATACCAAACTAGAACATGGGAAAAACATAAACACCACCTCTAAAACATTTTAGGTCACTAAATCCAAATAATAGAACATCCCAACCAAAGGAATCCCAAAGGATCACTCCATTAGAGCAGGAAAAAAATACATGGAGACCTAGCACAAATCTAACCACTATTTATAATTTCTATACAATGGTGAGACATTATATAGGCACATTCAAAGTGATCTTAAATAAAATATCAACCCAGTAGATCTCAAAGAGGGTAACTCAAGGATAAACTTTTAGAACACCCACTCATAGTGATCCAGAAGAAAATATCAACCCAATAGGTCTCACAATCTAACTGAGAAACAAACTATTATCCCTATTTTCATAGCCTTCACCCAAGGCATTCCCATGTCATCTTATCAAAAAAATATAAAAATATGGTCCACACTATGCATATAATACAAAAATAATCAAGAATTAATAATAAATTTAAACCTAAAAAATAAAAAAGGGTCAAAATCCCTTTTATCCACTATATATATGGGAACTGGGTACAAAAAATATAGAAAAAGTCCCAAACAAAAATAAAAAATTACAAAAGAGGAAATAAATGATAAATAATGAGAGGATAAAGAAACAATAGGGGGAAATCATCAAAAGGTTAACTAAAAATATTTTAGAGGAAAGGCTATTAAGATCCTGAAGTTTTACCTGGAATTATTTTTCTTCCACCAAGGTCCCAACCCACAAATTTTTTGAAGGTCCCCCAGCTGACCAAACTGATGTAAATTATTTTGAGTATTAAGGAAATATGTCTTAGAATTCTCAAAATGAACAAACTAGAAGCATATAAGTAAACAATGATTCTAAAGGAAACTAAACGAATATAGAGAATATTATTCTTGAATAAGCTCCTCTGGTTTATAAACCATTTTGTATGGGGAACCTTCACTATCACTAAGGGATTTTTGGCTTCCACACATCATGGGATTACATAAAAAACCAAGTCATATAAAAAAACTTAATTCACCAAATTTTTAAATATGAATTTCCATATGAAAGAACTTGATTACTAATCTCTGGATGTATACCCTTCAAAAAGAGATGATCCTTTAACAAATCACTCGACACCACTTCTAGTGAAAAAGGGAACTAGATCCTTGAAGTGATCAATATACCCTTTCACCATCCATTTAAATTTTTCAATACTTATAAGCTTTACCACATTCATCACTCTCACTTCCTCAGGGATAAACCATTGGAAAAAAGTGGTCCTGAATATCTCTCATTCCATCCCATATTGTAATGAGGATGGAATAACTAAATTCCACTAATCCAAACTCGGTCCTTCAAACAAATCCAAGAAAACTCACACCCTCAAGGATTTTAGATTTTCCAAGGACCTAAAGATATTTTTAATTTCCTATTTCCACTCTACAACCTCTAGTATACATCCATCACCATGGAAGATAAACAATAATTGAAAATAACTAGGTTCTACCACTCCTCTAAGAGTTAGGGCAGAGTCAACAATTAGAAGTGACTCCCTTGAAACCTTCATGACCTTTCTGGGTGTCATACCCTAAATAACATGAAAATGAAAACCAAATCAATATCAAACCAAACTTCAATCAAAACTCAACCAATATAACACTTTAACTCAAAATACCAACCTCATAAACCAAAACATAGCACAAAACAGATCTAAAAGTCCATCTTTTTTATCCAAATTCTCATTTAAAATTCATAATTTCTAATTTAGAACCTATTTCCAATAGCACATCCATTTCTAATTCACCCATTTAAAATTTCACAAATTTAAATTTTACATTTTCCTTAAAAAACCAAAATTTTGTCATAAAAGAAATCTATTTTTATTAGTTTTAAAACTCCAAAATAATTTTCATTTAAAACCCACTCACAGAAATAAAAAATAATTTAATAACATCACTTATATTAAAGCCTATAAAATAGGGGACTAGTGGTCAGGCATGAATTGGCCATATAGTTTAGTAGAACATGTGATAAGCATGCATCAACCACTGAGAGCATCTTTAACTATGAACTCAGGATCCACATGGTTTAATATTCCATGCATACTCATCGCATGACCCCAGTTAAATCCCATTTTCATCCCCAAAAAAACATAAACTCATTAATGAAAACAAATAAATAACAACTTAAACCTAAAATAAAAATTAAAGACTCAAAACCCAATAACCTTTGGTAACTCAAGGCTCGGAAAGAGTAAGTGTTCATAATTCTCTTTACTCACCTACCTCCCGTGTCCTAACAATCATATCCCCAGTCTACCTGAAACCCCAAAATAACAAAGGTGTCTCTTGATGCCATTTTTTCATGAACCATCTCAATTCATACTAAAACAAACACTTGAGCTAGCCCATAACAAGGCCTGAGAAGAATTCCCAATCCCCATGGGCTGACAAAAAGTTTTAGGGAATCATGATACAATCATTGGGGACGATTTATCTCAATAAAACTAAAACA
Organism: Viscum album; assembly: GCA_963277665.1. Classification (NCBI taxonomy): domain Eukaryota; kingdom Viridiplantae; phylum Streptophyta; class Magnoliopsida; order Santalales; family Viscaceae; genus Viscum; species Viscum album. The sequence goes on along the minus strand of OY728142.1, from coordinate 373,535,684 downwards.
TAAAATAAAAATAGATTACACAAAATAAGAATAAAATAAAAAATAAATCATAAAATGAATTTACATAAGATCCAAATCCAAGAGGTGAACTTAAACCAAAATCAATCCAGAATCTGACATAGTCTCCATGTAACCTATTGGTCACCATTCATCCATAATGAGTTAACTAAGACTACAACCTAAACATATAGAATAGCTCGGGTATACTGATGTTGAGTGGAATAAGTAGGGTGTGAGCATACAACATTTCAGTAGGTAAACACCCAAAAATCAATGCATTTTCTTTCCCAAAACAAGCCGTAAATACTAGATTGAAATTACATATAAAAAGTAGGTTTCCATAATTTTTTAAAAAAACACAACAATTTCTCAAATTCCAATTAAAAATCATTCTAAAACATTACTTTAAACAATTTTATTTTCAAAATATAACTTTAAAAACCAACTTAGAGGAACAAACATAACCTAGGTGAATGCATAAGAAAAAGATTCCAAAACTAGATAAAAGAATCATGATACATCATAATGAAAAAATACTAAAATAGTAAATAATTTTCATGAATATATAAGACATACAATACATGAAACTAAAGTTCCATAAATAAATAACAAAAGTACAGAGTATGTAATCATAGGAAAGTACTAAACATCTTGAGAGGAAACCATGAATGTACTTGGTTTGAAACCCTCTGCAATCCTATCAATGTGATCCGCATTCTATAACCAACTGGATACCCTAAACTAGCCTCACTAGTGGAACAACCCACCATGGAATTTCCCTACTGTGGGGGATCTAGTATATCAAATAAATAATAAATAATAACCATATCTCAATCATCTTGTTGATGCCTAGGATCCCATGACATTAGTAAAGGGGAGGTGGGTCACCAAGTACACATAAAAATTATAAAAAATGAATCATTATAATCCATTATACATTCCAATCCCACATCTTTACACCATCAATGTGAAGACATCATCCAAACTAGATGACTTCCATAAGGGTGTGCACGTTTAATTAAAAAATTTAAAGGTGACAACTTTTCTTTACCATTTTGAGAATTTAAAATTATTTCCTAAGGAAAAGTATTATTTTTTAATCCAATTACAAATCCAAGTAGAACATAAAACAATATTTTAAAGGTAACAAATGGGAATTTATAGAAAGGGTTTCAAAAAAAATACCTTAAACCCTTATTTGAAAAATACTTAGAAAACATAGAACCATTTTTGAAAACCAAGTTTTTTAAAGAATACATTCTATGAAATTTCCATTTATATACATGACCACATCTATATATAAACACCATGCACATATGGATGTGTACATACCACACCTATATATCTAGAAATATATAAGAATTTTAATATCATAATTAAATAAATATAGAAGAATCATTTTAACCAAACACAATAGTTTCTTAGGTAGAAGAACCAAATCCATAAAGGAACCAAAACCCATTCAAATACAATTCAACATTAAACCCAATTTTTTAGAAATAAAAAAATCCAAATGATAATTTAAACAATAAAAATACATTTTAAATCATCTTAAAAATTTAAAAAAATACCTAACATACATTTACTTTGAACACATATAGGCTTAATTATAGAAATCCTTAAAAATGCTATTTTTTAAATCAAAACCACAACATAAAAGATTTATCAAGTATATTTATAGAACAAGGATCATGAATAACACAATAAAATTAGAATTAAAAGTCTCAAGCATCATATATCATGTTTTAGAAAGGAAATTGATATAAACACATACCTCATGTGGTGGAATCATACCACCTTTGATGAAAACCACTGGATTATATCTTAAAAGAGGGATCACAACCCCTAGAAAGAAAAAATAAAATTTTAAAACAATACTAGGTATGGGAATTTCCAACTATGTCCAATACAGATATAAATAAAGGATAAAAAAGGAATATAACCTAAGAGGAAGGATAAGGGAACCCTAAAATTTTAATCTAGGTGAAGAATCCCAAAGAGACTGTCACAAATGCACCTTGGAGGGATTATAGAATAATGGATTGGTTATGAGTGGAATAAAAGTTGGGTATATTGAAGTTGGGTCCCAAAGGGAGGAAACCCTAATTAAAAATGAACCAAAGGGACAAAAATAACCCTTTTGAGTTGGTCACACTATTTACACATACAGTTTTCCAAACTTTTTGGTAACTATAAAAATCACAACTGTTAAAAAGTGTAGGTGGATTTACACTAAGGTGGAATGGTTTTTAACCTTGTAATCTAGAAAAATTACCTAAATTTTCACATTTTCAAACCAAAACACCTTAAAATCGAGATTACAATCCATACATCAAATACCCACACATAAAAGTTACATTGGGGTGTCACATAATGCATTATACTCAACCCTATGAAGTCATTATAATTCTTAAAAAGTTTTTAGTAGGGTTTATTAACCTTACTAATATTATCAACCCTACAAGATTTAACTCTATGAAGTTATATAGGGGAATCTTATGAATTCCAAAATTTGGGGTTCATGCCTTTTTTCAAATATAATTTCTCATAAACTCTATGAGGATCATCTTGGAACCTAATGAAAATAATCAACACTATAAATTATTTCATTTAAATATATGAAAAAACATAAGGTTCAAAACTTATTTAGGTTTTTAACTTCTATCCAGCTTCACATAAACTCAACATGGTTGTTATATATGATAAATAGGAATGAACTCTACACATTCTATCTCAACTCTATGAAATGCATAGAGTTTAATACATGATAAAAATTCCAAAATTATGTATTCTATAAAACATGCATATAACTGCTTCACTTCATCTTGGTGCTTCTAAAACATTCTAAAAGACATTCCAATCATCTTAAAACACATCTCATAAACCTTTAATAATTCTAAAACATTTTTGAAAACAAATAAAAACATTTAACAATTCCATAAGGCAATTCAAGTTTCATACACTATATATTTTGTATATTTTTGGTGAAAAGATCATATTTATACTCACCAATACCTATGGTTTGTGAGATACCAAGAATTAGAATCTTCATACTTTGATACCTTTATTATACATGACTTGAGGCTTAGAAAATAAGTGGTTGATTGGGTATATTGTTGATCATGTAATTGGTTCGAGCTTAACTAAGATGAAGTCTTTCCTCTCATGTGAAAAGTATGATATTTGGTTCCATGATTGAGATAGACTGTATAGGTGTAAAAGTCTACCAAAATAGTATATATGGTGCACTTATCTATTTAAGTGAGGGGAATGTGATGTTCTCATTCATAAGGTGAGTGACATGTGATGTATTCGGAAACCTGGTTAGTTTGTACTTAGAAAATAGAGAATTTATGAGTAGGATATATAGTATTAACATACTTTGTGTCTCATGGTCACTCAATGTCTTAGACAAAGGGATCATATGAGAATGAATTCTTGTGTATGATGCAACTGGTGGACATGGGTATGAGATACATTTGTTTGATGGAGATCACACTGGATATATTTGTAGCTTGAGTATAAATAATATCTTAATAGAAATTACTATTTTCTTAAATTTATGGATTTGGTGATTCATATTTATTGTCAATGCCATAATGGCATGTGGGGTCACACTTTGTGGTTGACTTAATGAGGATTGAGTTTGACTTATATATATTCTCTAAAAGTGGTTTAAAGTTAATCTTAAATAGTTTTGGATGGGTATTCACAAGTTATTTCATATCATTAAATGTAAACCATTTCATAAGATGAAACACATGGGGTTTTCATGGATGAAAGGTTTCATTTTATGTAACTACATGAATTAACTTGCAATATATGAGTTAATGTATGTTCAATCAAGGGTAATCCTTAAGGAAAATATATAATGTGGAAGTTACCATTCGATGTTATGTGAGTATCTTGTATGTAGATGGAAAAAAACCATAATCCCTTATCCCTCTTCCTCTTCACACTGAGCCTTCATGAGGCACTAACATATCGTGTGTAAGAGAATGACCTAGGATAACCCAACACGCCACCTGACATAGCCTATCAAATGGACTGAAGGGTGTTATCAAACCCCATAGGCTATAAAATAGTTCTTGGTTATCAATAATACATAATTGAGAATGATTTCACCCTCAAAACCCCAATAATTGTGTCATGGATTCCATCAAGAAAATATGGCATGGACCATCTATATTTCAGATTCCCAAGCACAAAATAAATAGTTCCAATAATAAAAAAAATCTAAAAATATTATAACTCAACAAGAATAATAAAAATAACTCATAAATCATATCACCACAATTATAAAAAATTAGTAGGCTTAGTATACACAATGAAAGCAGGATACAAAGAAATTCCCCACATTAAATTGGTCACTATATACTCATCCTAAAAAATCAACTTGGGAACTACTAAAATATCTTCATGTGATACATGGTCACTCACCACATCCAAAAACATCCATATTCATACCCAAATGAAACACATAAAATGGAATCAATACCAGGTCACTTGAGCTAAAACATGTAAGTTTCACATAGACAAATAATGATATATATGTCGGGTGTTAGTTAAGAGTTCCCAATATAATTCCACCATAGATTTTATGTAGTTTATTTTGTAATATATTCAATAAATTCTTGTTTGAACAAAGTTTATAAAAATATTTTTTTCATATGATTAAGCATAAATAAAAACAAGTAGCGTATATTATCCCTTTATTTCCAAAACCAAGTTAAAACTTTTGTAAAACAAGGGAGTCCCATTCAACCTAAAACCAAAATTCCAACCCCAAACATCAATTAAAATATTTACTTTAAAAATATTTCAAATCAAAAAAATAAAACATTTAAATTCATGAGTAAAACCAAATCATTTTCATCCTCTTTTCAAAAAAAATTCTTAAATACCATTTTGAAAATCCATTTTGTAAATGAACTGAATCTACCACTGAAGAAAATTATACTACAAGAAGTCACCAATACATCAAAAAATATCAATAAATATAATCAAGAAATGGTTTCAGGGGATAGGGGCATAATATTTTTTAAATGATACCCCCTTAAAATTATCCTTAATAGGAACTAGGTATCATGGGAAACTATCTATGACTCAAGTAAAACAATATTGGACCTGGAAACTCTAAACCCTAGGACATACTAAATTAACCTTTCTATTATCTTGGTATTCCAATTGGGATAATTTAGTGACATAATCTATCCATATCATTCCATATAATCCATAATTGGGGTCCTTAGAGTCCATAGGGTACAATCCCATAGCCAAATAATAATCTAAACTGAGGTATTATCCAATTCATAAACTCAAATAGTATGGCACTCATCAAAAATTTACTTAGTTTCCTAAGATTCCCATGACATTAAATAAGGAGGTGAGTAAATAAATGAGCATGAAATCATCACATAAATCAAGAATAAAGTATCTGAAATAAAATTCAAGTCACCTCCAATAGCCTCTCAAGAAACAACCCCTTTTATCAATCATATATCACATAAACATGATCAATACATATCCCATTCAAGGGTGAAAATTTCATACAAAACATAAAAGTAATGGGCTCACAGTTAATTCATTGTGTAATTTTGAATAAATATTTTATAAAGTTCCAAATAGCCCTTCAAGAATAAGATCAAGATTCCAATCCATTTAACACCATTTTAATTATTCCTTTAAACAACCTTCAAAACCAAATCATGAAAACGTTCTTTGAGATCTATTTAGAAATCAACCAATTTCTTCAAATCTGTTTAAAACCACCACATGATAATCAATATTTAGAAAATTAACATAACAAAAGAACACTCCATTTTAGAATGAACACTTTTGAAATATAAAACTTCACTATAAAAAACAAAATAATTTCATACACCCTTTTAAAATTACCAATTTATCCTAAAAATCCACTTGTAAATTTCATCAAACACTTTAAATGCATATACATACAATTTTGAAATTAATTATAGAGGTTTTATTAAAAATACCATTATTCCAAGTATAAAAAAACCATTGAAACCCATTTCAACCCCTCTTAGGTAGCATATATAAGTATACTTTAGAAGTAAAATCATTTTAAAACATCCAATCATTTCATGGAATGTATTATATTGGAATGATAAAGAAACACTTGATTCCTTCAAGTGGAACCAAGTAGAAACATATCCCAAATATTTAAGGTAAATACTTATCCAAACCCTAAACACCTAAATCCCCATCATTAAACCCACCCCAAATCCTAAACCTAGCCTAAAAAGTGATTAAGGTTTATTAGAGAAATAAAATCAAGGGAATAGGGTGAAGGGTGAGGAGAGAAAGATAAAATATGGATAATAACTTGGAAATCTTCTTGAAAATTGAGGGATAATAGGATTTAAATCAAAGTGGTAGAGGAAAGTATCTCCCCATGCATACCCAAGGTTTTTGAAAACAAGAGGGAAGGAAGTGAGAGTCCAAAATACATAAAACTAAATAAGGGAAAACCATAATTTCATGTTTTTAAGAATCTGGTAAAGTTTTATGGTTAGGTTTCATAATTAGTAAAATCATATGCCAACTATGCATAATCCATTGGATTCCCCCCCCCCCCCCCACACACACTTTGAATGATTTTGGATGCATGGTTTTCCTTAACCATGTAACAATCATGTATATCACTCCTACAAACAAAATTGGGCCACATGATTACCTGGATACCTCATACGGTTGGATGAAACTTGCACCAACCATGAAAATACCACTATTAAAAGTTGTATCACTATGCATAGTTAACCTATATGGTTTTCTATGACCATGTGACAATTTTGTGATTGTATAAAAACATTTAAATTTTAAATTTCTAAATAAAAAACTCCCAAAAACATAAAATATTCTAAAATAAAATAAGATAAACCATGAGAGTGATATATGGGTGTAACAATTCTCCCCGCCATACCAGTTTATACCCCCATAAAAAATTAGTTCAAATTATAAGGTGATAGAAACAAAAAACCACGACACCCAATTATAAAGAGTGGTAGGTTTGGGCCAGTCAGAATAGATCCCAAGTGGGGGAAATGACCACTAGATGTAGTTTTATTCCACAAACCAACAAGGTAAATCCTCAAAACATATCAAAAAACCTCAACCAATATCAATTCCATAACTATTTAACACAAATATCTTGTAAGATGGTGACCTAACATAGGTCTCACCACTATTTATAATTCATCTAAGATGGTGAAGTTATAGACCACCCCTTCTATAAGAAGAGTATCCCTAAAGGGACCATAATTACCAAAAAAACATCAAATGGAACCACAAATTTCAACAATCCACTAAGAAACTGGCTCAAATTCTATAAATGGAGAAAAATTCCTAGGAACAACCAAATATCATAGTATTTGGTCACTAAATATATCACTAACCCGATCATCACCTTCCAACCACAAGGAGAGAAATAAAAACCCCATGAACATGCCTCATCAAGAAAAAACATGTATCTTACCTTAGGCCATTAAAAGGAATCATAAGGTAGCTTGGGTCAAATATTTTAGAACATCATCTCATGGTGATCCTAATAGAAAATCTCAACCTAGTTAAACCCACAATATAGTTGAAATCAAGACACACATCCTAGTTACCCATGCATGTGCCCAAGGTTACCCCGTGTTTAGTCACTCAATTAAAATCTAAAGGAATATATTCCACCTCAAATATATCATTGTAAGAAAAACACACATATAAAAATAAATAAATGAGGTGTGAACATTCTGAAATAAATATTTCTCAAAAAATTGAAACAAAAAATGAACCCACAAATTTTAATAAATTAATTCTATATCAAAACCATAATTTCTCTAAACTCATTGAGCCAAAAATTCCAAAACATATCATAAAAAAAATTAGAAAATATAGTCAAGACTCCTCATACCTTGAGAGACTCTTAAATTATAATAAGACTGATCCTCACTAATTCATATACCCACATACAGCTCACTGACCTAGTTTACACAACTCAACCCACATGGTTTCCAAATGAAGTTTCTAGAAAAAGGCTACCTTGAATGATTCTGAGACACCCCACTATACCACTAATAGGGGAATAAAACCCATACCACTCATTCATATTTTTGGAAGAGTAAATAATAGATAAGGGATCTCCCCTAATGATAAACACCCTAACTTTTCTCAAGATCCTTTTATGATGATTACTTTAAATAACATAAAACATGAACCCAACCTGGTCATGTATTTTAAATCCCATAAAATAATCCCAATATCAATCAAGTTAAAATAAAAATTCCCAATTCACCAAAACAAGAAAAACACTTTGAAAATATTCCCTTTTTAAACTATGGTCCCCTTGGAAAAGATCCTTGAAACTCATTTTAAAATAAAAAAATATTATAAAAATAGGAAAAACATTCAAAAATCAACTTTATTTTAGAAAACCAAAGAAAATACCTTTCACAATTTCTAATATAATTTAAAATACCCACTTTATTGATTCAAATAATTCTAATAAAATCCAATTTCTATCTCAAAAAATTTCTTGATTTAAAATAATTTCAAAATTATCCACCATTAAAACACCCATCAATGATCATGAACCAAACAAACCACAAAATTTTGGTTTTGAAAACCATGGTCTTCAATTAAAATAAAGAACCCTATCAGACCATTTTAAAGTTATCCTTTATTTTAAATCACTTATCCCTTTAAAATGTTTCCAAAACACATCTTGATTTTCATTTTTGAACTGGCCACTCTTGAAAAACACTTCAAGAGAGTCAAAATCCTTTATAAATAAATCATCAACAAGTTTTTAAAACCAAAACATTTTTTGGATTTCATGATAAAAACAACCTACTTGGAAAAAAATTACCTAAATAACAAATTATTTTTAAAAACATTCCCTAAGGATTCACTTCAAATTGAATTTTTTTCATGAAATCCACTTTTCACACAAAAAAATGTTTCGCAACACGTACATAAGCTAAAACACACCACAAATGTTTTTAAAAAAACAAATCCTATAATATCAATATATCACAAGGTCATCCTTGATTCTTTTCTAATTACTAAAACCATTGATGAAATATAACAATCAATTTATATAAACAAAAAAACCAAATGGCATGAATAACTATACTTGACTTGGAAGAATGGTTTGACAGGATATGCACCCAACATGAAATAGTTTCTGAAATTTTTCTAAGATAAAGTGCTTGGTCACTGTATGGTTTGTTGAATCATGAATTACAACCTCACACCTATGATTCATATTCAGTTTTCATCCAAAAATTCCTAGAACAACCCCCAAATAAACTCATAAAATTTCATTGGAGATCAAAACACCACCATCTCAAACCTCAATACAACAAAAATAATAAAAAAATCCAAATCCTGACTACCTATGGTATCTCAATGCTTAAAATGAGAAAGGGAAAGCTAGAATCTCCCTAAATATACCTCTTATTTTCTAAAATTCATATATCTATACTAGTATACTTCCAAAAAAATAATAGAGTTATTTTAAAACCTTATCCCTCTTTAGAACCTAGGATTTGATACTATTTATAATTAATTGGCCCAAGCTAAGCCGACACATCACCTGAGCCAGCATGCCCCTCGACCTGAATAGTCTTTCCAATCCCCATGGCCTAGCGACAAGTGCCTGGGTATTAAGAATACACAATTGGGAATGATTTAAATCTTTAAAACTCAATAACCATGTTTCATATTCCACCAAGAAAATATGACATAACCCATTTTTATGTTGGATGCACATGTACAAAATAAATATTTCCAATAATAGAGAAACATAAAAATGAATTATAATAAATCCTGAATAATAATAAAAACACATAAACTACATAATCAAAATCTAAAACATTTAGCATGATATATTAATATTACAAAGAAATACCCATGGTAGAATTGGAATCTATATATTAAACACAAAAATAAATAAATAAGTAGCATGTGATATTATTCGAAGACATCTGTGTGACCCATGGTCACTCACCATATCCAAAAAATTCTATTCTTAGACCCAAAAAACCACATTTAATGGAATAAATACCCAGATACTTGATATAAAACATGAAAGATTCAAAAATGCACACATTGGTGTATATTATTGTTGTGAGATAAATGTGCTCAATAGGATTCAACCACAAATTCTATGTAGTATCTTTCATAATACATTCCATAAATTTTGGTTTAAATGTTGTTGATAAAGTAGGTTTTTCTATGAACAATCATAAAGAAAAATATGTAGCATAAATTATCACTTTCTTTCCAAAACCAAGGTAACACTTTTGTAAAATAAGTGGGTCTCATCCAACCTAAAACAAAAATTTTAATCCCAAACATTAATATAAACCTTTTCTTGAAAAACTCTTTCAAATTATGAAAAATGGAATTTTAAATTCATAATTAAAACCAAAATATTTTCTTCCACATTTAAAAAACATTTCTTAAATTGCATTTTGAAAATCCATTTGTAAATTATCCAAATCCATCACCAAAGAAAATTATAACAAAATAAACCACTAGTATAATAATAAAGAGTAATCAATATAATCATTATAGGGTGTTGTGAAATTAAAAAAGCGATATAGGTATAAAAAAGGTGTAAAATGAGACCCCCCAAATAATCTTCAATAGGATCTAGTTATCATTGAAACTGCCAAGGACTTAATTAATAAAATATTAAACATAGAAAATAATAACCCTAGGTCAACCTACAAAAACCTATCTATAATCTCAATAGTCTAATTAGGATAATTATTCCACATGATCCATCATTATTGGAGCATATAATCTATCCCAAGGGCCCTAAAAATCCAAGATCCACAATCCCATGGATAGATATTAATCTAAAATAGGGCACTATATTTTTTTCAAACTATAATAGTGTATCACTCATACATTATTTTCTTACTTTCCAAGGATTCCCATAAAGTCAATCAAAGGAGGTGATCAAACAACCAAAAGTTAAATCATCCCATAAATCAATAATAAAAAATTTGAAATATATATCATCTCCCCTAAAACCCCCTTCAAAGAAACATCCTATTTTTATCAATCAATCATAAAATAAACATGGTAAATCCAAATCCCATACTAGGGGAACATGGGTATAAAAAACATAAAATAAAGGGGATCATGATTACAGTGGCACGTAATTTTGAAGAACTATTTTATAAAATTCCAAAAGGGCCTTTGAGAACAAGCTCAGGATGCCAAGTAATTTTAAACCATTTGAAAAAATCCTTTAAAACACTCCTTAAATAAATCTTGAAAATACGCTTTGAAATCCATTAGAAAATAAACCAATTTATTGAAATCTATTTAAAACTAACACTATACAATCAAGTATTAAAAAATTCACACGGCCGAAGCACACCCCATTTTTGAAAAAACCCTTTTGAAATATCAAAAATATATTTAAAATATAATCTTCTATCAAACAAACTTTTAAATTTACCAATTTCTCTTGAAAAAACTACTTGAACATTTTATCAAACACTTATAATGTATAGACATACAATTATAAATTAATAGTAGAGGTTTCACTAAAAATCCCACCATTCCAATTATGAAAAAACTATTTAAAACCATTTTCAACAACTTATAGGTATAATATATAGGTGTAATTTTAAAATAAAATAATTTTAAAACATACATGTATCTCATGACATGTATTATAAAGGAACTATGAAGAAACTCATACCCTATTCAACTAGAACCTTGTCACAACATGTCACCTTCAATGGAAAGCACAATACCAATTAAGAAAACAAATTCTCTAAACCCAAAATTACCAAACCCCCATTACTAAACCCATATAAAACTCTAAACCTAAACTAAATAGTGGTTATAGTTAGTGGTATAAATAAAATTAATGGGAGAAGGTGGAGAGAGAGGATGAGAAGATAAAAGGGGATGAATAACTTAGAAATCAACTCTATATTAAGGGAGAGGAGGCTTGAAATCAAAGGGGAGAGGGAAAGATCTCTCCATGTATGCCAAAGGGTCGGCTGAACATTAGGGAATGAAAAGAGAGGCTAATTTTTTTAAAACCAAATGGGTTAAAACCCATAATTTCAAGTTTTTAAGAATCTGGGAAGACCTCACAGTTAGGCCACATGGTTTAGAAAATCATATGCCAAAAATGTGGGATCCACTTGATGAAACCCCCACACTACTCAATGTTTTGGCTATATGTTTTCCCCTAACCATGCACCAACCATTAAAATATTCATTACACAAAAAACTAATCAACATAATTACATGCACATGGTTTCTTGAATCATGCACCAATTGTGAAAAAACCATTGTAAAAAATTTGTCTCGTTATGCACAGTTAACACGCATGGCTTCCCCATACCATGAGACAACTGTGTGTAAAAGTTTAAAATCCTTTAAATTTAAAAATTTTATATCTAAAACTCCTAAAACCATATAATATGATAAAATAATATAAATATACCATAATAGTAAAATGAGAGTGTCCTGTCATGGGAGAAGAGAGGATCCCACTTGAGAATCAAGTGATTAAAAACAATCCATGGATTCATTTTAAGGAGTGATGAATTTTGTACGCCTCTCATTAGATCTTCATCACATACATGGGATGAAGATAGATGCAACAACTATATTTGGTGAACGTAATATGCCTATTCATTTTATAGAAGCATGTTTTTGGTTTCTTGCAGGTTCCTTCCTGGATTTTGGTTTCTAATTTTCTTTTTATATCCTGTATAAGTTTTATACATCCTATGAATCCCATCAATATATAATTTTCTTTATATCTGTGATGTATTATTGAGGAATATCATAGAAAAACAACACTTAGGATATTTCCTTTATAAGAAGTATACTGACCACTAGAATTTGTGTACACTATGAGAGAACCCCTTAAACTCCAAAGGTGTGGTATCAGATTCTACTTGAAGATAAATGGAGAATAGAGAGGTAGAGTGATTCAACTTGTCTTGAAGAATGACCACTAATTACATGACCCAACCTGTCACGACCCGTCCTCAGGGCCTATACTGTGACTACCCCAAGCCCGCCTTCCATAGGCTAGGGGCGGGCGAATAGAACCAAAGGCGTAAATCTTGGAAAAAGGGAAGGCATTGCCTTTATGAAGTAAACATACACAACATAGTACGCAAGTGAAGTAAAAAATAAGTAAAAATGGGTACAAAGTAAGTGCTGAAAGTAAATGGGCCAGTATACAAACCCAACTGAAATTACAGTACAACTAAAAGGAAAGTACAACAGCAGTAAGTAAATAGCAACACCGAGTCGTCCTCCATAAATCCCACCTGAAGGGTGGGTACAGATAGTCTCCTCAGCTCCTCGGGTCCGACCATCAGCTCCGTGTACGCCCTGCCAAGTGGTCCACCTCCGGGTACCGTCCAACTTCACAAGCCTCCACCTCAATCAGTGTTGTCCGTCGTCTGCATCCAACACAACTTAGTGCAGGCATAGCCCATGCAGTGGTGAGTATACGATACTCAGTAGGGACCCCGAGACCCCCAAAGGTCTCTCAGAATCCATGAAGGATAAACCAAAAAGGAAAGATACATCACGAAGGGTCAATCGACTATACTTAGGTATATGACCATACATATACCTAAGTCATCAATTCCAGTTCTTCTCCAACTCAAGAGCCCAAATACAACCCAGTCTACACAGGAAAACACAACCTAATCCACACAGGAAAGCCAACCCAATCCACACAGGAAATAAAGTCAATCACATCGATGATAATGATTGAAGTCAAGACTCATCTCACATAGGTATACATATTTTGTATAGCGATAGAGATGATCATATGTAGCCGCTGATTCATCTAAGCTGTCGGACCCACACAGGATACAAGTCCAGCTAAGCTGTCAGACCCATATAGGATACAAGACCATCTACTCTGTCGGACCCACACATGATACAAGTACATAGGTCAATACTACCAGACCCACACAGGATACAAGAACAGTAGTCATTGCCGTCAAAACCGCGGAGGATTCCAGTATGGTAGTCATCGCTGTCGAACCCATGGAGGATTCTAGTACAGTAGTCGATGCAGTCGCAACCATCTCTAGGGTTCCAGCACACAAAATGCTCGTTTCTGGGAGGGTCCGCTCCTTGAGCAAAAGATTCGATCCATCAACTGTCACAAAGTCTAGAGTTGATGTATCCCCATGTTCCGTCTCGTCAAAAGGAACTCAACGTGACAGACGGTGCGTCAATCAGACGTCTGGTCTGAGAGTTATTGGCTTTTCTGTCCCAGGGGCCCGGTTGGTTTTTAAGCTAAAACCAACCCGACCATACTCCAGCTGCGTTCAAACCTCAAGCGGAGTAATCTAAAAGGACCGTATCATCAAGAGTAATTCAACGCAGTTGACGACACGTCAGACGGACATCCGGTCTTTATGTTATAAGTGTTTCTGCTCCAAGAGCCCAGTTGGTTTCGAGTTCGAACCAACCCGGCCATACTCAAACTTTGCCAAAAACTCAAGTGTAATATAATTAAACGACTGTCTCGATCCAAGGATTCCTACGCAACTGACGGTGCATCGATCGGAGGTCCCTAGCTCATGTTATGGGAAAAAGACTGAAAACGGTCCGAAGTGGGGGGTTTGGGCCCGGCCCGACCCGGCCCAACCCCACCTTGGGTCAGCCCGAACCAGGTCGACCCGCCCGGGTCCAGGTCCGGCCCTGTAGGGCGCGTCCCGACCCAGATGGGCGCAACCCAGCCTGGTCCGCACGACCCGCCCCGGCCCGGCCGGGGGGTGCGCTGGCTCGGCCAGCGAGCCGAGCAGGGGGGCGCGGTCCCCCCCTTTCTGCGGACGTCGTGCCAGGGTGGCGCCGCTGTTCCCCCAGATCCTTTACGGCCGCAGGATTCCGCCCCTCGTCGTCACGACTTCAGCCGCGGCGAACATCTGTCGGCGGCGCGCCAGTGCTCCACCGCCTCCAGGGAGCTGGCCGGTGCCGGCTGCCACCTCCGGCCACCGGCGCCGCCGCGCTGGTTACCCGCACCGCCGGGAGCTTCCGTGGGCCACTGGAGTCATTCCGGTGGTCTGATTTTTCTCCCGTCTGCGCCTGCGGTCGTCCCGGGACTCGTACATCACTGCGAAGGCCTCCAATCTTCATTTCAGTCATGCTTCATCGTTGCCAAATATTCTGCACATCAAGAAGAAAGCAGTGGTGGGTTCAGACTTGTTCGTTAGTCTGCACCCATCGCGTTAGTGGTTCTAAACATCTCCCAACAATTATACGTCATTCCGAGGGTATAATTCACATAAAGAAAAATAAACCAAACCGCTACCTCAACAAAGAAGACGAACGTCGGCATCGCGGGGAAAAAGGATCGTAGGTGTCGTCAGAGCGTGCCGAGGAGGAAGCGACATCTCCTCTCTTGTCACATAGAAGAGAAGGGTGCCGCATCGTCGATCTTCAAGGAACTGGTGTTCTTCATCATTCTTCATCAGAGGCCAGCGTTCTTCGTCGTTCTTTGTCAGAGACTGGCATTCTTCCAAAGATCAAGAGCTCCCCCCGATCTCTCCCACACAATGAAGCTCTTTCCCCAAATTAAATAATAGGTCCCTCCTATTATTTAATTTCACACGCAAAGAAACTCCCTGAATTAATTCACCAAATTTAATAACATGATGAAAATTAATTTAAGAAGGGAGAGAGAAGGTTCCCCATTGTTAAACATGTTGGCAGTTAAATGGGGGTTTTTCCGATTAATGGGGGGTTTACTAATGTTCTTAGAGGGAATTAAATGGTGGGGGTCATGTGGGACCCACCTCTCTAACCCCCACACTTGGGTAGTTAAGTGGCTGTGGGCCCCACCCTTAACTACCCATGGGAGGGAAAACCCATCTTACAAAAAAAATTGTTTCGTCAATTTTTTATTTATTTCTTGAATAAACCCCCAAAATTATCTTCTCCTCCTTTGCGAACGCAACTACGGTAAGTGTCCCCTTAAGAAATTATCGGCGCTGCGAGTTCATCGGTGCCCTCAGATTTTAATTCCGAGCACCGGTTAAAAAGTTAGAAAAACTAGCCTGTTCGTTCACTGAACGTACCCGATCTAAAATTCAAAAATTGATTCCGGGCACACCGGGCCTCGGAATCAAGTGTCGTCAGAAGCCACAGACTCATAAAATTCCAAAGTATTTAAAAAAAATTCCATGAAATTTTCAGGTCTTTACATCACTCCCACCTCAGGGCTTTACATCCTCGTATAGCTACAACACAAACTATGGAAACAAATGAGGGTACTGAGCACACATCTGAGCCTCCCACTCCCATGTGCTATCCTAGAGGTTCCCGCACTGCCAACGAATGCGCACAAGAGGAATCGACCACCCACGTAGGACTCGATCCTGTCGATCCTTGATCTCCACCGGGACCTCTGCAAATGCCGCCCCTTCATCGATGTCCTGCTCCCCGTGGTCGATGATATGCGTCGGGTCATGCATGTATCTCCTCAGCTGAGATACGTGGAAGACGTCATGCACCCGGTGCAACTGAGGTGGAAGGTCCAGGCAGTAAGCCACCTCTCCTACCCTACTGAGTACCTGAAAAGGCCTGATGAAGCACGAAGATAACTTTCCACCCTGGCCAAATCTCTATAACCCACATCGAGGTGAGACCCGTAAGAAAACGTGGTCACCATCCTCGAACTCTAGTGGTCTCCACCTCCTATCAGCATAGGATTTTTTTCTACTCTGTGCAGTCCTCATCCGCTCCTGGATGACCTGCACCTTCTCCATCATAGCCTAAACCATCTCTGGTCCTACGATTACTGACTCCCCAGGGTCAGTCCAGTACAGAGGTGATCTGCATGGTCAGTCGTACAGTGCCTTGTAAGGTGCCATCCCGATGGTGGAGTGGTAGATGTTGTTGTATGCAAACTCCACCAAGGGTATGTGATCCTCCCAGCTGCGACCAAAGTCAAGGACACATTCACAGAGCATGTCCTCGAGTGTACGAATGGTCCTCTCTGTCTGGACATCCGTCTGTGGGTGAAAGGCAGTGCTCAAGCGTAGCTTCATCCCAAAGGCCTCCTGAAACCCCTTCCAAAGCCGGGAAGTTAAGAAAGTGTCTCAATCAGATATGATAGACAATGACACACCATGAAGCTGTATGATCTCCTGAACGTAGAGGTGTCACAAGCTCTCTACTAATCCCTGATCTCTAATTGGTAGGAAGTGGGATGACTTGGTGATTCAGTCTACGATAACCCAGATGGTGTCATGTCTTTTGGAAGTATGTGGAATCCCCATCATGAAATCCATCGATATCCCATCCCACTTCAACTCCGGGACCTCTAAGGGATGTACCAAGCCTGCAGGTACCTGGTTCCTTGCCTTCACTTACTGATATGTGAGACATTGGGAAACGAATTCTTCCACTGCCTTCTTCATACCTGACCACCAGTACTGTCGTCTGAGATCCTGGTACATCTTTGCTACCCCAGGATGTACTTCTAGAGGGGAAGTGTGGAAATCCCTCAGAACCTCTTTCTATAGTGCAACTGGTACCAAGGTATGTCCCTGGAAGAGGATGTCATGTTCTCCTCCTACAGAAAATCCATCAAGTGCCTGTCCTGTGGATATATGTGCATGTCACATCTCATAGTCAACGTCCCCACGCTGTGCCTCTCTGACCTGCTGAAGAAGTAGAGGAGTGACTGTGAGGGACTATAGATAGGATTCTCCATCTCTATCAATGAAGGATATCTACAACGTGGCTAGTTGCTCCGTCGCCTCTCCAAGTAGCTGAATGCCCGATCTCCTACTGAGAGAATTAGCTACTGCGTTCCCCTTCCCAGGAGTATAGACTATCTCAAAGTCATAGTCCAAGAGGAACACAAGCCATCACTGCTATCTCAGGTTCAGGTCCTTGTGCGAGAAGATATACCTGAGACTCTGGTGGTCAGAGTAGACTATAAAGTTCTCGCCCATGAGATAGTTCCGCCACATCTTCAGGGCGAAGACCACTACTGCTAACTCCAGGTCATGGGTAGCGTAGTTCTGCTCGTGCTGCCTCAACTGCCATGAACCATAAGTGATCACTGCTCGCTCCTACATCAGGACACACCCGTGTCTGGTCCCTGATGCGTCATAGTAAACTATGTACCCTACGCCCTCCTCTGGTAGCCTCAAGATGGGTGCAACGGTCAATCTCCGCATCAGCTCCTGGAAGCTCTGCTGACATCTATATGACCACAAAAAGGGTTTCCCCTTATTTTTCATAGTTGTAAGTGGTTCTGAAACTCTGGAGAAGTCTGGAACAAATCTCCGATAGTACCCATCCAGACCTAGGAAACTCTGCACCTCCATCACGCTCCTAGGTGGCTCCCAAGAAAGTACCGCATTGACCTTCATGGGATCCACTACAACTCCCACCTCAGAGATGACGTTCCCCAATAAGTGAACCTCTTGAATCCAGAACTTGCACTTCAAGAGCTTACCATAAATCTGGTGATCTCAGAGTGTATCTAGTACAACCCGCAAGTGGTAAGCGTGCTCCTCCTCGGTGGTCGAGTAAATCAGTTTGTCCTCAATGAAGACTACGACAAACCGATTGAGGTAGGGATTGAAGATCATGTTCATGAGACTCATGAACACTGCTGAAGTTTTGGTCGCACCTAAGGGCATAACCAAGAACTCATAGTGGCCATACCGACACCTGAAGGCCGTCTTCTGCACATCCTTGTCTTGAACTCTGAGCTGATGATTGCCTAACCTGAGGTCTATCATTGAGAACCATAGTGCTCCCTTGAGCTGATCAAATAGGTCTTCAATCCTCAGGAGTGGATACTTGTTCCTAATGGTCACCTGGTTCAGGCGACGGTAGTCGACACACAGTCGCAAGCTCCCATCCGCCTTCTTGGCAAACAGAATTGGAGAAGCCTAGGGTGAAACACTGGGTCAGATAAAACCTTTCCTCTGTAAGTCCTCCAGCTGTACCCGTAGCTCATGAAGCTCTACGGGAGCCATCCGATATGCTGGAGTAGATATCAGTGTTGTCTTGGGTTATAGGTCTATATATAAATCTACCTCACTGCGAGGAGGTAGTCCTGGAACATCGTAAGGAAAAAAATCCGCATACTGGTCCACCATTACAGGAAAACTCGGACTCTGCACGTCAACTTCTCTGAGGATGAGACTAGCCAACTGATGTGTGATCAGCCACCCTCTCCTCTGCGTGAGTCCATCCTGTGCCGCGAAGGTTCCCTTCTTTCTGGTGAAGGTGAAACCGGTCACATCCGTGCGGACACACCGCACCTTGCGCCTAATACAGTCGATCTGAGAATGGACTGTAGATAACCATTCCATACCCAAGATGACATCGTAAGGCCTCGACGCCGCTACAAGAAGATCTCAGCCAAAGATCTCGCCTCCTAGAGTAAGCTCACACTGCCGGCACCAGTGCATAATCATTGAGTATGCTCCCATAGGAGTCTCTATCCATAAGGATCGAGCCAACGACTCCGTCAGAATCTCTGAGCTCCAAACAAGGGCAGTGACAATAAAATAATGACTCACACCTGTGTCTATAAGAGCTGCAGAAAGGGTGGATTAGACACAGATAGTACCTCGAATCATCTCGAGTGCACCATGGTCATAAGACTCTGCTGCCTGGAGCTGAGCCTGCCTCTGCTTACTAGCTCCCTGTGGTCGGGGTGGACCTCCTGGGGGTGGTGGTGGTAGAGCCTCGAAGCGTCATCCACCACCCGTTGCTCGACCATCTCCTCTTCCTCATCCGCCTGCTCCCTGCAGACTTCCACGGTCGAACCTCTACCTCTGCCTGAAAGGTCCCTCCACTGTGTGTTTCTCTTTTTCATGGAGGGTTGGGCAGTCACGAGCCATGTGGCCCTGCCCTCCGCATGCATAACACTGTCTGCTCCTCGTGAGGCTGGCTCTGCACCGTGTGCCCCGCACAGCCGAACCTGTATCCTGAGGTTGCCCACCTGTCGGCCTGGTCTTCTTGGACCCCTGCGTCGTCTGTCGACTACAGGATGCGGAAGACTCCGCTCCATGCTGTCCTGCAGTGGGTCTCGCTACTGATGGATGCTCGGTGAGAAAACTCTACACTAACAGGGATCACTCCAGCACCCCCACCTCCGTTGGGATGCTGAGGGGAATCCTCGAAGATCTGACCTCATGCCTCAGCCCCTGCTCAAAGGTCCGGGCTCGGAAGAATGGGTCCTGTACCAAGTCCGTGGAGTAGCACGAGAAGTCGGTAAATCTCATTGAGTACTGGGCTACTGACATGCTGCCCTGCCGCAGCTGTAGTAACTCCTGGATGCGCATCGCATGGAGGGTGTCCGGAACGAACTCCGAGCGGAAGAGGCTCTCGAAGTCCGTCCAAAGTAGAGATGCCTCATCGTGAAACTGGAGCATTAGTCTCCACTATCTACCTACTGCTACGTGCAGGAGACTTACGGCAAGGATCACTATAAGATATGCTGGTGTCCCTACCAGTTTGAAGACTCTAACGATGGCCTCCAGCCAATCCTCGGCTTCCTGAGGATCCGTCTCTCCGCGGAACCTGGGCGTCCTTTGTCTCTGAAACTCATGAAACGCTGTCATGCGGTGTGCACTCTCCGCCACTGGGGCTAATAGCATCGGTGGATCAGCAGGTAGTGGTACCTCTAGTGCCTCTGCTGTAATGGGGCCCTGCACTGAGGCCTCGTCGCTCGGTGGGCTTTCATCTCGCACGTAACTGAGAACCCTAGATAGCTACTGTCGTGGGGCCATCCTAAAAAGAAACAGGTGCGCCATGGTCAAATATTATACCTTGTGAGCTAACACAAAGTAATCACAAAGAAATTTTTTGAAAGTAAACACACACACAATCAGTGTTTTCGTGCACTGAGTCGGAATGTAGAGGTCAGGGTCCCAGTGTATGGATAAGTCAGCCGCTGCACCAACACTGGACTCCCTGGACTGAAAAACACACTCAATACTCTTAGCACTATCGCTTCAAAGAAATGAAAGATCAGAGTCCTGCGTTCTGTGGTAGAACCGACTCCTCTTATACCAATTTGTCATGACCCTTCCTCGGGGCCCGTGCCGTGACTACCCCAAGCCCGCCTTCCATAGGCCAGGGGATGGTGACTAGCACCAAAGGCATAAATCTCGGAAAAAGGGAAGGCATTTCCTTAATGAAGTAAATATACACAAAAAAGTACACAAGTGAAGTAAACACTAAGTAAAACTGGGTACAAAGTAAGTGCTTAAAGTAAATGGGCCAGTGTACAAACCCAACTAAAAGTACTGTACAACTGAAAGGAAAGTACAACAGTAGTAAGTAAACAAGAACACCGAGTTATCCTCCAGAAATCCCACCTGAAGGGTGGGTACAGATAGTCTCTTCGGCTCCTCGGGTTCGGTCGTCCGCTTTGTGTACGCCCCACCAAGTGGTCCACCTCCAGGTACCGTCCATCTTCACAAGCCTCCACCTCGATCAGTGTTTTCCATCGTCTGCATCCAACACAATATAGTGCGGGCATAGCCCGTGCAGGGGTGAGTATACGATACTCAGTAGGGACCTCGAGACCCCCTAAGGTCTCTCAGAATCCACAAAGGATAAACCACAAAGGAAAGATACAACACGAAGGGTCAACCGACTCTACTTAGGTATATGCCCATACATATACCTAAGTCATCAATTCCAGTTTGGCTCCAACTCACAAGCCCAAGTACAACCCAGTCCACACAGGAAAACACAACCCAATCCACACAGGAAAGCACAACCCAATCCACACAGGAAAGAAAGTAAATCACATTGATGATAATGATTGAAGTCAAGACTCAGCTCACACGGGTATACATCTTTTGTATAGTGATAGAGATGATCGGATGTAGCCACTGATTCATATAAGTTGTCAGACCCACACAGGATATAAGTCCAGCTAAGCTGTCGGACCCACACAGGATACAAGACCAACTAATCTGCCGAACCCACACAGGATACAAGTACAGAGGTCAATACTACCAGACCCACACATGATACAAGAACAGTAGTCATCGTCGTCGAAACCACAAAGGATTATAGTATGGTATTCGTCGCTGTCGAACCCACTGAGGATTCCAGTACAGTAGTCGATGTAGTTGCAGCCAGCTCTTGGGTTCCCGCACAGAGCATGCTCGTTTCTGGGAGGGTCCGCTCCTCGAGCAAAAGAGTCGATACATAAACTGTCACAAAGTCTAGAGTTGATGTATCCCCAAGTTCTGACTCATCAAAAGGAACTCAACATGACAGACAGTGCATCAATCGGACGCCTGGTCTGAGAGTTATTGGCTTTTCCGTCCCAGGGGCCCGGTTGGTTTTTAAGCTAAAACCAACTTGACCGTACTCCAGCTGCATCCAAGCCTCAAGCAGAGTAAGCCAAAAGTATTGTCTCATCAAGAGGAATTCAACGCATTTTATGGCATGTCAGACGGACGTCCGGTCCTTAAGTTATAAGTGTTTCTGCTCCAAGAGCCCAGTTGGTTTTGAGTTCAAACCAACCCGGACATACCGAAACATTTCCAAAAACTCGAGTGTAATATACCGAAATGACTGTCTCGATCCAGGGATTCCTACGCAACTAATGGTGCGTCCATCGGAGGTCTGTAGCTCAAGTTATTGAAAAAGACAAAAAATAGTCTGAAGAGGGGGGTCTTGGCCCGGCCCGACCCGGCCCAACCCCCCCTTGGGTCGGCCTGGTAGGGAGCGGCCCGGCCCGGCTGGGCGCGGCACGGGCCGACTGAGCACGGCACAGGCCGACTGGGCGCGGCGTGGCCCAGTCCGCACGACCCGCCCTGGCCCGAACGGGGGGTGCGCTGGCTCGGCTAGTGAGCCGAGCAGGGGGCGCGATCCCCCCCTTTTCATGGACGTGATGCCAGGGTGGTGCCTCTGTTCCCCCGAATCCCACGCGGCCGCGGGATCCGGCCCCTCGCCTCTGTGGCTTCAGGCACGGCGGACTTCTGCCGGCGGCGCGCCGGGGCACCACCGCCGCGTCGGTATCCCCCACTGTCGGGAGCTTCCGCGGGCAACCGAAGTCATCCCGGTGGTCCGATTTTGCTCCTTTCTGTGCCTACGGTCGTCCCGGGACTCATACATCACTGCAAAGGCCTCCAATCTTTATTTTGGTCCTGCTTTGTAGTCGCCAAATATTCCTCACATCAAGAACAAATAAGCGGTGGGTTCAGACTTGTTTGTTAGTCCACACCCACCGCGTTAGCGGTTCTAAACATCTCCCGACAATTATAAGTCATGCCGAGGGTAAAATTCACATAAATAAAAATAAACCAAAACCATACCTAAACAAAGAAGAAGAACGTCAGCATCGCGGTAGACGGTGTCACGGTATATGGCGTCGCGGTAGACGACGTCGTGGGGAAAAAGGTTTGTAGGCATCGTCGGAGCATGCCAAAGAGGAAGCGGTGTATCCTCCCTTGTCGCAGAGAAGAGAAGGGTGGCGCATCATTGATCTTCGAGGGGCCGGCGTTCTTCGTCATTCTTCTTCGGAGGTGACGTTCTTCGTCGTTCTTCATCAGAGACCGGCGTTCTTTCAAAGCTCAAGAGCTCCCCCCCGATCTCTCCAGCACAACGAAGCTCTTTCCCCAAATTAAATATTAGGTTCCTCCTATTATTTAATTTCACACGCAAAGAAACTCCCTGAATTAATTCACTATATTTAATAACGTGATGACAATTAATTTAATAAGAGAGAGAGAATGTTCCCCATTATTAAATGTGTTGGAAGTTAAATGGGGGTTTTTCCAATTAATGGGGGGTTTAATAATGTGCTTATAAGGAATTAAATGGTGGGGGTTGTGTGGGACCCACCTATCTAACCCCCACACTTGGGTAGTTAAGTGGTTGTGGGCCGCACCCTTAACTACCCATGGGAGGGAAAAACCACCTTACAAAAAAAATTGTTCCGTCATTTTTTTATTTATTTCTTGAATAAACCCCCAAAATTATCTTCTCCTCCTTTGAGAACGCAACTACAATAAGTGTACCCTTAACCAATTATCAGCAATACGAGTTCATCAGTGCCCTCATATTTTAATTCCATGCATCAGTTCAAAAGTTAGAAAAACCCGCTCGTTCGTTCACTAAACGTACCCGATCTAAACTTTAGAAATTGATTTCGGGCACACCGGGCCTCAGAATCGAGTACCATCAGAAGCCACAAACTCGTAAAATTCCAAAGTATTTAAAAACAATTCCTTGAAATTTTTGGGTCTTTAAATCACTCCCACCTCAGGGCTTTACATCCCCATAAATCTACAATTCAAACCAGGGAAACAAATGAGGGTACTTAGCATGCATCTGAGCCTCCCGCTCCCATGTGCTCTTCGGGAGGTTCCCGTGCTGCCAAAGAATGTGCACAAGAGGAATCGACCACCCACGTAGGACCCACTCCTGTCGATCCTCGATCTCCACTGGGACCTCCACAAATGTCGCCCTGTCATCGATGTCCAGCTCCCAGTGGTCGATGATATGTGTTGGGTCGTGCACGTATCTTCTTAGTTGAGATACGTGGAAGACGTCGTGCACCCGATGCAATTGAGGTGGAAGGGACAGGCAGTTAGCCACCTCACATACCCTACTGAGGACCTGAAAAGGCCCGATGAAGTGCGTAGATAACTTGCCTCCCCGTCCAAATCTCTGTAATCCACGTCAAGGTGAGACCCGTAAGAAAATGTGGTCGCCATCCTCTAACTCTAGTGGTCTCCGCCTCCTATCCGCATAGGATTTTTGTCTACTCTGTGTAGTCCTCATCCGATCCTGGATGACCTACACCTTCTTCGTCGTAGCCTGAACCATATCTGGTCCTACGAGTGCTGACTCCCCAGGGTCAGTCCAGCACAGAGGTGATCTGCATGGTCGACCGTACAATGCCTCGTAAGGTTCCATCCCGATGGTGGAGTGGTAGCTGTTGTTGTACGCAAAATCCACCAAGGGTAGGTGATCCTCCCAGATGCGACCAAAGTCAAGGAAACATGCATGGAGCATGTCCTCGAGTGTCTGAATTGTCCTCTCTGTCTGGACATCCGTTTGTGGGTGAAAGGCAGTGCTCAGGCATAGCTGCATCCCAAAGGCCTCCTGTAACCCCTTCAAAATCCAAGAAGTAAAGTGAGCATCTCGATCGGAGATGATAGGAGATGGAACACCATGAAGCCTCACGATCTTCTGAACATAGAGGCATCCCAAGACCTCTACTGAGCCCTGCTCTCTGATCGGTAGGAAGTGGGCCGACTTGGTGAGTCGGTCTACGATCACCCAGATGCTGTTGTGTCCCCTGGAAGTATGTGGAAGCCCCATCACGAAATCCATGGATATCCCATCCAACTTCCACTCTGGGACCTCTAAGGGTTGTACCAAGCCAGCAGGTACCTGGTTCTCTGCCTTCACTTGTTGGCAAGTGAGGCATCGAGAAACAAATTCTGCCACAACCTTCTTCATACCCAGCCACCAGTACTGTCTTCTGAGGTTCCGGTACATCTTCGCTACCCCAAGATGTACTGCTAGAGGGGAAGTGTGGAACTCCCTCAGCACCTCCTCCTGTAGTGAAACTGGTACCAAGGTACATCCCCGGAAGAGGATGACGTGCTCTCCTCCTATAGAAAATCCATCAGGTGCTTGTCCTGTGGATATATGTGCTCGTCGCATCTCACAGTCAACATCCCCACACTGTGCCTCTCTGACCCACTGAAGAAGTGGAGGAGTGACTGTGAGGAACTATAGATAGGCTTCTTCATCTCTATCCACGAAGGATATCTGCAACGCGACTAGTTTCTTTGTCACCTCTCCAAGTAGCTGAATGCCCGATCTCCTTCTGAGAGCATCAATTACTACGTTCCCCTTCCTAGAAGTATAGACTATCTCAAAGTCATAGTTTTGGAGGAACTCAATCCATCTCCACTATCTCAGGTTCAGGTCCTTCTGTGAGAAGATGTACCTAAGACTCCAGTGGTCAGAGTATACTGTAAAGAACTCTCCCATGAGATAGTTCCACCACATATTCAGGGTGAAGACCACTGCTGCAAACACAAGGTCATGGGTAGCATAGTTCTGCTCATGCTACCTCAACTGCTGTGAACCGTAAGTGATCATTGCTCGCTCCTACATCAGGACACACCCAAGTCCGGTACCTGATGCGTCGTAGTAAACTACGTACCCTACGCCCTCCTCCGGTATCCTCAAGATGAGCGCACTGGTCAATCTCCGCCTCAATTCCTAGAAGCTCTGTTGACATCTGTCTGACCACACGAAGGGTTTCCCCTTCTTTGTCAAAGCTGTAAGTGGTGCTACAAGTCTGGAGAAGTCTAGAACAAATATCTTATAGTACCCAGCCAGACCTAGGAAACTTCGCACCTCTGTCATGCTCCTGGGTGGATCCCAAGCAAGTACCGCCTCGACCTTCGTGGGATCTACTTTAACTCCCACCTCATAGATGACGTGTCCCAAGAAGTGAACCTCTTGAATCCAGAACTGGAACTTCTAGAGCTTACCATAAAGCTGGTGCTCTCAGAGTGTATCCAATACAACCCGCAAGTGGTAAGAGTGCTCCTCCTCGGTGGTCGAGTAAATCAGTATGTTGTCAATGAAGACTACGACAAACCGATCGAGGTAGGGCTGGAAGATCCTGTTCATGAGACTCATGAACACTGCTGGAGCGTTGGTCACACCGAAGGGCATAAACAAGAACTCATAGGGGCCATACCGACACCTGAAGGTCGTCTTCTGCACATCCTCGTCTTGAACTCTAAGCTGATGATAGCCTGACCTGAGGTCTATCTTCGAGAACCATCATGCTCCCTTGAGCTGATCAAAGAGGTCGTCAATCCTCAGGAGTGGATACTTGTTCCTAACGGTCTCCTAGTTCAGGAGACGGTAGTCGACACATAGTCGCAAGCTCCCATATGCCTTCTTGGCGAACAGAATCAGAGAAGCCCAGGGTGAAACACTGTGTCAGATGAAACCTTTCCCCTGTAAGTCCTCTAGTTGTACCCGTAGCTCACAAAGCTCGGCGGGAGCCATCCGATACGCTGGAGTAGATATCGGTGATGTCCCGGGGTACAGGTCTATATAGAAATCTACCTCATTGTGAGAAGGTAGTCCTGGAACATCGTCAAAAAAAACGTCCGCATATTGGTCCACCACTACAGGAAAACTCGAACTCCGCACGTCAACTACTCCGAGGATGAGACTAGCCAACTGATGTGTGATCAGCTTCCCTCTCCTCTGCGTGAGTCCATCCTATGCTGTGAATGTTCCCTTCTCGCCAGTGAAGGTGAACCTGGTCCCATCCGTGCGGACACACCGCACCTTGCACCTAATACAGTCGATCTAAGCATAGACTGTAGATAACCAGTCCATACCCAAGATGGAGTTGTAAGGCCTCGACACCGCTACAAGAAGATCCAAGATGAAGCTCTCGCCTCCTATAGTAATATCACACTGCCAGAACCAGTGCGTAATCATCGAGTCTACTCTCGTAGGAGTCTCTAGCCATAAGGATCGAGCCAACGACTTCATCGGAATCTTCGAGCTCCGAACAAGGGCATCGACAATAGAATAATGACTCGCACCTATGTATATAAGAACTGCAGCAAGGGTGGAGTAGACATAGATAGTACCTCGAATCATCTCGGGTGCGCTGTGGTCGTAAGCCTCTGCTGCCTGGAGCTGAGCCTGCCTCTACCCGCCATCTCCCTGTGGTTGGGGTGGACCTCTTGGGGGTGGTGGTGGTAGAGCCTCGAAGCATTGTCCACCACCCGCTGCTCAGCCAGCTCCTTTGCCTCATCCTCCTGCTCCCTTCGGACCGCCATGGTTGAACCTCTGCCTCTGCCTGGGAGGTCCCTCCACTATCTGCTACTCGCCTGCATGGTAGGTCGGGCAGTCACGAGCCATGTGGCCCTGCCCGCCACATGCATAGCACTGTATGCTCCTCGTGAGACTGGCTCTGCGCCATGTGCCCTGCACAGCCGAACCTATATCCTGAGGTCGCCCACCTGTCGGACTAGTCTTCTTGGACCCCTGCGTCGTCTGTCGACTGCTAGCTAAAGAAGACTCCACTCCATGTCGTCATGTCGTGGGTCTCACTGCTGATGGCTACTCGGCAAGAAATCTCTCCACTAACAAGGCTCTCTCCAGCACTCTGGCCTGCGTCGGGATGCTGAGGGGAACCGTCGAAGCTCTGATCTCATGCCTCAGCCCCTACTCAAAGGTCTGGGCTTGGAAGAATTGGTCCCGTACCATGTCCGTGGTGTAGCATGAGAGGTCGGTAAATCTCGCCGAGTACTGGGCTACTGACATGCTACCCTACCGCAGCTGTAGTAACTCCTGGATGCGCACCGCACGTAGGGTGGCTAGAATGAACTTCGAGCTGAAGAGGATCTCGAAGTCCATCCAAAGTAGAGATGCCTCATCGTGCAACTGGAGCATCAGGCTCCACCATCTACCTGCTCCTGCGTGCAGGAGACTCGCGACAAGGATCACCATAAGATCTGATGGTGTCCCTACCAGTTTGAAGACTCTGATGATGGCCTCCATCCAATCCTCGGCTGCCTGAGGATCCATATCTCCACGGAACCTGGGCATGCTCTGTCTCTGAAACTCGTGCAATGCGCTCAGGTGGCATGCACTCTCTGCCGATGGGGCTGGTAGCATCGGTGGCTCAGCGGGTAGTGGTATCGTTGGTGCCTCCACTGTAATGGGGCCCTACACTGAGGCCTCGTCGCTCGGTGGGATGCCATCTCGTAGGTAACTGGGAACCCTAGATGGCTGCCATCGTGGGGCCATCCTGAAAAGAAACAGGTGTTCCACGGTCAAAAAGTATACCTGGTGAGCTGACACAAAGTAATCACAAAGAAAACTTTTGAAAGGAAACACACACACAATCAGTGTTTTCGTGCACTGAGTTGGACATCAGAGGTCAGGGTCCTGGTGTATGGATACATCGGCCGCCGCACCAACACTAGACTCCCTGTACTGAAAACCACACTCAATACTATTAACACTATCACTTCATAGAAAGGAAATATCATAGTTCTGCGTTCTGCGGTAGAACTGACTCCTCTGATGTAGTTGGGGTTTGGATTAGTGGTAAGAACCCCATAATCCTACATGTATAATGGGGGTTCAAAACCCATTGGTCGCAGGGTACTGTAGCATTACTATAGTGGCACTGTAGCAGCGGTGACATTGTTCATCAGCGGGTACTATAGCGGTGGCAGGGCACTGTAGCGGCAGTGGTACTGTGCAGTACTGTAGCAGGTGAGATACTATTCATAGAATGTAAATTGGGTGAAAAATTTGGGCCTACGGGCTATTTAATGGGCTATAATCCCACTGGGTCTTCGGGCTATGTAATGGTTTTCCCTCTACCCAGTTAAAAGAGGTCTTTTCTTTGATTTAATAATAAAAATGAGGCTTCGGCTCTAACCTTTAAAAAAACTGACTCCTCTGCTACCAATTTGCCACGACCCATCCTTGGGGCCTGTTCCGTGACTACCCCAAGCCCTCCTTCCATAGGCTAGGGGCTGGAGACTAGCACCAAAGGCGTAAATCCCGAAAAAAAGGAAGGCATTTCCTTTATGAATTAAACATACACAACAGAGTACGCAAGTAAAGTAAACACTAAGTAAAACTGGGTACAAAGTAAGTGCTGAAAGTAAATGGGCTAGTATACAAACCCAACTGAAAGTAAAATACAACTAAAAGGAAAGTACAATAGCAGTAAGTAAACAGCAACACTGAGTCGTCCTCTGGAAATCCCACCTGAAGGGTGGGTACAGGTAGTCTCTTCGGCTCCTCGGGTTCGGTCGTCCGTTCCGTGTACGCCCTGCCAAGTGGTCCACCTCTGGGTACCGTCCAGCTTCACAAGCCTCCACCTCGATCAGTGTTGTTTGTCGTCTGCATCCAACACAACGTAGTGTGTGAATAGCCCGTGCAGGGGTGAGTATACGATACTTAGTAGGGACCTCGAGACCCCCGAAGGTCTCTCATAATCCACGAAGGATAAACCACAAAGGAAAGATACAACACGATAGGTCAACTGACTCTACTTAGGTATATGCCCATACATATACTGAAGTCATCAATTCTAGTTCGTCTCCAACTCACGATCCCAAGTACAACCCAATCCACAGAGGAAAACACAACCCAATCCACACAGGAAATCACAAACCAATCCACACAGGAAAGAAATTCAATCACATCGATGATAATGATTGAAGTCAAGACTCAGATCACTCAGGTATATATATTTCGTATAGCGATATAGATGATCAGATGTAGCCACTGATTCATCTAAGCTGTCAGACCCACACAAGATACAAGTCCAGCTAAGCTGTCGGACCCACACAGGATACAAGACCAGCTACTCTGTCGGACCCACACAGGATACAAGTACAGAGGTCAATACTGCTAGACCCACACAAGATACAAGAACAGTAGTCATCACCGTCGAACCCACGGAGGATTCCAGTATGGTGGTCGTCGCTGTCGAACCCACAGAGGATTCTAGTACAATAGTTGATGTAGTCACAGCCAGCTCTAGGGTTCCCGCACACAGCATGCTTGTTTCCAGGAGGGTCCGCTCAT
Source organism: Viscum album (assembly GCA_963277665.1). Lineage (NCBI taxonomy): Eukaryota > Viridiplantae > Streptophyta > Magnoliopsida > Santalales > Viscaceae > Viscum > Viscum album. The sequence continues at coordinate 373,505,045 of OY728142.1, read as the reverse complement.
CGAGCAAAAGATTCAATACATAAACTGTCACAATGTCCAGATTTGATGTATCCCCAAGTTTCGTCTCATCAAAAGGAACTCAACGCAACAGACGGTGCATCAATCAGATGCCTGGTCTGAGAGTTATTGGCTTTTCCGTCCTAAGGGCCCGGTTGGTTTTTAAGATAAAACCAAACCGACCGTACTCCAGATGCATCCAAACCTCAAGAGGAGTAATCCAAAAGTACCGTCTCATCAAGAGGAATTCAATGCAGTTGACGACACGTCAGACGGACATCCGGTCCTTAAGTTATAAGCATTTCTGCTCCAAGAGCCCGATTGGTTTCGAGTTCGAACCAACCCAGTCGTACCCAATTTTGCCTAAACCCCAAGTTTACTATACCGAAACTACTGTCTCAATCCAAGGATTCCTACTCAACTGACGGTGCGTTGATCGGAGGTCCGTAGCTCATGTTATGGGAAAAAGACCGAAAACGATCTGAAGTGGGGGGTATGGGCCCGGCCGACCCGGCCCAACCCCCCCCCCCCCTAGGGTCGGCCTGAACCGGGTCGACCCGACCCGGGTCCAGGTCCGGCCCGGTAGGGCTTGGCCCGGCCTAGCTGGGTGCGGCCCGGCCCGGTCCGCGCGACCCGCCCCGGCCTGGTCGGGGGGTGCATTGGCTCGGCCAGCGAGCCGAGTAGCCCCCCCCCCCCCTTTCCGCAGACGCGATGCCAGGGTGGCGTCGCTGTTCCCCAAGATCCCGCGTGGCTGCAGAATCCGACCCATCACCGCCGCAGCTGAAGCCGCGGCAGACTTCTGCTGGCGGCGCGCCGGGGCGCCGCCACCTCCAGGAGGCCGGCCGGTGCCAGCCACTGCCTCCGGCCACCGGGAGCTTCCGCGGGCCACCAGAGTCATTCCAGTGGTCCAATTTTTCTCCTGCCTGTGCCTGCGGTCGTCCCGGGACTCGTACATCACTATGAAGGCCTCCAATCTTCATTTCGGTCCCGCTTCGTCTTCGCCAAATATTCCTAACATCATGAACAAAGCAGCGGTGGGTTCGGACTTGTTCGTTAGTCCGCACCCACCACGTTAGCGGTTCTAAATATCTCCCAATAATTATACGCCATGCCGAGGGTATAATTCACATAAAGAAAAATAAACCAACCCCCTAATTCAACAAAGAAGATGAATGTCGACATCGCAGTAGACGACGTCGTGGGGAAAAATGATTATAGGCATCGTCGGAGTGCGCTGAGGACAAAGTGGTGTCTTTTCTCTTGTTGCGGAGAAGAGAAGGGTGGCGCGTCTTCGATCTTCGAGGAACCAGCGTTCTTCGTCGTTCTTCGTCAGAGGCCGGCGTTCTTCGTCATTCTTTCTCGGAGACCGTCATTCTTCCAAAGCTCAAGAGCTCCCCCCTGATCTCTCCCGCATGACAAAGCTCTTTACCCAAATTAAATAATAGGTTCCTCCTATTATTTAATTTCACACGCAAAGAAACTCCCTGAATTAATTCACCACATTTAATAACATGATGACAAATAATTTAAGAAGGGAGAGAGAAGGTTCCCCATTATTAAACATGTTGGCAGTTAAATGGGGGTTTTTTCAATTAATGGGGGGTTTACTAACGTGCTTAGAGGGAATCAAATGGTGGGAGTTATGTGGGCCCCACCTCTCTAACCCCCACACTTGGGTAGTTAAGTGTCTGTGGGCCCCACCCTTAACTACCCATGGGAGGGAAAAACCACCTTACAAAAAAAATTGTCCCGTCAATTTTTTTATTTATTTCTTGAATAAACCCCCAAAATTATCTTCTCCTCCTTTTCGAACGCAACTATGGTAAGTGTCCCCTTAAGAAATTACCAGTGCTGCGAGTTTATTGGTGCCCTTGAATTTTAATTATGAGCATCGGTTCTAAAGTTTGAAAAACCCACTCGTTCGTTCACTGAACGTACCTGAGCTAAACTTCAGAAATTGATTCTGGGCACACTGGGCCTCAGAATCAAGTGCCGTCAGAAGCCACAGACTCATAAAATTCCAAAGTATTTAAAAAAATTCCTTGAAATTTCCAAGTCTTTACACAACCTAATAAGGCCCCACCTAGGCTGGAAGTAATTTTATTTTTCCACCTCAATCCTACCTCCAATATTCAAATCACACAAATTAGAGGCCTTATCCTAATGAACCTTTACACACACACACACACCAATAATTACACTATAACTATGTAGGATAATAATAAATGTTTTGATCTAAGAGAAAGTGATGAAAGTAACAAAATTCATTAATAAACTACATTGCACCAATATAAATATATCCAAATCTTGAAAGGGAAAAAATACACACCCAAAAGAAATAAGGGGAGTCCCAACCTAAGAAATGATGAGGAAGAAGAGTCTTGATCACATAATCTAAAAATGACCACCGCCTATGATAATTTCCACCAAGTAATACTAATATCCAATAACACCAATCCCTCTAAAATCATTTTATACCTATCTAATAGCTACATAAGATGTTATATGTGTGAGAAAATCCCATTTAGGTGTGAGCATATACATACCCAATAGGATGAATTGAAAACCAAAAGGGGAATCAATGGAATAAGATAATCAGCTTAACCCACAAGACTAATAGGGAAAAAGTAATCCCAATAAACAAATATACTCATAGAAGGAATCAATTTTAATACATATGGAGTTATAAATCTTGAAAACCAATTATAGAAGACAATTCTTCCCATAGCTCCAAGTTTCGGTGTTGTCCTAATTCTAGTAGCCCAACATAACCTTGCATGATCTATTGTTAGGTACCCATTCTGATGGAACATCATGGTTGAGGGGGTACCAACCCATAGTGTAGGACTTATTACACTTCTAAGATCATAAATAAGGGTTTATTGACTCTGTAGATAGAATACTCAGGACACAAGTCGATATGGGGGTACTAAACCTATCTATTCCAAGGAAGCGGGGACCCATTCCCTCGCATATACATATCATCAAGGGGGTACCATCCCAAATGTTACTCTAGAGATCACACCTGAGTCTCAACATCAACCAACTATTCCAAAATAAGTGACCTAATTATATCACCTCATGTCAAATCTTGGATATCAAAAAAAAATTCCACCATTATTTCCTATGCATAATTCTACTCAGGAAGAAGTACTCATTTGTCAAATTTTGAACCCAAAAGAAATAGATAATATATATAGTTTATTCTAGGATAAGTACATGAAAGGTGCTTTTACGGTACATGGGGTGTACTCCTAATTCAAATCCATGTCCATGTGCTACAATCCTACATGGCATGTAAAATTCTATGTGCATGACATGTGGTATAAGGAACACGACATGTAGAACCACTTAGGTTCCAGAGCGTGTACACCTAATACATGTCAATATGTCTAGCTAGGATCTCATGATGTGTTGTCTTGAACACATGGTGTGTGATTTTTATCAGACTGAAACCCTACTTTAACGATTCCTGAGATACACAACATGTGTTCTTCTAAACTACATGCTGAGTAGTCAGTATTTTTTTATAAAGCTAAGCCTTCTCCTAAATCTTTATCACATATTACATTCCACATTTAATCCAATTGAGATCCCTATACAATAAATTGATCAAGGTAAAATACATACTAATGGTTACATTTTAGTCACTCCTTTCCTAGAAATCAAGTTTCCTTCACCTCTCATGATCCTCCATTACACCTCATGCCACCACCCAAAGTTCATTCATCATTTAATACATTCGTGTTCCAGCATCCTCCGGTAATACCCCCACAAACCATCACCTCCATCAATAATTAAATATTAGTCCAATGATGAATACATGTATAATGAGGGGAGGATACCATAATAAGAAAAATTAGAATCATCATCTTCAAACATAACCACTGATCATAACTACAAAAAAATCAAGAATAGATAAAAAAATAAAGTACAAAGATTAAAATTTAGGGCTAAAGAAAAATAGTATATTAACAAGGTCATGTGAAGTGGGGGAAGAACAATGGATTCGAAGTAGATATTAAATCCATGCTTGAATTCATAAATAATAAGGAAATAATCCATAAATAAAAAATCCCTAACTCATTAAAGGATCAATTGTTGGAAAAGAATGTATATTTGGTGATGTTCTTATCAATCCTCATCAATTTTGTTCATCAATCTTCAATCCATCCATGGTCACTTTTCAGAAGCACTCCCTGAGGTAGATCTCAATTCTCAAGGTTATACAGATAAACTTATATAATAGTTATAAGTTGGATTAAATATAATGGAAAATTAGGTCAAACATTTAAAATAAAGGAATACATTAATTAATCACTTAACTAATTAATTATCCAATTTATCTTCATAATAATAGCATGACTACAAACTACTGTGGGAGATGATGTGAATGGATTTTATACTGTTCCTAGGGTTCACCTCAAATTATGGATCCAACTGAGGTCTCAGTCCATTTTATACCCCATTAAAGAGTAAAACCATTATATTTGAAAATATGTGCGCACATGTTAATATATTTAATATTTTTAATATAACAATATTAGGTAACTATGACACTCAAAACTTTACGAAAACTCTAAAATAAAACCAAAAACATTATTTATAGATATTTAAATTGTCCAATTATAAAATATAGAATTATTACATTCTCCTCACCTTCAAGTATTTTCACCTTGAAAAGAACAACCTACTCAAAAATATGAGGGTAATAAGACCACATCTCACACTCCCACTCTTGTGATCTCTCTTAAAGACACCCATACTACTAAATAACTCACACTAGTATAATGTATTGACCCCTAAGGATATTATCCTATTGATCTTTCATCACCATTGTGTACTTTGCAATGGTGGCTCCATCTTTTATTTCCATCTATCCCTAATCAATAACATGTGATGGATCATTCACATACCTTCTTTTCCATGAAAAATGTAAGAATTCAAGCACCCAATCCTACTATGGAGGTAAATATAAGTGGTAAGAAACACTTCCAACCATGTGAAGGATCTATAATGGTTTGATATACCTTGGACATAACTTATTACAATGACCAAACCTCCACAACCCTCATCATGGAGCGACATTCAGGAAAAAATGATCTCCCTACTCAAACTCCATAGGCCTATAACATCATTTTTCATTAGAATTATATTAACTTTTAGATAACCTCATTCATTCCTAGATCACTTGGATTTTCTTTTTCATCACCTTCTCTAATTTTGAACCCATGAGTGATGGTTCACCTATCTCTTCCCCCTACAAGGGTGGCCCATAGGGTCTCCCATATAGAGACTTAAAAGGTGTCATAAAAAAGATTACACTAAAGTTCTGGTATATCTTTGCTACCCTAGGATATACCACTGAGAGGGAGGTATGAAACTCTATTATAACCTCATCATATTGTGCAACCAGTACAGCAGTCCATCCTTGGAGGATGATAATGTTCTCTCTACCTTAAAAAAATCCATTTGTTGCATCTCCTAAGGATATCTAGTCACAATGAACTTCACAATAAATGTATCATAAATGTGCCTATCTCAAATACTAAAGAATCTGTGGAGTCACTACCATTGACTAGATATTAGTTTCCCTTTATCCTCTACTAGGGTCAGCTGTAGTGAGTCCAAATACTATGATGCCTCCTCTACTATTCAAGAACAATATTTCCTATTAAGGGAATATACTATCACATTTCCCATTACTATATTATAAACTATCTCAAAGTCATAGTATTTTAGGATCTATATTCAAGGTTTTTATCTAAATTTAAGATCTCATTATAAAACTATATACCTAATATTATAGTGGTCTGAATAGACCAAAAACTACTCATCAATAATCTTAGGTGTATCTTTTCCCAAAGACCATCGCTAATAGATCCATGTCGTGGTTCATATAGTTTTACTAATGGGGACACAACTTCCTATACCCATAAGTAATCACAACCTATCTTTTCATCAACACACATTCGAGCCCAGCTCTTGAGGCATCACAGAAATCCACAAGATCAAAACCTTCCTCTAGAAGTATCAGAATAGTAGAATTGGTCTACCTTTATCATAGATAATAAAAATTCTTCTAAAACTTCTCAGTCCATATGAATGTTTTACCTTTTCATGTAATGTAAATAAAAGGATTTTAAATCCTATAAAAGTATTCCATAAACCTTTGGTAGTACCCTTCCAACATAAGGAAACTCCTCTCATCAGATATTCTCTTGGGTGTTTCCCATACTATCACTACCTATATCTTCACCAATACCACAACCATACCATATTTTGAGATAAAAAGTCCTTTAAATTGAACCACTCTAATTCAAAACTAATACTTGGAGAGTTTAATATATAATTGGTTCTCTTAGAGAAGTTCTAAGACCATCCTCAAATTATCTACGTGCTTCTCTTCTAATGTAGAGTAGATGGGAATGTAATTATAAAAAAAACATGAACCAATCCAAGAAAGTCTGTGAAATCTAGTTAATAAGTCCCATAATGATAGTATGAAAGTTCATCACACCAAAGGAAATTAAAAATAATTATAATTCTCATATATATATTGTAATATTTTCTTCTGAACATCCTCATTGAGAACCCACAAGTAGTGATAACTAGAAATAAGTCCAATCATCAAGATCCATCTCACACCTTTTAGCTGGTCAAAGAGATTATAAATCCATAGAAATGGTCACCTATTCTTTATCATCACCTAATTCAGGTGATGTTGATCAATACATAGCATCAAACTCTTATATTTCATTTTAGAGAACAACACTAGATCCACTTAGGGGGAAACACTAGGTATAATAAATAATTTCCTCATAAGTTCCTCCAAATACACCCTCATCTCCTAAGGATTAGTAGGGGAATATGATATACTGAAAAAGATATCAGAGTGGTCCTAGTGTAAAAATAAATACATAAATTGACTTCTTGATGTGGAGGTAGTCCCATAATAACTTTAGGGAAGACATACATGTATTCCTCCATTACCACTGGAAGTTAGGTGCCTAAGGATCTCACTGCACCAAGGTCCAAACTCACCAACTAATGTGAAATGGGTTTCATCTTTCTATATAATAGCTTTATTTGTTCTTTTATTAGGTCATTATCTCTATTGAATGAGTATCTCTTCTCATCCACTGATAGGCACCTTACTCTCCTACTATGGAAATATATCTGGTCATATACCAAGGATATTTATTGCATACCTAGAATGATGTAATATGGCTTCATCTCAACTACCAAGAGATCCCCACATGAAATTCTCTCCACTGAACACAAACTTGCACTTTTGAATGATGTGATAAATATTGGAATCACTCACAATAGGAGTCACCATCCACAAAGTTAGAGAAAATTTATCTATTTGAATATCAAGCTCTCAAATAATGGATAATGTAATGAAATAATGGACTATTTCTATGCCTATAAGTACTGATGATAAAGTATAGAAGACATAGATTATACCTCAAATAATCTCATGCATGACCTGATCATATCCCACTGTAGCTTGTATTTGACCACACCCTCACTATCTAGCCCTATGATCTTAGTGTTGACCATCTGTGGGTGGTGTTTGAAGTAGTTCAAAGCTTCTTCCACCACCTCTAGCTCCACCTCATGGGGATATTCCAACTCTTCATTCAACACTACCACTTCAGGGCCTCCCTGACCACCCAGTGGGAGAACCTTTATCGCAACACATCCTTTTTTGTTAAGGTACATCGACTATTTTCCACCCTATAAAGTGTTTTGGTATAGGAAATCTCATTCCATGTGACCCTTAATTTCACAAGAATAAAACCATCCATATCTTGACTGAATAGATCCTTGATGATATCCCTATATTGTTGATCCCTAAGACTGAGAACACTTATGCAAAGGTCTCCCACACCAAGAACTTGAATTTTAATGCCTGCTTATTGATGAAGATGAATATTCTATATGATTTCCACAGCCAACCCCAGTTTCCTAATGCTCCTCTTATAGAAAGATATCTATCACCAAGGCCCACTCCAACACCACAACATAAGTAGGGATGTATAGAGATACTACACTAGCTTGTATGTCCATATGGAGGAATATATTCCCGTGGCTCATTATTATTTCTCAACAAATTCAATCAAAATAAAAAATTTATAAAAAATAAATTATAATACGCAATTAATTAAAATGAATATATAAGCGCATCATGATTGATCCATAGATATAGTAAAATTATTTTTATTAGGTTTTTAAAAATATTTTATTTTATTAATTTTAAGAAATATGTGAGCAAATATGGGTTTTGATTGATATTGAGAAATAAAAAGATGAAAGAAAATTAGTTCGATTGGTTTTGAATCAGATTTGAAAAGCACACTTGGATTTTTTAATTTCAAGGTTTATGTGCAATTGGGTTTTTAGAAAATTGGCTGATTAATTAATGATTGGTGTTGTAGTTGAGAAGAGAAAGATCCAATGGTCATGGTATCCCCTCCTTGATGTGGGAATCCCCTATTTCCTTTGGTCTTGTAATTTAGGGTTTCACCAAATCAAGTTTGTCTCGATACCATATTTAAACCTAATTTCTCATAAATTTGACAATGTTTATGCCTCCTTTAGGGTTTTCATTTTCACAATTTTAAGGTGCCTTTCAGATCCAATTATCAATGGTCATGATAAAATTAAAATAAAGGGATTGTAAATTTAATATTAAATTGTGGAAAATAAAATACACGAATAAAGAAAATTAAATAAATCCAATGGAACCTTACCACATATATTATATAACCCTAGAATAAGTTAGTATTACCCCCTCATCATAGTTATGAGAGGATTAGAGGGAAGGATAAAATAAAAATAATTCTTAATGAAAATAGAGATTAAGTTAGGGAGGACTTGACGCAACACAACTTCTTGCAGTAAGATTTGGTCTCTGGGGATCTCTCCTACAACAACAATTTGGCCATCGTTTTATAGGGTCCATATGGGCTCTAGTTTTACTGAATCTCATAAATTATGGGTCAAAGTTGGTACTCGGTGGGTCCCATGACATATATTGTGTCAAAATTGGAAGATACGTTGAATCTGGGTGTAATATCTCACCCCAACAACTTATACGTGGTGTAAATTATTACACCAGGTGTAAATTTAAATTGTTTTTTTCTTAACTTCATGATGTATCTCTCTTTCACTAATTGCATTATTTCATGATGTGTAATTATTAAATGTTGTTTAATGTCATTTTTTTTTCTGAAAACCTCATTTTTCCTCATTTCATCCGTTTTGTGCCTTATAAATGCTCTATGATCATCCTCAAAAATCTAGTGTTGTACATTTATCTATTGTATCCTTCCATTAAAAACACAAAAAATAAAATTTTTCCACATTTGGAAAGAATAATCATTTAAATATATAAATAAATACATTAAAATAACAGAAAATATATTCATAAAATACATCTATCAAATACCCCCACACTTGAATTCAGACTTGTTCTCAAGGATATAATCTCGACAAACTATAAAGTATGTTTACCTAATCATGATTCAAATTAAATATCAGAAAAATCAATTGATCAAATAGAAAATTAAATGTTCAATTGTCACATGTATAAAATCCCTCAATGCGTCATTTCTTAAAGAAACAAATCAATCATGTATTTTACTTTTCTATATTGAAATAACCAATCCTTTTCAATCATCCATTTTCTTTTTTCAATTCATTATTAATGAGCATGCCATTTTCAATTTACCTCACATTAATTTTTCCTCTCATCATTAGGGTAGAATTGAAAAGAGTAATTCATATACCTCAAGAAAATTTCACTTACCGTATGCTTGCAAGACATCTAACATATCTATTATGCAAATACAAAATCACAATTAATCATGTGGGCTTCACCATTTTGGATCAAATGACTCTGAAAAGTACACCAGGGATTTGTAATTTCTAGGTTTAGGTGTAAATGGATTTTTAGAAAATAGGTTGATTAATTCATAAATTTTTTTTGGATTCTAGAAAAGAAATATCCAATGGTCATGGTATCCCCTCTTTTATGTGAAAATCCCCTATTTCCCTTGGTTCGGTAATTTAGGGTTTCACCAAATCAAGTTTGTCTTGATACCATATTTAAACCTGATTTCCAATAAATTTGACAGTGTTCATGCCTCCTTTAGGGTTTTTGATTTCATAATGTTAAGGTTCCTTTTATATTTAATTATCAATGGTCATGATAAAAGTAAAAGAGAAAGGGATTGGAAGTTGAAGATTAAATTGTGGGAAACCAAATACATGAAAAAAATGAAATCAATCCAAAGGAACCTTCCCCCGTCTATTACATAACCTTAGCACAAGGTGGGTTTACCCCCCTCATCCTAGTGATGAAAGGATTATAGGGAAGGATAAAAGAAAATAGATATGAACTCAAGGAGGACCCTACACAATATAACTTCTCACTCAAAGATTTGGTCTCTAGGGATATCTCTCATAACAGCAAGTTGGACCTCCTTTTATAGGATCTATATGGGATTTGGTATTAATTAATCTCATAAAGGATGGGTCAAATGTTGGTCTGGGGTGGGTACCATGACATATATTATGTCAAAAGTTGAATATAAGCTGAATATAGGTTTTAATATCCCATCCCAACAATTTACATGTGGTGTAAATTATTACACCACATGTAAATTTAAATTTCACTTTTCTTTACTTCAAAAAATTCACTGGTTCACAACATGTAATGATTACATGGCATTTAATTTCATTTTTATGATTTTAAATCCTAATTTTTTCATGGTTCTTCAGTTTTGTGCCTTTGAAATGTTCCATGATCATCCTAAAAAATCCAGTTTCACGCCACTTCTCTTTTCTCATGACACGAAGTTTCATTTTTCATCTTTTTTATTTATCTATTTTATCCTTCCATAACACACAAGAAAATCAAATTTTCCAACATTTGGCAAGAATAATCATTTAAATATAGAAATCAATATATTAAAACACCATAAATTCATGCATGAAATACATATATCAGAGGCCCTTCTTGAACTTTTGTGCCTGGAAGTATCAATCACATTCCATATTGAGAGAGTATCATATGAGTTTGATGAACCGTGATGAGTACTCCACAACAATTACATCACCTAATTATAACTCTAGAAATTACAAAAATATGTACAAAGTCCATGTTTTATAGATAATACTCGTCACATAATAAGTTCTCAAACTCCATCCATGTGAGTTTCATCTCATTATGGGTCTTAGTGACTAGACCCCACTAGCACCTTATAGATTCAAGAATAAGACTATTTGTGAGTGAAAACATCTAAATAGTCGGGTTCAACATGAGTTGGAATACTTAGAACACTTGCTCAATTTAATCCTCCACCACATAAGGGTCCAATTTCATTACGGAGACTTAGTGGTATCTCTTGTTGAAACTCATTAATTGTGCTCAGCCTGTCCACATTATCATCATATCCTATTAGAATAGTCATTTTCTCAATATAAATATGAGAATCATCCTAAACTACTGGAGGTGGTTTTATAAATCACTCAATGGGTGAAATCACCACTCTCTATATATATGGAGGGTACACCTCATGGAAAGGCCCCTACAATGAAGCCTTGTCACTTAACTGATCATCATCATGACCCTATATTGAAATCATCACTGAATATAATTTTGGATGCATCCTGAAATTTAACAAGATGTACCATGATTATATGAACATATATAGAGGTTTGAATTAAGAAGTACATCAAATTCAAATAACATTTCTATATGATGCTTGTATCATTGGTTTTACTATAACCAGTGTCTTAGTGTGTTGACTCAACATGCAGGTTATCCAAGTCTTGGTGTATGGATGCATCATCTACCTCACTGTCATTGATTTACTGATCTTAAGATCGAAACTCAAGAAACCTTAACATTATTTCCCTAAATTCTTAAACCAATCCTTACAATAAATCTTCCTCCAAACTCCATCGTTAAGATAAAAAGCTGTGATACCACTCTGATAGAGCACAAACCACTAGGGCCTCACCTAGTCCAGTAGTAAGACATGTGCGACACCTAAATCTTACCTCTAATAGTATTGGGGTTGGTTTTGTAATGTTTCAGACCCAGATACCTCTCAAATATTCCCGAGCCTAATTGGCTATATGGCCTCAAGTGCATCTCCCCAAATTCCAGAGGTTGCTGACTAGTAGTGAGGGCCTATGTGAGTCATTAATGAGACTATTCCCTCATTACCATATTATATCATAGTGTAATTCAATCATAAAAATAGAATAAGTGGATATAACAAGCTGAAATAGATAAATAGGAAAGTAAGACAGGAATATAAAATAATCCATAAATGTCTTATATACAATGATGCAGAGGATACATGTATCTTGAAAATAGCCAAAATAGGTACATGGAATAATAATACAATACAAGTTTCCAAAAAAAGTGTATATAGCATCACAAGCCTTAACTTGGTCCCATGCTCCCTTGCTCCAAAGCAACAGTCAACAACCTGTGCTTGGGGAATTTCCCCTATCAACACTTGAAATCATATAATCTATTTGGGTCCCCATGGAATCCCAAATAGGGTGTGAGATAAACATCCCTATAGATTTCCACCCAATGATATATACTGTTATAAGTAGTACAAAGAAATAAGATAAAAAAGTGTAATTAAAATAGTAATGTAAGTGTGAATGCCCATGGCATATGACTACTGAAACTAGAAATACAAAACAAGCTCTCAAGGTTCCATGTAATAAGTGTCAGCTTCTAACAAGGAAGCTAAAATAAATATAAACACACAATAGGGCCTCATTGTATAACCTTACACACCCTGTCCCCATGACCTTATCATAAAAATATTTCATATCGAGAACACATGTCCTTTCCATACAACTAAATTCATATATCCTACTAACATGCCATATAATGAAGTGTATCACAAAATAAACCTACAAGCTTTCTATAAAGAGAAGTGTAGACCAAAAAGGGCCAGATCAAAGGTGTCAAGTACCAAGGAATCCTTGTCAAGTCCCAGGAGCATCTCGATGGAAACTTGTTATAAGCACTGGTTGGAGTCCTAGGAGCATGTGTACCAACATGTCCTATGCGAGTCCAAGCAAGCCGGATCCAAGGGGTAGTAAGGCCCGAGGCATCCCATGGAATCAATACCCAAGGTGCATCCTCAACCAAGGTGTCCACACCTACATTCCAGATCCATATAGAACCTTCCATTCAATATTTACATTCATCAACCATTTCGCAACATTACAAACCATATGAGTCTACCCCCTAATATAAACAATTACATTCAATTCCAAACAATGAGTATACCCACTCATTCAAAAAATTATAAACCATTATTATAACCAATCATGTATTCTACTTACATTTAAACAAGTCACATGGGTTTACCCACCCATTTAATCAATTATCCATTTAACACTTCACATGGGTAAACCCACCCATTAATCAAAAATACCCATTTAAGAAATATAAAAACAACCAATGAGTATACCCACTTGTTTAACATAACCATTTAATCACTTTTTCAAGTTAGGCATGGGATATTTCTGATAACACAAGGCAAGGAGGTAGAACATATCCTAAGCATGTAAACCAAACTCATTTAATTACAACTAAGCTTCCTTAAACTAGGAAATCTCTAAAACTCTCCCATTAGAAAGTTTATCAAAGGTCAAAACCAAATAAAATGCATGGTTCACCCCATGGGTGGCCTATGGTTGGGGAAACAACCACCAATGTGTCTCATGGAACCTAAGGGTGTCCCTAATAGGTTCTAAAACATCTATTTCAGTTTAAAATTTCAAAACTGAACCCACACCGAAAATTTTAGTGGGTGAAAAAAGGTTTATAGCTCTAGAAAGAATAAAAATCCAAAAGAAAAGTATAGACCAGCTACCTTAGATCAGTAGTAGAGTGCTCATCCAGTATCAATTTCTAATTCACCTCAGTTTGGGAGAAATATGAATAATGGATTAAGAACGAGAAATTAAGGCATATGAGCCTAAATCCAAATAGAAAAACTGTTGTTCTGAAGAATCAAGAGCAGATTAAAAGGAATCAAGTATATATCGATGATGTTCCAACATGACTGACTGTGGAAGAATTAGAGTTTGGATGACCATGAGATCTGAAAGACTATCAAAGAGGGCTTTTAGGCTTCAAAATAGGAGAAATATCACTTATGTCCAAAAAATAGAGGCTATGCCTCTATTTAAAAAAAAATTCATGAAATTACACAATGTGTAATTTCCATACACGGCGTGTAATGCCCAATTTTCATTTTCTAGAAAATAAAACATATGCATCGTGAAAGTTACTAGCTAGAACATTACACATCATGTAATAGGGTTACACAACGTGTATCCCAATTACACGTTGTGTGATTGGGCTATAACCATCCTATAACCCTCCATCCTCTTCTTTTCCAAGAACTGTCCAACTGGCCCACAGCCTGGCATAGGATCTAAGCTAAAAGAAGTTTAAAAATCATTTAACCTGAAAATAAAATATCTATACCTCAAGAAAAACCTGGGATCTTACAATTTTATAGTGTAAATTAGGCATATCACGCAAATGGGAGGCCTTGGCCTAATTAACCTATATACATGCACAACTCATAGTACACTATAACTATGAAAGATAATAATAATTATTCCATTACAAGAGGAAAAAATGCATGTAACACCCTCTAAGAACAAACTAGATTGCAATAATATAAATATATACAAATAATGAAATGGGAAAATACCTGACTATAATAAATAAGGGGAGTCCCAATATAATATATGATGAAGAAGAAGAGTCATGATCACATACTCTGAAACCAAACACCACCTATGGTTACCACCACCAAGTAATGTTAAGCTCCACCAACACTAGATCCACTAAGTCACTTTATACCTACCTATCATCTACATAAGACACAAAAAATTAAGGAAAATCCCATGTAGGGTTTAGTATATACACACTCATTAGAATTCCATGAAATCAAAAAATGGAAGTGGTAGAATAAAGTAGTCAACTCAACCCAAAAGACTAATAGGGGAGAAGGAATCCCAAAAAAATATGCTCATAAAAGGAATCAAGTAAAATAGATAAAGGGATCTCTCAATTTCACAATCATCTATAGATGATGAGTCTACCCGCAACTCCAAGATTGATTCTAATCCTGATGCTTGCATCCCAATGTAACCTTTTCAAATCCTTTATGAAGGAATCATTCCTCCATAATGTTGTATCACATTCTAATGGGTACCAACCTCTAGTAGTGGACCCATACCTCATCTGAGATCATAAAAAAGTGGGTAATGAATTCGTAGATATAATAACCACAACTCATATATGTATGGGCAGTACCAAATCTATCTGCATGAAATAAGTGGGGGACCCAGACCCTAAAATATAGGTTTCATATGGGGGTACTAATTCTAATGTCACTCTAGATATCACACTTGAGTCTCAACATCATCCAACTATTTTAAAATAAGTGACCTACTCACACCACCTTATGTTGTATCTTAGATGTTGAAACAATGTCCACCGTCATGTCCAATAAGAAATTATACAAGAAAGGACTACTCACGGGTCAAATTATGAGCCCAAAAGAAGAATATATGGGATATATTTCATATTGGGAGAAGTATAAGATGTTTACTTTTAGGGTACATGAGGTGTACTCCCAAGAAAAATCCCTAATCATGTGTTACCATCCCACATGGTGTGTAAAATTCCATTTGAACAGTGTGTTGTTTAGGAAGATGGCATGTGGAACTAATCAGGGTCTCAGGAGTGTAGTCCTCATACACATTGTTCAAGTCATCTTGGTTCACACATCAGGTGGGCCCATTTACATTCCATGTGATATTTTTCTCTACTCAAAACCCTAGTATCTATAACACTGAGGATACATTAAGTGTGTTCTTTTGAACTACATGTCGTGGTGTTAGGAGTTTTTTAGAATGTTAATTATTCACCTAAATCTTCATCACACCCACCATTCTATCATGAATCCTTCCAATATATCCATATAGCATGTTGATTGAGGCCAAATCCATTATTATGGTTGTATTCTAACCACTTATCTTCTAGAAATTGTGTTTTTATCACCCCACATGAGCCTCTATTGTGCCCCACACCAACACCTAGAGCTCGTTCATCACATCCATCATTCTTATTTCATAATCTTATGGTAAAAATCCTAAAAACCATCACCTTCATAAAAAATCACACAATATGATGAAGGTTTAGGGTTTGATTGATATTTGAACTAGACGAGTTGTAGAATCATCAATCTATCACAGGCCAACAAAAAATACATAAAGAATGAGGGAGGAGTATACAAGAAACAAAGTTAGAATCATTAGTGTCCATTTAAAACTTGATAATAAATCTTAACCATGGAAATCAAGAATAAATGAAGAATTTTATGTAATGAATAAAACTTCATTCTAAAGAATAACATTAAATAACATGTTCATGAAAAACATGGGAATAGTCAAGGATTTTAAGTATACAATAAATACATGATTGAATAAATAAATAACATGGAAAAAATCCACAAATAACAAATCCCTACCTCATCAAAGGATTTATCATTGGTGAAGAATGGATCTTCACTAATGTCATTGGTGATCCTCATTGTTTCCATTCATCAATCCATAATGCCTCCTCAATCTCTCATCGAAATCTCTCCCTTTGATGGCTTTAAATTCTTAGGGTTATGTAGATAACCCTAGATAATTGTCATAAGGGGAATTAAATAGAAGGGATAATTATGTCATATATTTAAAATAAATGAAAAAAATTAATTAATCACTCAATTAATTAATTATTAAATTTATCCCCAAAATTAACCCATGACTTTGAATTGTCTAGGGTCTCAATGAAAATGGATATTATATCATTCCCAGGCTTCACTCTGCATTCTAGATCTAGTAACAGTATCAGTTTCTCTATTTGATACCTCTTTTAATAGAAAAATGTTACCTCCAAACAGATGTGTGCATATAGATTAATGTATTTAATATTGTTAATATATCAATATCAGAGATTTGGGACACCCAAAAATATGCCTGAAATCTGAAATAAAACATAAAATAATATTTTGAAATATTCAAAGGATCCAATTACAGAAAGCTAATTCATTATAACTACAACCAACAGGAGGATCCAATCTATTATATATGCACCCTTTATTAAATAAAGGGAGTTAATCATTATCTAATAGTTTTGGGAAGCTGATATATGTTACCCATAACATATGAATGTTGGAGTATTATAATCATCAATGATTATAATATACCTTTCATTCTATAAATGAATCAAATATTTGATTCATAACTGATGAAAAAACATTTTTAAGATGTGGCAGAAGCAATGCACATGATATCTCAGATCATAAGTTTAATCATACAATATGATATAGGAATCATATTCCTTTAATGATATAACCATATAATTTCCTATGATATATATTGTATACATATTTTGTCTTAAAATATGGATGAATTTTACAATATGATAATTCCAATTTTAGTACACAACCAACATTAACAAATGTAAAGTGATTGTGGACTAAAAATTTAGAAAGAAAAAGTGTAATTTATTTCAACTATAATGAAAAGTGATTGTGTAGCAGATATGCATCGACTAAGAAAGTGTAAAATTAATAGGAAAGTTTGAGTAAGTGAACTATGTGATTAATGGATATCATAATGTTTCTTTGATTCTCTTTTTTTTATGTTATTACATACTCTGATGAGATTAAAATGATATTGAAATTATTTTATGAATATCATTAAAATATTTAGTCTAGTTTGATGATTATTTAAATAAAAATAAAATTTTCCATATATGAGTCAAGGGATTAGTTATTCTTTAGGGGAATTAATTTTCACTCCATGTAGAAATAAGTTCAACTGAAATTCTATAAAAAAGTATTAAAAATTAAAAAAAAATATTGATTATAATATATGAATATTGATTTTTTTATATATTTGGTCAATAATATGTTATGAATTATTTTTTAACATGAATAATATAATTGAGTGTTTTAAATTGAAAACTATGAAATATTTTTTGTATAAAGAAACTTCCATGTGTCTATGGTAGTATAAATATCTCTAAGGAAAATATGTGTCAACCATAAGATGAAGGGAAATTATATTTCTTCATGATATTTAAAAAATAAATCATATTATGGTAAGAGTGGTATGAGATTGAAAAATTATGATGAGAAAATATAAAAGACTATAGAAGAGAGATTCAACGGTGAGAGAGTTGAAAATTCTTAAAATGAACCATGAAGGCCATCATTGATTTAATTATTCCAGTGGTCTAAGAGAATTAGTGTTAATTGTCATTGTAAAGAAGAATTTAACCTAATATAAAATAGAGTGAGATGGTTTTTGAGATAGTAATGTAAAATTTTTGGGATGGGATGGGATGGGCCAAGACCATGTGGGCTTGAACTCAGGTATTCTTAGCTCACGGAAGCCTGTATAATATATGACTATTCTTTTTTAAGTTTTCCCCACCCCACAATAGATATAGGTAAGCCCACGGGTATCCCACTTTTCATATTTATTATTATTTTTTATTTTTTATTAGAGTCTTACCCTAACCCCCAATAGATGCAAGTAAGCTTGCGAGTGACCAACTTTTCTTTTATTTTATTATTATTTATATTTTGTTGGAGGATCACCCTGACGAACAATGGTAATGGTTAGTCCCACAATCTACATGAATGATTTTTTATAAAAAAAAGTACTATAATGTAATAATTGATATTTAAATAACATGTTGTGAGTTTAATATTAAAAAAAATCAATCTATAAAAACAATTTTTTCAAGAATAAAAAATAAAATCCTCTGTAACAATAATAACATAATTGAGTTATAAAATTTTTATGTTTCTCTCTCAATATCACATATTTTCACTCCTTTTATTTTTTCCTCCTTCTTTAGTACTTAATCAAAATAAAATATAGTATGATTATAAATAAACATAGAAAATAAAAAGACAAAAAATCACAATATAAATAAAAATAAATTACCATATAAATGATGATAAGTTTACCTATAGACAATTATATAAAAAATAAATTTCATAATATTTCATTATTACTATACAAGACATAAATCATGATAAAATAAAAATTCAAATTTTAATAAAGAAAAATAATGATTTGGGGGTCATGATATTGACACTTCATAAAATTTATAAAATCTAATAAAATCTTGAGTATTATTTTGAGTAATATAATGTAAGAAAATTAAGTAATAACTTAGTCTAATAAAATTTTAAAACTACAAAAAAAAATGAATTATAAATAAAAATGAGTAATATTTTAATATAACTATTTTAAATTTTTATGAGGTTCAGACCACATCCTGGGATTATTTTTTCAGATGTGAAGACAATGTTTTTTAAAATTTCAAATGATGGAAACCCTTCCTCTTTGAGCACAATCATGAGGATATTTTTTAATCCAAATATGTTTTAATTTCAAAAATTATCATGTGATATTTTTTAAGAGGAATTCACACTCTTATAGATGGATTAGTTTGGATAGAAACATGGGTGTAGAGACTTGATATAGTTTGAGTGCAGATATGTGGGAAACAGATAAAACTTGAGACACAAGATCAATCAAGAATCTCATGTAGATATATGGGTGGTGAAATTTTTTTGAGCATGGATAATTGTGATTAGAAATATTTGGGTTTCATAATGGATAATTTAAGGTGTTGTAATGATGTTATGTGTTTGGTTTTTATCTCTGAGATGTGACACATTTTCATGAGATGGTTATAATAGAGGCAAATGAGGCATATTAGGGAGTGTTTTTTCACATAGGTTTTTATATACTCTTATTATAATTCAAGTTTAGGTATTTATTGTATTTTATACTCTTTAATTTATAGTGTATTTTCTTATATTTTCCATGTATTTTCTTAATCCTATACATTGGAGGGTTTTTTAGCATTAAAATCCACATCTTAATTTATTTTCTTCTTTTTATTTTTGCACTTCCATTTTCACTAGAAATTATCACTATATTTTTGTTGAAAATAAGTTATTATCCTAAAAGTAATCTACTTCCTCTCCAACAACTGATATTAAATTCATATTATCCATATTTATTATAGATTGGATATGGGAGATTTATTTCATGGGATTTATATGCACATAGAACTCTTTAATGGGTAAAATGATTTTAATCTATTCCAGTAATGAGTAAAAAATATTTTGGTCCATGAGGAGACATTTAATGTACTGAATAAAAAATCAGGAAAATTGAAGAGGATGAGTGATTATGAATTGAAGTATATTAGAGTGTTATAAAAAACACAATTCAAATGTATTGGTATAATAATACTCAATGGGAAGTGATGAATCTAAAAAATATATAGGTGATATGGATGAATATTTAAAGCCAATAAAAATTAAAATCCCTCAAAAATCATTTATATATGAAAAAATGATTCTAAAATTTTCAAATTCTAGGGAATGGAGATTTACGTAATCATATGGATGAGTTCACCAAACTTTTGATATAACTGTATTTGGTGGTGGTCAAGATCAATGGTAAAGGTAATATGATACATGTTGAAATGGAAGAAGATGAAGACAAATCTTTACTTCTCTTGGGTTTGTTACCAAAATCATATGATAATATTGTCACCACATTATTATTCAGGAAAGACACTATAAATTTGGATGATGTGATTTCATCATTATTAATGAATCAGACTTGAAGAAAGACTAGCGATGGGGAATATTTAGGTAATAATGGTATTTTGGCTATGATAGATGGACATGAAAATCACATAGGTCGATCAAAGACAAGAGGAAAGGTCAAATGATAATTTTGTGTCAAGGAGGCTCAAGTGTAGATAAACTGATACACTTTGAAAAAACTTAATGAAGAAAAGAAGGTGTATGACACCAATTCTGAGGATACTAGCATAAGTGTTATATAAGGTGATGGTGATTTACTTTTAGTCGATATTTATTATTACAGGCCAGATCTATACACTAAATGGGTGGTCAATTTAGTAGAGGCATAATATATTACACCAAATATGAAATTATTTTCTTCATATGAATAAGGTGAATATGGTATATTGAATATGGTCTATAGAGATTCTGCTAATATCATTGGTGATGGTGATATTTGTATCACTATAAATGCAGGTTGTACATTGATGTTGAGGGATGTGTGACATCGGTCATGTATATGCTATAATTTTTTATTTTCTTGTACTCTTGATAGTAATGGATTTAGAAGTTCATTTGACAATGGAAGATGGAAATTTCCTAGAGGATCAATAGTATATTCATAAGTAAAAATGGATGACATAATTTACAAGATGAATGTACAGGTGTGTAGTGATGTGATGAATGTAGTTACAAAGAGTAATTTGTTAGATTTGGGGAACAATTGATTTCTAGGCATTAGTTGAAGACCATTGACTAGGATGAATAAGGTTTGGAAGTCCAAGCATGTAAGGTCATGTATTTCTGGTCTTACACCCAATTATTTTTCTTCAAAGTGTTCCACTAGTGAATAAATAATTAAAATCAAAGATCGTGGTGATAAAAAAAGAGTTTTAGATTGATCAGAGGATGTTAAGGAAGGGGAGTAATTAATCCCTACAGGTGTTTCAGATTTTATGGAGCTCATAGTTTTGGGAGATCTAGATATTTTTTATTCTAATATTGACTATAAAGATACAGATATGAATAATATTTTGATGTTGATATTTATTTTGTAGTGGGTTTATCAGGTTTATATCATAGATATAAGAGAGCATAATCATATTTTCTACAGAGGATAACAGTTGGTATGATACCAACCGAATTTCGGTCCAACTATGTTTGTTGGAATTCATCACCTTCTTTTTCAGGTTGAAGAGGGAGATTTTTTAGGATCATCTCGTATCATGGGATAACTTCTTCAGATATGAAGCTAAGTTTTTTTAAGTTTCAAACATTGGAAACGATTCCTCATTGAGTGAACACATGAGGATATTTGGTTTATGCAAATATGTTTGAATTTAAAACATTATCATGTGATATTTTCTTAAAATCCTTTGCACTTCTATAAAAAGAGAAATGTGGGAAACAACATGGGTGTAGGGAAATGTAAGAGTGTGGGTGAAGATATGTGAGAAGAAAATAAAATGTTAGATATAGGAGCAAGTAGGCATATCATGTAGATATATGAGTAGTGGTGGTTTTTTTAGCATGAGAAACAGTGATCACTGATAATTGGGATGTACAACGACTTATTTGAGGTGGTTCAATGATGTAGGTCATTTTATTTTGATCTCTAAGAGGTGACATATTGTCACAAGATGATTATCAGAGGGTGAAGGAGGTGTATTGGGGTGTGGTTTTCTTATATATATATTTTTTCTATTCTCTTATTTTAATTCATGTTCGGGCAATAATTTAATTTTTCACTCCCTAAGTTATAGTGTATTTTCTCAGATTTACCACATGTTTTTTAATCCTCCACATTGGAGGGTTTTTCTACATTAATATATGTGCTTCAATTTTTTTACTATTTAATTTTTCGCTTCCATTTTCTTTATAGATTATCGTAATATTTTTTTTGTGGATAAGTTATTATCCTAGGAATGATCCACTTCCTCCCCAACATAAAACACGCAAATGATGAATATAAACAATGAAAAAACTAACCATTCACTTATTTATTTCTTAGAGACAATAATAATATAAACACAATTATTTCATTAATTATAAACACATAATAACATTTAAATTTTATTATTAAAAAAATTAATCATCAACACAATAATAACAATATGATATAAATAAGAGATAATGATAATATAGGACTAAAACAGGGACCTAATCACAGTTTAGGACCAAAAAATTAGAAAATGTCAATAAAGTACCATGGATTTTATGAATTTCCAAATTAATTGAGGTTCCTGATTGGCATAATAAGGAGAATGATCCTTAACATCAATTATAGGGTTGTTTTGGTCCCCCAACATCATTCTCTATATAAAAAAGTAGAAACAAGTATAAACATAACCAACCCCTTTTAATAATAGGAAAAAAAATACAATAAATAAAATAAAATAAAAAATATAAAGAGAATATATTGAAAAATAGGCCAATAAATATCCCCTTTGATAAAATAATATGTATTTAGATGGATTTGACGGAATATTTTTGGGTGAAACATTGAATTTGAGGGTTACTCTAGGCATCGAATGACTGGATCAAAGATATATTGATAAGAATAGATCAGAGGGTTATGTTAGTGGTTAGGTGATTATATCTGAGGGACTTTTTTCAATCTAGATAATAGGAATTTCTATTGGAGGGAGGTGACATTGATACTCAATGATGATGCTGAAAGTTCCCTTAGAATACTTTTTATAGTGTGGTGTTTTCCTATTAAGATTGCTAGAGCAGAGGTGAGGTGGTAGAGCATGAGTGGTGGGATACTCTAGGTCTTTCCATCATTTTTATTACCAAATAAAGAAGATAAAAATACAATTATGTTTTTTAAATAAATGTTTATTAATTGGTATTTGTAAGGTTTTTCCTATGTTTTAAAGATATATATGTTTGTTATTTATTTTATCTCATATTAAATATAGATATTATTATCAAATCCCTCCCCACCCCAAATCTTCTTAGCCCAGGGGGTCATAGTCTATTTTAGATTACTACATAGAGAACTATATAAGATAAATATCCAACCAAATTTTAAATAGAGTTATAGGTCTATAAATAATGATCTGACTGAATTTAAAAAAATTCACACTATTGAGAATGAGTTTTTGAAGTCATTATTCGATGCATGTTTTCATATATGGCATTAAGACAAGAAAACTTTAATATCTTTTAGATAAATCTTTATTAGATCTATTATTCCTAGAGTTATCTCTATATATTAGTAATGGTAGGTCCAAAATCCCAATAAGAGGAGTTCTTAATCAACAATGCTACATTTTACATTTTTTAAACTTGGGTGGGAATCCTAGTAACTAACAGAACATATGGTATGAAAATGAATAATTGGGAGACTATAATGACCCATGCCATCACATATTAGTGGAATTTGATAACAAATTTTATCTTCAGTAGAAAATAATTTTTTAGAAC
Source organism: Viscum album (assembly GCA_963277665.1). Taxonomy (NCBI): domain Eukaryota; kingdom Viridiplantae; phylum Streptophyta; class Magnoliopsida; order Santalales; family Viscaceae; genus Viscum; species Viscum album. Next base: position 373,480,866 of record OY728142.1, on the reverse strand, counting down.
AAATATTGAGTGGAAGAATCTTTTAGTGTTTTTGAGAGCATTAATAGGATGTCTTGGAGATGGAGAGAGTAGTGGAAAATACTTAAAGAGATTTTTGAGTGTTTTATAATTAAAAAGTAATTTATTATCCTATATAAAAACCCATAATAAGATCCATGGTTTGGTAGTGGCATTGTTTCTTTTCCCTTTCCATCAGGATGTTGGTGGAAGGCCACTAAGAATTTAGTAGAGGTGATTGACCCCCAATTAGTGGGGATATTTTTTTCATTATAGTACCTCCCTTATGAAATTTTCATCCTATTATTTCTTTCCTATGTTTGTTTGGTATAAGGAACCCAACCTGTGATTTTTCTCTCCTTATCCCTTTTATTTCTCCTTTATACCTCTCTTTTATCATCTGATCGAAGAACTGGTAGAAAAAAATCAACAAATCAAGGTTAAGGTAATCCCTAAGGTATCACTTTATTTTTTTTCATCTAGAATATTTTATATATTAAAACCCTAATTTGGTTGATGATAATGGATGAGTTAACTTCTAAGTATATATAGTAGGTGTTCTGAGATGACCCAAACATAACCTACATATGTTTTATGCTATTTTAATTTGATTATAAATTATAAATCATAAATAAATCACAGTCCTAGAACACTAAGGTTTAATGAATTTTAATATTATCTACATAATTGTCTTAGTTTACAAAACAATTCATATTTCTTCTATAAATACATCACACTTTATTCCACTTTTAACATATCATATGTAATATTCTTCTTCATTATCTAGGTAATGGAAACATGAAAAAATGTGATATCATATGCTCTATATAGGATAAAACATATGATATATCAATTATATAAAAATAGGTGAATTTAATTAAGATCATAAATGAGTGAGAATAAAACTAACATATAGGCATGAAAATATAATCATGGTTCATGAAAATAACATAATGAAATCTTACCCAATGGAATAAGAACCATGGAATATAAACATGAATCATAAACTAATGATGTGAAATAACATAGGAATGTGGAACATGCATAAGCATATAAAATGATAACATATTTCAAGATTCTTTTATAAGACCATCATGGCATAGTGGAAAAAAGTAACCATATCATGTTCACACATAACATAGTGAATAAAGCTAGTTGTATCATATCGATTCATAACATAGTCATCTCATGGGATATAAATATTTTCCCAATTAATTGGAAGACTATAATTTTGGTCCCACCCATAACATAATGATATAACTATACATATGTGTGTTGTATGAAAATAATCATACTTACGCTATAGTATAATTAACCCATTAATAAAAAACAAGTTACATAATAATATTCACATGATATAAAAAATAAATCATATAGAGAAAGAAATTGGATGATTACATGAAAGTGTATCACCATTGAAATATAATAAATTTGAAATTATTATAACATAAAAGGATATTTACACAAATTAAATATTCTTTAGAGGATGATAATAAATTTTTTTAAAAAAATAAAACGAAATGACTTTTATATTTTAAAATTTTTCTTTTAAAACAAATATATTATGAATAAATTATTTCAAAATGGAAGGATAAATATAATAAAAATTATTTTAAATAATCATATAATAAGAATTATTTAGATAGAATATTCATTTATAAAACTGAATAAATATGTGTGAGAAAGTAATCAAGTGAGAAATGTAAAAGAAGTTAGATAAAAAATATTCTCTTAAAACATTGGTAAATAAGTTAAAATCATAAGAAAGAGATTTAAAAAATCGTTTAAATATAGGGAAATATATGGAATACATTAATAAAATATCATAAAGAACATGGATATTGAGGAGAAACATTCTAACCAAAAAGAGAGATAGTGATACTTCCTTATACCTTCACTCTTGAATTTATTAAATGTAATCTGACTACTTATATAATAAATATAAACTTATTAATCAACTATTTAAAAACATTATTTATATTTATTATATTTTTTTACTATTTAAATTTATTCATTTTTTATACATATATATTACTTAGTCATAATTTATTTTAATTGTCAGATGTTAGTTGATTCGATTGTTCCATGCTTATTTCAATAAGATAGTATCGATTATCATTCCTTACTAATAAGTCAATCATATTTAGAATATTAAATTTAATAAAATAATATTTTTATAATTATTTATAGAGTCACATTTTCCTTTCACTAAAGTTATAGATATGGTTCATAAGTAAAAAAATTAAAACATGCTTGTTCCCGGTATCTTTACCAATAATAATGAGTTATTTTATAATGATCATTCATTTGGATATAGATATTAAAATACCATAAACATATCATAATTTTCTCATTGGTATCATATTTTAATATTATTTATGTTTCTATACTCATCCATAATTAATATTATGAATATAGTGAAACATCATCCGTGTAGGTTGTTGAACCCACCCAAACAAGAACATGTTATAACAAATGAATAAATAAGAATCTGAAGTTAAATTATTTTAATATAATTTTCAAAAAATCATATTGATATTAATAATACATTATTATAGTGGTTAATAATATTTAATAATATTGGATATGAGAAGATAAACTAAAATTATAGAAAAGAACTCATTTCTTACTTTGATGAAAATCTATTCTCCTCATAATGGCTTTCTTCATAATGAAAAATTTAGGCCACTTTATTGAGAATAAAAGATAAAACAAATTATATAGGAATTTATAAGAGTAAATTTGGTTATATATTCAAATTAATTAGGAATAATAGATTTGGTTTGAAATGGGTAGAGGAGGGGTCCTCTAATAGATGAGTTAAAGTGGCATATTGGTAAATATTAATTACTTAATGGTTAAGAAATGTCATTTTGAGTTGGAAAGTGGCCCATGAATCGAAAAATAAAGTTTTTATAATATTAACTCAATTATTAATATGTATTTTTATTTTATATATGTTTATACATAATTTTTACTATATGCAGTATTTTAATAATTAACTATTTATCAATGAAATTCATTATTCACCCTAGTAAATTATTTTTTTCCTAAAATAAAATTAACCCTATTAGCTAATTTTTATATCCTAAATCCAAATATGAAATAAATTTTATCATATTGAATTCATATATATAGGAAATTTAACTATTAAATAAAAATAAATAATACTTAAGAAAAAAATATTTTTTCTTGAATAAAAACAATTTCTTATATAATGAATGATTACAATTTACTCATTATAATTTTGTCTTTATTTAATTGATATTAAAATTTTATTATATATTTTTAATATATGATTTATAACACATTATTCATTTCTAAAAAAAGGATTGTATCCCCATTATAAAATTTTTTATATGATCATTGGTTATATGTATTCCCAATGGTCATATATACCCAATAACCATATAACGATCATGTTATCCCTTTCCATTTATATATATAACCTTACATAATTATCTAAAAATAATTCATCATACTCTTTTATTTATTTTTCAAAATTTCTACCATATTTTTGATGTTTTTCATTCTTTATGTAGTTATACTCAATGGTATGATTTTCATGGGAGACCGTGAGGATAAATACTTCAATCTTACAGTCTTTTTATTTACTTGTGGTTATATTTCTATTGTAATTTTCATAATTATATTTTATTTATATTTATTATAATACTAATATTCATTTAATTTCATATTTTAATATTATACACTAATAAATTATTATTTATTTTAGTTCAGTATTGCATATGGAACAAGTTATCTAACACGTTTAAGGAATTTTCAAACTAAAATGTGTGGTGTTACTTCTACCCCCTTAAAAAAATCACCCTAAAAATTTCATATCTAAAATGTGAATAGATGGGTGTACTTTTTCACATTACATCTTCTATCCTTTATCATTTCCTCAAACTTATAATTTCACTAGATAACTTTGACTATGTGAATAGTCTTGTTTTGTAGTGATTTGTCTCTATAATCAAATATCTCTACTGGGTTCTCTTTATAATAGAGTTCATGTTTTAATTGTATGACCTATGATTTCATTAAATTTTATCGATTTGGTTTGTACTTCTTCAAAAGTGATACATGGAACACATCATACACTTTTGAAAGGTTCGGTTGAAATGTTAGATGATAAGATATAGTCCCCAGGTGATCATGAATCTCTAAGGTGATGATGTATCTAGGGATTAATTTTCCCATATTCCCAATTCTAATGAACATTTTATATGGTTATATTCAATGGAATACATATCTCGAATCATAAACTCCAAATCTCATCAACAATCATCAGCATAGCTCTACTGCTGATTTTTTGTTTCTTAAAAATGTTGCTAAATGGTTTGAATCTTCTCGGTCTTTTCTTGAGAAATATCTAGTCCAAATATATTTTTATCTATAACATTATCTATCATGTTGTAATTCTATATCTCTTCTCATATTGATCCTTATATGGGGCCATTTTAATGATTAAGTGGAAACAGTTGTTATATGAGAACTCGACCCATGATATATATTGATCTCAACCTCCATTTAAATCCTTATATCAAGATATCAATATATATTCCAAAGTATTAATGGGCCTTTCATATTTATCATTGGTTTAAGGATGATAAATAGTATTAAATCTCAATTAAATATTCAATACTTATTAAAAACACCTCTATAACTTTCATGCGAACCTTGGATCTCGATTAGATATAATTGAAAGTAATACTCTATGTTTCCTTACCACTTCCTTTATGTCTATATTAGTGAGTTATTAAAGTGATAAATCCTCCCAAATATAATTTAAGTGTGGTGACTTTATAATTTGATCAACCACAGCCCAACTAGAATTGTTTCACTTAGAATTATTGGGATGACCTATGAAAAAATACATAGTTATGTTTTACAATTTCTATATAGGTATGGATAATGGTTGAATCATCCCATTATACTTCTAAAAAATTTGAGCAAGAAAATACTTCAAAAAAATATCATGACATAATCCATTTAAATTAAGGTTGGAAAATTCACAAAACCATCATCATCCATGTTGAATTATCAACACCAAACCTAAAAAATTCCACCAAAACACAAGGAACTCACATGGGATCCCATAGCCACATCAAGAAACAGGACACCCTATAGGGGCTCCTCAAGAAAATATAACATCATGCCAAGCCCATACAACACGAATATGACACCCTAAAAGGGGATCCTCAAGAAAGGAAAACCTTAGGAAAAGATCTTAAAATAAGAATAATAAACCCTACAATGGGATCCTATTTCAAACCACACCTCATGCCAAGCCCATCAAAGAAACAATGGTCCGCCTCACCAGAATAAAACCCAAACTTTTATCAATATCCCACTCATAAGGGCATATATAACAATCACTACAACCATAATGGAATCATCAATATCACCATGCCCGTATGTCCATATTCAACAAGTCCCTCAAATATATCTCAATATTTTCCAAGTGGAACCTAGTTGTACCTATAACCCCATGGTGTCACCCCATCCCAAAGGATCTAAGTGAATTAAACCTGAAGAAACTAGCTAAAATTTTCATCCAATAATACTAAATGAACTCACTCTAAACCCCTTTTCATTACCAATAAAAGTCACTACACAATACCACCTTCCAAGAAACATATCAAAGATACTAAGAAAACCCCAATTTTCATCCTTACACTAATCCAACCAATAAACACATAACCCCTATCAAGATGACTCCCCATATCACTACCCTCAGGAGGATTATAAAACAAAACCTTGAATAAAACCTCCCACCAATGCCCACCTAATCCAAAAAACCCTCCAGATATCCTTTACACGCCGAAAAGATATCACCATTATGATCTAAGTGAAAAAAATGATCAAAAATGACTACTCAAAAGTCCAGTTCCATCTCCATGTTGAAAAATCATCGAACCACATCCAAGGAGGGAGTACATGGCATGTAACTTGGGTAAACAACATGTAACTATAAGAGACCTCCCAGATCATGTACCTATGTCCAATCCAATGTGTACTTTTCAAATTACATGGAATGCCTACCCTATACATGGAGTGTACCCCACATGGGGTACCTAACCATATACCCCACATAGCCTCTGGCCGAATACGCCACATGAACACTAGCCATGTACTACACACGGGATCTGGTCGTGAATTGTACATGACCATGTGCCCCAACACGAGGTGTCTAGCAGTGACCTTTGCCACACACCAAGTCAATATATACGGCATGTCCCAAACACACACGTCATGTAGTAATTATATTGAACCCTATGTTTAAAAATAAAAACACAAGATGTGTGTTCTATGAACTTCACGTCATTTGATTAGGTTTTTCCAACAGAAAACCCCTTACAATCCTCTGAAACCCCTGATTCACCCAAAACAACCTCAGATTTACCCTAAAGGGGCCCCTGAAAACCCAAAAACAATATAAAAACTTTAAAACAACTAAACTATGTGGATTTTCAGAAAAAATCAAACATCCAAACTCAAGGCATAAAATGTCAAATATTTGATCCCCGATTTGTGAGATGCTTCCATTGAACCCTAATCCAACTCTGGACAAGCGCATCAGTGTGTGATCTTCTCTCTTATCCATCCCTTTATCTCTTATCTAGAGTAAATAGTTGGGGGATACCCATGGGTGTATGCAGTAAGCCATGAGGGGGGAGAAGAAAAAAATAAAATAAAAAGAAAATAAAAAGAAAAATAAAAGGGAGTTGGGCCTAGCCCCGATGACCAACATGAGGTTAAACCTCGCCTTAGAAAAACATCCTATACTGGAATCAAGCATAGAGTTATAATTTAAATATGAAACTCTATTCAAAATATATCACCATTAAAACATTCATGAAAAAAATAATATTTAGTTAATTATATATTAATATTTAACATAAAATTGAATACCTCAAAATTCTGTGAAACTCATGACCTAGGGTAAACACCTTATTTTGGGACCAATATAGTGGTCATAAAAATAATATGTGATTATATAATACAATAAATTACTATTTTATCCCTCAAAAAACATTTGAGTTTAAAAATTAAAATTTATCCTAATTTTATCAACCTGTCATAGTGGGGTTCTTGACACACCTCACTACATAACACTTCTCAATGCTGAGAATCCTTAGAGGTCACCCAAGATCCAAGATCTAACCTAAGAATTGGTTCACCTTCAACACTTTTCCAACTAGTCTTATAGTGCCCACAATACTCCCAAAACAAGATTCATTTATCCATGATCGATAAGATGCACCCCAATGTACGAGTATCCTTATCATAACACCATGAACAAAACACCAACTCTATGGACCACATTTTATCCACTGATAAACATAATGACTAGACATGTTCAAATACTCACACTTTAATTCTAATATGGTAGCAATGAATACCACCCATTCCTATCTCACCAAGAATGACATCCACCCAAGATCAACAAACTACTTAAAACAGGGATCACATCCTCTAATAGCTTATGGTTAACTCCCCACCATAAGTATTTCCTTACACAACAAAGATTTTCCTAAAAAGGCACACCAACCACCACTCTACTTCTTAAGGAATATTTATTCCTCAAAAAATTCTCAGGGTTTCTCATGCTCATTTGATCCATGAATCCAAAAAATCTTGGCTAACACTCCTAAAACAACTAAACATGCTCCTCATGTAGGTTAGTTCTAACAATTCAAAGCATCCTCATCAATATTATTCAAAATAAAGGAATCACCCTCATGATAAGATCAACCGCATGACCACTCTCCACTTGGGAATAATTATAAAAAACTAAAATCACGTAACCACACTCCCATCGTGCCACTTAAATCACAACTAGAAACAACCGAGTCAGTATTTCAACTAAAAAATCCATATCAATCCATCCATAGAACCTAGAGCACTCCCAACACTCCAATTCTCAAACATAAGTCACCCTCATGTCTAACCATAGAGTAAAATTCCAATCAAATGAACCAAATATTGATAGAATACCCCATTGGGTCCCATCAAAGGAAAGATTGACCATGCCCACCCAATATCTAAGTAGATAAGAATCCCTTAGGCCCTCACCATAAGACCTAGTTGACAACACATGGAAAGAACCACTCTCCTCTTCCCAACAGTTTTTAAAACACCACCCCTACATATTGAACCATGAATTTTAAGGAAACTAAATCTTGATCCAAACACATATTAGGCATTCCTCCCTCATCGAGACACCACAATAAGTAGTAGGGAGTCCAACACCTGCACCGACCCAAAGGGTCTCCATGCATCCCTCAATGAAGGTACTTCCTTACAATCATTGACAAACATATCTCCAAAGGATCTACATGGTATGTCATTAAAGGAAAGGTACTCATAGAGTATTTGAGTAGAATTACACCAAATGATCTATATATAGAAACACTATATAGGTCATTGCAAACACTTTAAACAACTAAACCACCATCATTAATAAAACCACATGAAAATAGGTATATGTCATGTGAATATTATGATCCTAAAACGATACATGTAAATTGGCCACCTTACAATAATTCAAGATCCAAAAAACACATAAAATCATAAATCCCAAAAAACTAATGTGCATCACCCAATGAAAAATCATACAACCATAACATTAAAACACAATAATAGAAATCTTATCACCCTGGTAACCTAGAATTTCCATCAGAAAATGTTCTCATGACACACAAATATGAGATCCATCACAAGTTTAAACACATTATTAGACCATTTTTATACTATAACCTAAGTAATTAGACAAAAAAAGAGATTCATTGATACCATTTTGTCGTGATCTGACCCAGGTCGACTTGGCCTATCACCCAATTCGGCTTACGAAAATGCCTCAATCCTACCTCCTTGTATGATAAAGGATACAAAATATAAGTGAGGGTATAAAAAAGGATATAGTGGGTAGAATATTCCCTTGGATTAGAGTGTAATAATAGAAAAAATAAACCAAACACATACACATCCATAAACATCATAGTGCACATAAATAAAATAGGAGAAACAACATGTTATAATAAATGAAAATCATCATACAAAATCATGGTGACGCTAACATATATAAACCAATCACCCACTAGGATGATTACATATATAGAATGAACAAAAACTGAAAATAAAATTTAACATAAACTCTATTATCAATTCTAATTTCAACCACATACCTGATCTCCGCAATGGTCGAACTACTCTAACTTGATCCTTAGAATCCACACGAGTTATATCACTCAATCATAAAAAACTATTCCTCTACCCAATCCATTATGAAACCCATGATCCATATAAAAGAAAACATAATTTTTGAATGAGTATTTAGGTACTCGTAAATGGGGTAAGAAATAAATATCAGTAGGTCACCCCCAATGGTGAACCTAACACCTACTGTCATATATAAGTTCATGCACACATGATATACCCAGCCAAGTTGAGTCATAAAGAAATTTACTAGCATAAAATAAATAAATAGGGATGAACAAAAGGAAAATAACAAAACTTAGGTTCAAATCTGATACCTGTGGTAAATCTACACCCGCTTTAACTCAAACTAGAAGAATTGTAGCATGTGCTCACCCAGCACATAACATTAGGTACATCTTCTAGATCAAAAAGTTGATCCATACATCTAGCGTGTCAACAAGTACTAGGGTTAGCCCTAGAATGTCATCCCAGATAACCAAAACTACTATAGCATAGCTCTAATGGGCACTAGGACTCCAATATCATGATCTAAACTAGTGATAGGAACTCCAGGTCACACTAATAGAGAACCTATAAATCTTTGGAAGTCCTATAGAACTGACTAGGTTATGATATCCATTTTTCTAGTTCCAAAACATCATGGTTGGGCATAAGACTCATCATCCTCACCCGAGAGTTCCATAATTCCTCAATGGTCCCTAAACTCTAATTTAGGGATATGAACTATAAATAGGAGTAGGATTCACTCATTTAGATCATCCATTAGAACCCTAGACCTTCTTAACATCATCCAAAAAGTATAGGGGATCATCCAATCAAACTCAGGTCCAATTCCTAGTCTATCAATATCCCAAGGGTCTTCTCATACATCCAAAAACTAATCAAGAAACTGCTTCAAACATTTTTGTGGCATAATCCATTGAAACCAAGGTTGGATAATGCTATAACCCATCATTATCCACACTAAATCTGGACACCCTATTAGGGTATCCTAAAGAAAATCAAACCTTGGTCCAATCCCATCCAGTTTGAATAGGACACCATATAAGGGGATCATCAAGAGAAGAAAACCTCAAGAAAAGCTCATCTAATAAGAACAGTACACCCTATAAGAGAGTCCATTATCAAACCACATCTTGGGTAAATCCTATCAAAGAAATATTATCTGACCTCACTAGAACACAACCTAGAATTCGATCAACATTTCATCCAAAAGGGTATCCATAACTATCACCATTCCCATAAGGGCATCCTTGAGATCACCATGCTCATATGGGAATCCTTAAAATGTCTCTACAAACTATCTCAAAATCCACTAAGTATTACCCAATTGTACCTAGCACCCCATGGTGCCACCCCATCCCAAAGAATATAAGAAAACTACACCTCTAACAACTATCTAAAACCCCCATCTAAGAACACTAAAAAACTCACTCTAAACCATTGAAATTAACAATACAATCCACTACTCAATACCAACTCTTGGTAAATGTATGAAAGATCCCAAGAAATACTCACTTGGTATTCTTGAGACAATTTGATCAACAAACTCATAACCCTTACTCATTCTCACACCTCATATCACTACCCTTAGGAGGATTCTAAAACAAAACCATGAAGAAAACCTCCCACCGAAGTTTCTCAATCCAAAAATCCCTCTATATGGACTCTATGTGCCTAAAGGATATTAATATCATGATATATGTGAAAAAATGATCAGAATAGTCTAATCACAAGTCTAATTTATGTTTCATGGTGAAAATCCCTATAAACACATCCAAGGTGGAAGTGTAAGGTGTGTACCCCTAAGAGACCTCCCTAGAAATATACCTCTGGCCAACCTGACATGTACTTTTAAAAGTACATAGTGTACCTACCTCATAAATGGTGTGTAACCCACATAGGGTACCTAAACATGTACCCCACATGGCCTCTGGACAAATACACCACATGGCCTTTGTCCATGTACCACATATGGGATCTGGTCTTATACCCTATGTGGCCATGTGCCATGACATAGGGTGTTTGATCATGACCCTGACCACCCCACAAGCACTCTACATGGTGTTTCCCAAACACACACATCATACAACCATCATATTCAAACCTATTCCCAAAATGAATAACACAAAGTGTGTGTTCACTAAACTACACATTGTGTGATTGGGTTTTCTCAAATAGAAAACCCCTTGTGATCCCCCAAAATCCCTTATTCTCCTAAAAATCCTCAGATCGACCATTAAGGGGTCCAGAACAACCCAAAAAATATTAAAACATAAAATATACTAAACTATTGGGAGTTTCAGAAAAAACAAAAAAAAATGGCTACCTTGGGGTGTAAAAAATTGAAACTTTGATCCTAAATCCATGATAATCCACCACTGAACCCTGATCTACCTTCAGAAACGTTCCACGGCAAGTGATCCCCAATCTCCTCCCTCCCTTTCTCTCTTTGATAAAGTAAACAAGGGGGATATCCCTATTAGTACATAATAATTTGTTAAGGAGTATTGGATAAAAATAAAAGAAAAAGAATGAAAAATAAATGAAAAATAAAATAGGGCCTAACCCCAGTGCCTGATATGAGGTTATGCCTCACTTAGTAAAAACCCAACTCTACAAACTCAATCATGGAGTCAAAATAAAAATTTAAAACTCTTTTCAAAATATATCATTATTCGAGAACATATGAAAAATTAATATTTAATTAATTAAATATTAACATTCTGTTAAAAAGTGTAGTGTTTATAATTACACCAAACTCTTTTACTAGGGTAAACACCCTATTTTGGGACTAATAGAGTGGTCAAAAAAATATCTAAGATAAAATTTATCCTTATTGTTTCAACCCTTACTGATGGGGTTTGTGACAAGTGTAACACCCCTAAAAAAGTGACACTTAAAAGACTAAATGTTACTAACCATGTCAATAAGGTGAACCTTTATTTTTTGAATCCTACATGATAAAATTCTATAGTTAACTATGTTTGATTGGAGTAGTGTTGAGATGGGTGAACTTATGGGAAGTTTCCCAGGGTGTGCATGAGGGAGTAAAAATCGCACAGAAAGAATATGTGTTTGTTTAAGGGGGAAGTCATCAGTCTGATAAGTGAATCTAGTTGGTAATAGGCAATGGTGTGATGGAAAGGCAACTAAATTATTACAAGAGACCCATAGGGTCAAAAGATATGGTTTAAATCCTGGGTGGATAGGCCATGATAAATGGTATCAAATCTAATGCCTAGTTGAAAGTGTAGTGGAACTACCTGGGTTTGAGGTATGGGTCTATAATGAGTATGTTGTGCTTTAAGGGGTGGAGAGTGTGACACCTCTGGAAAAGTGAGACTTAAAATCCTAAATGTTACTACCCATGTCAATAAAGTGTCCCATAATTTTTGAGATCCTGTTTGAATCAAACTTCATATTTAATTTTTTTGTCCTAGAGTAGTGTTAGGATGAGTGACCTTCTAGGAAGTTTCCCAAGGTGTGTGTGAGTGTGGACAAAACACATTAAAAGAATATGTGTTGGACTTTGGGGATAGTCATTAGTTTTATAAGTGACCCTAGTTGGTAATATCATGTGGTGTGCTGGGAAGGAAACAAAGGTATTATAAAATACCCATGGGGTCAGATGGCTAGGTTCATGGTCCGAGGAGGTAGATTTATGATAGTATTCAACTAATTTTACTAATTAACAATGAAACTCACTATTCAAGTAGGAAATTTTTTTCCCAAAAAATAAATTGAACCTATTATGTAATTTAAAAAACGTGATTCCAAATATGAAATACATTTTGTTAAATTTAATCTTTAAATTTCATAAATTTAAATTTTAAATAAAAATACATAATACTTTATAAAAAATAATTTTTCTTGAATAAAAAAATTTTCTTATGTAATGAATGATTATATTTTACTTATTATTATTCCTTGGTTATTTAATGAATATTAAATATTTATTATTTTAGGGTCCCATAAATTCAGAAAAGGGAAGGAAAATACTCCCAAAATTTTGGTAAATAAGATAGATTCATGTTTGATTGAAAATTGAAGAGAAAAGTGAAGAAGTTAGGTTTGGAAAAGGACATAAGCCTGTTCGCATACTGATTACTGAGAAAGGGTCACAGAAGGCATAAGTCGTGAACCATCGGTACATGGATGGTAGATGACATACTGGCCCAAGAGGAATTGGCTATCAAATGAAGTTATTCATGGTGAATTTTCACCCGAGAACTGATGCCGCCGCGAACCCTTTTCACTGGCGGGAATATGACAGAGGTACTCCCCGCACAACATCCTCATGAACGATGTGGTTCTTGGAAGAGGATAATGTGGCAGCATCCCACACCTCCACAAATCATGGTTGATAGAGTCATCTACGAGTTAGATTTTCTCCATGCACTTCCATAAAAGGTGTCGCATGAATCGCAGATACCACTTTTCTGATACTCTATAAAAGGACCACCAGGGGAACTATAAAAGTCAAGATGAATAAAGAATAGAGGAGACCCTAGAGGTTGGAAGAAATAATTCGAAGAGGATTATGACTTTTGTTTCGAATCATTGATGAAGTGCAAACCACGAATCATGTTCCCGCAGGTATAACCAACTGCGAACCATAAAAAGAAGGAACTTAATAATAATGGTTAAATCATGAACCTAATTGGTGTCATCACAAACCATAAATTCCTTTCTGATGAACTCCCCGCGAACCACAGGTTCTAGGAACCTCCTTCAATATGGTGCTCCACATAGTGCATCACTATGAATATCGAACCCCACACCACATACTACATCAGTATGCAAATAGAACCCAAAGAGGAATGACATACAAGATCCAGGACTGCATACCACTTTGGTACACAGTGGTCCATACCCATTCTCGTGTACTGCTTTGGTATGTGGACAAGCCCTCCTACCCACATAACACTATGGTATGCAGGGCTCCCCCCATCCTACATGAGAAAATAGTATGTGGAATGTGGAATATTCGAGCATCTTTCTCTCTGTCTCCAATCTCACCCATCCATTACCGTCTAGACTTCCACAGCTCCTCCGTGAACCAGTCCATCGATATCAGGCCAAAACCTCCTCCAAATCCACTAGACTTGTATGATCAGATCATCAGGCTCATCAACACGCCCCTTTGAGTCAACATACCCATGGTAAGAAGAGTCACGAAGACTATCCCCACAACGGTTTGTCCTCCCAAGATTTCTGTAAGTCTACATTCCCATAGTAACCCGAATTCTAACCTTCGGATGATAATGTGAACCTGCCTGTTCTAGGGATTAAGGGCGGTCACTTTATTTTTCATTCAATGAGGAACAGTGATTAGTTTAAGGAATCATGCTCACTTCTCCTTTTGATGAGAGGCGACATTCCTCCCCTTTCCCAGAGTGCATTTTGGGGCACTCCCACTGAGTTAAGTCCTTAACCTTATGATAGTTGAGCTGCATGACCTCCAATGTAATCCCACATTGAAGGGTTCATTGCTCTATGCCCTCACCCACTGTCACCTCATCTTCTTTCTCCATAGGCCTAACCTCTCCCATTAGTGAGGGAGAAGGTGTGTGGTTGGTTTAATTTCTGACATCCTCTTATTTCTCACACCGATTATGACTCAAGTAGGCTCAGATATTTGTGATGATCACAACATACACACAACCAACTCATCCTAAACTATGAGAACTATGATTCTTGTTCAAACTAGAATACGTAGGATGCCTGCTTAAAGGCCCGAGCTCAAAAGGGGTGCCCTTCCGAAAGGGTTCACCCAATCATGTTCCCCTCAAATGGACAACTTCCATGCGTAAGACCCAACCCATACTAAACTATGATAACTATGATTCCTATTCAAACCTGGATACATAGGATGTCTTCTTGAAGGACTGATCTCAAAAGGGGTGCCCTTCTAAAAGGGTTCACCCAATCATGTTCTCCTCAAATGGGCAGCTTCCATGCATAATCCCAAATCCATCCTGAACTATGATAACTCTAATTCATTTTCAAATCAGGATACATATGATGCCTTATTGAAGGCTCGATCTCAAAAGTGGTTCCCTTCAGAAAGGGTTCACCTAATCATGTTCCCCTCAAATGGGTAGATTCTATGCATAAGCCCCAACCCATCCTGAAGTATGACAACTCTGATTCCTGTTTAAACCAAGATATGTAGGATGCCTTTTTGATGGAACGAGCTCAAAAGGGGTCCCCTTCCAAACAGGTTCACCCCAATTATTCCCCCAACAAATGGGCCTCATCCCAGGTCTATACCTAGAGCTAACCGAACTATATGGGCTTGATTCCTCTCCTGAGGATACATAGGAAGCCCATCTTACGGGCTTCATCCCAACATCAAACCACCCTCCTTCCCTCCTGGATGAAGATAAACCCCAAAGTGCCTTATTTCATGGCTTAAGTCAGCATTGCCTCCGTAGCATCAAATCCATGTAAATACATGATGATCCTACAAACTAGGGGTAGCCTGTGGATACACTCTTTAGGAATGAATCAAGGATTAACAAATATATTAGCATGGCTTAAATCTATAAGAGAGTCCCATAATAGGAAATAATTCCCCCAAAAAGAGTGTGATGAGCACAAACTCCCATCCTCTTGACCAATGGAGTCATGGAGTATAGTTTTCCAAATCATCATCCAATGAGCACCTACCATTGGAAAGTAGGTCAATGAATCATGGATATCAGGGCCATTGGGTGTTTTTGAATCCACTAATAAACCTGTTTGATACCATCTAAGGAAGTCATATCCTAAGAGGACCGATTTCACAAATACATAACCCTTTTCAATCACCTACTGGGACCATTCGATTGTAGAACCTCCTTCATAATGAAAAAATGGATAAACTACCCAGTCCCTGCAGGGTTAATCCAATTCCCTCTAAAGGATAATTATTTGGATCAGGGAGAAACAAAAATGAAACATGAAAGTCTCTATAATAATAAACAAATTCTTGTCACTCATCGGACCATTTTTCATTTTCCCCAAACACCCACTTGCGCCGCCTTGGAGAAAAACAAAAATGGTGAACCCGATGTGAATCCTTGACCAAGGTGTCAGTTCTACCCCACTCAAGCCCCTTGACCTCACAAAAAAATATAGAGGAAGGGGGCCAAGTTGAATCGTCAAATGCGCATATGTTCAAGAGATGATACTTTGACAGGGTTTTGTTGTCTATATATGTAATATATATATGTATATATATGTATATATTGTAGGTTTCCTCATAGAAACCTTAAATCCAAATGGCATCCTGAAAAACAATGTAGACATGTGCCTCAGTGATCCCGTAGGCAGTCGGGGCCCCGATGAAGAGCAGGACCCCCTTTCCAACCCAGTGTCTTCAATGCTGGGTATCCAATGCGCTGCTTAAAGAGTACCACCAAAATGGTACTCTCCCTACACTAGAGGCAGAAAGATAAGCCCTCCAATATAAAAAATATCATCAACCGCCTCCTTATCTATGACTGACACCCCAGCACATGGAATCCCCAGTGGTCATATTGAACTATTTCGGGATCCTATCCCCAAAACATGACAACAAGTACCTCCTTTATCTCAGGGAGGCAGATGAAGTCAATGCTAAAAACTTCATCCCAGCTGCACAAGGTTCCTACTCACGGACCCCTACTAGAGATCATTTCTTCCAACATCAGATAACCAAGTATCCTCATTATGAAGAGGATCTTATGATGAGGGAACCTACTGAAGTCCAAAATAAATGCCCCCCTCGGGCCGCCCACTGAGGGCAGAAGACATACAATCAGGATCAGGCTATCACCCTAATTCCTGAGGACGAGCTCTGCCATACAAATGCAGTGGCATTAAATAGGTATACATACAACTCTTCCCCCTCAAATCAAGCCCACTACAGTAATAGGGTGGCACAATATGTGTACATGCGCATTCCTGCCAGTGGTCGTCAGTCCCACCATGTAGATAGAGTGGAAAATTATAGGCGGATGTAGATATCTGCTAATGCGCAATAAGACCATCATCCAAATAGGGTGGAAACTAGATACTAGAAGGCACAAATACCTTCTGATGCATATCAAGCTCACCATCCAAATAGGGGGGAACAAATATGAGTAGAGTTAAATTCCTGTTGATGCATATCAATCCCACCATCCAAATAGGGTGGAAAACAAATATAAGTAGAGTCAAATTTCTATGGATTCATACAAAGACCATGAGACAAATAAAACGACAAGAAAATAGTTTCAAATACCAACTCATAAATATATATACCACCAGTTAAATACAGTGGCAATTGAAGAAGACAACTAGTGGAAGGCTCGTTCCTCTATCCTGGAACAGGAGAACTACCAGTATCCACTGGAAACCTATGGGGGACCGGAGCAGGCACAAACTCTTGCTCTGACATCGTAATGGGCCTTCATACCTGTTCCATCCAAAGATGTAACTCAACTCATCCTAGCAATGATGGAAGATCAGATGTCGATTCCAGACCATATCCTCCAGACATGTCAAGATATCATTACATTGGTGGCAAAGGTGAGGAACTCGACCCACAACCAGATTCCCTCGAATGGAATGACTTACCCACAAAATGGGTTAGTCACTCTGGAGCAGTTATGCATCCCTTATCTTATACAATAGGGTTGACAATAATATCTCGTGATACAAGGATATTTGGATTGGTAAAAAATACCCATTCCAATTAGGGGATGTCGGTCCAATGTGGTGGCCACTCTAGGGCAGGCATATATCCCTTCCAAAATTCAATATGACCATCGGTGTATCCCGATGGCATCACATGAACCAACAAAATAGGGACCTGTATATGAAGGCTATTACTAATATCAAAAATGCCCAGTTACCCACAAGAGAGTTACCAAGAATGAAATGAACCAAAGGAAACTAGAAAATGAAGAGCACATACATGATCCCGCTCTGCTGGAATTTGGATTTCTTGATGCCCTGAAGCATATATCAAAAAAGGATCAAGAACCTGTTAGTTTATTACCAAATTATAGAAGTGGCATTGGTAGTTTCAAAGGCCCTCCCTCGCAATGTTTCTACCAGAAGCTCTAAAGGTCCTCCCTAGAGCACCCATGGGGGCTTACTCCGTGGGCTAGGAATGATCGATCACAAGAGCCTATATTTTGATGCGTGTCAGGGTAGCCCTCCCCTTGACCTAAAGATCAGACAGTAAGAAGGTTCTCCCCTTGATGTCATCCACCCTAATGGTCCTCCCTAGGGTATATGCTATAAATATGATTCTCTTTACTATCGGGCATTGATTCATGATAGTATTTCTCTCCATGATGATAGTCATTACAAAGTCCCTCCCCGCAATGGCAGTTGTTGTGAAGGTACTCCCCATATAAACATCAAGCAATGAGAAGGTCCCCCCTCATTGTAGTATATCCTAAAGGCCCTCCCTAAGATGTACACTATAGAAATTTTCCCTATATCCAGATATCAATTCATGGTGGTATTCCTCACCATCATAGAGGTCATCGAGAAGGTCCTCCACTTAGTGACATCAAGAAGCCAAAAGTTCCTCCACTCACTACAGCCCACCAAAAAGGTCCTCCCTAGGGTATAAATCGTAAGAACATTCTCTGTGGTTGGTCATCAAGTTTCAATGGTATTCCTCTCCATTGTATCACCAATTATGAAGTTCCTCCCTATAATCAAAATTCACACTAGAAAGAAGGTCCTCCCCTTGCTCAGACAAATGTGAGAAATCCCTCCAATGCCGAGGTACTTGAAAAAATGAAGTTAAAAATGTCAGAATCTCTATCTATGATGAGTGATATCCTTTCTCAACTAGATAATGGTCTAGGTCCATTCTCATCTTCTGATCCACCCCTGCACCAATCACATATTAATGATTCTCCTACCAGCCCTAGTTCTTAGAATGAAATTATTAATAAGAAGTCAAGCTAGGAATATAAAGTAAAGGAGTCCCTAGAAGAACAATAGCAGGATATGTTTCTCATGAGAAGAAAACTATCTAAGTATAATATACCAGTGATGTATTATCCCACGACCACTTCTCACTTTGATATACCAAGGGAGTTTTCTGAGGAATGTATGCATAAAATTTACCTCAATATTTGGAAGACTCTTCTCCATCTAAAAGAAAATTTCTTTCCCTATGAAGGGTATGCAGACCATGTCAACATATTAGGAGAGCTTTGCCATCTAATCAACCTAAAATCCCTCCCATCTGCACAGTGGCCACAATCAGAAATGTGAAGGAGAAACCTTGAACCGGCTTGCCTCTATGCACTTCACAAGTTATGTTGCATCATCGGTGACGCCCCTTCTAGAGTTTATATTTAGGGATGGGGAGAACATGGATATCTACACTTCACCCCAAGTCCCATCTAGAAAAACTCATTGGAAATCACATCTTTGAATTTAATTACCCAATGGCATCAATCAAACGAAATCCCTACTCAAGAAATATGGAATACTCAAAAAAATCAGCCCAGAGTAAATCTCAAAAGCATCAGGCCTGATGAGATCAATCCATCAAAATGTTTTTGAGCTAGGAAACCAAGAACATTCAGTAGGATTCACTCCTAAGGGAATCCAACTAGAAAGTATTGCTCATATCCTCGAAATCCAATAAATCATGCGTGGATCCAACACTATACTCATCTCACACCCATGCGGGAGTGCGTGAAATCAAAAAGGTGGTAATAGCAGTGGCTACCACCGAAATACGGGGACAACCCCATAATGTAGGGATAGGGTAATTTCTAACTCAAAATTCCCTCATAAGATCAACAAATCTAGGTTGTATTGCATCAATAGAATAATGGTAGCAACCCCATCCCCCAGGGTTGGGGGAATTTTTACCTCAAGTTCCCACACAGTGGGAATATATATTCTTCTATCTGGGAGGAATGATGAGAAGAGAAGTCACCAATTCAACCCCATCTCATGGTTCATACCCTTCGAGATGAATTCACATTGCAAGGTCAGATCAGGGCTCCCTTTGGGTCAATTTTCACCAATAAGCCCAAATAATACCACATAATGGAAGGAGAAAATCCAAAAAAGGATGCAGAAAGATTTCCTACCATTTGGCATTGGGTACACCACCCCCAATGCGGTAAGCATCGATGAACATGGTAAACATCATCCCCATAGATCTCATAGTAAATGATATAAATGTAGAGGACACAATAGAATATGGTTCCCTCCTGTAGGCATCCCACATTGAACCTGATGGTGTGCATACCCAGAACCAGAAATATGTCCTAAATTTGGGCGCCCTCTCAGTTAATCCACCATTAACTCCCACACGAATCCCCAAAAATGATAATAATAAATCCTATGTTGTATATGAACCACCTCCTCCTCTCCCTGAGAATGTTCCCCTCACTCTTGAGGAAATATTCTCCAATAAGGAGGAAGAAATTAAAGAGCTTAGGGGAATTAATGCTAAGTTACGTCGTGAAATCTATCTTTCTGGATGTGTTCCTTAGGTGGAACATCAAAAAGTGTTCCCAGAAGAGGTTCCCCTACCATAGGCACTCATCCTGGAAAATAAAGTTAAGCTCAGATTCCCATCCAATCTAGCACCAGGACCATAAATCTACTTGAATCAGACCCCACAAGGACATCAAGACTTCCCTCCACTGGGAAAGTAGCCATAATACATTCAGGATAACCCACAAAGGATACCCATGGCTGGGTATCCGCCCCAAAAACCAGTAGTATCGGAACATCCATCCTTTCCCCCTACTGCACCCACCCAAGCTCAAGTCTGGCAGGATATACATCAAGGGATATTGAATACTATTGATTAATTGATATCTCAACTATAATCCATAGAAAGGTGGCATACTCTGATACAAAAAAACAAAAATCCTACCCTAATTGGATGAGAAATGTTCCTATAGAGACCCACACTTGACTTACATGGACTTTACATTAATTTTGTGGAATACTTAATACATAACAAAAACAAACACACAAGGACTGTAATAGTTTATTGTCTTTGGAAACTTGGAAGAATAATCTTCTAATCATGGTGAAAGATCTTCAACATCTCCCATAAAGATCTTCCCCTTTTGTTTTCTTACATAAAACCTTTCTTTATATCCTGGGGAAAAGAAAACATAAAAAGGGTGAGATCAAATGCTCAGTAAGGGTAAACATAGAGAACATAAAAGAATCCATAAACATTTGAATACAAAAACTTGAACATAAAATCTAAACATCAAAATCTTGAGCAAAGACAAAAATCTTGGAAGTACGTAAGACATATATCATAAAGGAACATCAATAATGATAAAATAACATGGGAATAAAACATCTAATTGTGGAAAACCATTAAGCACATGATATGATTTCCATATTAGCCAAGGCATTGTTGTCAATACCATCTTAGTGGACAAAGTCCCTTTCTGAATCGAATTCACTCCTCGTTCCAGTCCTGTATCACTACACCAGATTAACTTACCGTTCCAGCCATGTCTATCTCCTGAGATATAAATATTTACCCAATGCATTATAGGGAGATATAGGTCCCACCCATCTCATAATGAAATAATTCTTACGTGTTCCACAATATAAACATAAATCATTCATCATAACCCAAAGAATAAAATGGGTTTCATAAACATCATCCCATCATAACATAATAAATATAAAACAAATGGATATCATTTCATCATAAGAAAAGTTAAACCATGTAAATCATAGATACATTTTACTTAAAAAATAGACATATGAAATAATGTCATCTTAGATGGAAAATTGTTTTGATAAAACACTTGAAATGAATTCTTGAGGAAAATATCCTTTCTTCTTCCATATCTTTTTCTTTTCACAAAATGCCATGCAATTTTAAAAGAAAAGGATTTTTTTGAAAATACTCATGAAATCATTTAGAGTAAAATTCATGAAAATAATGTGTTATAAAACTGTAAAAATCCATTCATACCGTATAAGTTAAGAAAACATTTTCCTCGTACATTTTCCAAAAAATTCTAAAAGTTCCGCGTATGGTAAACAAAAGAAAGATTCTTTCCATAACAAAATGTAAAA
The DNA here is from genome assembly GCA_963277665.1 of Viscum album. Classification (NCBI taxonomy): domain Eukaryota; kingdom Viridiplantae; phylum Streptophyta; class Magnoliopsida; order Santalales; family Viscaceae; genus Viscum; species Viscum album. The sequence continues at coordinate 373,458,579 of OY728142.1, read as the reverse complement.
TTCAAAGAGGGGTAAACATGACTTTAAAAATACATTGAATAATATTAAACACTTAATGAAAAACATTTTTATGGACATGGATGAAAAATATTACCCCAGTAAATACTTATGTATAAGAAATCTCGGATAAAAATGAGATTGAAAAATTATCCCTTACCTTATGTCTGATATGATTCGTATGTATCTGAACCTCCTGTATAATGATTTAAATAATGTCATTGAATTATTTTATAATCATATTCATTTTTATGATATCATATATGGTCCACTTATGACTTTATATTACCTGTTATTTTTTAAATTCTATGTTAAAGCAGCGTTTTGGGTAAAATCGTTTCACTTGCCGTACGTGTTTTGACTTGTAATTATTCATATGATTACTTAGATCATGATTTCTTACTTCCAAAATGTAAAACATGATTTATATATAATATATATTCATAATATACATATATATATAATAGATCGATAAATGGAAATAAATACACCGTTCATGGAGATGGTAGTCCGTACGTACGCACGAACGCTGTTTTATTTTCCTTATTAAAATGAATATAAGTAAGTAAATAAAATATAAATAAATCCAGTATAATTAATATGTCATATATTTCATGATTATTTATTATATATACTTTATAATCATTATTTAATGGTTAACATGGAGAATGAATCTCATCGCATCGTGGAGACGGTAATCCGTACGTACGCACGAGCGATGATATCATTCCCATAATTATTGAATTGAATTGGAGTGGATGATATAATATCTCAGAATCATTATGATGTTATAATAACCATATATAGTTATTCTTTACACCATTATAACCATCCAATTAAGGTGGTGGTGGAAAAACTGATTACACCACGGTGTGGAGACGGTATTCCGTACGTACGCACGCGTGGTGATTTCGTTTTCCATAGGATGGATAGAAGGTGAAACATGGTTGTTTAATATTTATAATAACATATAAGAATATAATTAATACTTATGTTATTAATTTATAATGAAACAACTAAATAAGATGATGTAGAAGAAGAAAGAAACTTGAAAGAGTCGGTAGAAGAGATCAGCTCTTCCTTAACGCACCTCCTTTAAACTTCTTCTTAGGGCACTAGAGTTGGTCTTTTGAGAAGACCAAAACCTATATGATATAACTATAGAGGTTTTGAAGAAGAATTATCAGGGTTTTTCCGAGCTTCAATGCTCAAAATGGTGTGAAGATAAGAGGGAAGTTGTGCCCTTTTTATAAGGGAGGAGAGGGGCACATTTGGTAACATAAGAAATATTAATTTATAATAAATTAAAACTAACTTAAAAACCTCCAAAAATTACTAAAATATGAAGGTTATATGAGATATGGTTGTAATATCATAAAAAAATAAAATTTTGACATGTTGGGAATTTATTTTAAACATTATCAACTTGATTTATCCTTATTTAATCTATTTAATTTTATTTGTTGTAATGAGATTTTAATTTTTAAATTATTATAAATAATTACTTATGTGTTGTGAATTTCCCATAATTGGATAATTTATGACATTTTAGACCATATGAATTTTAATTTATAATTTTTAAATATTTTTTTGATTTTTAAAAAATTTTATAATATGTTATTTTTATAAAATAACAATAGTGTCAATTTTGACACTATTCATTTATTTTAATTTAAATAAAATACACACAAAATATATATTCTAAAAAAATATTTAATAGATTCCTAACATGTCTAATTTTTCTAGAAAATTCGTGGGGCACATTAAATAGTTCATATAATATTTATTTTAATATTTTTAAAACCATTTATTTGGTATATCTCTTAATAAAATAATTAGTACAACATTTTTGTATAATTATTTAATATACATATTTTTTGCATAAAAATTAAAAATAAAAGCCTATGATGAAGATAAATCTAATAGATTTCATAATAATACTTTTACTCAAACTTATCATCTTAAAAATACAACATGTAAATTGTTATATTTATTAAATTATGAAGGTGACAACTTTGGAATCATTTAAAATAAAAAAATATATAAGTGTCATAATATTCTTTATAAGGATCCTAATGGTCACCAATTCTGCCATTGGATTCTTAGGGTTTATATATACACTACCAATAAGTCTTTTTCCGGTTTTTGAGCCTTTTTATGTGTATTATTATTTCAATAAAAACTATATTATTGATTTTTCACTAAATAAATAATTTCTGCATCATTAATGTATAAGCTAATAAGGTAAATAAATAATTATTAAAAAATAAAAATAAATTACCATGATAAATAAAAACATTTTATATTTCAAATGAGTATTTATAACCGAATTTATATTCTGTATAACCTTATATTAAAATAGTTTAATTATTAAAGTTTGAGTGAGACATATTTCACATTCTTTTAAATAAAATAAAATAAAGGTCTTGATCACATCCAAGTGGGTTATAATGGATTCCATTTCTACCAAAATATTCCATAGGACTAAATATAATCATTCAATTATATTAATACAAGTGTTATGGTAATTTTATAATATTATATTTACCCTCAATTACCCAATTTACCTTTAACTATGGTAAATAAAATTTACTGTAGTTACTATTCATAGTACCCATAAATTAAAAGTAGCTTATTAACATAATTTGGACCTAATGATTCCAAATATGGAATCCATTTTTCCTAATTCAAATCATAGAATTTTCAGAAATTAATTTAAAATTAATCCCGTTGTTAAGAAAATGAGTTTTAAAAGTTAAAACATTGCAAAAGAGTGAAATGTTTTTACCAATGAATTCGATGTAAAATTAATGGTAATGACATAAATTATATTAAATGGTAAAAAAATATTCTATTTATACTTTTAAAACCATTCAATATTATAATTTAACGATATAAATTATTGCGATGAAAAAAGTTTTTTTAATTAAAATATAGCGTGTTTTTACTATTCATTAAAATATGAAAGTTATCAGAATAATATGAAAAATTTATCCAAAGTAAATTTTGATAACATGATTCCAAAGAAGAATTTTATTTTTTCAAATTTAACTTATATGCTTGTCAAAAATTATATTTAAAATGGGCGCGCCATTAAAAGTCGACAAAACAACATTTTTTGAACAATACTTATTTTACCCAAAAAAATTATTTTGTTCTCATACCATGTTCTAGAAAATGTTTAAGATGAATTATAATGTTATAAAATTAAATATTTAGTTAATAATATTCATAACGTCTAGTTCATAATAATATTATAACTATATATCATTGTTTAGTGAAACCTGGTATTGCGTACTACATATGCTATCAAGGAAGGTCATGATTGCGTGTAATGCAAGCCAAATCAAGGCTGCGTGTAGTGAAATCTCCCTTTGTTGTTGCGTATAACATAATCAAAACTTATTTCATTTATACATTAAACAAAATCTATACTTAATGTTGCGTAGAATAATTTCTACAAAATGAACTTGAAATTGTGTGTAACACAAGCGAAGAATAATGTTGCGTATACTACAAGCTAATACAGTGTTGTGTATAGAAAAAGATAATTTTGGTGTATCATACAACATAAGAAATCAATGAAATAAAAAATAATAATTCTCATAAATATCAGGTTGTAACATTCTACCTCCCTTAAAAGGAATTTCTCCCTCAAAATTTGTCGGGTTATAAATGGTTAACTACTTGAAATTTGCTTTCCCAGAAACCCACATCATAAAAAGGAATACTGAAATGAAATTTTAAAAAGTGAAGTATAAAACATAACGGTTACCCAAATTAACTCATCACTGGGTTTCCACATAGGAGAACATAGGTGAAAATATGGATATAGAAGAGAAAATTAACCATCAAGGTCAGATGGAGAGTGGTAGAGAACATGGCTATGAAAAAACCAATAATAACAAAGCCATAAATTTGTGATGATCTAAGGTACCATCTGATTCATCAGATATAAGAGCACTAGGAGAACATTTTTTGTTTTCAATATCCTTTCCCTAAAGTTGAAATATTTGAATTAGAAGAAATACTTAATTGATTTTGGTACAATCTCACTGTTGTTTGTGCCTTGAATAATTTTCACTTCATCTCTTAAATAAATGAAGTTGAATTTGTCTTCTGTGAAGTGTTAGAAGATCATGCAATAGAATGATAGGTTATTCCATCTGTCTCAAACATAAGTTTAGCAGATGTTATATACATAAGTCCATCTATGGTGAGATTAATCACATATGGTTCCAAAAATGGACTTACACTTCATCTATCATACCACTTGATAAAATAAAACTAGTTTCTACTAACCAGGGACTTCCTATAGGCCAGTTGTATGCGATAAAGGCCTGTCATACTTCGGTTTTGGGTTCGATTCCCGTATCCTTGTCCGACGTGATGGTTTTTCGCCCGTCCTACGGGTTTTCCTTTTTCTAAAACTATACTATTATAACATTCCAAAAATAAAATCAAAAAATTCTAGCCTTAAACAATACTATCTGATGTCTAACTTAATCTATTCCAATCTTTAGGCTTATCCAAAATACATATGTCCAATCTCATAGTATAAATAAAATGATTACTTGAAATGTCACATAACAAGAACGTGAATTCCATCATTTATCCCCCATATATCATAAGATATATCTTTTTGGTCACATTCCAAACATGTGAATACCTTAATCATGTATTCTTTTAAAACATGAATTACTATAGAACCTTAGTGAAAAAACAAGTTCTGTCAAAAGTTAACTCTTTCCACATACCAAAATCCCAAAAATTATATATACTCAAACCATGATATCACTTAGTCCTTATATCAATCATGAGCTCATTAATACTATCAAACATATTATTTTCTCATTATCCCTTCATTATGTGCATATCATCATCTTTCCAAAAATATTACAATCAATTTTCATGGTTACTGGTACCATATTCTTATAGAAAACCACAATGGACCAATACATAGATATTCCAATGTACCATAAAATTACCTCAACAACATTATTCTTGAATACCAATACATAAACACTTCAATAAATCCTCTTCAATGATTGTCATGGAATAAGTCCTTCCTTGATTTATAAGTAACCTCTTAGGTCAGGGCATTGAGTTGGGTAATGCCCATGTTCTCCACAGATAAGACATTGGACTCCATAACAGTCTGTCACTCTATGAACCTTTTCTCCACATAGATAACATCTTCCCCTCCATTTGAGGTATTCCTCAAGTTTCTTCTTCCCTTCTTTATAAATCTCAATCTTCCTTTATTTATGCTCCTCACCATGCGAACATGCATAAAATTCCATCTTCCTATTATTTGATGACTTAGAAATACAACTAAAGTTCACCTTTTTAATCATATATCGAGATGACTGATTCGACATAATCACAATATCTTTCTCTCCAGACGTTACACAATTTTGTTGATCATAGTCAACAATTTGTCCATTGGAATCAATGTTAACTGAATTCCTTCTCGTTCCCTCCATTGACTAAGACCAGAAACCATAGTGTAAGAAACAGTTAAAAAAACGAGGAACCACATAATCATAAAAAGTCACTTATGGGATGTCTAAATTATCACAAATTCTTTAATCCATGACACCCTAGGTTATTCATGATCGTCAACATAATTCTGGGACTGTAACCTATAGTAATACTAAACCTTAGGGACATCCCTAGACATACCTTTAAAATATCTCTAGGGATTTCACTAAAGTTTTCACATCATAGTTTCCAAAGGTCAACTAAAACTTTCCTCTGATACCAACTATAGAGACCCACACTTTACTTACATGGAATTTACATTACTTTTACGGAATACTTAATACATAACAAAAACAAACACACAAGGACCGTAATAGTTTAGTGTCTTTGGAAACTCAGAAAAATAATCTTCTAATCATGGTGAAAGATCTTCAACATCTCCCATAAAGATCTTCCCCTTTTGTTTTCTTACCTAAAACCTTTATTTATATCATGGGGAAAAGAAAACATAAAAAGGGTGAGCTCAAATTCTCAGTAAGGGTAAACATAGAGAACATAAAACAATCCATAAACATTTGAATGCAAAAACCTGAACATAAAATCTAAACATCAAAATCTTGAGCAAAGACATAAATCCTGGAAGTACGTAAGGAATATATCATAAAGGAACATCAATCATGATAAAATATAATGGGAATAAAACATGTAATTTTGGAAAACCATTAAGAACATGATATGATTTCCATAGTAGCCAAGGCATTGCTACCAAGACCATCTTAGTGGATAAAGTCCCTTTTCTGAATCGAGTTCACTCCTCGTTCCAGTCCTGTATCATTGAACCGGATTAACTTACCATTCCAGCCATGTCTATCTCATGAGATATAAATCTTTACCTAATTCATTGGAGGGAGATATATGTCCCACCCATCTCATAATAAAATCATTCTTACTTGTTCCACAACATAAACATAAATCATTCATCATAAACCAAAGAATAAAATGGGTTTCATAAACATCATCCCATCATAACATAATCTATATAAAACAAATGGATATCATTTCATAATAAGAAAAGTGAAACCATGTAAATCATAGATACATTATACATGAAACATACACATATGAAATAATGTCATCTTAAATGGAAAATGGTTTTGATAAAACACTTGAAATGAATTCTTGAGTAAAATATCCTTTCTTCTTCCAAATCATTTTCTTTTCACAAAATGCCATGAAATTTTAAAATAAAAGGATTTTTTTTAAATAGTCATGAAATATTGTAGAGTAATATTCATGAAAATAAAGTGTTATAAAACCGTAAAAATTTGTTCATGTGGTATAAGTTAAAAAAACACTTTCCTCGTACTTTTACTGAAAAATTTTAAAAGTTCCTCATATGGTAAAAAAAAGAAAGATTCTTTCTATAACACAATGTAAAAGTCAAAGAGGGGTAAACATGAATTTAAACATACATTGAAGAATATTAAACACTTTATGAAAAACATTTTTATGGACATGAATGAAAAATATTACCCCAGTAAATACTTACGTATAAGCAATCTCGGACAAAAATGAGATTGAAAAATTATCCCTTACCTTATGTTTGATATGCTTCGTATGTATCAGAAACTCCTGTATAATGATTTAAATAATTTCATTGAGTTATTACATAATCATATTCATTGTTATGATATTATATATGGTTTACTTATGACTTTATATTACCTGTTCTTTTGTAAATTCTATGTTAAAGCAGCGTTTTGGGTAAAATCATTTCACTTGTCGTACGTGTTTTGACTTGTAATTATTCATATGATTACTTAGATCATGATTGATTACTTCTAGAATTTAAAACATGATTTATATATAATATATATTTATAATATAAATATATATATAATAGATCTATAAATGGAAAGAAATACACCGTTCATGGAGATGGTAGTCCGTACGTATGTATGAACACTGTTTTCTTTTCCTTATTAAAATGAATGGAAGTAAGTAAATAAAATATACATAAATACAGTATAATTAATATGTAAAATATTTCATTATTATTTATTATATATACTTTATAATCATTCTTTAATGGTTAACATGGAAATGAATCTCATCGCGTCGTGAAGACGGTAATCCGTACGTACGCACGAGCGATGATATCGTTCCCATAATTATTGAATTAAATTTAAGTGGATGATATAATATCTCAGAATTAGTATTATTTTATAATAACAATATATAGTTATTCTTTATACCATTATACCCATCCAAGAAAGGTGGTGGTGGAAAACTGATTACACCACGGCGTGGAGATGGTATTCCGTACGTACACACGCGCAGTGATTTTATTTTCTGTAGGATGGATAGAAGGTAAAATAGGGTTGTTTAATATTTATAATAACATATCAGTATATAAGTAAAACTTATGCTATTAATTTATAATGAAACAACTAATTAAGAGTAATTATAAGAAGAAATAAACTTGAAAGAGTCGGTAGAAGAGATTACCTCTTCCTCGACGCACCTCCTTTAAACTTCTTCTTAGGGCACTAGAGTTGGTATTTTAAGAAGACTAGAACCTCTATGATATAAATATAAAGGTTTAGAATAGTAATTGGAAGGGGGTGGCCAAACTTCAAGGCTCAAAAGGGTGTGCAGATAAGAGGGAATGGGTTCCCTTTTTATAAGGGAGGAGAGGGGCACCTTTGGTAACATAAGAAATATTAATTTATAATAAAATCAAACTCACTTAAAAACCTCAAAAAATGACTAAAATCTGAATATTAGATGATATAGGGTTGGAATATTATTAAACAATAAAATTTAGACATGTTGGTAATTTATTTTAAACATTATCAACTTGATTTATCCTTATTTAATCTATTTAATTTTATTTGTGGTAATAAGATTCTAATTTTTAAATTGTTATAAATAATTAATTATATGTTTTTAATTGTCCATAATTGGATAATTTATGAAATTTTAGACCATATAAATTTCAATTTATATTTTTTAAATATTTTTGTGATTTTAAAAAAAAATTATAATATGTTATTTTTATAAAATAACAATAGTGTCAATTTTGATACTATTCATTTATTTTAATTTAAATAAACTCCACACAGAGGATATATTCTAAAAAATGTATTTAATATATTCCTAACATGTCAAATTTGTCTAGAAAATTCGTGGATCACATTAAATAGGTCATATAATATTTATTTTAATATTTTTAAAACCATTTATTTGGTATATCTCTTAATAAAATAATTAGTACAACATTTTTTTCTAATTATTTAATATACTTATTTGTTGCATTAAAATTAAAAATAAAATCCTACAATTAAGAGAAATCTAATATCTTCTATAATAATACTTTTACTTGAATTTATCATCTTAAAATCAGAACATGTAAATTGTTATATTTATTAAATTATGAAGGTGACAACTTTGGAATCATTTAAAATAAAATAATATAAGTGTCATAATATTCTTTATAAGGATCCAAATGGTCAAAATTCGGCCATTGTATGATTAGGGTTTATATATACACTACCAATAAGTATTGGTCAGGTTTTTGAGCCTTTTTATGTGTATTATTATTTCAATAAAAACTATATTATTGATTTTTCACTAAAAAATAATATCTGCATCATTAATGTTTAAGCTAATAAGATAAATAAATAATTCTTAAAAATTACAAAAAAATTTCCATGATAAAATAAAACATTTTATATTTCAAATGAGTATTTATAACCTAATTTATATTCTGTATAACCTTATATTAAAATAGTTTAATTATTAAATTTTGTGTGAGACATATTTCACTTTCTTTTAAATAAAATAAATTAAAGGTCATAATCACATCCAAGTGGGTTCCAATGGATTCTATTTCGACCAAAATATTCTATAGGACAAAATATAATCATAAAATTATATTAAGACAATTGTTAGGGTAATTTTATAGTATTATATTTACCCTCGATAACCCGATTTACCTTTAACTATGGTAAATAAAATTTACCGTAGTTACTATTCATAGTGCCAAAAAATAAAAGGTAGCCTATTAATATAATTTGGACATACTGATTCCAAATATGGAATCAATTTTTCCTAATTCAAATCAGATAAGTTTCAAAAATTAATTTAAAATTAATCTCGTTGTTAAGAAAATGAGTGTTAAAAGTTAAAACATTGCAAAAGATTGAAATGTTTTTACCAATGAATTCAATGTAAAATTAATAGTAATGACATAAATTATATTAAATGGTAAAAATATATTCTATTTATACTTTAAAACCATTAAATATTATAATTTAACCATATAAATTATTGCGATGAAAAAACTTGTTTTTAATTAAAATAGTGTGTTTTACTATTCATTAAAATATGAAAGTTATCAGAATAATATGAAAAATTTATCCAAAGTAAATTTTTATATCATGATTCCAAAGAAGAATTTTATTTTGTCAAATTGAACTTATAAACTTGTCAAAAATTATATTTAAAATGGGTGCGCCATCAAAAGGCGGTAAAACTGCATTTTTTGAAAAATACATATTTTACCCGAAAAATTTATTAACATGTTCTAGAAAATGTTTAAGATGAATTATAATGTTATAAAATTAAAATTTTAGTTAATACTATTCATAATGGCTAGTTCATAATAATATTATAACAATATATCGTTGTTTAGTGAAACCCGGTATTGCGTACTACATACGCTATCAAGGAAGGTCGTGATTGTGTGTAATGCAAGTCAAGTCAAGGATGCGCGTAGTGCAAGCTCCCTTTGTTGTTGTGTATAACATAATCAAAACTTATTTCATTTATACATTAAACAAAATCTATACTTAATGTTTCTTAGAAAAAGTTCTACAAAACGAACTTGAAATTGTGTGTAACACAAGCCAAGAATAGTGTTGCATATACTACAAGCTAATACGGTGTTGTGTATTGAACAAGATAATTTTGCTGTAGCGTACAACACAAGACATCAATGAAATTAAAAAGAATAATTCTCATAAATCTTGGGTTGTTACAATTCCACCACTTCCAAACTTCGGGAACCCCATATTCTCAGTGTTCAATGGCTTGAAAGACCCAAAACAACATCTAATGCAATATGCCTCTTACTGTGACCCAATTATGGGAACCCCGAAGCATCAAGAAGTACTGAAAATTAAGTACTCTGTGCGAACTCTTTTGGGTTTAGCCTTCGTGTGGTATACTATCTTTCCAGCTAACTCAATCACGGGATGGGAGGACCTCTGTCAATAATTTATGTTCCAGTTCAGTTTGACATTGCCTAAGACAATGGTCAATGATCTCATGAATTTCAAGTAGTGAGAGAATGAAATATTTTCAGAATTCATTGCCAGATGGAAGGTCCTGACTTACTCCCTAAACTGGCCACTCCCCCAGGATGAAATGCTCACTATGTGCATCGATAATATCCATGATGAAATGCATACACTAATCATCAAAGATAAGTATAGAAGTGGGTTTCAATATTTCTCTGTCATTTCCCAAAGGATAGAGGACAAATTGCAGCGTACCAATATCAAGTACCAGGTGGCCCCATCATCCCTAGGGAAAAGAACAGTAAAAGGTGAAGTAGATTATGTCACGCTTAAGCCACCCATGGCACCAGCTCCATTATTCAGGCCTCCACCAAACTGTGCAGGACCCCCCTAGATGGAAACAACCACCCCCACCTCAGAAATATGAGTGAACGGGTGTTAAAAGAAATCAGTTTGAGGAATGAATAAATAAATTCTACTCATTCTAAGATGGCCAAGTCCACAGATACTTCATAGATGACATGAATTGCAACTTTCTACGGCTATTAGAGAAAAAGTGTGTCGATGAAGTGGGTCTCGACGACTATCCAAATTATTGTCCATATCACCAGATAATGGGGCACACCATTTAGGAGTGCTTCATTTTTAAGGACCTCCTGAAAGAGATGGTGGATTCTAGACAAGTCAAGTTGGGTCCGCCACTAGCACAAGTGGCATATGTCTCTACCTTATACCTAAGTGATGAAGAAGAATAGAAAATAGTCACCAGTAAAAAGGAGAAAAAATTTGACAGTTGGATGACTTGAAAAACAGTCAATCGAGCTCATGTCATCCTCTAGGAACAATTGAAGAAACCATCCATGCCCCTAATAACTCTTGATGCAACATATCCATTATCCTTATCTATGTAGTCCTTTGAGGGACAAAAAGGTAGAAAGTAGGAGCAAGAAGATGAGCTGACACCAAAGTCAGAGCCAGTATTGACACTTTCGAACTACATGCCATAAGACTTGAAAGAATGAGTGTCTCCCCACCAAAACGAACAATGGGAACCGCCCCACCAAATGGCACAATGGGAACCACCACACCAAATGGAATAAGGGGCACCACCCCTCCAAACGACGCCATCAGAAGAAAATAGTCACACAGAAGCATTGTTGGATCAAGAACTGATCATTGGCTCCATTAATGTTATTAACTTGATGGGCCCCTTCTCTGAGGAAGACTATGTACATGAAATCAAATTCACTACGTCCAACTAGAGAGATGGAGGAAGAGTCTGTATAGGTTGAGGGTTTTCTGGAAGGCATGATCGTGGAAAATTTCAATTTTTTGGCCATGTATTAACTCAAACTGTTAATGTCATGGAAACTCGTGGAAGAACCCTCCAACAGAAACAATAGGAACCAGAGTGATTATCCTCCCCTTCCAGAAGAATTATGAGCCCAATCATCTTTGAGTATTCATCAGAGGAAGAACATATGTCCAATCTCCCAAGGCATACAGACAAACCAATCCATCAAAACTCAGAAAGAACATTAGCGCCATCATCTCCTATCACAGATGTCAGACCATCTACATATAAAGATCAAGCCCCTAAAGCACTCATGAAAGATCATCTCCGGGCGAGGAAACACCAACCATTAAAGTAGAAATATGATATCCTGAAGCAGTTATCCTCAATACCAGCAAAACTTTCAATCCTGGATTCCTTGAGTCTATCATCAGACCTTAGGGAGGCACTTACTGAAGCCTTACTAAATCCCCAGGAATTTGAGGCTGAAGTTATAACATCCCCAAATGATAAAGGGTTAAATGACTATATGATATGACTCATGTCAACAAGGTGAACCTTCCTTTTCGGGAGTCTGCCTGATTAGAACTCCACAGTTAAGCGTGCTTGTCTTGGAGTAGTGATTAAGATGAGTGACCTTCTGGGAAGTTTCCCCGGGTGTGTGTGAGTGAGGACAAAGCACACTGGAAAGGACAAGTGTTGGCCTGTGGGGACAATCATTAGTCAGATGACTCGTTCAGGCATGTGGGTGGACCCTAGGGTGGGCCCCACGTGTCTGTGGGGCAACTGGTGGTACCTAGTGGGCCAGGACCCGACGACCTTATTAAGGCGGGGTGGTTGTGCTGTCACTGGGACCCGGTTATCACATTTGGTATCAGAGGGAGGTTCCCAGCCTTAAGTGCGGTGCACTGCCTGGGTTGAGATGTAGGGCCCACAACGAGGGCATTGTGCTCTAAAGGGGGGGTGATTGTAACATCCCCAAATGATAAAGGGTTAAATGACTAAATGATATGACTCATGTCAATAAGGTGCACCTTCCTTTTCGGGAGCCTGCCTGATTAGAACTCCACAGTTAAGAGTTCTTGGCCTGGAGTAGTGATTAGGATGGGTGACCTTATGGGAAGTTTCCCATGGTGTGTGTGAGTGAGGACAAAGAACATTAGAAAGGACAAGTGTTGGCCTGTGGGGACAATCATTAGTCAGATGACCTGTTCAGGCATGTGGGTGGACCCACGTGTCTGCGGGGAAACTGGTGGTACCTAGTGGGCCAGGACCCAATGGCCTTGTTAAGGCGGGGTGGCTGTGCTGTCACTGGGACCCGGTTGTCACATTAGTAGTGGCTGAAGTCTACCGGATGGAGACCAATCCCAAAGAATGCCATGTCGTCATCTCCTTCAAAGATCAGGATGAAGAACCCATCATTAAAGGACATATCAAACCCTTATATGTGTCTATCAAGATAAATGACATTGATGTTCAAAGAATTTTCATCGATAATGGATCTAGAGTCAACCTCCTCCTACTGCGAATGCTTCCTCAGTTAGCCTGTGACAGGGACAGTCTAACACCCTACACCACAACTCTATTGGGATATGAAAATAGTGAATAGAATCCATTGGGATAAATCAAACTTAAAACTTGTCTTGGTGACCTCATGTCTGATTCTGATTTTCTGGTAGTGCAGCAAAGTACGACATTCAACGTCCTATTAGGAAGGCCCTGGCTGCATCATCATGCTACGATTCCCTCATCATACCATTAATGTGTCAAATATTTATCTAATGGAAAAAATGGGACATTTCACATCGATAAATCCCCATTCGAATCCTGTGAGTCTCATTATATCGATGTAGGGTTCTATGAACCTGAAAGAGAAGTAGTCTTTGGGCGATAACGTTGATTGGATTACCACCCAAAATGGATTGTAAATGGCTCTCATCGATCCCCTCAAACCACTTGGGTAAGAGTATGTATTACCTATAAACTAGGTAGAGTTCATAAGTTTAAGATTAGATATGAACTCATCCATCTACACGATTTATGTTATGGCCACCAAGTCCAAAGACACTAAAAAGTACACTATCCCCTATGATGACAAGGAAGGCCCAAAAAAAGATGCTCTCGGCCCATCCTTAGGACCCCAAACAGTCCCTTACTTACTCAAGGCAGAATATGATGTCCTGTCACTAAAATAAAGCAAATAAATTCCATCCTCTTCAGGGAATTCCCTATGATCAATTAGGGAAAAAGGAGATGTTTCAATTTCCATAAATCAGAGTTGTGATTTCTCTCCCAAAACTGGAGAGTTAATCTCGAGAATAGTATCTTCATCAAAAGAGGAAGGAGCTGATGAAGAAGATGAATAATACCTCAAATATTTCCCTCTCGCATTTGAATAAGGTGTCTCCGGTACAATATATAAACTTAAGGGGATAAACCTTGTCACTGAAGATAACCTTCGACCCTCTCTGATTAGTGTGGCTATGTCCTTAGCGGATCAAGAGGCATATATCACCTTCCTAAAGAAAAATCGAGATGTGTTTTCCTAAAACTATATAGATATTATAGACCAAGATCCTAAGGTCTCCACTCATCACCTAGGTTTTCCGGAAGACCATTGTGGTTATAAGCAGACTTCCAGGAGGATCCACCCAACACATGTTGCCAATATAGAGGTTGAAGTATCAAAGATAAATTCATTCGAGAAGTCCAATATCCTATTTGGATGGAAAACATATTTCCTTTAAAAAGAATTAATGGACAGATCATAGTCTTCATTGACTTCAGGGACCTCAATCGGCACTGGTCGAAAGATGATTTCATGATCCTGATCTCAAAAATTTTGATTGATGTGATCACCAGATATGAGGTCCTCTCTTTCATGGATGGTTATTCTTGATACAATCAGATCTGAATGGTATGAAGAGATGAATAATCCACTACTTTCAGGCCCCCCTAGGAAGTTTTCTTCTATAAGGTGATTCCCTTTGGTCTGAAAATTTCCAGAGCTACATATCAACGCACCATGCATCACATTTTCAAGCCCTTCCTAGGAAAATTCGTCAAGTTATATGTTGATGATCTAGTGGTTAAATCATGATAGTGCTCAAATCACCTAACATATTTTGAAACTGTCTTCAATAAGCTGCAATAACATAGTCTAAAGATGAATCCCATAAAGTGTGCTTTCAATGTTACCTATGGGAAATTCCTCATCTTCATTATACACCATCACGATATTGAATTCGACCTTGAGAAGAAAATATCCACCCTTGGCATGTCTTCACCTTAAAACTTCACCAAATTGAGGGGTCTCTAGGGACATCTGACCTACATTCGGTGCTTCAAAGCCGACCTTGTAGGTAAGTGCCTGCCTTTTAACGAGTTAATGAAGAAAGGGGTCGCATATGAGTGGGATAATGATTGTTAAGAAGCATTCGACATTCTCAAAAGATAACTCCTAATACCACTGGTTTTGATTCTTCTAGTTGAGGGGAGACCACTCATTTTGTATGTAACCACCTTAGAACGGTCATTAGATGCTTTCCTCACACATAAGAATGATGTCGGTAATGAGAATAGTGTCTATTATCTCAGCTAAAAAATGATCGATGCTAAGACTTGATATTCAATAATTGAAAAGAACTTCCTAGCCCTAATATTTGTGGTTTATAAATTCCGGCATTACCTGCAGCATCACGAGGTCCATCTAGTCTCCCACTAAAACCCACTCAAGTATATCCTCAAATGTCCCATGCTAACTGGATGCCTATCACGGTGGGAAGTCATTCTACAACAGTTTGACATATGATATGTTCCCCAGAGATACCTAAAATTCTAGGCATTAGCAGACATCATAGCGGAGCACCCCTCAAAAGAAACAACCCCATTGGATACTAAACTCCCTAATGAAGAGGTATTCTATGCCCAAGAACGACCCCAGGCATGGAAAATGTACTTTAACGGTGCATCCAAAATCTCGACAAGGAAAAGGTTGGAGGATACCAAGCTCAACAATATAGGGATGGGTGTCATACTCATATCCACAGAAAATGACATCTTGCCTTAATCCTTCCAGATTTCCAAGGGGTACACATATAATGAATCAGAGTACTAGGCCCTCATTGTAGGCCTGGAGCTGGCACTTCATGCGTGAGACGAATGCCTGAAGATAAAAGGTGATTTAGATATATTCATCAAACAGGTCAATGGTGACTATGCCATTAAGAAATAAGTATTTTTACCTTTGATGAACCATGTTTTAGAACTAATGGAATAATTTCCATCAGAACCAATGATGACTTATGTCCCTAGTTCACAAAATTCTCAAGACGATGCATTGGAAAATGCAACCACAACCCTGGATGATCTAGAATGGGATAAAACAGTCATAATCATTGCACATAGTATAATGGTCTTTCCATACATTCAGAATAATATAGAGTAAATTGATGATATTAGCCCTGTTTCTGAGCCTTATGGTCACACCACCTGTTGGATGAACCCCATTGCAAATTACCTCTAGAGCGGGGGACTCCCACTATATAGGGATGGAAGAGAACATATCTGGAGTTGGGTAGTCAGTTTTTCCATGTATAATAATGCAAACCAATAAAAGTTTCTTTATAAATGAGGCCTCAATGAGGTCCTTCATAGGTGAATCGATGGAGAAGAGATTGTTACCATCATGAAAGAAGTGCACGTCAGAGCTTATGGAGCACACCAATCAGAAACCAAGATCTCTCGTCAAATTTGAAGTCTTGGATACTATTGGACCACTATGATATAGTATTGTTCCACATTCACCAAGAAGTTCCATTCCTTCCAAGTTCATGCCAATTTTATTCACCAACCACCAGAGCTACATTACATAGCTAAGTACTCCTGGCCATTCATCATATGGGGGATGGATGTTGTGGGACCATATCCACCTACCATAGCCAAAAAATTCAAGTTCATTCTCACAGCAATAGACTTATTCTCCAAATGGGCTGAATCCATACCTCTTAAAGAGGTTGGGGAAAATCATTATTCGCTCTGTGAAATCCAACATCATTACCAGATTTGGTGTCCCTCATAAAATACTGATGAAAAATGGAACCAACTTCTACTCTGATGAGTTGTTAAAGTTATACCAGGAGTATGGAATCAAATCCAACCGTTCATCCCACTACCATGCAGTATCCAATGGTAAGATAGAGGCTTTCAATAAGAATCTATCCAATATACTCTAGAATATAGTGGAAAAGTATAAGAAATAGTGTCCATAAAATCTCTTTCATGCTTTATGGGATTATCAAACTACAACCCACACTACCACCCATGCAACCCCATACTCATTAGTATATGGTACATAGGTGGTTTTTTCCATCGAAGTTCAATTTTCATTACTCCTCGTTGTCGTTTGTGATCAACCGTCCATGGATGAGAAATCCTAGAAATGGTTTGATGAGTTGGAGCAGTTGGATGAGAAAATATTACACACTTTTCACCTTTTGGAATTCAACCAAAATTGGATCATATGAGCCTTTAACAAAAAGTTTTGCCACCAGTATTTCCTCGAAGGGAAGGTGGTTTTGGTCCTTTAAACCCCATTGATACTGAGAATAAATCCTCAAAGATTGATCCAAAATGGGAGGGACCATATATCCTACATAGGGTATACTCTAATGGAAAATATTCCTTGATATCAATGAATGGAAATCTCTTCACAGCTCCCACTAATTCAAGGTTTATAAGGAATTACTTCATATAACGGCAACAAAAATGTCCCCACTACATGAATTTAAACTGTAAAACATAGCATCATATCTTCAAGACATTAAGGTGCATATCATAAATTTTCCTAATCACACAATAATAAACTACAGAGTTAAAATTGTCCTAACCACATGAAATTAAACTATATGGAGTTTTTTATTACCACAAGATGTTAAACTAAACGGTTTCCAAAGAACTATGTATGACTTGATTCTCATTCATTAGTAGGATACGTAGTAAAGCATCAACCCTCGATCTTGGCCCATCCACCGTATGAAAAAAAAATCTCTGTTATATCCTCTATCACCTAATACTATGATAAAAATCCTCACTGATCCTTGTTTCTCACATCAATTATGACTCACATGGGCTTAGGATCGGTGGTAATGATTCCCTTATGTAAAAAAATCAGAGAAGAATAGGATTGACCCAAAACCCACAACAGATAAAACCAAAATTCCCCTACTCCTACATCCGATTCAGATCAGTACCTAAAACATTTAGAACTATGTACGGCTTGATTTCCATTAATCAGTGGGATACATAGCAAAGCCTCTACCCTCGATCATGACCCAAACACCAATTAAAGAAGAACTGACCTCTCATTTCCCTACACGTGGGCTAGACCTCTGTAGGGAACATTTATAACTACATATATCTTGATTCCTATCCTTGAAGGATACGTAGTGATGCCCGAATACTCTATCACGGTCTAGCCACCCAAAAAAACAAATCCCATTCCCCTATGTATAGGCCATACTTGCACATGGAAATCCATTAAAGGTCCTAACAACATGACATTAAACTGTAAGGTTTGTCAAGAATCATGTGCGGCCCGATTCTCAGCATTACGAGATCCCAAACTTGCCCCCAATTTACTACACAATGAATTCAAAGAGATGATAGAAGTTCCAAGTTTGAATTTTGACACTCATAAGAATTCAAAAGATCATTCTTCCCCCTACATATGAGTCATATCTATGTAAAAGCTTCAATAGTTCACAGGTAATCACGGTCTGGATATTTCTTATGTTCCCAATCACATATTTCCCTTTTTTCAAACTCCATACTCTAGGAAAGATTGGGTCCCCATAAAAATTCACATCCATCGAGGATGGAAGGACAGTGTCCTATGGACACATTTTTTTGACTATGCACATCATTCCCCGATGACTCTGTATATTTCACCTACAAAATGACCATCAACCAAAAAAACTCATCCTTAGGAGAGTCCTTTCCTACCTCTGTATGCCCAATGGCTTCCAAGCCCCATGTCATTCCTCCTAATCCAAGGGCCCATCGGGAATATGTTTACACATTCTATAATCACTCATGTTTAAGGAATACTAGAATATCTTGACCAATATTAACTCAAAGATATTTACGGTATTAGTGACAAGTTGTCTTCGTAACACGATAATAAACTATGCACCAACGTCCTTACTGCATGACGCTAATCTGCAAGGCCAAAAGTGTCTCAGTTGCATGACATTAAACTACACCGCACAATGTCAATGCTTATATATTTATATTACCTCATCCTCCTCAAACAAAATTCTTTCCCTTCCTGCATAAGGGAAAACCTCTACAAGGAATGTTCATTAGGAATCCTGTGTAACTTGGTTTTCCCCTAAAAAGATGTGTGGAAAGCCCAAGTTCTACGATCTGGAATCATCTATAGAAAGTATTTAAATTCCCCCTTCTCTTCGTACAAATTGAATCAAAGTAGAGAATCCCCAGACAAGTACTATCTACAGGTCTTCTTAAGGGTGATCGTATTTCCCTTCTTTTGTGTCGGGTTTACCC
The DNA here is from genome assembly GCA_963277665.1 of Viscum album. Classification (NCBI taxonomy): domain Eukaryota; kingdom Viridiplantae; phylum Streptophyta; class Magnoliopsida; order Santalales; family Viscaceae; genus Viscum; species Viscum album. The sequence continues at coordinate 373,438,935 of OY728142.1, read as the reverse complement.
TACGTCCACCCCACATGATGATAAATTATGTGGAATTTAATCCTTACTACATGATGTTAAACTATAAATAATTGGTCTAAGCATAGAATTATCCCTACCATTGGTTATTCCATTATTAAGTGGTGACCTAAAATCCTTGTAATCCCTTGTTTCTCACATCGAGCATAGCTCATGTGAGCTTAGAGACCTCAATAGGAGATCCACCATGACATCATGGAAAATCAGTCTAGGAGTTTTCTCCTAGTAGAATGACACTAAAAGAATGTTATGGTTCCCTTCCTCATAAGGAACCCTGAATCTTTTCCGTAAGATATTAAACAACATGGTACTCTAAAAATGGGATGGATATCTTACCCTATTTATGAGCCAGATCTATGTAGGGGATCACTTGATCCCATGGTTGAATCACAGCCCAAACATTTCTAATATATCTAAATACACACCTTCTATACATCAAACTTCATGATTTTAGTAATATTAAAACCCCATAATCCTCCACGACCATTGGACATGGAAGGCCAGTGTCCTGAAGATACCTTTGTTTGACTATTAACATCATGCCCTAGTGGCTTTGCATATGTTTCCTACAAAATAGTTGTCAACCAAAGGAAAATTAATCCTTAAAAGATTCATCTCCTACCTCAGTATTCCTAATGGCTCCCAGGCCTCATGACATTCCTGTAAATTCAAGAACCCTCAAATTCATGGTTTACATTATCTTTATTACCCATGTTATGGATATATCAAAATATCTTGGCCTGATTTAGCTCTAGTGTCTCTTGAGGATTTTACAAAATAAAGATACCCCATCCCTATGCATGAAGTTGATCCGCGTATGAAAAATAAAATGCCTCTACCATTTTTAGTGTTTCCTAGTAAAGTTCATCCAACGAAATGCCCCCTTTCAGGTTTAGGCGCACCCCCTTTCATAAGCCATATGTCATGTTCAGAAAGGTATCAATATCTATATTCCTTAATGGCCATCAGAGACGGAAGGCCAATGTCCTGCATAAAGCTTTGTTTGACTATGAATATCATGCCTCGGTGGCTCTGCATACGTCTCCTGCAAAACATCCATCAACCAAAGATAAAATTGTCCCTAGGAGAGTACTTTCCAATTTCTGTATGCCTGTATGACATTTATGTCCCATCTCACTCCCCAGGTTCAGAACTCCCTAGATTACAGCTTAAATGTCTTTACATTTTCAAGTTCCCAGAGATGAAAAGAATTTATAATTGAACTAATGAGTCACTTACTCTCCCATATTTTGAGTAAAATGACCTCCCATAAAAGGTTTCAGGTGTCCTGGTAGAACATGGTAAACTGTACCATTTTCCAGCTCTCCCTTACATAAGTAAAATTCATGTCGTAGTGGGTTTACATTAAAAGCCGATAAAAATGCCCCTAATACTTTTAGACATAATCCCTCAGATAGGCTACCCATTGTGGTCCCTAACCTCAAAAAAAATCCAAAGTGTTATAAATCTTTTAGACCATCATAAATGGAAGGACAATGTCCTATAGACACCTTTGTTTGACTATGCACATCATGCCCCAGTGGCTCTATATATCTGTCCTATAAAACGGCATCAACCCAAGGAAAATTCATCCCCATGAGAGTCCTCTCCTACCTCTGTAAGCCTAAAATGGCTCCCAAGCCTCATGTACATCCAAAAATCACAAAGTCAGGATCCAAAAAAATCCCTCATTCATTTATGAGATTATTAGGACATTCCTGGATAATGAATCTCAAATTACGGCCCTTATCCCATCATGTTTGGTCAAAGTTGTTTGACCTAAAACATCAATAATAAGTCTGATTGGCAAGTCTATAAACCACCAATGAAAAAGACACAATACTCTTTAGATTGAAAACCCACAAAGGGAACCCTTGGATAAAATTTGAGTATCAACTCACTAAATCTATACTTTTTATGGTTTAGGAAAAAAATTGACCTATTAAATACTCAAAAGAGACATAAAGCTTGTTAGGTTGAAAACATACAAATGGTGGCCTAAGAAAAATCCAAGTTATACCCATTTTTCCCGTAAAAAATAGGATTAGGAAAAACATAGGGTAATAATGGAAAAGACGCAAATGTTTGTGAGGTCTTCCATGTGACCCCAAAAATAGTCAAACAACACTCATTTTGTCCCTTGGATTCGGAAAAATTAGATCATTATCTTACCATTCAATTCAGGACAGCTTCTACGTCGAAATAGTCTTCTCTTCATTCCAATCTGACCCTATTACGATGGGGGCATTTGTAGGGTCCCAAAAATTCAGCAAAGGGAAGGAAAATACTCTCACAAGTTTTTTAAAGAAGATGGATGCATGTTTGATTAAGAAATTGAGGAAAAAGTGATGAAATTAGGTTTGGAAAAGGGTCCAAGCCTGTCCACATACCGATTACTGGGAAAGGTTCACAGAAGGAATAATCAAAGAACCATCGGTGCACGGATGGTTGATGATACACTGGCCCATGAGGTGTTGGCCAGCGAATGAAGCTGTTCATAGTGAATTTTCACCCGAGAACCAAAGCCGCCACTAACCATTTTCTTTGGAAGGAATCTAACAAAGGTATTACTAGAACAACATCCCTGCAAAAGATGTATTTCACAGAAGAGGAGAAGTCAGAAGTATCCCAAACTTCTGTAAATCATGGTTGACTGAGTTATCTACGGGCCAAATTTCCTCCATGGGCTTCCTCAAAAGGTGTCATGGGAATCACATATATAGTTTACCCGAAACTCTATAAAAGGACCACCAGGAGAACTGAAAAATTATGGCAAAAGAAAGAATGGAGGAGACCCCAGAGGTTGGAAGAAAGAATTCAGAGAGGATTCTAACTTTAGTTTTGAATCATCAACAAATTTCAAACCGTGCATCATGTCCCCGAAAGTATAAATAGCCGAAAACCATAAAAATATGGAACTTAATAATAATAGGTAAAACATGAACCTAATTAGTTTCATAATGAACCATAAATTCCTCATGGATGAAATCCCTACGAACCATAGGTTCCATGACCCTCCTGCAATACAGCGCTTCGTACAGTGCATCACTATGCAGATCAAACCCCACACCGTATACTGAATTAGTACGTGGATGGAACCTGAAGCAGCATGTTTGAACAAATCTAGGACTGTGTACAACTTTGGTACGTGGGAGTCCATATCCAAGCCCATGTACTACTTCGGTATGTGGGAAAACCCCCTACTCGTATATCACTTTGGTATGCGGAGCTCCCCCCATCCTGCATGAGAAAAAAGTGCGTTGAATGGAGCGTCTTCAGGTGTCTTTCCCTCCAGAGCCAATCTTGCCCCTCCATTACCATCCAATACTCCATATATCCTTCAAAAATTAGTCCACTAGCATTAGTCCAAAGCCTCCTCCAAATCCACAGGACCCGTATGATCAGATCATTGGGCACGTCAGCATGCCCCTTTGAGTCTACATACCCATGGTAAGCGGAGTCACAAAAGTTTTCCCCACAACCATTTGGACTCTCAATATGTCTGTAAGTCTATATTTCCATGTTAACCCGGAGTCCAACCTTGGGATGATAACATGAACCTCCCCGTTCTAGGGATTAATAGAAATCACTTACTTTTCCATTCAATGAGGAATGATGATCAGTCGAAGGAAGCATGCTTTCTTCTCCTTTTGATGAGAGGAGACATTCCTCTCCTTTCCCATAGTGAATTATAGGTAACTCTCACTAATTTAAGTTCCTATACTTCTGATAGTTGAGCCACATGACCTCCAATGTCATCCCACATTGAAGGGTTGATTGCTCTGTGCCCTCTCCCATCGTTGCCTCGGCTTCTTCCGCCATAGGCCCAGCCTCTCCCATTAGTGGGAGAGAATGTTTTTGGTTGATTAAATCTCTCACATACTTTTTTTTCACACACCAAGTATGAATCACATGGTCTTAGGGATTTGTGATGATCACAACATCCACACAACTAACCCATCCTAAAATATGTTAACTATGATTCCTGTTCAAACCAGGATACGTAGGATGCCTACTTGAATGCCCGAGCAGAAAAGGGGTGCCCTTGTAAAAGGGTTCACCCAATCATGATACCCTAAAATGGGAATCTTCCACGCATAAGCCCCAACCCATCCAAAACTATGAGAACTCTGATTCCTGTTCAAACCAGGATACGTAGGATGTCTGCTTGAAGGCTAGAGCTCAAAAGGGGTTCCCTTTTGAAAGGGTTCACCCAATCATGTTCTCCTCAAATGTGAATCTTCCATGTGTAAGCCCCAACACATCTTGGACTATGAGAAATCTGATTCTTATTCAAACCAGGATATGTAGGACACCTTCTTGAAGGCCTGAGCACAAAAGGGGTTCCCTTTAGAAAGGGTTCACCCAAACATGTTCCCTCAATTGGGAAGCTTCCATGCATAAGCCCCAACCCATCCTGAACTACAAGAACTCTGATTCCAGTTCAAACGAGGATATGTAGGACAACTTCTTGAAGGTCTAAGCTCAAAAGGGGTCCCCTTTCGAATAGGTCCACCCCAATTATGCCCCCAATAAATGGGCTTCCTCTCAGGTCCAAACCTCAAGCTAAATGAACTATGTGGGCTCTGATTCCTCTACAAAGAATACGTAGGAAGCCCATATTATGGGCCCGATCCCAACATAAAACCACCTTCTATCCCTCATGGATGAAGATAAACTTCATAGTACCTTATTACATCTCTTAAGCCAGCATTGCCTCTGTATCATCAAATCCATGTATATCCATGATGATCCTACAAACTAAGGGTATCCCATGGATACAGTCTTCAGGAATGAAAGGATTCATGAACATATAATAATGACTTAAATCTATAAGAGAGTCCCAGAATAGACAATATTTCTCCCAAAAAGGGTGTGATGAGACCAAAATCCCATCCTCTCAACCAGTGGAGTCCTGAAGTAACATTGGCCAAACCATCATTCAGCAAGCGCCTTCCTTTGGAAAGCAGGTCCATGAATCATGGATTCTAGGGTCGTTGTGTGTTTCTAGATCCACAAATAAACCCATTGGAGACCATCCAAGGAAGACATATCTTAAAATGTCTGATTGCACAAATACTTAACCCCATGAAATCGCCCGATGGGACCATTCGACTATATCACCTCCTTCATAATGAAAAATGGATAAAGTGCCCAGTCCCCATGGGGTCAATCTAATTCCCCCTAAAGGATAATGATGTGGATCAGGATGAAATAAAAATGGTGTCGTGAAAGTATCTATAATAACAGACAAATTATTATCACCCATCGGGCCATTTTTTATTTCCCCCAAACTCCCACACTCACCACCTTAGAGAGAAATAATTATACACATTGAATATTTTTTTTTAATACACTATTCATTTTTTTAAAAGGATTATATACTCATTATAACAATTTCAATATACACATCTGCTATATGTATTCCCAATGTCCATATATATACTCAACAATAATATAACAGTCATATTACCCTTTAAAATTCCTATATATAATAATACATAATTATATAAAAAATATTTTACTCCTTTATTTCTTTCTCAAAATTTCTATCATATTTCTAATTTTTTTCATTATTTCTACAATTATACCCAATGGTATGATTTTTATAGAAGACCGAGAGGATGAATAATTCAAGATTGTGGTGTTTATTTACTTATGGTTATATTACTATTGTAATTTTCATAATTATATTTCATATAAATTTTTTATAATATTAACATTTATTTAATTTCATTTTGTAATATTATACCTTAATAAAGAATTGTTCATTGTATTTTGACATTGTGTGTATAATAACTTATTTGACACATTTAAGGAATATTCATACTAAAAAGTGGGGTGTTACATGGTCCCTGACATATTAAGAAATTTAATATAAGTTTTGTGTGTAATGTGGTATGTGAGTAAGGGTGTTCAAATAGGGATACACAGAAAGGCATTAAGAGGTTTCTAAATCATGAGATAAAATTAGGAGATTCTATTTGGATTGGAATGATAATTCTTCACATAGTTGATTGATTTGAGCATCATTATATAACTAATTTTCTTTATGAACCTTGGGTTATTTATATATGATAGACTTAAAGTGGATTTATATGCATGAAATAATAGGTAAGGGATCTAGGATGGTCTCTTATGAGCTATTGAGTTGGGTCTAGTGAGAGTAGTCAATGTGTTTGTCAGTTAAATGATATGTTCTCCATGTGGGTTGTTTTATTAAAAAAGTAATTATAGTATTAGGACCCTTGGGGTTTATTTTAAAAGTTAAATAGTGGATTTGTCTCTCAATTAACCATGAAAATTCTTATGAGGCTTCATGTAACTAAGTTAGGTAGTCTACTTAGAGTAGAGTAGTGGGAAAAAATTTAGTGAACGTTTTGTATAATTATTTTAGCTTGTAATTGGTGTGTAAACAATGTATATGGGTAATGAAATGACCAAGAATGTTATTTTGTGTTATTTATTAATGATTAGAAAAAATCTGAGTGGGGTTTCGGGTAACTAATGAGTACCAAGTATGGGATTGGTTAACTGATAATTCATCTTAGTTAGATCAAGAGTTAGGATGCTGATATAATAGGTTATTGCCTAAAAGCTTAATATTTTTCTATTTGATGATTATGGGGTAGTAGGTTGGGTTAGGGATAATCAAGTAAAGTAATAGGTAGGGATCAGGTTGACCTAAAGCACTCTAATAGGGGGTGAATTAGGTGATCAAAAATTTTAACTTTTATCTTCTTTGGTCTTTTAGGTCATACGGATATTATTCCCTTAATATAAGGAACATATTCAGTTTCTCATCCTCTTGAGTTTTAGATCTCATTGAAACAAATGAAAATATGTAGGAAAGTAAAACATGCACATAACACAAATATTAAACTTGGTTCACCAAAAATTTATATTTTTAAGTAGCACACACTGGCGATGTGTTGATGTGCTAAAATCCACTATGATCTATTAGTTCTGTGGCCATAATGTTCCAGCCATGGTCACTTTGTTCCAGTCTCACTGGCTTTACAAGATTTAGGGCTCAATCACTCTTTACCCAAGAGAAAATCCCTCTTCTTTAACTCTACACACTAATTTGATGAAGGTACAATCATTTTATAAACTTGAGGGTCTCTTAAATAGAATAGGGACATGATGGTCTATATTTGTTTGACATGAAACTTTGATTACACCATAGCTCACGATTTGATGCTCTGTTGTACTCCTCTTTGTCACAACCTCCTTTTATGTCAGTTGAGATCAACCACACAATGTCAGAGTTGATACTTCATCTTTATCAATATCACTGCAAAAATAACTCTTCTCTAGATAAAGATAATTACATGCTAGAATTATCTTGTTGTACTCTATCCTCTTCTCTAGATAGATCTAGATATAGAACTCCATTTACTTCCCTATGATACTTCTATACTTAAAATGAACTAGATGTATCAATGGAATAATTTTTGGTTCTCTTATTCTTCTTATAAATTGGATATAGAAATATCAAAATCTATATGTATCAATGTTTAGGTTTAAACTCAAATTTTGACTACCATGTAAGATCAACACTCAAATATGTCTTTCACATAACTATCCCACATACTATTTTTCACATACTATGCTCCATATATTTTCCTTCATGTAAATGTTTCACGGTGTTATCTCGTATGAAAATATCTTTGTGGTTATACATTTTAGTCTTCCCTTCCATGAAATACTCTTCATGAATGGATTTGTGATTCGTGATACTATGTTTTACAAACATCCTTGTGCTTTATGGAACTCCCTTTCATGTACTTCACAAAACCCCCTTTATAAACAACCCTATTCTTCATGAATAAAACTGCTTTTTGAACTATTTTTATTTTTTCAAACTCTTAATATTCAAAAATGATTCTAGATATACCTTTAATTTTTCATTGATCCTCAATGAGATGATTATTAGGGTATTTATAGACAAACTCCCTCATAAATATGATTTAAAATGGTATGACTATTTTACCCCTTTTCACTAACTACTTCATGAATTACTATCATTCACGGTGCACATAAGAATGATTCCATTTGTTTACAAATAAATCTCCCCTTTTCATCCTTCTCATAACTTTCATGTTAAGTAGTTTCATAGCCCCTTTGTAACATTTTTTACATTTCAAATTTTCTCTCACCCAAATATCTCAAAACTTAGAGTAAATATTTTCTTCATGATTCATAATCTACCACTACCACTTCTTCATAAATGATTCCATCATTCACTTTAATCATTCATGGTTATATAACTCCTTTGAAAACTAGCTATTTTGAATTGCCTAAATGAGCTGGTTATCATGTAATTCCTATGTGGTCATGTAACTGTTGTGGAAAAATACATCCTTAGTGAAAAATACTTCATGTAACTTCACTGAAACCTACAAACTTATATTTAAATATTCCCTTTTCTCTAAATACACCAATATATCAAGAATATAGAATCCAAAAAATATTATTCTTCATACTAGATCTATGCATAGGATTCAAACTCTACTTTTCATGCTACTCCACATTTTATTGAATCTCATTTCTTTTTTCCAGAACTTACTCATACACATAATGAAACAATATCACCTTTTACATATAATTTTTTTGATCAAGAATACTCTTATATACTAAAATTTTCCAAATGATTATAACTTCACTAGTTTTCTACTTTTGATACCATACTTTTCAAATACTTCAAACTCCACTAGTTCTTTACTTATGATGGATTAGTATAAGAATACTCTTACATACCAAAATTTTCCAAATACATGCAACTCCATGAGTTCTATACTTATGATACTATATTTTTTTATATTATTACAAATCCACCATTTCTATAATTTCAAAGGATCAGAACACCTCATAACATATGGTGATTTTAATGTACACCAAGTCCTTCTCACATATTCTAGAGTAACTTTTAAATATCTAATTCTTACTCAGGATCTGGTGAAACTCCATAGCCAAAATCACCTGAAGAACATCCAATAAACTCAATGTCATGTTGATATATCTAATTTGTATTTAAATTTTGATGGGTTTTCATATGTTTTTCTATGGTATATTAATTTATTTAATATGATATGCATTCCTGATTTCATTATTTTCTATATTCTTATGGAAAGACCAACATGTGTAACAATGTAGAGGAAATAAAGATATTTTAGGAAGATAAAGGCACTTAGATCCATGATGTGAAGTGACATAGCATGACATTGGAAAATGATGATGAATATAATATCAAAAAGGAGTCAAATGGGTTATTAAATATACCCAAATATGGATTACTACTATCTAGGATGCCTATGGGACACTTTTGGGTCTTAGAATTGAAGAATTGAGATGAAACCAAGTTTATGGAGCTGTAAAATTGGAATTAACTTTGAAAATAAAGTTAAATATGTGAATAAAGTACAAGATGTGAAATAAAAAGTTGACAAAACGATATCATAAGAGACCCACGACTTTCACAGTGCATACATGTTTTACATCATGAAATATTCATGACAACCCAGAAACGAATGTTAACATGTATCTTGAGAAGGGGACCCATGGTCTTGACCCAAAACATCCATTTAATGTTTTTTTTAACCCATGGAAACCCTAGGATGAATTATAGGCTTATAAATTGGGGATTTCAAACAAGGTAAAATGATTCATTCCAGGTGTAGAGGTTTGACCACTAGAAGGCTACAGCTAGGGTTCTAACATGCCATAGTTAGGTTTTTATTCTAATTTATATTATTATACTTTGTTGTAACATTGGATTTTTATTATTTTAATTCTGGTTTGTATAATTTTATTTATTTCTCAACCCTTATCTTTTTTTCTCTCACCAATGGTGCTGGGTTTATTCATCATTGACGATTACCCAATGATGATTGGATAAATCCATAGGGGAGTGTCGAATCTGTCGAAATTGGTGCACAAAATTTTTTTATATTTCTTTCTTCAATTATGAAATTATTCTATTAAATTGTTATTGGGACTCATTATATTCATATATATTATTAAATCATGAACCAAGTTCATTTAGTAGTAAATGAAACCCAACATAATAAAGGTAATTAATTCATGACCACTGGATTTGATTATTCTTCTTATTTTTAAATATGATCCTAAAGAATCCTAGTATTTTAAATCATCAAGATATTAATAATTATGGTTATAGGGTATATTGATAGGTACCTACCATTTCTTCTATTGATAAAATTGATTGATTGTGCATCCAATGAGTATTATTGTTTTTCAAGTGTAGTCGATATTTTTTTAGCAAAACCGCCCATGGAAGTCAGTTTTACTCACTTATTACTTTTCCTATATTTATATATTAATTTTTATTATTTAATTATCATTAATTAATTTGTTTAAATTAAATAAATTAAAATGGGATAACCCAACCTTTGGTTAAGAGTTTTCATCACTACATTCCCCACTCTTTGTGAGTTCGACCCCATATTTCTGCTATGATACGCCTTTATAGCTAGTATAGTTAGGGAAAATATAAATGTATAATTCAAAAATTCTAGAAGGATTTAATGATGTTTTTTGGGTGTATAAAACTATGGCATCATTACCAGGTTGCAGTGGAGTGTAGTAGATGACTTGAGACCAATTTATTATTTCAAATACTTTTCTTATTCCATTTATGTTTACTAATTTTAGTTTTGGTTTTTTTATTTCATTATTATTATTATTATTTAAATATTATTCTTTTGTTATTTTTTGGTGATGTGTGGGATGAATTTTTAGACAAACCAATATTATGTCTCACAGATGGATTGCAATGTATACTAGGATTATTTGACAACATGGGCAATAATAAATTTAAAAGGGTGGTCACATCAAGAAACAAAATGGAATGAATATTAATCAAATAAATATTATTAATCCCACAATCATAAATTGAGAAACACCTATTTTTATCCTTATGGAGGATCTCCTAACTATCAAGGTTTCCATAGTAATTACTATGTTGAGCAGTACACTCAAGATGAATCATACTTTCAACAACCCCAATAGAAACATCTTAAAGATAGACTAACCAGGTTTCTCATGTAGTACATTGATGGGATGGACAATAGGATGGATAATCATGATGATCAACTCAATGAATAGGAATAATTGAAAAATCACCTATCTCAAATCATTTTTAATTTAAATTATATTGTTAGTGGTATACTGATATTTTATAATGAAGGTATAGGTCTGTTTGATAAAGAAGAATATCATGAAGTGAAGGAAGTTAAATTTGTTGACACAAAGAAACCTCAAGAGTAGTACATTCTAGAAGACCATCACTTTCTACCAACTCATGAGAAAAACTTAGAAGACAGACTTACCATCATGCTGAAAAAGTGCATTCCACTTTTGGATAAGTGGATGGATGATCATGAGTCCCAACTTAGTGAATAGGTAGAACTGACTTCCCACCTTTATCATATTATTTCAAATTTAAATTCCCTTGTAAATAATCTAACTTTAAATTCTAATAAATTGATTTAGTGGTTTGGAGATAATGATGGGAAGGATTTGGTTGAGGAAGTTCTAACTTTTTACACAATAAAAGAATAACAAAATAAGGATGGGGATATCAAGGAAGAATTTTTGGATCATGTTGAGATCTCTAAAAGTGTTTAACCTCTAGCTTTTTATGAAAAATTATAACCTTAGGAATCCATTCTTTACATAAAACTAGAATAAGAATAATAATGAGAATAATTTTTGTGAATATAAGAAAAATATGAAATAAATATGATGAAAAATATTTAATATATGGTTAAAGAGAAATTGAAATAGGAGGTTGAAGTGGTATAATCCATAGAATCGAAGGTAATATAAAAATTGAATGAAGAGAATGTTGATCAATCAAGTAGTGACCTCATTAGATTTTTAGAGATCGAAGAAGAATGAGACTCCCTCCTAAAAATTCAAGAGGAATAAGATAAAAAGGGGGTTCAAAATTAAGATTTTGTTCTAGAGTGTGAACCTATTGAAGAAAAGGAAGAAATTTTTTAAAGAAAGTGAACTACAAAATATTGTCAGATTTTAATTTCCTTGTATTTTTTTTGAATTTATCTTCAATATACAACCCACCACAAGTACTTATCAAGAATAACTGATAGAGGAAGAAGTTAAGAACTACCTTGAAATCACAACATATTCATAATTGGATAAATCCATGATATATATATATATATATATATATATATCATTTTCCAATTAGCTAAATAAGATGAAAGGCCTAGCTAAAGACTTTTAAGAATCACTAATGAGAGGCAACCCATATTTTTAAAATTGTTTTCTAGGGTTGAGACTTACTTTATTTGATTATTTTAATAAATCTAACCATGTTTGATCTCTTTATCTTGTTGATCCAAATAGTTTAAATTTTTAAAGGGAATGTACCTTCATTATTTACTTTTATTTTTCAGGCCCATGGAATTAAGAAGTAGAAAGAAATTAAAGTTATTCTTATAGGACTAATTCATAACATGAGTTCAATTTAAATCATAAATTCAATTCACGTCATGAGATCACAGATCATTTCATGAACCTGGGTCAGACAAAACATGATCAACTCATTAAAAATAATCAATAGAAGGAGAGTATTGTTTTACTTATTTATGTTTTTACAACCCTTGTTTTTTCCACCACATGATTTAAAAAAAAATAAAAGGAAAAAAATGAAATGGATTGTTCCATGAACTGTAATGAATTAGATTCTCCAATAACTACTTGAATTTTTTTTCTTATACTCACTGATCTATGAGTCATCAACACTTATGAAAAATATATTAACATATTGGAAAATTTTAAATATCATGATCATAAATGAAAAACATATAAATGGAAATTTTAAGAGTTACTTTCTTACTTCAATTTGTAATGACTTGAAAATTAATTCTCATATGATTTATTTTCTCAATGTTGATTACTAGAAACTTACTTTGGGTAAACTAATTATTGATGTTTATACCATAATCTGATTCACTTATATTCTATTCTCATTCTTGAGTGGATTCTAGACCAAATATTTTCAATTTTTTTAGCATATTTCTTGAGTGAAACTTGGGGAATGTAAACATTCTATAAATTTCATTAATATATTGTCAAAGATATGAATAAATAAATTCACTTTTAAAATGATTGAGGTAATTTTTTAATAATACATTTATCCTTGATACCCACTTGTACATTTATCATTCTTAGCTCATAAAATCCATGGATTAACTTGTCAGTATTGATCCACATTACATACCATTATTTTCCTTTCCTACCCAACTCTTTGTAATTTTCATGAAATTTAATTGAATGAGTGTGGGAGATGGGTTGTTCATGGTGGAGATGGGATATTTTATCTTGTGAGGTGGATTCATATTGTTACCATAGGATATGGGGTTTTGGTTCATGATTACTCATTTGTTTTATTTCATTATTTATCCCCCTTGATGTAAAAAATGAAAAATATGGGTTGTAACTTGGGATAATAAAAAATCACCATTACTATACTGATGATTTTTATTATATATGGTTAGGTGGTGGATGTGTGGTTTATTCCAATCATGACTTTCAGAGAAAATATATATTTGGTTTGTTTCTCAGGGAGGTCAAAAATCACAATTTCTCTACTGATTATCTCAAAAATCATATGTGGTTGGGTGGTGAATGTGAGGATTATCCTGGGTACAAATTTTGAAAAAAATAGAAAAAAAATAAATTAAAGAAACAAAAAATAAATAAAAACAAGAGAGGGTCATTTTTCATTATGATTACATTGTTCATGAGATTTTACTTTTTGCTTTGGGAGGTTTGCAAGATTACATTCTATTTTTATGAGGAGAATTTCATTACAATTTAACTTTTAATATCATACACTTTACATTATATTTTATCCTCCTCCTTGAGTCTTACTTGTTTTTAACATTCATTCCAACTAACCCCCAGTCTCATATTAATTTTATCCTCATTAAAAAACCCTCATGATTAATTATGTTATTTGTCTTTATAGGGTGGACAAAGTAGATTCAATGAAATCCTATGGTTTGGATCATGTTCTTGAGGTATAAGAATAAGTCCATTAAATTGTTACCTTGATTTATTAGTGTAAAAATTCATAATGAGATAAATAATAAATGGAATGTGATGAAATTTTGAAATATATAAGTGAAAAGGGTAAATTTCTTAAATTGAAAATTATAAATTGTTGGCCCATAGATACCATTGGACACTATCTCTAACTATAATTGTTTTAATTATCACAAATAATGTCATATATTAACATATATCTTATCTTATGTTAGATCCTATATTATGATAAAACATTATCTTGAATATCAGATCATTTTATTCGTATAACTATTTATGTGTGCTTAAGTATAAACAAGATTTTAATTGATTATCTATGTGTTATTATGATAATTACCAGTTTATAACTTTGTTGAATTGAAAGACCGATAGAATATAAAAAATTGTCTAAGTATGAGTCACCAACACTGACAGGCAGAAAACTCACCATCATACATATGTCTTACTGACAGACAGATCACACAGGCATATTTTCTAAGTATGTGAAGCTGACACCATTGGAAAATACTCATCATTAGACATGACAACGATAGAAAAAGGACTCACCATTGCACATGCTACCGATGCAGATGACCTACCATTAGTTCAAGTGACCTACCATTGCATAGTGCTACCGATTCAAGGACTCACCATCAGATAAAATGAGTCACTATTGGTTCAACTGTCTCGCTGACAAAAGGAATGACTCACCAATACAGAGAGTCATCGATACCGATGAAAAGGACTCACCGATGCAGAGAGTCACCGATGACGACTAACCAATGCTGACAGACTGATTCCAATGAGTCATCGATACTTATGACTCACCGATAGTCATATAATTTTTTTTTAAATTTGTTAATTCAATTTTATATATAATGGTCATATTTAGACAAATTAATGTTTCTGAAATTATTTAATGTTGTCTATAGGACATTTAGTAAATAGTACGAGGTACATACACATGGGGATATCTTCATGTCTGATGTACCTTGAAGTATAAAATAATTACAAGTTGGATTATGTATAGAGATGAAAAAAAGTAGCAAGAAAAGACAAACTGAAAACTCTTATAACTCTTGAGATTACTTCAAAAATCACAAGAACTCAAAGGAAGATCATATAGGGAGATCAAAAAGACAATATAAATCTACTGAGTTGACCTAAACATCCTAGCAACAAGAAGCTGAACACTTCATACTCCTGGAAGAAGCTAGAGCACATAGACTACGATACTCGGTTTTGGATATGACTTCTAGAAGAGGGATAAAACTTCATTTCCACTACATCAAATGAGTTTAGAGATGCACTGAATAATACATAAAGATATTTAAACCTTATTCTACATCTTTAGATATTTTTTGTTCTTTTATTTACATTTTTCAAACAGTGTGTGTATCTGTCTATCACACTCACACTGACTCCTGTGCATAACTGGAGGATACTTGATATCCTAAATCTCACACTCTTTTTATCCATTTTTATCCCATGTATAATTTTTTAAGAGTTCATGTGTGTCATAGTTGTTTCTTTCTACAGAGAACTATGGTAGAGGTCAAGTGTGACCTGGACAGCCTTGTGTGCTGTTGTGAACCCCGATCCAGGGTATAGATCAAACTGTTTATTAATTTAAAATGCTTGGTGTCAAGTGATCACCAAGTATAGAAGAATAAGTCTCATCTTGAGATTGAACCTCTTGTTTATTTCCTATGTGTTTTTACTATTTAGTTTTACCCTTTTTTATCACATATTTTATAAAACTAAATTAAAATCTGATTGTTAGTTTAGAAAGTGTTTATAACTATTTTGAACTAGTATGTTAGTTTCAAAAGTTATATTAATTTTTAGATTATTATATCTGATAACTAATCAATCTTTTGAGAAATTAATTGAACACTCGGGACTTTTATAAATTCACTACAAACTGACATAGATTATATTTTTAATTTGGGGAATTTTCAAAGAACCGGTTTTAAGAGAAATTTTTATAGATATTCAATTCACCCCCTCTTGAGTTATCTACTCCGACCAACATAAATGACGCATGATTTTTGATTTCCTTATTGGGTATGTTTTTTTTATAATATTTAGTTATAAATTTTTTTTTGTGCATCATAATTTGAAAATTCCCTTGTTGATGTATGGACACTTTGTGTTTCGATGTTGAGATTTTTCTTGAGATTGAGAATAGATTTGAGTGTGGGGGTATTTGATATTTATATTTTTTATTTATATTTTATGGGTTTTTATATGTGTTTTAATGAGATATTAATTTATTTAATATGTGATACGTGCCTAATTTCATTGTTTTTTTTGTTCTTATGATAGGACCGACATTTATAACAATGTGGAGGAAGTCGAGACCTTTTGGGAAGATAAAAGCACTCCACGCCGTGATACAAAATGGTGTATCATGACACTAGAAAATGATGATGAATACAAGATTTAAAAGGATTCAAACATGTCAATAAATCTAGCCAAAGATGTCTTCCTGCAATGTAGGATTACTATGGGGCATTTCTAGGGCTTAGACTTGAATAACTAAGTTGAAACGAATCTTTTAGAGTTTGAAAATAGAAATTCACATTGTAAATAAAGTCCAGGATGTAAATCAAGTACAAGAAGTGAAGGAAAAGTGTAAAAAAGCCATGTATTAGGAGATCTCAAAACATTAATGGTGTATACATGTTTTTTATTTTGAAACATTCAGAACAAACCTATATATGAATGCAGATGTGTATGTTACGATGGGGACCCACTGACTTGACCCTTAATAACCATTTAACATCATGTTTGACCCAAGGAAACCCTAGGATGACTTAAAAACATATAAATTGGGGATTTTATCCAAGTTAAAAGGATCCATTATGGACATAGAGATTTGATCACTGGGAGGCTTCTTCTAGGGTTCTGAACCACTATAGTTAAGTTTTTCTTCCACTTTTCATTCTTTGGATTTGATGTAACATTGGTTTTTTATTAATTTAATTCTAGTTTCTTAGATTTTACTTCCTTATCAATAATTTTCTTATATTCTAACTCCTTTGGTTTTGGGTTTATTCATCATTGGAAATCATGTAACGATGATCAGTTAAATCCATAAGGGGGAGTATAATCAATCAAAATGGTTGCCTACCAAATTGTTTTATTTATTTCTTCACTTGAACAATGATTCTATTCAATTTTTATTTTGTTATTAATCATTATATTCATATATATTATTAATTCATGGACCAAGTGAATTTGGTGTCAGGTTAAATCCAACATGATGAAGGTAATTAATTCATGACCACTGGATTTGATTATTCTTATGCTTTTGAAATATGATCCTAGAGAATCTTGGTATTTTAATTAATCTATCCTTAAATAATTAGAGTTATAGGGTATATATAGAGGGATTATAAATTTCTTCTATCAATAAAATTGATTGATTACACAAAAAATGAGTATTATTGTTTTACAAGTGCAGTCAGAATTTATTTTTAGAAAAATATCCCATGGAAGTTGGTTTCACTCTCTTCTTCCTTTTCCTATCTTTATGTATATTTTAATTATTTAATTTATGTCAATTAATTATTTTAAATAAAATAAATTTAAATCAGGGTTACCCAAACTTTGTCCAATATTTTTCATTGTTGTGTTCCTCGCTCTCTATGGGTTCGACCCTGTACTGACGCTCTCCCCTATGGATTTAGCTGATCATCGTTGGGTGATCACCAATGATAAATTATCCCAAAACCATAGGAGCTATAATAGAAGAGAAGTATTTAGAAATAAATAAAATTAGAGTAACCATAATTAAACTAATAAAAATCCAACGTTATATTAAATCATAAGAATATAAAGAATAAGAAAAAACAAACTATGGTGGGTTGAAACCCTAGAAGCAGACTCCTGGTGGTTGAACCTATACACCTAGAATGAATCATATTACCTTAGATGGGATCTCTAATTTATAAGCCTGGAATTTATCCAAGGGTTTACCTGGGTCAAACATGGAATTAAATGGTTGTTTTGGGTCAACCCCATGGGTCCTCCATCATAAGATACATGTCAATATTCATATCCAGGTCTATCCTAAATGTTTCATGGCGTGAAACATGTACACATTGTAAAAGTTTAAGGATCTACTAAAATGTGTTTTGTAAAACCTTTCCTCCACATCTTGTACTTGATTCACATCATGAACTTGATTTAAAACATGAATTCCTATTTTATAGCTTAGGAAGCTTCATTTCATCTTAGTTATTCAATTCTAAGCCTTGGTAGTGTCCCATAAGAATCCTACATCATAGGAATCCATCTTTGGGTGAATTTATTGACCAGTTTGACTCATTTTTTATCTTGTATTTATCATCATTTTTCAATGTCACACCACACCACTTCATGTCACAATGACGAGTACCTTTATCTTCCCAAAATGTATTGATTTCCTCTACATTGTTACAAATGTTAGTCATTCCATAAAAACATAGAAAATAATGAAATCAGGAAAGCATATCATATTAAATCAATTAATATCCCATAGAAACACATATGAAAACCCATAAAAATATAAATACAAAATAGATATATCACATGTATTTCATTAACATGTATCTGCAATAGATCCAAATTTTATTGTCTATAAATCCAACCAAAAAATGTGATTCCTCAAACCTGAACTCATAAATTTGGTTCCCTAGACATGTACGTTACATATTCACTTTGATATCACTATAAAAGTCTAGATATGGCCATCCTTAATTACAAAATCAGTAAAAATTATATGATATCTTACATCTGAAGGATCTTTTCTAGTTTAGATCTTTAAATAATTAGGAAACAACATAAACTAATGAATCCCATGTTCTTTGTATCAAGAGGATATTTTTTTTGCTATATATGTAACAATTTAATCAATAATGAGTCTTAAATATCTCCCACATTTGTTATCCTTATAAACATGTCATGTGTACTACTTTTATTCATAACTTGGGAAAATAGAAACATAAAAAGGGGTGATCACAAATTATTAGTAATGGAAAACATACACCTAAAGTAATCATGGAATAAACATGACATAAATATTATGGCAGGAATAAGTAATCAACATGAATCCAAAATCAACTTGAAACCGATATCATTCTATATCCATGAAAATAAATAGAAACATGGATATTAATAATACCGATCTCATACTGATGGAATTAATAATGTTAGACATCAAAAACCTTTTACCAAGGCCTTGTTCCATGAAATTTACTTATCTTCAAGACCATGGTAAATACATATTGTTGAATTGGGAATACATACACCAAATTTCCAAACTTGTTTTGTCTCATGAGACCTATCAATGCATCGAAGGGATATAATTTTTTTCCCAAATTTTCACCTAATTATGTCCAATTTATTCATTATAAGTGTCATAAAGACCTCACATACCATTACCTAAGGAACCTCTTACTCAATAAAACTCGGATATCTGTATAATGAGAGATACATAAATCAAATATATAATCAACCTACATTAGTAGTCAATAATCATCTGGAATGTCAATAATTATCCACATGTTAATAAAAGGTAAAAATGATTATAAATAATCCATATAAGCAATTTGTATTGACAAACATTACATAGTCAACTTTTCATAATCATCTGTATTAGAATAACAATATACAGAATGAAAATATTTTCACCCATGTCTATAAAAGGGATAACACGAGCATAACCCATCCAGAGGAAGAAATTGGATAGTTAAACAATACATAGTCAAATTTACAATAATAATATGTATTGAAATAACAATATATTAAATTCCAATAAATTTTCCCATGTTAATAGAATAACATACTTTCTAGGTTAACATCATCCAATCTCAACTATGCGAAATGCATTGTTCACACCATATAGAAAAATGAGTATACGGCTAAGTCAATAACAAAGTAACATAATCATAATAATTTTAGAGAAATAAGTTGGATGGTTTCATGAGAACATAACCCCATTTTAACAAGGAAACATAGAAGGGTGTTGACATAAATGAAAAACACCCTCGAAAAAGAATGCTTCGAACAATGTCACAAGAATCGAATTGTTTGATACTACGAGTTCAATCCCAAAAATGATAATATATATATATATATATATTAGAGGATAAATCATTAAACATAAACCTTATTAGGTTAAATCATTTTGAAAATGGAAATGGAAATGGAATTGAAAACTTAAAAGAGATTCTATAATATATTTTTAACCTTAAAGTAAAAGAGGAAGTTACGGGTCACTTCCAAAATTATTTTTCAAAATATAAAGTGAAAAATATTTTAAAACCATTAATTTTGAAAAATAATATTCAATAATAATTCCTTTAAAATTCATAATGGTTTTCTTGGATAAATGAGGAGAGGAAAAAACGTATGAAAGTGAAAATAAAAACCCTTTTTAATATTTCCAAAGAAATACTAAAAAGAGTAATACCATAAAAAATACTAAAAAGAGTAATAACAACTTATTTATATTAAAAAATCATTTTACTAAATATTATTATAAAATACCATAAAATATTAGGGTGGTAGAACCCAATAATGGAAGAACAATTTTCAAGATAAAACATTATAACTCAAAGAAGAAGATTTGAGTTACCAATATCTCTTATGGGCAGCATATCTCAAGAAGTGAGAAATATTTATCAAATGGTTTATGTGATAAGAATGTATAACTATATAAAACTATGATATATTACCACATAATATAATCAAATGAAAAAATCTACCGAACTTATATTAAATAATTTCAATAAAATAATCATAACTCAATGAATGATTGTTAAGTTACCAAAAATCCTTACTAGTGGAAAAAACTGAATTAGTATCCACTTGAATAAGGGGAAAGGATTTGGATAGTAAATACCATTAAATAAAAAATTATGATAAAAATATATCCATGGGTAGTGAATACACCATACTAATAAAACACGGTTCATAACATGTAACATGTCACAAAGAATCAGAATTGAGACCAAGAAAACTCTTATGGATTGAGTAACACTTTAATCAAAACCCCTTGAAAAATATATCTTGTGATTGAACATAAAATAAAACTATTAAAATATAATTCAAGATATGATATCTCAAATAGCCATTATATACACCATATAAATGAAATTAGGTTCAAAATACCAAACATGTCTCAAAGAGATGAATTTGAGACAAAAACTCTTTATTCTAGATTCGTTCTGCACATTCACCTAACTTCCTTAATAATCAAAGAAATTTTATTTGATAACTTATTAGTAACTTTATTAATAATTATTTTATTTTATTTATACCATTTATTATCATATTATATTTATTTATTATATAATTTTCTTTCTTACATCAGTTACTTGAGGTTGTTCATTCGATTTTTCCATAATTCCTTATGTATGTTGACCATGGTAAAAAGTTTCATAAATTGGTTTCATAGTATCCATAATATTAATAGTGTTTTGGAAATAATTGTTTTTATTAAATATATTTTTAAATCTATCCATGATGGTTAGTGATGAAAAATGAAACTCGTTGCTCATGGAGGCAATAGTCTGCACGTACGCACGGTTAATGTTTTCATTTCTCAACGAATGTGAGGGACAAATTATATCATAATATAACATTTAAGAATCATATTTATATATTATATATATTATCTATTCATCAATATTATCTTTAAAACCAAGTATGAGTAGTGGTTATGAAAAATGGAAGACATCGCTTCGTGGAGGCGGTAGTCAGTACACATGCACTAACAACGCTTTTGTCTTCCGTAGTGGATGGAGAAGAATAAATAATGGATATTACATTAATATAATAACATATAAGTATAATAATGATAACAATTTAATTATATTGTTATGGATATAATAGGTTTTGAAGAGAAATATTAATAATAAAATGTTAAGGATTGCATAATACTCACTTTGGGACATTGAACTTTCTCTTGAAATTATCCTTAGAAATGAATGGCTTAGGGTAACTAATTGTGACCATAGTTTTATGAAATTGAGATAGTATTATATTAGCATAAAAGTTATATGGTTTTGGGATATAATTATATGGAATGGTTGTGTCATGAATGGGTGGAAGTTTCCCCATTAAAAAGTGAAAAAATGGAACTTTTTTAGAACACCCTTTAATTTTCAATGATATCATTACGCTACTCAAGGATAAAAGAATCAAAAAAGTTATAAATAATAGATTTTGGGGTTACCTTTGATATATCATAACTCAAACAATTATTTCCACACATGTTTTAAACATGGTTTAAATCATTTGTTCTAGGTTTCTACTTTTAACTTTTTTTTGTTTTTACCACGATAACTGGTTTTTAACTAAGTAATTTATGTTTTAATAAATACATAAAATAACACCTATTACCAAATTTGGGTGTAATAAAAATAAATTTAATCTCTATTTAATCTAATTAAATTTATTATTAATATAATGTTAACTTTTAAATTAAAACATTTTATATATAGAAAAGTTGTTTCCGTAGAAAAATAGCGATTTAACTATTATGTGTTCTTAATATTACACAACTATATTTTTAGGCTTATGTAATGGAATTTTTGAAATGGATTATCATTAATAAAGGTTATTTGTGACAATATTCTACTGTAAAACCTTTCTTAGAAAACTACATCACAAATATGATAATTAGCGATAGTTCGTTATTTCCATCGCAAATAAGTATGAATTTTTTTTAAAAGTTATTTGTGAAATATTTTCAATCCATAAAATTAATTAAATATTAAAAATATAAATAATTTTAAAAAATGGAAAAATTAGAAAAATTAGAAAAAATGTAAATAGAAAAAAACATGCATGGCTTTATTATACCATTTCATGCATAATGTGTTTATCAAACTAAAAAAACATGACAGTCACAAAAAGAAATGAGGATCAGCTGGTATCAGGGGGAGAAAGATCACTGCCATAGATCTGGGCAAAGGATGCTCCTAGTTTTATCTGCACTAAGAAAAAAGCACTGATAAAAGGGGGGCCTTTATCAGTGCTAGCAAAAAGCACTGATAAATCTACCCTTTATCCACGCTAAAAAAAGCGTTGATAAATGTGTACCCTTTATCAGCGCTTTTTTTAACACTGATAAAGGGTAGATTTATCATCGCTATTTTTAGTGTTGATAAAAGTTTTTAATAAAAAATATTCTTAATTTATATAAAATTATATATATATATATATATTCAAAAATAATGTTTATTTGTATACATTAAATAAAAAACACATGTTTGTAATTAATATATATTTTTTAATAATTCAAATATATATATAATAAATTTCATTAAATAATAAATATATTTATTATATTTATTATATTTATTATATTTATATATTTATATATTTATATATTTATATATTTATATATTTATATATTTATATATTTATATATTTATACATTTATACATTTATACATTTATACATTTATACATTTATACATTTATACATTTAAACATTTATAAATTTATACATTTATATATTTATACATTTATACATTTATACATTTATATATTTATATATTTATAATTATATATTTATAATTATATATATAAACTTTTTAAAAATATATATTTATAATTATATATAAATAATTTTCAAATATGTATATTTATAATTATATATAAATACTTTTTAAATACGTATATTTTTAATTAATATTATAAATATATATATTTATATATTTATTTAAATAAATATATGTTTCCAATGAATTTGGTTAATTGGTGCGTAAATATAATTGACGTTCATATGTTAGGTTCATCATGGATGTTCATTTATACATTACACCCTCTATCCAATGGCCCGAAGGCCTTTAATTTTTTTATTATTTTGATAAAGCCACCTTTTAAGGGAAGAAGGGAGAAACTCAAATAGACTTCATGAACTTAAGAAAAATCACACCCGAAGGACCAAAAAAGAAAAATCAAACTGACAACATAGAGCTTTCCCTCCCCAGCATTTGATCATGATGAAGCTCTCTGTCGTTGCAAGGCTATTCGGCAAGCAAGTGTCATGTGTCAAAGCACAGACCCTCGTTACTATTCATGTTGTCCAAATATATGATGACTTGTTTTTTATAATCTATACCTTACTCGGTGTATATGATTCATTCATGTTCCAATGAAGCTATTATGTTCACATAAATACTTAAAATCGTGATAAATATATTTATAAAAATTATAATTATATATATATATGATTATAGAAATATATTTATAAATATATACAAATATTTATACATATACAAAAATATTTATATTAATAATTATAAATAATATATATATAAATAATTATAAAATTATAATAAATATATTTATTATATTTATAGTTATAAATATAAATAAATATATATTTAAATACATATGAAATTAATATGATTATATAAATTATATATTTTTTTATAATTTTATAATTAGTTAAATAAATATATATTTATATTTAAATAATTTTAAATTTATAATAAATATATTTATAATAAATATATTTATTATATTTATAATTATAAATATAAATAAATAATTATTTATTTATAGTCATAAATATAAATATATATATATATATATATTTAAGTACTTATGAAACTAAAATAAATATATTAATTATATATTTTTTTATTATTTCCTAATTATTTAAATAAATATATATTTATATTTAAATAATTATAAAATTGTAATTATTATTTTATAATTATTGAAATATAAATATATATTTATTTAAATAATTAAGAAATTATAATATATATATATGTATAATTAGTATATTTATTTTACTTTCATAAGTATTTAAATATAAATAAATAAATATTTATTTATTTATTTATATTTATGCTTATAAATAAATATTTATTTGTTTATAATTATAATTATAAATAAAATATATATTTATTATAATTTTATAATTATTTAAATATATGAATATATTTATTTAAATAATTATACAATTATAAAATATATGAATAATTAATATATTTAATTTTATTTTATAAGTATTTAAATTTATTTATTTATTTATTTTTATTTATGAATATATATAATTAATATATTTATTTAAACTTCATAAGTATTTTTTTTGGAACAACAAAACTAATAAATTTTAGGGGGGTGCCATGGCCAAAATGACCGGAGCACAAATTTTATAAAAAAACAAAGAAGTGATTACATGAGTCTAAAGTACAAAATCATATTACAATCCTTCTCATGAAGAGGTAGGAAATCAGTAGGGAGATCATCAAGCCAGATAATGTCTTGATTTACTTCCTTATTATCAAGTCCATCTGCAACCATATTAGCTTCACAATACATATGAGTTATAATGTAGTTGATGTCATGAAGTGGGTGGGTGCAATACATCCAACGGGTAGTGATCGGCTATGCAAGGTGTGTCACATCATTCCAAATTGCTTGCATAATGGTGGTTGAATCACATTCAATCCAGAGATTGTTCCAACCATGGTTCTTTGCGAAAGTAACAGCATGTATTATACCCATCATTTCATAATTATTTAAATAAATATATAGTTATATTTAAATAATTATAAAATTATAATAAATATATTAATTAAATAAATATAAATAATTAAATAAATATATTTATAAATATATAAAAATATTTATAAATAAATACAAATATTTATAATTATAATTCTAAATAATACAGATATATTAAAAAAAATTATTAAATTATAATAAATATATTAATTATATATATTTATAAAATTATAAATATAATAAATATATTTTTTTATAATTTTATAATTATTGAAATATATATATATATATATGATTATAAATATAAATAAATATATATTTATTATAAATATAAATATATATATATATATAGTTATTAAATAATTATAAAATTATAATAAATATTTAAAATTATTTAAAATTATAATTATAAATAAATATTGATATATTTAAATAGTTATAAAATTATAATAAAAATATTAATTATATATAATTATAAATATAATAAATATATTTATTATAATTTTATAATTATCAATAAATATATATTTATTATATATGTATAAATAAATATATATTTATTTATAATTATTATTATAAATATATATTTATTTATTATACATATAATTATATATATATATATATGTAATTTATTATCATTATAGTTTTATCAGCGCTAAAAAAGCACTCATAAAGGGATGTTTCCTTAGCACTTTCTATTTTAGCGCTTACAAAACATACCATTATCAGCGCTTTTTAGCTAGCACTGATAAAAGGTTTACCCACTTTTATCAGTAAACCCTATCAGTCTCCTCTTTCTCCCGCACACCTCAAGCTCTCACGGAAGTTGAACCCTATCTCCTCCTCCTCCTCCATTGTCATTGACTCCTCCTCCTCTGCCACTGCCGTGAATCCATCCTCCATCACCGTGAATCCCTCCTCCACTGTGAACATCACCTCCGCCACCAAACCCTGTCTGTTGTGAACCTCACCTCTGCCATGCACCAAACCCCACCTCCACCATGAACCCTTCCTTTGTTGTGAACCCACTTCCTCCGCATACCCCACCTCTACTGCCAAACCCTGCCTCTACTGTGAATCCCTTCTCCACTACAAACCCACCTCTACCACAAACCCATCTCCTAAGGTGCTACCACTGTGAGTTCTTTAATTCTCCTAATCTCCATGCTTCCATATCCATGTTGATAGTCTTTTAATTTTTCATTTAGACATTGTTATCCAGTTTTTGGATGTTATATATATGGTTTGGTTATTTTGAGATGTGACGTATTGTAAATATTTGATGTGATACTGTGATTGCTCTTTTTTTATCACGTGTCTGTTGATTGTGAAATCATTCTCATGTTTCTTTGTATGATACCCTAGTGCTTGTCTCCAATCAATAGAGATTAGGATAATGCTTCAAGACTTTTAGTTTCTCTATTTGAGTTACATTTATGGGTTGAACCTTGTTGATCTGTTACAGAGATAAGAATAACCAACCCTCTCAGGTTAAGTAATTGTAGATAATTTTTTTGACCATTCAAGTGATCTTTTCTTAATTACATAATGTTGTGTTTCAATCTTTCTAACAAGGAGGATTATCTTTACTAATTCCCAAGGGGATGGAAATTGAAAACGAATGACAATAGTTCAATTAATTCTATTCTAGGGGTTTTCAATCTAGGGATTTTTTAGGGTAAATAGGAATTTTAGGGGAATTCAATACATACCAAGAAAATTTTTTATGGAAGATAAAATAAAATCATAAAAATCCCATATCTCAATGAACTATATAGTACTACATGGGATGAATTTTAGTAAAACATTAATGGATGCCTACACCAACCTATTGTGATGTATTCCATAAGTACTAGGAGTGGTCAGTGATCACATAGACTTACACTCTTGAGGATGAGGATCATACTGCCTTTTAGGTGATCCAACCACTCCCTAATCACCTCTGGTCATGTATAATTTGATAGAAAGTAGGAGGTAAATATAAGAGGGAGATAAAAATTTCACATATATAAAAAATGGATGCATATAATTTCTCACATCTATTTGGAAATTTTACCTTTAAACTCATTAATTCTCACTTAATATAGACACAAAAATGGAAAGTGAAGGTTCCAGTGACATTAAATTTGTGAGTCTAGCTTGTGACTACAATTAAAACCCCCATTTAGTGATGTATCTACTATATCAATTGTTTTCATTGATGGGTGGAACTATATTTTTTTAGGGTGATGATTATGTCTATATTATAGAGTTGGATATGAAAACTAGTTATGTATGACCTATATGTATATAGCTGGGTAGAATCATAACTCATTTTTCTAGAGTAATTTTTGATGATAGAGAGAAACATCAGTCAGTATGTCCTACTGTCATTGACAAGTTCCAAGATTTATTTCCCAAGGACTTCTCTAGGTTACCACCCAATGTATTGGTTTAGTTTATTATTGTGTTCTTACCAAGTGTGGAGCATATATATATTCCACCATATAAGATGGATCATATAGAGCTATTGGAGAAGAAGGCTCAATTGAACGACTTCTAGGTGAAGGGATTCATATGAATGATTATGTCCCCTTGGGGTGCCTTAGTTTATTCCATAAAAAATCAAATGGATCATTGAGAATATGTGTGGACTATTATAGGTTATTCTCAGTGATATAAATGAACTTATATCCACTTATACATATTGATGGACTATTTGATCAACTTAGAGGTGATATAAGTGTTCTCTAAGATCGAGAGAGGAACATGCTTGATATCTACATATATTTTTTAGAAAACTTAGGGAGCATCAACTATATTTCATGATCTCAAAGTGTATGTTTTTTATTGATAATGTACACTTCATGGATAAAATTATATTATTGGATAGCATGTGTTTAGAACATGAGAAGTTCAATGTTATAGTTTATTTAGAGAGGCCAAATAATGTTTTTGAGATCCAAATCTTTTTGGGAATTTCTAGATATTATCAGAGGGTCAACCAGGATTCTTCCTGATTAGAAGCACTAAGAACACCTTAACCAAGAATGTGGTATGTTTCCTTTACTTAGATGTTCATGAGAGATCCTTTTAATATCTTAATGGAAGATTGATGAAAACACCAATATTAAATATAAATGAGTTGGGTAATGAGTATGGATTATATTGTGATGTATCAGGAGTCGTTATTTGAACAGCTTCAGTCCATGATTGTCATATGGTTGCTTATGGGTCTAGATATTTAAGGAAACATAAGTGAAAATTCCCAAATACTTTCCCAGATTTTGAAATAGTGGTGTTTTCCATGAGGTGTTATTGGTATTATCTTTAAGGAGATATATTTTTGGAATATAGTAAAAAAGTTGTTTAAAATATATTTAATCACAAAGTGAAATGAAACATTGATATCAGAGAAGGTTTGAGTACCTATAGTCGTTTAACTTTAACCTAATGTATACCCTCAATAAGGGGAACATTTTTTCTAATGTGTCGTATTGGAAGGATTAATCTTAGGTAGTACATGATTCAAGCATCAAGTGGAAGATGGTTGCCCACTTTGAAGATATGTGACTTTATGTTCAAAATTATCATGGCCAAGTGATACTTATGTCTGTATCTATCACTTATTCACTCCTCAGTAGTGTTATAAGATTAAACTATAGGATTCATACTATTTATTCATGAGATACATGATAAACCTTTTATAGCTTTATATTTTATAAAATTTTGGTTTTTTTTATTCATGTATCTTTTATAAAGTTCCTCTCTTTGTATTTATGTCTTCTTGAAAATTCATAAGTAGCTATTTTAAAATGATTCAAGTTTTTTGAAATGTTTCTTAAAAAATTATATGTGCTTAACATACCCTTTTTGGTTTTAAATAGTTTTAAAATGATTTAAACACTTTTCATAGACTTAGGTTTCATGCCAAGTGTTTTTTAACTCACCTAATTGGATTTCATAAAGGGGTATGAATATTTTGAAAGTGTATCTAATGATGGTTTCATTTTAACAAGGGGTGTGTGAAGTTTTAAATGAAAATTTGTAAAATATATAGGGTTGTCTCTCATTTTAAATGATTAAGATTATTAGATCATGAAGTATCCTTGAATGATTTAAAAAAAGCAATTGGGGTTTTGTGAAATATTTTTTGAAACTTATTGGTTTATTTTAAAAAAGGGTGTGTTATTTTAAATAGTAATTTTTATAAATGGTTGAACTATTGGAAAAATCATCTATACCCATGGTTTGAAACCATGGGTATAGTCTATACCCACAGTTTTATAAACAGTGGGCTACAAAGGCGTCGGTATAGAGATATACCCACAGTTTTATAGAAACTGTGGGTATAGCCCTAGAGATTTTCATAATACTCACAGTTTTATTTAAACTGTGGGAATATATATATTCCCATGATTTAAAAAATTATGTATATAGATCATCACACCAAAATAATATACCCACGATTATTGAACCATGGTTATAGATCCTTGACCTGTAAAAAAATACAGTTTCTGAAATATTAACATTATATAAAAGATGAAATATTATAGAATTTATTTTCCCAAAGTTACAAGGTGAGTTCTTGATACTAATTTGAAGTGAATCTAGAAGTTGATATATGAAAGAAGGTGTATATTTGAAAGATATGTTGATGCGAATAAATAATGAAAATATATTTTCAAAAGATGATTCATAGACAAAATCTATTTTTTATCCAAATGATAAAGTAAATATCACTGGAAGTATAAGCATCAATGGAATCTAAATGAGAAATCCTTGAAAAATTTCATAAAACTTTACTAGAGGATAAAATATCTTAAGAACATGGAATGAATTCTCATAGTGATACATAAGATTAACAATTTCTTAAGTAATAGGTAGGAAGATAATATATATGTGTTACAATCAAAGTGATACATTCGGCTTATCTAATTGGATTAATTTGAGGTTTATTGAATAATATTCTATAAGTGGCTTAGGAAAATTCTATACTAATCATTTAATGTAACAATCATCATGACTATTTGAAAATAATTCATGATTGATGTTGAGTATGGAAGATGCATTTTTTTTATGGTTGATGGAGAAGTTTCTGAATGTTTTGACTCTAAAACATGAACCAAAAATATTAGAGGTAAAGAGTTTGGAAATTTAATCTAGAAATTAAATCAATAAATGCTAAGGATTATCTTAGAGCATCATGTATTGGAAAGAAATTCCAAAATTTGAAGTATAAATTTAAGAGGTTGACGTGGAAGACCAGAAGTTAGTAATGCTTCTTACTTCAGTTGATGTAAATCTAAAAGTTTGTTGAATGTAGTGCTAAAATATACTGAATTGAAAGAAATACCAAATTCTTTATCCATATTGATAACTCCATAATTTTCAAGAAGGAAAAGTACAAGAAATCTTCCACAAACATAAATTTGTTTCTTAGATTGAGAAAACAACTTGTTAAAGTTGCATCAAAAGGAACAAGCTAGGTGATTATAAACATAATAGATTATTACCCACTATTATAATGTCAATTATGTTAAATGAATACTTATATATGAATTTAAGCTAACAAAAGACATGATTTTAAAAATAAAATCAGTTTCTAGTAAATTTTAGATAATGTAAAAATATGCATTTGAGATTCAACAACAAGCAATTCATCAAACTTGTATCATGTATAACCAGAGTATATGTATCAATTTTTTAAGTAAAAGGTAAGTATTTCTATAAAACAATTTATTGAAGATAATACTTGAACAATACCTCTCATCATTTGACAGTATGGCATTGTTATTAAGGATGTTAGTCCCAATATTCTGAAGAAAAGGAACTTCAGCTCAAAAAACCTCAGTAGAAAGCCCATCTACAAAGAAAACATCATAGATATGCTTGATCATTGGTGAGGGGAAACAAACCAGCCAGCTGAATGCTATATCCGCATGATAATACAGTAGAAATTATAACAAATTTTGATCGATGCTATGAAGATTTCACAGTACAATAAGCAGAAAGAATAAATAATAAAATTCAATGAAGCTTTAATAGATTAAATTCCAAAAAATTATAAAAACTGGTTATCTATGTGTGGGGGTAGATTTCCCTAGTTTTCTATCCATAAAATTTTATCATGGTCCTCAAAGAGAAAATTTTATCATCATAAAAGAAATGATTTGAAATAGAAGATAATACATTTACATACCATACAATAGAACCCTATAAAGTTTCAGGGATACAGAGCCTCTGTGGAATATCTCCCACCAGTCACTCCTATCTCTCCTAGAATCAACCTCAACACTAACCACCTAAACCATGAATGAAACAAATATATATTTTCTAAACAAATCAACACACATCTTATTCAATTACGTAACAACACAAACCTGGGATTTTTAGCGTTCATCGATGCTACCTATAGTGTAAACGCAAACCATATGATTATCATTAATCTATTTATATGCCAATAAACTATGAGAAAATAGAAAAATTGAGGTGTTCAGCATCATTGGTCTACCCCTTTAGATTGAAGCATTATAAGGCAATAAATTTCCAAGAATATATTAGATGTGCCAACTTTCTTCAAAGGTAAAGTGGAAATTTAACACGAAACACCCAAAAGCAATTCTACAACTAATATTTCCATAATTTTCCTCCATTTTATAAATAATAGAAGGAAAAAAGGACATATTTATTGGTTAGTAAATGGCCTGATAAGATTGATGAATTTAGGGGTGAGAGAAAGACTATGAGCGATCAAAGGAGGGTTGTGTGTGGTGATCGATGTTGTAATTTATAAAAAATAAAATCTTTGTTTCAAAGGGAAAGGGATCTGAATTAATTACTCATTGTATGTTTTAGTTAGTCAAAGATAAGAAGGAAGAAAACTAGTACTGTTTTTTATGATATTAAGAGAGAAAGAAGGTTTTATTTTTTCATGTTGTAATGAAGTTAAATAAGAAGATGTAGGATTCTATATAGTCTAATTTTCAGAAAAGTAGAAATAAGAATAAGGTGAAAAACTCATGTTTTCTGCTATGAAGAAGAGTGTTTACCGTTGTTCATACCAAAGAGGAAGAGGGTGTTACTTTCATGATGTTGATTAAGTAATAGAGGATAAAGAAGAATCGAGCAGTACACTGAAGGTTATAAGGGATAATAATAGATCCATTTCGTGCATACAAATTCATTTTCATGAGACTATAGTGTAATGAAATTTCATGGGTACTCCATGCTTATTGTATCTTATAGGTTTATTAATAGTGGGTCATGTGTTTGTAGGTTTTTTCCACTCACACTAAGGATTTAAAACTATTATTAAGTAGTGATCTATGTAAATCACTGTCCTATTTGTGTATGTGAGTATTTGGATGTGTTTTATGTATAACCAAAGGTGATAATGGAGAATGAGAGATCCATTTTATATAACTATAATATAATAAATAAGAAAGGGGATATAAAAGATTTAATTTTTGTAAAAAATCATTAACACTGATTAACCCCACCTCTTTGTGTTGCATACATCCATAAGTGATTCATTTAAATATCATGGATAATAAGTTTGACTAAAGGCACTGCAAATTCTTGAGGATTTGGATGGATGATTATTACATCCAAAATGAAATAGGTATTCCATTAACTAGAATTAATCTGGATAATATAAATAAATATTAATGGTAATTGCTAGATCATAGGGCAGAATGGTGAGGGTGACATTGGTGAGGAATGTTGCTTTCAACATTCGAGAGAAGAAAACAACTCAAGCACTAATGAATGACTTTATAAAAATGTATTAAACAAGGATAAATTTAAACAAAGTTCTTATGATGTATAGGTTTTTGGGAATGAATTAATGGAATAGAGATAGTGATTCATGGTAGCGATCTATCGAGATGAAGGCAGAGGTGACGATGATGAGGCAAAGAAGGGGGCGTGAAGGATGATGGGATAGGGGGAAGGAGGTGATATGGATGGGGAGGAGGTAGAGGTGGATAGAATATGGGGTCTAGGGGAGAGTCAGGGTGGGGGAGGAATCGAGGAGAGGGTATAATGGGGAGGGAGAGCAGAAATGAAGGGAAGCCAGACACGTAAGTGAGAAATAATGTGGAGGTGCAATATCCTAACAACCTAAAAGTCATACCACATGTAACTAAAATTTATGTTAGAATTAATAAAAAGCTAATTTGTAATTTAAAAATCAAAATCTTGAAATAGTGAACAAAGAGAAACATTAAAACCTTAAGATGTTTAATTAACAATTCTAAATGTATTGGGGGAATGCAATGGTGTAAAATGTACCTTACATAATTTGTAGCAGAAAAAATATACCATTTAACTATTAAAAGCTAATTGGGAATTGAAAAATCAAAATCCTAAAATAGTAAACAAAGAGAAACATTTAAACCTTAAGATGTTTAACAATTCTAAATGTATCAGGTCGGGAGAATGCAGTGGTGTAGAATGTACCTAACATAATTTGAAGCAATAAAAATATACCATTTAACTATAAAAAAATCAACAAAAAAACAAGGAATTAATATATACATTGTATAATATATAACCATTACCAAATTCTAAAAAGTTCTATTATGTATTGATCAGTTTAAAAAATAACTTGTGATAAGCAGTGGAAAAAAGAAACAAGTGACGTTTGCTCTATTTTTGAAAAAACACTTATACTTAAATTTTAGAAGAAAACCACTTAAAAAGTGGCCAAGAAACACAATTTCAATAAGCAATCTGAAAATATTTAGGCTACATTTGATAGTTCTTATTGAAGATAAACAATTTGAAAAAATAACTGTTGATTTTTTCCGCCTCTAAAAAAAATGTCATGGTTAAATTCTTGAAGGAAATCACATAAATAAGTGGCATAAAAGTACATTTTAAAAAATAAATCTAGAAATACTTATCACAAGTCTTATACAAAACTTATATAAGTGATAAGATAAATAATAAGTTTTAAAAAGTGTTGTGACATGTAACCTTATACAAAATCAAGCGATAAGTAGTATAAATAGTTTTCAGTAACTGGTGTCAAAAAAATCCCAACACTTACATAAGTGATAAGTAGTATTTCCAAACATATCCCTACAGTCAATTCCATGGAAAAAATATTTCTTTGGTTAGGTTTACCTGAATTTATGGGACAACAATGCTGGAAATAAAGAATTGATGTAGTGGAGGCACTACCACGTCCAAAAAGTGGGAGAAATGGCCTTTGAAGCCTCATCATACAATTTATAACAAATGAGAGAAATAAGATCAGGATGAGAAATGAAAGAAACAAAATAGCAAACACATATCAATTCATCTCTAGAAGCCAATGTATTCCCTAGAACATGATTCTAATAATAATCCCATTATAAGGAAGTTATTCCACTTCACATCCATTTCTATTTCCTTAGGAAAGTGTTGTTGATCTATACATGCTCACAAGAAATTAATCTCTTTCAAGTACATAGGATCAACTATTACATTATTCTTATGATAGGTGAACCTGATAAAGTTTGATCAAATTCTAGTCCCAAGGTTTCACACATCCCAATCTCAATATCTAACACAAACCAACATCCTTCAATAAATCATTCCCTATTTAAGTTCATATTCCCCCCTCACAACACATTCAAGTGAATCCACCATAACCAAAGTCAATCGTAACCCACTTGGTCATACAAAAACTAAGGTTCTTCCCCCTTATCCCCAAATCATTTAATGGACCACTTTCCCAAAAAAAATCTTAATAATTCAAGATCAACATTTTATCAAGAAATTAGAATAAAACACCCAGTTTACTTATTTCCAAAGGCTTTCAAACCTTATCTATACTTACATAATTTTCCTAAGACTCAACCTGAAGCCCCCTCAAATTAAAAATACCACTATGCACAAAATTTCAATTTAAGGCATTAAATATATTTATTCATTTCTCCAAAAAACATATAATCATTGTAAACACATTTCATGCTCTAAAAATCACAAGCATGCCCTATAATCATAAAACTCTAGAGAAAGGTACAACCACCCACCCCAATCATGTGTGTGAGGACTAATTTGGAAAATATAAAATGACCATCATAAACAAATTGAACCTTCACCTATAAAACTTAGATGAAAATACTTAAATTTTGGGGTAAACATCAACCAAATACTTATGATCTCAATCCAAATCTAGAGAGAGAGAAATATGAAGATATTATTACCCAAGAAATTCTTACCTTTCTGATCAAATCAATGCATGAGAGAGGTAAAGAAGATGTGATCTTACTGTATTGGCTGGTGATATCCTCCAAATTTGCTAAAATATTCATTGAAAAATCAGATTAAAATCATAGAAAAAGGGAAAATAAAGAATAATATACCAACAATATAAAATGAAATGTGGAAAGAAAATTAGAATGGGAGAAAATTGGAAGAAAAAACTAATTGTTCAGTGAATATTTCTATTGGGAAGATGATCTATGGGAACCGTGTCATTCGAGTAGTCAGTCGAAGTTGATCTATATTCGGAATGAAAATTGGGGTGATGATCAAAAAATCAACTTTGACCCAAAATTTGTGGAATAACACATAAAAACATTTAATTACTAGAATGAAAATGATCATACTCTGCATTTATGAAAAAATTTGATTTTTGTTCAGAATGAAAATGTGTATCAGTTGTCAATTGAGATTGATTTTGATAAAATCTACATTGGAAATATAGGTCACGTACCTAGAATTGGTATTAGAAAAATACCTTGGAAATCTAGCGATAATGGATGATTTGGTTGTGTTCTAGTAGTCAGTCTTATCACATTCCAGTAGTCGGTCAAAGTGTCTTGTAGGAAATTAATATACTACACTTAAAATAGACAAGTCTCTATGCTCTACATATATTATTCACTTGTAACTACATTAACATATTTATATGATCATACAACACATGAATTAATTTGTCACTACCATTAAATAAAATCGCGTTCATTACATTCTAAAAAAAGTAAAGATGATATGAAAAGGAGAAGTATTTTACAAATCTGTTTATGGAATTGATTATACAAAATAGGAGTGTAATGTAATGTATGAATTTGTATAAACGAGTGTAATTTATATAGTACTGTATACTGTTGAATTGTATGGCATATTCTATATTTCTAACATTTTTATACAGGAGTATAGTGTATGTTTAAACATTGTATGGAACCAAACAATATTCATGTGTGTTTAAAAAAAGTGCATTGTTGAAGTGTATGTATACAGGAGTGTAATCTCACCACTTTTTCTATCAAATTTTTCTATTACATTCTACATACAGGTCTTTATTTCCCTTGGAAGCAACATCTATGTTGATATTAATCCAACCTAGATAGGGAGGTTTCCAAGCATAAAATATGAATCCATTATAATTCATGAACTAACCTTGAATGCCCAATCTATCATAAATAGTGAGATCCCAGATCGAGTTCCCAATAAAGTCAGTCTTTAAAGATGTATCCATCTTGATAGCAGTAAAAATGGTATTCATGGATAAGTTAATGTCAATGTAATGGATGAAGTACCTTATTTCATTCCTATTATTTTTCTTTGAGGGTGTTATAACACTATTGGGAGGGGGTGGATGACTTTATCTTCCTTGATATACCAAATACTGGAGAAGATGGGACATGATCATCTCTGGTCAGGGCCATGACTTCCAGGGAATTATACAAATCAATAGGCTTCTCTAAGGGAGAAGAAAACTAAGAAGGTTGTCAGTGGATCAAAGCACTTGTCTCTATTTGATCTGTTGTGAGGCCTGTGATTCCATTATAATCATCTAAGGAATCAATGGAGCACATAGAAGAAATGGTTAACATAAGTATACATTTAACATAAGGTGAGATATATGGAAAATGGAATCCCTAAAGCAATAGAGTACACAGAAGAATACGAATACCTTTTGAGGCTAGGAGGCGGAGACCAAGAGGAGGCGAAGGCCGGGAGGAGGTGGACATAGAGAGTGGTATGAGGCTAGTAAGAGGTGGAGGTGGAGGTGGCCACAGAGGTGGAGGCGGTCGTGGAGATGGAGGCGAGGTCCGAGAGGTGTATGTGGGGGCTGGAGGCGGAGGCGGTCGCGGACGCGAATGTAGAGGCGAGAAGGTGGAGGGAGGGAGTCGGGGGTTGGGAGGCGGAGGTGAGGGCGGGAGGTCGAGATCAGGGAGGGGAGGGGAGGGTGGAGAGGCCAGGTTGGGGGAGACGTGGGGTCATAAATTAAAATCAATATGTGGATCCCAATAAAAGATTGTAATTGGGGTTACTATACCCACAGTTTGTTAAATTTTTGGTATAGATGCCTGGGTATAGACCTATTTTTCAATAATGATGGGTTTTTAATGGGATTTAAACTATGATTTTATAAATAATTTTCAAATTAAATCTGAAATTTATTTTTTCCATAATATTTTATGTTTATATTTTTATATAATTAGGAAACCCATTACATTATATAGGGAGAACAAGTAGATCAATAATAACACCATAGCAAGGGTAAATGTATTTCAAGAAAAAATGGATGTCAGGATTATATTCCTTAGTGGAGATCCTGAAGAAGAGATCTATATAGATAAACTATAAGGCTTCATACTAAATGGAATATAAGTTTTGGTTCTAGTCTCAAATGGATTTTTTTGGGATTAAGTAGCCACCAATATAGTTTAACTGGAATTTCAATGATTTTATGGTAGAATTAATGTTCATGTAGTGTAATGTAAATAATTTTGACTCTATGAAGGTGTATTATGATGGGAGATTTTTCAATTTACTTTTTTATGTGGATGAATTTCTCTTAGTTGGACCAATAAAGGAAAGACTGGAAGAGCTGAAGATTAATTTATCTAGAAGATCCCAAATGAAGAACCTTAGTTCTAGAAAGTGGATATTGGGGATAAATATTGAAGGAGACTTAAATTCTATAACTTTTTTAGCCTTGGTTAATTTTTATATCAAAGTTTTGTGTATTTATTTTTTAAAATATTAATATTATTGAATAAAATAGGATGGATATGAATAAATAATGGATATATTCCAATCATCTGACAAAAGAGTATGAGGATGGTGTTAACGAGTTCATCAAGTTTTCAAAATATCAAGCATATGAACCTTCTCAAATCCTTTGTCCATGTTTACATTGTTTTTATTCAATAAAAAATTTTCCAAAGGAGTTGGAAGAACACTTTATTGGTCATGGAATAGATTGAAGTTATTTTTAAAAGGTTGGGGTCGAAGCCTCAATTTTATTATTAAAGAAAAGACCTCTTTAGAATGGGTAGAGGGTGACCCATTATATAGCCCAAAGGCCCAAGGCCAAGTGGCCTGCATACAGGTCTAGAAAATCCATTTTTTTGGCCCAAAGGACCCCTCAGTGAACAGCACTGCTACAGTCCCTCCACCACTACAGTCCCTCTACCGCTACAGTGCTACCACTGCTACAGTCCGCCGCTACTACAGTGACTTGCTACAGTCCCTCCACCGCTACAGTGCTACCACTACTACAGTCCTCATTGCTACAGTACTACTACAGTGACCTGCTACAGTACCCTACTATAGTGACCTACTACAGTTATAAATTCTAGAAAAAACATTGGAAAAAGAGAATGTAACTAGTGTCTGGGATAACACTTTATTTTATGGATCATCTAATATGATTAAAAGTGTTTACAATTAAGAAGACTATGTCAAGGATGTTATTAAAGATGTGGATGATGATGAATATCATATTGAGGAAATAAAAAAATAAATTGAAGATGAACTTTGTGATTTCCCAAAATTTTTTGAGAAGTTAAAGAGATGTGAAAAGACACCATTGTATGGTGGTTGCAATAAATATAAATAATTTTTAGACATACTGAAGTTGTATAATCTGAAAGAAGGAAACAAATGGAGTGGTTCTAGTTTTAAAGAATTACTTTCTCTCTTGAATGAAATTCTCCCTGAAGATAATGAGCTCCCGAGAGAAACATATGATTCCAAACAAATTCTATACTCAATGGGTGTGATCTCTGAAGAAAACATTTCTAACAAAATGATTGTATACTATTTAGTAAGGATCAAAAATCACTTAGATAATTCCCAAAGTGTGGTGTTTCTCGATATAAGAAAAATTAATCCAGACTTATGGAATCTGTATGGTATGTTACAATCATTCTAAGGTTTAGGCACTTATATGGAAGTGAGGAGACTGCAGGGTAATTGATGTGGCACAAATACACAATAATTAAAGATGGGAAACTATGTCACCTGACAGAATCTCCTCAGTGGAAGATAATTGATCATGAGTATCTTAAATTCAGAAATGATCCAAGAAACCTTTGTCATGTATTATCTACAGATGGAGTGAATTCTTTTAGTTTTCAAAGAGTCACTCATAGAACATGGTCATTTATGTTGGTTAATTTTAGATTTACATTGTTTTTATGCACGAAAAAAAAAATCATGTTATCTATGCTTATATCAGGACCAAAACAACCGGGTAATGATATTGATGTTTATTTGGATATATTGATCGAGGATTTAAAATTATTATAGGATATATGTAACATCCCAGGTAAATAAAGAATAAATAATTTTCGTATTTATTAATATTTACGAATTAAATATTAATTTTACTTTAAAGGGGTTGCTATGTTCGATAGCGTACCTGATACGCAACAAAGAGTTTCATTGAAATCTTACGTTGCACACTAGTAATAAAATAATATTATTTTAAATGATAGTTAAAACATAGTCGTTGTATTGGAGGGAAAGGATATAAATAACTAAAATATGATTATATATGTTTTCAAATGTTTTTACATTTATCCAATAAAATATAAAGGCTTAAAATACGGAAAGAATTCAAT
Source organism: Viscum album (assembly GCA_963277665.1). Taxonomy (NCBI): domain Eukaryota; kingdom Viridiplantae; phylum Streptophyta; class Magnoliopsida; order Santalales; family Viscaceae; genus Viscum; species Viscum album. The sequence continues at coordinate 373,398,482 of OY728142.1, read as the reverse complement.
TTTAGGCATTTATACCCTAATTTTCACTAAAGGTTCAATTATCACCTTTTGATGGAAAACTGTCATTAAATATAGTTTTGATCACTCTTATACATTCTATTGGACCAAATAAAACTCTTCTTTAGAATCGAGACATCAAAATTTACTTTGTGTAAATTTTTGGTATTTTTCCGATAAAGTTCATTTTTTTAATGAATAGTGTAAAATGTTGTATTTTAATTCAAAAACACTTTTTAATCTAATTTATTTATATTATTAGATTATCATTTGAATTGGTTTTAAAGTGAAATTAGAATATATTTTTACCATTTAATCCAATAGTGGTCGTTGGAATTAATTTCACCTTGAAATCGGACTTAAACTAGTGTCAATCTTTTGATACTTATTGTTTCATAAAAACATGCTATTTGTCATGACAACGGGAATTAATTATTAAATTAATTAATGTGAATTATATGTTTTGAATTTTGTAAAATGGACTTCATTTTTGAATTCGGAATATCAAATATAGATTAGGGTGAAGTTTTGGTATTTTTCTGAAAAACTTCAATTTTTGATGAATAGTGAAACCACTAAGTGGTACTTATAAAAACTGATTTTTCGTTTAAATGAAATTTTACCACTTCTGTGTTTTTAATTTCAAAAATCCGACATACATGGTTGTAATGAAGAAGTAAAATGTGGTTCAATGGGATTAAAATAATTTTTTGGTAAATAGTAACTTATTAAGTTTTTAATCGCGATTAGAGGTAATTAGTGCAATTTAAGGCAAAAATGATATTATAATAAAATGAAAATACCTAGAAACATGTCCTGCCCTTATTGGATGTTTCATGGCCGACCAATAAAAGCCATGGGTCAACTTGGGGACCCCATGGAGCCACTTTGGTTGGGAAATGACATAAATAACTTTTTATTTAATGTTAAAGTAAAAAATAACACAAACATGAGATGTTTTACTAAAACAATTTTTACATGGGGTTATAAAAGTCATATTTTTTATTAAAAATAGTAATTGGAAAGCTAAAAATATTTCCTACATCATGATATTTTTTTATAATTTTTAGACTTTAAATAAATTAAATTATTTATGACATCATGATGATGCAGCGATTACCTCATTAATAAAGGATTTAAATAAAATGAAATGATAATGTAAAATCTATGACCTACACATGTCCAAAACCTATTGAATGGGTGGATTTATAACCCTTATCACCTTATCCTCGAATTATATAAATGTGGGACCTCTTAATTCCGAATATCATTTTAAAATAAAGTAACTTTTCTTTACTTTCCAAGAGTGCCCCTCCTCTCCTCTTATAAAAGTCCCCCACCTATACCTCTTTACCCACACTTCCAAAGCCTTTGGATCGGCCAACCCATGCCCATTTTGTCTCTACACATCCCTCTCTTACTCCTTGAAGCCTAACTTTGGGAAGAAGTCTTCCCAAGGAAGCCTTTGAGCTCAAACCAAAGAGAGTTACCCGATTTTAAGGTGATGTCTTCACTTGTGTTCTTTTGTTTTATTTTGCTTCTCCAACCCCCTAAACTCTTTTTATTTATTTATTTTGTAACAACTACAGTATAATAAATATACTAGTATGTTGTTATAAGAATTATTCGAGCTACACTTACACACACCTGCATCTAATGGTTAAAGAACATACTGTTTCCGTGGATGGCGAATTTCGGCCTCCCGAAATGATGATTGTTCAAAATTCTTTTAACACCTTGAAAGGTGGCCATTAAGATGACACTATATTTATATATGATATATAATATGTTTATGTTTTCCTTAATCTTCTGTATTTTTCATTTTGGTCATACCTTTATGGTTTCCATAATGGGTAAACGCGATATCTTCATTTAAGGAAGTGTGGACTACCGCCCCCTCAAAGTGATGTGATTCGTTAATGCCATATGTGGGACGTATAAAGGATGGATTTAAAGTTATTATATATGATGTTATACTGGAATTATAATATAACTCTATATCATTATTATTTCTTTCCATTAAAGTATGAGATAGAAATGAAAGTAGCGTTCATGCGTGCGTACGGCTTACCGTCTCCATGAACGGTACATTTCATTTCTTATCCCCAAATGTAATGTAATATTATAAGTACATGTATATAATGAATATATATGATGAATGATACATCTAAATGATTAATATAATTATGGAATTAAAATATACATACCTCTCATTTAGTTTTAATTCCATTAATATGACAAAGAAATGAAAGTAGCGTTCATGCGTACGTTCGACTTACCGTCTCCATGAACGGTGTATTTCATTTCTTACCTCTAAATGATTATGTAGTATTATAAATACATGTATATGCTGGATATATATGATATATATGTTATCCAAATCAGGAATGTCATTCTGGATATAAAGAACCTTTGACCACACGAACAACATGTAATTGTAAGAAGTCCACTTTCGACTTAAGAACCAAATATTGACAAAACAAACATTATTAACTTAAATGATTACATAATGTTTATAACATGATAATAAGTGATATAAAAGTAATAATGAACTTGAAAAAGGTTCTTAATCAAGTAGAAATTAACTCAAGTTTATTATTCAGGACGTTAAAGAACGATCGAGTCAAGTCAGACCCGAGGTAAGGGAACTTCTTAACCCAATTTCTATTCATTGGGTTAATCTCCTATTTTCAAATTATGTCATGATATTATTATGTCCTATATTGTATTTATACTTTCTTTATGTGTACATATAGTGAATACACATGATAGATCAATTTTAATTAAAAATGTTCTTGGTAAGGGACTTCGTCTCAATCTCCTTTCATTGAGGCATATTTCATTTTATACACAACTTTCTTTTATACGGTGTATAAACCCCTTTGACTTTTACTTTCATACAAAAGGAATCTTTTTCTATGAATCGTTTCACTAAACGACAAAAAGGAATGTTTCTTTTAACGTACGTGGTGACAATGACCTTTTCCGCCGCCGCGAGTATTATTTGGTCTTTGTCTTCCTGAACAAGCCGTAATGTTTTTTAAAAATGAAATAAATACCATATACTCTTTTATGTATTTTGGTATTGAAAATGGTTTTTATAATGGATTTGTTATGTCAATATATTTGAGTGATATATTGTGATCAAAGTGGGGAAATGTTTTCTTTCCTTTATGTTTGCTTTATGTCTTATGATTTTATAATGGTACTTGGACATTTGACGGGTGGTTACGTGATGAACCATATGATGGGTGGTGCCATGAATACCAGGATGGGTGGTTACATTATAAACTCCAATGCATTGGGTATGGAAGTCGGCCGTATGGCTATTCCATTAATTGATATGTGTGGAAGTCGACCGTATGGTTATTCCACTTAAGTATGTTTATGTCCCAAGTTACCTTTATATGTTATGTGTTCTTTATATGGGTTTTATGGTAATCTTTTGGTTACAAAAGGGTAAGTAATGATATTTTATTTAGTGAAGAGTTTTTACTACTTCATAAAGGTGAAAAGTATTACTTTACTTGTTGTTTTGATAAACTAACAGTTTTCATTCTTTGTGTATCCCTTACTGGTCTCTTTATTCTCACCCCAAGTTTTTTTTGAAATGTTTTTCACAGGACCTAATGTGGAATAGGGTCAAGCATGGGATCAAGGGAAATTCATGCTATATAAAACTTGGAACTAGACATGTTTCTTTTTAAGAGTTTTTTTTATTCTATGGAAACTTAGTAGAAGTGTCTACTTTGTAATCTTTTGAGATGTAGTAGTTATGTTCTAATTATCTAAAACTCTAAACCTGAAAAGATCCTCAATGTGAATTATCCATTTAATTCAATATTAAGAGATGTTTAAGGTCGGGGCCTTATAGTTGGTATCAAAGGTCGGTTTGGACAACTTTAGGAGTTATAAAATTGTTAAATTATAAGTTAATTTATGGTATGACTGAAATGATATAGCATTTAAAGATTACCATGTTGCTTCATCTAAGACATGTTTGTTCAGAATAGTTTTTCATGGAGGAAACAGAACAGATTTTCTGGGAAGGCATATAGAGGGAAATGACCTTTCAAATTAGTATCCTGAGATGGTCATAATCATAACTAAACAGTTTGTTGCAATGATGGCTCAGTTGACTCAGGTGAAATTTTTTGATTGTTTTTATTGATGATATATTGGTGTTTTCTAAAAGTAAAGAGGAGCATGAAAGTCATTTAAGGGTTATCTTGCAAACCTTAAAAGAAAAGAAACTATATGGAAAATTCAGCAAGTGTGAGTTTTAGTTACAACAAATTTCTTTCCTGGGTCACATTGTTTCAAAAGATGGAAAAACTGTTGATCCTTCTAAAACAAAAGTTGTTGAAGAATGGACAAGACCCACAAATGTAACCGAGATCCATAGTTTTCTTGGTTTGGCAGGTTACTATCGAAGGTTTGTTGAAAATTTTTCACGGTTATCTAGTCCAATGACTAAGCTAACTCGGAAGGGTGTTAAGTTCATATGGAAAAAAGAATGTGATGATTGTTTTCAGGAGTTGAAAAGAAGATTGGTGAATGCTCTAGTTTTGGCACTTCCATCTAGGAATGGTGAGTTTGTTATATACAGTGATGCTTCGTTGAAGGGACTTGGCTGTGTCCTTATGCAGAATGATATGGTAATTGCTTATGCTTCACATCAGTTGAAAACTCATGAGGTAAATTACCCTACACATGATTTGGAATTAGCTGCTGTTGTTTTTGCTTTAAAAATTTGGAGGCATCATTTGTATGGAGTAAAGTGTGAAATATATACTGATCACAAAAGTTTAAAGTATATATTCACTCAGAAATAATTGAACATGATACAGATGAGATGGATGGAATTAATCAAGGATTATGATTTTACAATTCATTACCATCCGGGAAAATAAAATAAAGTGGCTGATGCTTTGAGTCGAAAAAGTAATGCTTCATTAACCATGCTACATTTGGAACGAGATCCTTTGGTTTTTGATTTGATGAACTTTGTCATAGAAGTTGTTGGGGCAGGAAGTTTTTCTGTTTTGTTTCAGGTATCAGTGAAATCTTCTCTATCAGACAGAATCAAGCAAGCACAGAAGCAAGACAGTGAGTTACAGAAAAAGGTAGAGTTGGTTCAGAAGGGTAAGTTGCCTGAATTCAACATTGATAATGATTGTGTTTTGAGATTTGGGAAGAGATTTTGTGTGCCTTGTGATTCACAGTTGAAGAAAGAGTTGTTATGTGAAGCTCATAGTTCCCCGTTTTCAGTTCATCCTGGCAGTACTAAGATGTATAGGGATATGCGGGAGTATTATTGGTGGGATGGAATGAAAAGAGATATTGCTGATTTTACTGTGAAGTGTTTGACTTGTCAGCAGGTTAAAGCAGAGCGGCAGTTACCTAAAGGGATGCTTCAGCCTTTACCAGTGCCAGAGTGGAAATGGGAAAATATATCCATGGATTTTTTCATGGGATTACCGAAGACATCTAGAGGTAATAATGAAATCTGGGTTATTGTTGATCGCTTGACTAAATCTTCTCATTTCCTTGCTATATGAGATACTTTTTCCCTAGATCAACTTTCCCATTTTTATCTTAAAGAGATAGTCAGGTTACATGGAGTTCCTCTCTCCATTGTGTCCGATCGTGATCCCAGGTTTACTTCTAACTTTTGGAAAGGCCTTCAGAAGTCGTTGGGTATAGAATTAAATTTTAGTACAGCTTTTCTTCCGCAATCAGATGGGCAGTCAGAACGATCAATTCAGACCTTGGAGGATATGCTACGAGCTTGTTCGATGGATTATCAGGGAAGTTGGGACCAATATCTTTCTTTGGTTGGGTTTTCTTATAATAAAAGTTTTCATTCCAGTATACAGATGGCACCATTTGAGGCATTATATGGGAAGCGGTGTCGAACTCCAGCATTTTGGGATGAAGTGGGTGAAAGGAAGCTGATGGGACCAGAATTGGTAGAAGAGATGGCAGAAAAAGTTTATTTGATTCAGAAACACATGAGAACAGCTCAAAGAAGGCAGAAGAGTTATGCGGATAACCGGAGGAAGGATCTATCTTTCGAGGTAGGTGATCATGTTTTTCTCAAGGTTTCTCCATGGAAAAGTGTGATGAGATTTGGTAAGAAAGGAAAGCTGAGTCCAAGGTTAATTGGGCCATATGAAATTCTGGAGAGAGTCGGATCAATTGCTTGCCGAGTGGCTTTACCTCCGAGTTTATCTTAGGTACACAATTTTTTTCATGTTTCGATGTTGAGGAAGTATATGCCAGATTCATCTCATGTTTTGAGCCCAAAGGTAGTTCAGTTGGAAGAGAATCTATCATATGAAGAACAACCAGTCCAGATTCTTGAATGAAGAGAGCAAGTGTTGCGAAATAAGGTAATTCACCAGGTAATGGTTTTGTGGAAAACCCATATGGTTGAAGAGGCAACGTGGGAATATGAAAATGCTATGAGGGATAAATACCCCCACTTATTTTGATAAATGAATAAAATTGCGAGGACACAATTCCCAAAAGGGGGGAAGGATGTAACATCCCAGGTAAATAAAGAATAAATAATTTTCATATTTATTAATATTTACGAATTAAATATTAATTTTACTTTAAAGGGGTTGCTATGTTCGATAGCGTACCTGATACGCAACAAGGAGTTTCATTGAAATCTTATGTTGCACACTAGTAATAAAATAATATTATTTTAAATGATAGTTAACACATAGCTGTTGTATTAGAGGGAAAGGATAGAAATAACTAAAATATTATTATATATGTTTTTAAATGTTTTTATGTTTATCCAATAAAAGATAAAGGCTTAAAATACGGAAACAATTCAATTTTAGGCATTTATACCCTAATTTTCACTAAAGGTTCACTTATCACCTTTTGATGGCAAATCGTCATTAAATATAGTTTTGATCACTCTTATACATTCTATTGGACCAAATAAAATGATTCTTTAGAATCGGGACATCAAAATTTACTTTGTGTAAATTTTTGGTATTTTTCCGATAAAGTTCATTTTTTTAATGAATAGTGTAAAATGTTGTATTTTAATTCAAAACCTCTTTTTAATATAATTTATTTATATGATTAGATTATCATTTGAATTGGTTTTAAAGTGAAATTAGAATATATTTTTACCATTTAATCCAATAGTGGTTGTTGGAATTAATTTCACTTTGAAATCGGACTTAAACTAGTGTCAATCTTTTGATACTTATTGTTTCATAAAAACACGCTATTTGTCATGACAGCGGGAATTAATTATTAAATTAATTAATGTGACTTATATGTTTTGAATTTTTTAAAATGGTATTCATTTTTTAATTCTGAATATCAAATATAGCTTAGGGTGAAGTTTTGGTATTTTTCTGAAAAACTTCAATTTTTGATGAATAGTGAAACCACTAAGTGGTACTTATAAAAACTGATTTTTCGTTTAAATGAAATTTTACCACTTCTGTGTTTTGAATTTCAAAAATCCGACATACATGGTTTTCATGAAGAAGTAAAATGTGGTTCAATGGGATTAAAATAATTTTTTGGTGAATAGTAACTTATTAAGTTTTTAATCGTGATTTGAGGTAATTAGTGCAATTTAAGGCAAAAATGATATTATAATAAAATGAAAATACCTAGACACATGTCCTACCTTTATTGTATGTGTTATGGCCGACCAAGACAAGCCATGGGTAAACTTGGCGACCCCATGGAGCCACTTTTGTTGGGAAATGACATAAATAACTTTTTATTTAATGTTAAAGTAAAAATAACACAAACATGAAATGTTTTACTAAAACAATTTTTACATGGGGTTATACAAGTCAGATTCTTTATTATAAGTATTAATTGGAAAGCTAAAAATATTTCCTACATCATGATAGTTTTTTTTATAATTTTTAGACTTTAAATAAATTAAATTATTTATGACATCATGATGATGCAACGATTACCTCATTAATAAAGGATTTAAATAAAATGAAATGATAATGTAAAATCTATGACCTACACATGTCCAAAACCTATTGGATTGGTGGATTTAGAACCCTTATCACCTTATCCTAGAATTATATCAATTTGGGACCTCTTAAATCCGAATATCATTTTAAAATAAAGTAACTTTTCTTTACTTTCCAAGAGTGCCCCTCCTCTCCTCTTATAAAAGGCCCTCACCTCTACCTCTTTACCCACACTTCAAAAGCCTTTGGCTCGGCCAACCCCTTCCCATTTTGGCTCTACACATCCCTCTCTTACTCCTTGAAGCCTCACTTTGGGCAGAAGTCTTCCCAAGGAATCCTTTGAGCTCAAACCAAAGGGAGTTACCCGATTTTAAGGTGATGTCTTCACTTGTGTTCTTTTGTTTTATTTTGCTTCTCCAACCCCCTAAACTCTTTTTATTCATTTCTTTTGTAACAACTCCAGTATCATCAATATAATAGGATGTTTTTATAAGAATTATTAGAGCTACACTTACACACACCAACATATAATGTTTAAAGAACATACTGTTTCCGTGGATGGCGAATTTCGGCCTCCCGAAACGATGATTGTTCAACATTCTTGTAACACCTTCAAAGGTGGCCATTAAGATGACATTATATTTATATATGTTATATAATATGTTTATGTTTTCCTTAAGCTTCTTTATTTTTCATTTTTTCATACCTTTATGGCTTCCATTGTGGGTAAACGTGATATCTTTATTTAAGGAAGTGCGGACTACCGCCCCCTCAAAGTGATGTGATTCATTAATGCCATATGTGGGACGTATAAAGGATGGATTTAAATTTATTATATATGATGTTATACTAAAATTATAATATAACTCTGTATAATTATTATTTCTTTCCATTAAAGTATGAGATAGAAATGAAAGTAGCGTTCATGCGTACGTACGGCTTACCGTCTCCATAAACGGTACATTTCATTTCCTATCCCCAAATGTAATGTACTATTATAAGTACATGTATATAATGGATATATATGATGAATGATACATCTAAATGATTAATATAATTATGGAATTAAAATATACATACCTCTCATTTAGTTTTAATTCCATTAATATGACAAAGAAATGAAAGTAGCGTTCATGCGTACGTACGGCTTACCGTCTCCATGAATGGTGCATTTCATTTATTACCTCTAAATGATTATGTAATATTATAAATACATGTATATTCTGGATATATATGATATATCTGCTATCCAAATCAGGAATTTCATTCTGGATATAAATAACCTTTGACCACACGAACAACATGTAATTGTAAGAAGTCCACTTTCGACTTAAGAACCAAATATCGACAAAACAAACATTATTAACTTAAATGATTACATAATGTTTATAACATGATAATAAGTGATATAAAAGTAATAATGAACTTGAAAAAGGTTCTTAATCAAGTATAAAATAACTCATGTTTATTATTCAGGACGTTAAAGAACGATCGAGTCAAGTCGGACCCGAGGTAAGGGAACTTCTAAACCCAATTTCTATTCTTTGGGTTAATCTCCTATTTTCAAATTATGTCATGATATTATTATGTCCTATCTTGTATTTATACTTTCTTTATGTGTACATATAGTGAATAAACATGATAGATCTATTTTATTTAAAAATGTTCTTTGTAAGGGACTTCGTCTCAATCTCCTTTCATTGAGGCATATTTCGTTTTATACACAACTTTCTTTTATGCGGTGTATAAACCCCTTTGACTTTTACTTTCATACAAAAGGAATCTTTTTCTATGAATCGTTTTACTAAACGACAAAAAGGAATGTTTCTTTTAACATAGGTGGTGACAATGACCGTTTCCGCCGCCGCGAGTATTATTTGGTCTTTGGCTTCCTAAACAAGCCGTAATATTTTTTTTAAAATGAAATAAATACCATATACTCTTTTATGTATTTTGGTATTGAAAATGGTTTTTATAATGGATTTTTTATGTCAATATATTTGAGTAATATATTGTGATCAAAGTGGGGAAATGTTTTCTTTCCTTTATGTTTTCTTTATGTCTTATGATTTTATAATGGTACTTGGACATTTGACGGGTGGTTACGTGATGAACCATATGACGGGTGGTGTCGTGAATACCAGGACGGGTGGTTACGTTATAACCTTCAATGCATTGGGTATGGAAGTCGGCCGTATGGATATTCCATTAAGTGATATGTGTGGAAGTCGACCGCATGGTTATTCCACTTAAGTATGTTTATGTCCCAAGTTACCTTTATATGTTATCTGTTCTTTATATGGGTTTTATGGTAATCTTTTGGTTACAAAAGGGTAAGTAATGATATTTTATTCAGTGAAGAGTTTTTACTACTTCATAAAGGTGAAAAGTATTACTTTACTTGTTGTTTTGATAAACTAACAGTTTTCATTCTTTGTGTATCCATTACTGAGCTCTTTATGCTCACCCCATGTTTTTTTTGAAATGTTTTTCATAGGACCTAATGTGGAATAGGGTCAAGCATGGGATCAAGGGAAATTCATGCTATATAAAACTTGGAACTAGACATGTTTCTTTTTAAGAGTTTTTTTATTCTATGGAAACTTAGTAGAAGTGTCTACTTTGTAATCTTTTGAGATGTAGTAGTTATGTTCTAATTCTCTAAAACTCTAAACCTGAAAAGATCCTCAATGTGAATTATCCATTTAATTCAATATTAAGATATGTTTAAGGTCGGGGCCTTATAATCTAGGTGTTATGTTTTATGCTGATTATAGAAATGATGATTTCATGTTGAGAGCCATGTTGTAAAAAATTATAAATGACTTTCTTTCTTATGGAAATTTGTCAAGATATATAATTAAAAGGAACTCAAGGGCGTCATGTCTGTGAAAAATGTACAAAGTTAATTAGGATGAAACATTCATAGAAAATAGTGTTTCTAGGACATCGCAAATTTCTACCCCAACAAAATAATTACCGATCTTGGATGACATCATTTGATGTATATTCAGAAGAATGTACATCACCGTATCCACGAAAAGGTAATCAACTATTTGAGAAATTAAAATATGTAGACACAGATTTTAGAAAACCATTTTCAAAAAACCTTAAAAACTGATTGGAAAATGAGATTAGTTTTTTTTTTGAATTATCATTATGGAATTGTATGTACAATAGAAATTTTCTTGATGTTATGCATGTTGAAAAAAATGTATGTGATAGTGTCATCAGTATATTGCTAAATGCACCCAAAAAAATAAAGGATGGAATTAAGGCTTGGTTGGATATGGTTTACATGGAAATATGAGAAGAGTTGGCTCTAGTGAAGGGTGAAAAATGATCTTTTCTTCCTCCAGATGCTTACACTCTTTCCATGGAATAGAGATATCAGTTTTTCAACTTCTTAAATGACATAAAGGTTCTATAGAGTATTCATCGAATATCAAGAACATCATTTCATTGATTGATTTAAATTTAAAGGTTCTAAAATCACATGACTTCCATATTTTGATGAAATATATAATTCATATATCTTTACATTTCATTTTTTCCAAGAATTTTCATCATACATTAACCAAGATCTATTTCTTATTCAAAGATATATGCAACAAATTTATAGACTTGGAGAAATTTCTGATTATATAAAGAGAAATTTATGTCATATTATGTGAATTGGAAATTTTCTTCCCGCCAACATTATTTGATATGATGTTTTATTTTATGGTTCACTTGGTGAGAGAGATTCAACTATGTGGTCTTGTACACTATAGATGGATGTACCCCATTGAACGGAATATGAAGATTTTGAAAGGGTATGTTAAAAATCAAAGTCAACCAGAGGGTTGTATTCCAAAGTGATATATTATTGAGGAATCCATTGAATTATGTACTGGATACATGTTCGGTGTGGAAATTATTGTTCTACCAAAATCTCATCACACTAGATGGCTTGCGGGTGAAAGAATTTATGGAAGAGATGTTTTCACAATCAATATTACAGATCGAGAGCAGGCCCACCTTCACATTTTTCATAACAGTTTATAGGTTTCCCCATATGTTGAAACCCACCAAGAAATTCTTAAGCATTTGAATCCATAAAGTGATAAAAGATATATATCAAATACACATAATCAATAGTTTATAGGATGGTTTTGGTACCATATTTTAAAGAAGTCAAATGAAAATCCAGATTTAATGTCAGAATGAATTCACTGGCTCGCTGGAGGACCAAATGTGTATGTATTACCTTATAATAGTTATGTAATTATTGGTTATATGCTCTATACAAATGAGCATGATGAAGATAGTTCCATGAAAAATAGTGGAGTTACACTCATGGATGAAGTGATTCATATTTTTGGTACTAAGTAAGGAAATCTAATTTATGAAAATATCTCGTACTTTGGCATCATCAAATAAATATGGGAGTTGGATTATACAACATTAAAAGTGCCTATTTTTCAATGCATGTGGATTGATAACAAAAGTGTCGTTAAAATAGATGAATTGGGATTTGTGAAAGTTGATTTCAATAAGGAAGGGTATAAAGATGAACCATTTATAATGGAATCATAGGCAGTACATGTATTTTATGTTCTCGATCTTGAAAACTGAAAGTGGTCAATTGTTCTATTATCGACCAAAACCACTGAAGGGTTAGATGAAAATTAAATTAAGGATAAACCTTTAATTGGTATTTTTCAATAATTTCACAGTGAAACCAATGTAGATAGTGTTTTTTATGTTATAAGAGACCAAAATTAAGGGATTTGGATAGTTGATATAGGGTTCAAATCCATTTGGCCGTTAAAAAAGAAAAAGAGTTCAATAATCAGGTTACTTTTTTTGTAATATTCATCATCTTACCTCATGTTATTATCTATTTGTTGCTGCATTTATGTACTCTAAATTAAATGTTAAACCACTTCTACAGATAATGACTTTCACATTGTTTGGTGCTCCCAATCCTAAGGAACAATAGGTCTCTCAACTTGTTGTTACTCGCAGTGTAGACAAACGACCTTATACACATGATGGTGCTCCCATTCCTTATGAACAATAGGTTTCTCAACCTACTACTGCTCCCAGTGAAAAGGTACAATGACCATCTGCACATGTCGATTCTACTATTATAGAGGAACATATTGACGATGTTGATTCCATGTAAATGGTAGGAAACAAAGGAATAGAAACACAAAAAACATAGGAGAACCATAGTTTGATAGTTTTAGAAAAAATCATAAAGTAGAAATCCAAAGGCATCAAATACATGTTCGGAAGGAATGTGTGGGGCCAGCATGTTAACCCCAATAAGGCCATGTTTAACAATTATACTTGAATCATCACTCAGCAACACATTTTGAATTATGTAGATTCATGGAACCATGTTGTGCCCTGGATTAAGACACTAATGTGGGAATATATTATGGTAACATTATGATATCATTTATTTATTTTACTAAAAAATAAAATAATGAAACATTTACTTACTCTTTATCATCCATTTTAGAGTATATTTATAGTAGATGAATCCCAAGAAATTTTTATTAATGATTTCTGAAAGGATTCATAGATGATTTCTCACAATTCTAACAAGTCATCATCTTAAAGATGCTGAAGGAAAAATAAACCCACACCTACCACTTATCTATGCACACTTGATAACCCAAGAATTATGGGATGTGTTTACTGGTCGTCATATAGATGTGTATTTTCTGGTACATTATGGCTCGTAATATGTTGTTTTATGATATGTGTATTCATCACTTTGATTTTTTTTTATTTATAAAATAGAAACTCAGTGCTGGAAATAAGGAACAAACAACAAAACTAGTGCACCCCTACTGTAAAGAAAGGATGGGGTATGCTTCACTTGTAAAAAAATTGGCACGTATTTTAAATCAACCATAATACTTTTATGTGACATGAAACAACACCATAATTATGTTTCTCTATTTATATGTAGATTAAAGACTCCAAATCCAAAGCCACTTCCATTACATGCCATGTGATATGGAAGGAGGCACATGTAAATAAAGATGAGATACTAATAAATTAAAACACACCAAAAGTGTGGGCAACATGTGTAAGTATTACATAATATTTTTTTTGCTTTAAATAAATATTACATAAAAATGATCACTTATTTTATGATACTTTATATATGAAATTATCATAGGAATCATCAACACATATACCAGATGAACACATAGTATTTGTGGCCTTGAAGCAGCCAGAATAGTATAGTTGCGTCATAGGTGTGGGTTTTGGGGTAACACCTGAACATATTTTGAGAAAAAGACAAGAGTAGGATCAAAGTGAATTAATAAAATAGATGAGATAAATAATATATACCCTTGAATAAGAATTCCAATGGTAGATAGAGATGAATGAAACATTAATGGGGGGAGGAAAATAGAATAAGTAACTCAAGAACAACCACCATGTGGAGATTTCGCCCCACCCCCCACTAGCTATGAGGCTAGAAATTCCCCTCAAAGAGATGTCTTAGTTGAGGTAATCAATGTTCTAATAAATTTTTATGTGAAATGTAAACTAGACATACACTGATACCTTTCTTGTACTAATATTCTATAGGGTTATAATGACTGTGATTTATATCTAAAAACACCCACTCATCGCCTTGTAGTAAGGGCTACAATGTTCAATATTCAAAATGATATACTACACAGCAGGACACTTCTAATAGGTCATGTGTGAGTGTTAATTAGCATAACCCATGAGTTGAGTGTAGAGATACTTATTTCAATTGATGATGAAGATGTTCATATGGTTGAAAAAACTATTTAAACATTCATTACATGACATCACATCTTATAAAAAACATGTTGATGATGAGTTATACATTTCCAATTTACTTTTCAAGTGAAACCTTTAAAAATTAATGAAAAATGTATGAACTGATGAATGTTATTACATATGGACAAAGAGATGGGGATGAAACAAAATACTTCTTCAAGACTATCTAAAGGATTGATCAACTGATTTAATAGATCTACCCAAAGAACCATTAGCCCACCCATTCTATATCCATAATTACTATCATTAAAGGTTCGTGTGGATACAAAGTTAAAATATGGTCATAATCACATAGTTTATTTTGAAGAAAATATGTAAGGAGAGAAAGATCAATACTTCATTGGTGTTGAGAGTGTAAGTGAAATCCATGACTATGATTGGATAGGTGTCTTGGTTGTAAATATATACATGAGGTATATTTTTAAGATTTTATTTTCTAAAAGCTGATATACTCTGTTAATTATGAATAAATACATTTCATATTTTTGGCAGAAATATATATGAAGAAAATTGAAGGGATTTTCCCATAAAAAAATCAGACTCATTAGTCCTCACATCTCCTCTATGGAACAAAAAGAAATAGATAGCAAGAAAGGGATGAAATAGTGGCAGGTCTAATAAAATCATTTTAAAGAAAACTTATGGATGAAAGAATCTATTTAATACCAATGATACATAGGTAAAAATAAACAATTTAATCATATAAAATATATTTTCATTTCTTTAATTACTTATTCCTTTTTTAGGCATCATTGGATGCTCATTGTGGTAAATTTGGATAATCTAAAGATTTATTTCCTGGATTCAATGCATGGATACCCAACAAACCATCCATGCATGATTGAGTTTGTCAATGAGTAATAAACTATATCCAAAGTTTTAGAACTAAACATCAAGTTATATAATTTATATTGTCTTTTAATGAGGATTATGTTATGATAGGGTGGTGTATGATTATCGTGAAAAACAATAAATAAGGATAGGGGATAAGGACAAAAAAGAAGAGAAGTTCTATGACTGGATAAGTATTAGGGTATATATAATAAGATTTCACTATACAAACACATATCAAAACAAATTACTTATTCTACTCAATATTTCTTTAGTTTTTTAAACAAACCAATGGAAAATATTGTGGTTATTATGTTTGTAAATTTATAAGAGAGATCATATTCCATGAACAAACTAGAATCCTTGAAGAGGTATTTTTGAAGATAATTACTATTTAATTTAAAATATTTATTAATCCTTTGTGTGTTTATTTTTTTCTAGTACTACTATGACTGTCAAAAAGACTCATATTCAGAAGACGATATATATGTTCTTAGAAATGAATGGGCAACATACCTAATGGAAGAATGTACACAAATAGCGTGAATATGTGACTTCCATAGAAGTAGTGGATTGTTTCATATTTATGTTTAATTTACTTATTTTTAGTATTAATCACATAATAATTTTTTCTTATATAGGTGGATACCTTTGTTTGAGTCAGGGTGGTTTGTTCAAAGATGCTCATGCTTATGAGAGATTGGACTTCGAGGCTGCAACCCATAATTCAATGAGAAGGTAAAGTTTTTTTAAATATACTATTTTTTCTCATAATATTATATGTTCTCTATTGAATTAACATAATCTAAATTAAATGGTTGACTAATCATGTGAAAAATGTATTTTACATACTTATTCTCCCTCAAAACCATGTCGCCCCTGCATATTTGGAATTTATCACTTTCCTTCAAAGGCAGTAGAGGGAACTTGAAGGAAAGTGATAAATGTCTAAAATTCAGTGTTTCCATTTCAACAAATAAATCAAATGGAAAGCATGGTAATTCACTATGTTTCCAGTATGAATCAAATTGTGTCATTTTATTTAAAATTGATATTAATTTAAGTAAAACCAACAAGTGACATATTTAAAACCAAACAAATTCATTTTTATTATTTTGATATTTTAGTAAAATGATCCATGAGACATTTTTGACATCTAAGAATCAATTTTACCTCAATAATATGCATGATGTGGTCAGTATAACTTAAAGTCTCTCTTTTTATTTAAAATTGACATTAATTTAAGTAAAAACAACATGTGACATACTAAAACCCAAGAAAATGAATTCTTATTGTTTTGATACTTTAGTAAAGTGATCCATGAGTTATTTTTCACAGGTAAGACTTAGGTGAACCTAAATAGGACATATGGTTGGGCTAGTTTAACTCAAAGTTTCTCTTTTTATTTAAAATTAACATTAATTTAAGTAATAACAATAAGTGAAATATTGAAAACAAAAAAAATGAATTCATATTGTTTTGATATTTTAAGATAATGATCCATGAGTCATTTTTGATGTGTAAAAGTCAATCGTACCACAATCTGATGCATGGTGTGATCGATATGACTAAAAGTGTCTGTTATCAGTTTAAAAATGATATTTTAGTTCAAAAAGTGTCACTCACTGAAAACCAAGAAAATGCACTCTGATTATCTTTATAATTTATAAAAATGATTCATAAGTCATTTTTGATTTGTATGAAGTAATATCAAAATAAACCGATGCATGATGCGACCGGTATGACTCAAAATGTGTGTTTCCAGTTTGAAATGAAATTTTAGTAAAAAAAACACAACTGTCATACTGAAAACTGAGAAAATGTATTTGAATTATTTTGATATTTTATTACAATGATCCATTAGTCATTTTTGACATGTAATAATCAGCTGCACCTTAATACAATACACAGTGTGTTTGTTATAACTAAAAGTGTCTCTTTTTATTTAAAATTGACATTAATTTAAGTAAAAACAAAAATTGACATACTGAAAACCTAAAAAACACATTTTTATAGTTTTTATATTTTATTTAAATGATACATGATTCATTTTTAACATATAGGAGTCAATTTTACCTCAATACAATACCCAATGTGACCAGTATGACTAAAAGTGTCTGTTATCAGTTTAAAATTGGCATTTTAGTTCAAAATGTGTCACTCATTGAAGAATAAGAAAACACACTCTGATTATCTTTATAATTTATGAAAATGATTCATAGTTAATTTTTTACGTGTATGATGTAGTATCACATCAAACTAATTCATGATGTGATTGGTATGACTCAAAATGCGTGATTCCAGTTTAAAATGACATTTTAGTAAAAAACACAACTAGAATACTAGAAATCAAGAAAATTAATTTGGATTGTTTTTATATTTTAGTAAAACGATCTATTAGTAATTTTTGACATATAGGAATCATACACACCTCAATATGATGTACTTTGTGGCCGATATAACTCATATTGTCTCTTTTTATTTAAAATTCAAATTAATTTAAATAAAAACAACAAGTGACATACTGAAAACCGAACAAATGCATTTAAATTGCTTTTATATTTTAGGAAAATGATATATTAGTCATTTTTAATGTGTATGAATCATCCATACCTCAATAAAATGCACTATGTGTCTAGTATAACTCAAAGTGTCTCTTATTATTTAAAATTGACATTAATTTAAGTAAAAACAACAAGTAACATACTGAAAACCGAGAAAATAAATTTGGATTGTCTTGATACTTTAATAAAATTATCCATGAGTCATTTTTGTTGTTTATGAGTCAGGTTTGCCTCAATAAGACAGATGGTGTGGCTGGTATAACTCAGAGTGTCTCTTTTTATTTAAAATTAACATTTAATTTAAGTAAAAACAACAAGTGACATACTGAAAACTGAGAAATTACATTCATATTTTTTTGATACTTTAGGAAAATGATCCATTACTCATTTTTATGTATATGAATCAACAAAACCTCAATCAAATGTACGGTGTGACTGGTATGACTAAAAGTGTCCGTTATCAGTTTAAAATTGACATTTTAGTTCAAAATGTGTCACTCGATGAAAACCAAAAAAAACATGCTCCAATTGTATATATAATTTAGTTAAATGGATCATAAGTCATTTTTTATGTGTATTAAGTAGTATCACATCAAAATTATAAACGATGTGACCAGTATGACTCATAATGCGGGTTTCTAGTTTGAAATGACATTTTTGTAAAAAAACACAACTTCTATGATAAAAACCAATAAAATGAATCCAAATTATTTTTATACTTTAGGAAAACGATCCATCAGTAATTTTTGATAGGTAGGAATCAGCTGCACCTTAATCCAATGGACGGTGTGACCGGTATAACTCCAAATGTCTCATTATTTAAAATTGACATTAATTTTAGTAAAATAACAAGTGACATACTCAAAACCAAACAAAAACATTTAGATTATTTTTATATTTTAGTAAAATGATCAATAAATCATTTTTGATGTGTAGTAATTAACCCTGCATCAATAGGATGCATGGTGTGAACGATATAACTCTAAATGTGTCATTTTTATTAAATATTGACATTTTATTAATGTATTCTTTCATATTAATATTTAATTTATTTCTTTATAGTATTATTAACATAATATTTGTTTTCTTATATAGGTGGAATCTTTTTCTTAGGTTGAGATAATTTTTTCAGCAACTGATACCATGGGAAAACATTTTTGAGAGGGGATGATGGGTGTTAAAATATGAAATATTAATGTTTTAGAATGTTTGTTGGATAATTTTAAATACAATTATAAGAAACATTTTATTTGAAATGTAAATATCTGTGTTTTTTTATATACCATGGGTGGAAATTTTTGTATTCATGATGTAAATTAAATGTATATATCATTATTTAAAATAATAGCATTGTTTGAAATTAGAGGTTGTATATAGAATCCGAAATTGTAGGTTTTTTCTTCTGGTTGAGGTGTTATATTAATAGCTGATTGTGGGTAGCTAGGCCTTTATGAGTTCTATTTTTAGTGCTGATAAATGTCCCCCTTTATCAGTTCTATTTAAACCACTAATAAATGGGACCCCCCCCCCCCCCCATCATTGCTGCGATTAACAATGCTTTTTTAGCGCTGTTTTAAGCTGATTTTCATGATTTTAAAGGGAATATGTGTAGTAGAAGATCACCTGAAGGGTTAGGGGGACTCCATTACAACTCTACATAGAAACCATCAAATATAATTCAATATTTACTCATCTCTCTAATGTTATTTATCATTCTCCTCCTCTTGCTCACTATGTATGTGTTATATCATCTCATCCTGAGCTCGCAACCTATCTTAATACTATGAAGTTGAAGATGAAGACTTTGCATGAGTTGATTAATGACATTATATAAGTACCATAATAACTATTAGGTGTCAGTCATGAACTAATACCAGTCACATAACCTTTCTCGACACCATGCATAGTCTCTTATATCCAAGATCCCTCATAAAAACTAAACTCACACGTGGAATATGCTTCTGTATTAGATTGAATATATCATGAAGTATAATTTTTAGTCTCATATGTTTCTTTCAAATATAATTATAAATTAAAATAACAATAAAATTAATTTATGTAAAATTAAAAAAAAATACTGACTACAATCTCACGTTGTTTGTCACCGATAAGATGTCTTGTACTGAGATCATTGTACAACCTCTTGTAACCTTCAAATTCCATAATAGAGGGTTCAGTAGAGGCATGTATAATATAATAAAAATTTTAAATTTAAATTATATATACATTAATAAATAATATTACATACCATGTTTCGTCAATGTATACCAAATACATGATTCTCATCCCAATGAGTGACTGCCCACCTCCCTCGGTTCTTTTAGCCAAATGATGACTTCCTCTTAAAATTATATCCTATAAAGTAGGAACACAATCCATAACATACCTAGGATGAGATATATTCTAGTTGATGAGAGAATAAATAGTGGTCAAAATGGTAACAAGATCTCTATACAAGGATCTCTTTCTTAGGATGTGTAAAAACTGATGAAAACGTTCATGTATTCAAATATCTCATGCCTCTTGGAAAGTTTTTATCATGCTATCGTCGATCAGAGACCATAAATTTTATAAGACAATTAAAAACAACATGTTAATAATTAAATAAATTTAAAATAAAATATATTATTTATTAATTTACAATCCAATAGTCAAACATGTGATATTAAATAGCAATAAGAACTTGATCTCGTTACACCCATGGTGAAAAAAATAATAATTTCATAAAATCGTACCAATCTTAAAAATAGATAAATGTGAAAAAATATGAAAATAAAAAAACAAAATAATATTACCAATATTAATACAAAAAATTTAATATAAAATAAAAAACTTAAACTATTGAACAAACCTCTATAAAAATTGGTTAAAATAAAGATATGGACATATTTCTGGAATGTGGCCTAGAATCATTAATATAGTAAGGTCAGGCCCCATCCTAATAGGTGCTGTTGTGGAAGAATCTTGTGGGTCATATTAATAGTTATAAAGATCAATATCAGGAAGCTCAACACCAGCAAAGGAATAGAATAGATCATTGGAACCATCACCATCCATCTGAAACTAATAATATTAACTTTAAATAATTATTAATACATATATAAAATATAAAAAACTGATAAATTATAGAATATAATGAATCATTCACCATCTTCATCATCATGTTCATCGATGAAAATATCTTCATCTTCCTCTTCAACATCATCAACTTCAATATGACTTTCAGTTTCATCATCCATTTTCAATTCATCAACATAATCAATATCATTGAACCTTAACTGGGGGGGGTTCATCATTGATATTTATATTTAATTGATTAAGAGATGTATTTGGTGGTTTTTATTAAAAAAATTCAATATTTTTCACTTCCATAGAACCATTTAAATTTTCAAGAAACTAATTTTCATAAGATTTTATTTTTATTATGCTCCACCAGTCATTTAAATCTCTCAAAATAGCACAGTATTTTTCATAAAAACATAATGTTCATAATGTGCTAACATAAATGGTTTATTTGTGGAAGGAATAATTTTATATTTAATATCAACAACTCTATGTTGTGTATGAACTCACATCCCATGATCAGTATCAAACTAATGAATTTTAAACATTTTTACATAATTTGGACCCAATTAATATAACTCAATTATTTTATCTAGCATGCTGTAAAATTTATCTTCAATTTCTTTATAATTAGATCCTTTCAAATAAACACTATGATTCATTGATTTATTTTTTTAACCGTATATTCATGTATGAAATTTAAATCTATTAACCACATAACCATTATAAGATTTTACTAATTTAGATTGAGGGTTTCTTAGCACACATAATCAACTATTAATTTTACTTTCATGTTATGGTGCCTATAAACAATAAAAAATATTAATAATAGATATCATTAAAAAAAATATTTATTGTTCCAATATAAAAGAATTAACTTATAAGTGTTTGAAACCAATATGAAAAATTAAGTCATCAATTTTATTCAAGAGTAGCAGGGGTAATTTTTATAATTTTTTTAATATGGTTATCATATAATCTACAAAAAAATAATATAAATATATTTATCTATTAATTAAAAAATAATAAAAATTAATACTTAATATACAAATTATTTAATTTCTTCATAATTGAGAAGAATATATATATGATCTTTGTGTATTTATTTATCTAAAATATATCATTCACAATAACCACCAAAACCAAGCTCGGGATAATTAAAAACTAAAAATTTATGGTCTTTTGTATCATCAACATTTTACTCATTGTGACCCATGAAATTATGTTTTGAAGGATATTTAGATTGAAAATAATAAGATCAGAATTTTGAAATTTCCTCCTGCAATTATGCTTCTGTAATTGACCCTTCAATTGATGATTTGTTACGTGATTTCTTCTTTACTTTTTTGCATACATCACTTAAATGGGTACATCCATCAAAATTGAACCATCCCTCCACATTTATCTTCATATAGAAAATGATATATTATTTTTTATATTGAGTCAAAGATGGTTGGTGGGAATATTTTCTCCAATTTACATAAAATTAAAATGACATCTTTTTACAGTATACTCAATAAATCATAATATGATGTTTATACACAAATATCTTGGAATAAATATTATATTTTGGTCAAAATTTTATAGATTAAATAATTAAACAGTCCTCTAAGACCTAATAGTTAGTATTCTTTCCATTATAATAGGATAATAATGACTTTTTAACTCAGTAATATGTCTAGTTATGATGTAATGCAACAAATTAGAATCATGGCCATCAAGTAACCTTAAATCTCTAATCCATTTAAAAAATAATAAATTATTTTTTATAGAAAGTGCTTAAATTGATTTCGGATTCATTAAATTGTGTGATATTTTATTTTAAAATAATTCATGTTTATGATGCCTTTAAATTTATATAAGATCTAACCATTCCTTTATATTATCTTTGACCTTACTGGGTGCGTACAACACAGTATAAAATATATGGTTAAAAAAATTCTTCTCAATATGCATTACATATAACATGTGATGAACCAGTAAATTAAACCAATATGGA
The DNA here is from genome assembly GCA_963277665.1 of Viscum album. Taxonomy (NCBI): domain Eukaryota; kingdom Viridiplantae; phylum Streptophyta; class Magnoliopsida; order Santalales; family Viscaceae; genus Viscum; species Viscum album. The sequence continues at coordinate 373,375,230 of OY728142.1, read as the reverse complement.
AGGACCTAAAAAATACTTTGCTTCATCCAATTATGATCTCTCCCAAAATCATATATTTTTTGTTCATTTATAGTTGGTCCAAAGGTAATAGGAGGTAATGAAGAGATGATATATTTTACTAGAATACCTGAGAACATTGATAGAGTTTGTCTATTTCAATTATAACTTTTGTAAAATTATTTCTATTCCTTCAAAAAGGGTGATCTGTGGGAAGAAATCTCTTTTGAAGGTCAAAATAACTAGTCTTTCTTCCATATATAAGCATAAACGATTTGTTTCCATCCATGTAGTACAAACATGATTTTATATCATGTATACTTCGTCAAGATAACATACCATACATCAAAAAAATATTGATTTTCCACATTAATGAAATATTCAATATAAAATTATGATATGTAATTATATCATATCTAGTTACATTATTTTTCTATAATAAAATTAACTCATCAATTAATGGATTTAAATAAACATCGATATTTTTTTCATATTTTCTCGAATTATTAACACTATATATATATATATATAGTTCATTCATCATCATACAAGGAGGTAAGTTATATAGAGTTATAAAAATAGGACAATAATAATATTAACTACTGTAAGCACCAAATGGACATATAACCATCACTATAAAGACTCAACCATATGTTACAAGGTTCTAAAACAAAATAAGTATTCAACTGATCAAGGTGTTTCCATGAATCACCATCACATGGATGAATTAATATTTTATTGATGGAAATATTCCATTTATCCCATTCCATCAATAAAGCTATGTTGAGAGACATAAATATATATTATAAATCGGGTATAATTGGACAATTCCTCAACTGTTACATAGGAAATTTAGATTTTCCTTATTGTACATATTTATACCTCGATTATCCACATGTTAGAAAATTAATTAATGATTCATAATCACTATAAGATAATATATATTCATTTGAACATGAATAGATCTTATGATAACTAAGAAAAAAATTATGGAAAAACTTCTTGTTTTTATAGAAACTTGTAGGTAATGTATTTCCATCAGGCAATAAATATTTAACCGAATAAAATACACGATCCAAAAAAACTATTTAATATTCCATAATATGATTTAATAGTCATAAATTTTGTAACATCTTCAATTTTTATTATCTTTCATCCCATATATAAGGCCTCCTCAATAGATTTCAATAAATTTTAAAATTGAGATGGTTCTGATTTAGGATTTATAATATCATTCTGAGTTTTTATTTCTTGAATAGATGGTTCAACAACCTCACGTACTAAATTCTAAAATGATGGATCTAGAATCAAAAACATTATATATTCTACTAAATTTTATTCACTGTGTTGATACCAAAAAATATAATCTTTCTGAAAATCAAAACATAATATATAAAGTCCAAAATTATTAAAGGTTTTGAATATCCTAAGATCACATTTCTTACATGGAAATTTAATTTTTCCTTTAGAAACAGATTCGGAATTTGATGATGTAAATGATATAAGTGTTTCAATTCCCTCAATGCAGATAGGATTTATACCAAAACTGTTAGGATTTTTACGATGATTTATCCAACCATAATCATGTAATATAAATTGGTGTCTACTACCTGATTCTAAAGTTATCTAAAAAACAACATAAATAAGAATAATTATTATTCATTGTGACTAATTATTACCAATTATTACTAAATTTTAATTATGGATCATTATAACTACATATTACATATTATTACTAACTTTCACTAGTATTTAATAATCATTACTAATTATTGTAAATTTTTATTAAGTGATACTAATTTTTTATTAATTATTATAATTTTTTTTAATAAATATTTTTATTTTTTATATTTTTTTACAAATTATTACAAATTATCGCAATTTTTACTAATATGTACAAATTATTGATAATATTTACTAATTATTACTAACATTTCAAGATTATTACTAATATTTAATAATTATTTTTTAATTATTAAAATTTATATAATAATTACTAATAATTTTTTTAATTAATATACAATTTTTACCACTTGTTGATAATTTTTAATAATTTTTAGTATTTTTTTATATATTCTTTTTCAATTTATTACAAATTATCATAATTTACTAATATTTACAAATTATTATTAATATTTACTTAGTATTACTAACATTTATTAATTATTACTAATAATTACTACTTATTTATTAACTGTTACAAATTATTTAATAATTATTAAAAATATTTTTAAATATTACTAAATTTATAATTTTTATTATAATTTTTTAATAATTTCTAGTATTTTTATATTTTTTACAAACTATTAAAAAAATTACTAATTTTACTCATATTTATTAATTTTTACAAATTATTATAATTATTTATTAAGTAATACTACTTATTTATTAATTATAACTGAATTTTTAATAGTTATTACTATTTTTTAATAATTAGTAGAATTTCATATATATTTTTACAATTTATTAAAAATTATAATAATTTACTAATATTTAAAAATTACTACTAATATTTACTAAGTATTACTAATATTTACTAATTATTACTAATATTGACTACTTATTTATTAATTATTACATATTATTTAATATTTATTACTAATATTTATAAATATTAAAAAATTAATTTTTATTGTAATTTTTTAATAATTTTTAGTATTTATTATATATTTTTTATAAGTTATTAAAAAATATTTAATAATTATTACTAATATTTACTAATTATTACTAATTATTACAATTATTCATTAAGAAATACTAATTTACATTGATTTGCGGGTAAGCGCCTATATTATAAATAAAATCATACAACGCACAAATGCAGAGAAGTACTCGGTGGAGCTTGAACATGAGACCTCTCTAAGACCCACAAGGACAACTACCATTGAGCTACACCCTGAGGGAATTAATTAATACTAATTATTTATTAATTATAACTAAATTTTTAATAAATATTACTAATTTTTAATAAATATAAATATTTTATATTTTTTTATAATTTATTAGAAATTATCATAATTTACTAATATATATAAATTATTACTAATATTTACTAATTATTACTAACATTTATTAATTATTACTAATATTGACAAATTATTTATTAATTATCACTAATTATTTATTGATTATTACTATTTTTCAAAAATTATTACTACATTTTTACTAATTATTATGATTTTTTAATAATTATTAGTATTTTTTATAGTTTTTTTCAAGTTATTACAAAATTTTTACTAATTAAGTAATACCTATTATTTATTAATTATACTAAGTTTTTAATAAATATTACTTATTTTTAATAGTTATTAGTATTATATGTATATTTTTGTAATTTATTGCAAATTATCAGAATTTACTAATATTTACTAATTATTACTAATATTGACTAATTGTTTATTAATTATTAAAAATAATTTGATAATTAATACTAATTTTTAATATTATTACTACATTTTTACTAATTATTGTAAAATTTTAATATTTTTTAGTATTTTTTATATTTTTTACAAGTGATTACAAATTTTTTAATAATTATTATAAATATTTATTATGTAATACTAATTAATTATTAATTATAACAAAAAAAATTAATAAATATTACTATGACTTGATAAATAATCTCAATCATGGGAAAAGACCAAATATTATAAGAATAATAATCGAATATCATTAACGAATGATATGTAACATTAAAATAATTAATATAATCAAGAAGCAAGAACAAGTGGAATAAATTCAAATATTGCATATATATCATGGTTTGTAATAATTCAAACATAAAAATAATCATATAAGTAAACATATCAATCAATCATCATAGTGAAAGCACTTTAGAATGATATATTCATAAATCTATGATCATTCACAACTCAAAATATACCCAAGATCAAATATGCAATAATAATATATGGCTCAAACAAAACATATACTTTATGGTTACAAATCATTTAAAAAAATTACAAACAAGCGTTTAATTTTAATGAAATCTTGAAAAACATAGAAACTACCCTTCAAAACAATTTTCAAACTATATTTTGATTAAAAATATTTATTAAACCCAAAAAAAACAAATTCAGGCATCCAAATTGGGAAAATCTCTGAAATATAAACATTGGTAAAACTACCTTAAATCTAGTGGAATCAACTTGTGCAGCACTAGAATATGTTGTCCTCGATGGAAGACACCCAAGTAAGAAAGAATAAACATACAGTAACCATAAATACTGAATAAACCATAAAATCAGATAAATCTTTTGACCTAGGGTTTGACCAAACCAATAATAGTGATAGGGAAGGGGAATCAAAAAAAGAGGAAGGAAGAGAGAAGATGAGTCTGTACCTAGGGGGTTCAAACCTCAATTGCCAAAAAAATTATTACGAAGAAGGAAGATGAAGGAGGTTTCGTGACGAGGGGGTTTATGTGATGGTGTAAAGGGGAAGAATAATGGGGGGAGAAAAGGGTTTGGCTGATTTTTAATTAAAGGTTTTTGCAATGGGGTAATATTGTTGGATTTTCTATCGCTAAAAAGGTGTTAGCATTAACATTTTGCGATGGGCTATATTATCCATCACAAATAACCATACCTCAATAACTAAAAGTGACATATATGAATTACAACTCTATTTCCCATCACAAAAAGTAAATATTTTTAATTATTTGTGAAGGATTGTAATCTATCACAAATAACCCATCGTTGATGTTAACTTTTGTAGTAGTATTATTTAGCATTGGATTATTATTAAATGTGTGTTAATATAATTATATATTTTTAAAAATTATATTATAGTCATCATTTAAAATATATTAATTTAATTAATTAGATAAAAATTACTCAATATTAACAAAACAATTCTTTAAAAATAATAGTTTTACCATTATTATGGTCATTAACAATAATCTTAGTGATCATACCTTTCTACCCAAAATTTGAAATTTATATTATTATATAATATGATCATTTTGATCTAAAATATGAAATCAATTTTTATATATTTTGTTTCTATAAGTGATGAAAATTAATTTTTAATATAAGCGAATAAAAATAGTTTTTTAGAATAAAATATTACTTATGTTTCTAAAATGATATAAATTGGTTTTATAAAAAAAATGGTAATTTTAAATGATTTATTTTACTTATATATATATATCTATGTGTGTGTATGTGTGTGTGTGTTATAGGAAAATATTTCAAAAACATTTAATTCAATCATGTATTATGGTAATGTCATAAAAGTAATAGTTTTTCAGAAAAATCGGTATTTTTTACTAATCACTTAAAAACCAATTATTTCTATAAAATACCAAAAATTTATGTTATCTAATATTTTTATTCTAAATCCAAAAATTATCTTATTAGTCATTTTAGGTAAACTGGGAGAATTTAATTTATATTAAAAGTAGCCTTTATTTTATTTATAAATATATTTCATAAATATATCACTCATATTCATTCCCTTTAATTAAATTTATAGGTTTTAATGGTCATACTTAAATATTTATATATTATCTAAATATATCGCGGTCTCGTTCATGTTCAGTGTTGCATGTGGTTCAAGTTATCAAATACATTAACTTATTTAAAGGTAATCATATATTAAGATCTCAATTTGTTACATTCTCCCCCACCAAAATAAATTTCATTCTCACAATTTTAATTATTACTCATTGAATAAATTAGATGAGGGTATTATTAACATACTCATCATTCAGGGTATAACCTCTAATATAACATCTACCATACTTCTTTTGGCTATAAAAAGTTACTTATCTTTCCTCAAACAACATTAATCATTCCTACAATCATATACCAAGTTATGAATATACCTTAATCATATATTCTCTATAACATAACTTTCATAACACTATTTGAATCTCCAAGTCAATAAACCACAATGAAGTTATATATTACTCTAAAAATTAACTCTCTCTTTTAACCCTAAAATGGAATTATCCACTAGTTCATAACGCCACACAATAGTCCATTTATATCAAAATCCCAAGAATGTGATGAATTTCACCAAAAATATCATGAATCAATTATCAACCTCATGGTTACCAATACTATCTAACTCACTATTATTAAAATAAATCAACCCTTTATTACCTCAACATCAAGCATGTATTAAACCTAAGATTTAGTCATACCTAAATCATGTGTTCTCCAATAGTTCTCCCCAAAACATAAACTTGTCATAAAATCAATTTTCAAGGTTATTGATACCACTAAATATATATTTCCATACCTTTAAATAAAAACTACTGAAGAACAATCCTTAGATGTTTCATAAATTATCATAACTTTTAGAATATTCTAGAATATCATTAATAAATATCTCTTGATAATGATAATAGATAAGAGATTCAATATTTAATTTCTATTAAAATATCAATCTCACTACATTAGGTAAGACTATGAAGCTTATATTTTCTATCATAGAAGTCATATACCAATATTCTCATCCATTTAATCATGCTCCCTTATTCGGTTATAATACATAGTGATTTCTAGATACATAGCTTTCTCACCTTCATTTTTGTGCTCTGATTTCAACAAAATACTAAAACCAAAATAGTTATAATATTATTTAAAATATAAATATGAAAACATTAATATGAGTATGGATTCCCTTATGACACCTTTGTTTTTAACATATGATAATTTCAGACCATCCATTGACTCTCTTTATTTAATCATTAGTTATCTATAGTCATTTTCCTATGAAGTTCTCTGATGTAATTAGTTAAAATTATTCGTAAATCCTTCATAATGGTTCATAAAGGGAATGTTATTACCAAAATCATATCCTTTTAGAGTTTCTATCCATGTGTGTTGGCTTATGACCATTCATCATGCATCTGAGTGATGATTGAGTCAATACTCAACATACCTTTTTTGAGTGATTACTACTATGTGAATTTGTGCCACAACTACATCGATTTTTCAATATCCCGTAAGGTATTAATTGAGAGGAAAATCCTCATAATATCTATTTTACCAAAACATCATGGTGTTATCCAATACTTATAATTTTTACTAGGGTTTTCACTAAAGTTCTCTCTTCCTAATCCCTAAATAAAATGTGCATTGTTGACTTAGCATTAAATCATATACTATTCCAAAGGGTTATTTACACCTTTGAAATTTTGATCAACCTTAACTTACCAATCCTTAAATTATCATAATAAGACATCCTAATCTCCAAAGTTATATAAACTTTTCCTTTTATATCAACTATGATTCCCTGGACAAGCACTCCCAGATCTGGTTCCATAAACACATACTTTACATATTCACTTTGATATCATCTATAAAAGAATAGATATAACTATATTTAATTATAAAATCAATATATATCATTGAATATATTATATGTGAAGGATATTTTAAGTTTTATATATTTATATAATTAGTACACATCATAATATAATAAATTTCTTTTTCTTTGTATCCAGGGGACATTTTTTTGCTATATACAAAACTAATTAATCCATAATGACTCTTGGAAATCTCTCATAAATTCTCCCACATGAGTTATCCTTATAAACATGTCATGTGTACTAATTTTCTTTATAACATAGGGAAGTGGAAACATAATAAGGGGTGATATTAGATGTTCCGTAAGGGAAAATATACACCTAAAGTAATTATGGCAGAAATAAGGAATAAATATTATGACAATATTAGGTAAACAACATTACATCATAATCAACTTGAAACTGGGTGAATGTTATATCCACGGAAATAAATGAAAACATGGATATCAGTAATATTGATCTCATACTAATGGAATGCATAATTTCAAACATCAAAAACCTGTTGCTAAGGTCTTTTTCCAAGATATTTACTTATCGTTGAGACCACAGTCAAGTCATCTTGTTGAATTAAGTAGGTATACATTAAATGGCCAAATATATTTTATCTCATGAGACCTATTGATGCATCAAGGATTTATATAATTTCAGGTCTCACCTGTCACCTGATTATATCTATTTCATTCACCATAAGAGTCATCAATACCTCTCATGACATTCCCTAAGGAACCTCTTTCTAAATAAAACTTGTCTATCTATATAATGAGAAATAAAAAAATTAAATACATAATCTAGATGTGCTATCAATCAATAATCACCAACAATGATAATAATTTTCCCCATTACAATAAGAGGGAAAAATTGTAATAACCAAGATATATAAAGAAGTTGTGTGTACTAACATTATATAGTCAACTTTCTAAGAATCATCCATATTGGAATAATAATATACGGAATACTAATATTTTTCCTTATGTCAATAAAAGGGATAACATGAACATAAAATATTCAAAGGAAAAAGGTGGATGATTAAAAAATACATAGTAAACTTTCAAATAAACATACTTATTTAAATAACAACATATAGAATGCTAATAAATTTCCTTATGCCAATATAATAATATACTTTCTAGGTAAACATCATCAAATCTGAATTGTGTAAAATGTGATGTTCACATCATATAGAGTAGTGAGTATACGGCTAACTCAATACTAGAATAACATGTTCATAATCTATCTAGATAAATAAGGTGGATTATTTCAAGATAACATAACCCCAATGAAATAAGGAAACATAGAAGGGTGTTGTTATAAATGAAAAACACCCTTGCAAAATAATGCTTTAAACGATATCACAAGAATATAATTGTTTGATATCATGAGTTCAATACTCCAAATGATAACATATATATATATAGGATAAAAAATGAAATATAAACCCTATTATGGTAAATAATTTTGAATATGAAAATGTAAATGTAAGTGAAAAATTAAAATATCTTTTAGAATACATTTTTAACATTAACGTAAAAGAGGAAGTTACAGGTCACTTCCAAAATTATTTTTCAAAAGTTGAAAAGAAAACTCTTTAAAAATCTTTACTTTTAAAAAATATTAATCAGTTATAAGTCTTTGAAATTATATAATCTCTTTCTTGGATAAATGTATAGAGGAAGACAAAACATATGAAAGTGAAAAGAAAACCCCTTTTTAATATTTCCAAAAAAATACTTTTGTTCAAAAATCACATTGTAGAAAGAGTAATAAAACCATATTTGTATTAAACCTTAATTTTAATGAAGAGTATTATTTTTTACCAAAAAATATTATGGTGGTATAACCCAATCATGTAATAAAATTTTCAATATTAAACATTATAAATAAAATAAGGATATTTGAGTTGCTAATATCCCTTATGGGCAACATATCTCAAGAAGTGAGAAATATTTTTATAGGGTTTACGTAGTGATAATGTATATCTCTTTAAAAAATAATATTGTAACAAATAATATAATAAAATGATATAATGTACCCAACTTATTTTAAATAAGTTCAATAGAACAATCATAACTCAATAAATGATAGTTGAGTTACCAAAAATCCTTACTACTGGGGAAACAACTAAATTAATAAACACTTAAATAAGGGAACATGATTTAGATAGTAAATCCCATGAAATATAAATATTATGATAAAAATATTCTCAGGGTTATTGAATACACCATACAAATAAAACATGGTGCATAATATATAACATTTCTTAAAGAATCAAAATTGAAACCAAGAAAACTCATGCGGCTTGAGTAATGATTTAATAAAAAACCCTTGAAATATATGGATTGTAATTAAACTTAAAATATAATTAATAAAATATAATTCATGATATTATATCTCAAATATGTATTATATACCCCATATAAATTAAATTAGGTGTATAATACTAAACATGTATTAAAGAAAGGAAACTGAGACACAAACCCTTACCTTGTTCTAGATTCTTTCTGTACATGTGCCTAAATTCTTGAATAATAAAATCAATTTTATTAATTAACTTCTAATTAAACTTATTTTTATTTTTTTCATTTGATATAGACCATTTATTATCATATTCAATTTATTTATTATATAATTTTCCTTCCAACATCGGTTACTTGAGGTTGTTCGATCTATTTTTCCATAATTACTTATGTATGTTGACCATGGTAGAAAGCATAGTAAAATAGTTTAATAGTATCCATAATATTAATAGAATTATGTGTATAATTTTTTATATTAAATATATTTTTAAATCCATTCATTATGGGTGGGGCTGAGAAATGAAACTCATTGCTCATGGAGGTAGTAGTTCGCATGTACGCATGATTAATGTTTACATCTCTCAATGAATGAGGGGGGAACAAATTATATAATAATTTTATACTTAATAATAATAATAATATTTTATATATCATATTTATTCATAAATTACATTATTAAAAACAACCATGATAGGTATTTATGAAAATCATAATATGTCGATTCACAGAGGTGGTAGTATGCACACACGCTCTAACAACACTTTTGTTTTTCTTAATGGATGGATAGGAATAAATAATGGTTATTAAATTCATATAATAACATCTAAATATAATAATTATACTGATATAATTATATTGTTATTTATATAAAAGTTTTTTAAGAGAAATTTTAAGAAGAAAATGTTGAGGATTGTGTAATACTCACTTTGGGACTTTAAACTTTCTCTTGAAAGTATCCTTGGAAATAAAGGGATTAGGATAAATAATTGTGAACATGGGATTATAAAATTGAGATAATATTCTAGGAGGATAATAATATCATATTTTATGTAAGTAATTTTATGTAATTGGTGTGGTATGAAGGGGTATAAGTGTCTTCTTTTATAAGTGAATAAAAAGGCACTTTTGAGAACACCCTTTAATTTTCAACGATATAATTACATTATTCAAGATTAAAAGAATAAAAAAGTTATAAATAATGAATTTTTTATTACATTAGATAGATAATAACTCAAAAAATTATTTTCAAACATGTTTTAAACATTTTTGACATCATTTGATCTTAGATTTTTACTTTTACCTTTTTTTTACCTTGGTAATTAGTTTTTAGCTAAGTAATTTATGTGAACTAAAAATATAAAATACCCCCTCTTGCCAAATTTGGGTTTTATGAATATAAATTTATTATTAATTTAATATAATTAAATTAATAAATAATAAAATTTTAAATTTTAAATTAAAACATTTTAACTATAGAAAAACAAGTTTTTGTAGAAAATGGTTTTTAACCATTTGGTGTTCTTAATCATATTTAGAATTAGTTAAAAATTAAATGTGTGTTAATATAATTATACATTTGTTTAAGAATCATATTAGTGTCATTTTTTAAAATATATTAATTTAATTAATTAGATAAAACTACACAATATTAATAAAATAATTCTTTGAAAATAAAAAATTTACCATTATCACAGTTAGTAACTTTAATCGTAGTAATCATATTTTTTACCCAAAATTAAAATTTACAATATTATATAATATGATAATTTTTATCTAAAATATAAAATCCATTTTTATATATTTATTTTCTACAAGTGATGAAAAATAATTTTTACTAAAATATAATAAAAAACGCTTTTTTAGAATAAAACATTACTTATGTTTCTAAAATGATATACATTGGTTTTATAAAATCAACATGGTAATTTTAAATGATTTATTTTACTTATAAATATATATTTTTTTATATAAAAAATTTTAAAAACATTTAATCCATTCTTGTATTATATTAATGTCATAAAAGTGATAGTTTTTTTTTAAATTGGTATTTTTTTCACTAATCACCTAAAAAAACTAATTTTAGAAAAATACCAGAAATTAATATTAATATAATATTTCTATTCTAAATAAAAAATATTTTCATATTCTCAAATTCAAAATCTAAAATTTATAAATTCAATTTTTGAATAAAATCATAAAATATAATGAAAAATTATTTCCATTAGAAAATGCAAATTTCAATATTAACTATCATTATTATTATTTCATATCATTTAACAAATAAATTGGTGTTAAAAATTTATTAATATCAAATATAATTTATCATTATTAATCATATGTTTATTGAAATATAAATTCATATCGCATAAAGGGGCAATTTTTAGAAAAAATCTTTTCTAAACAATAAGTGATCTTATTAGTCATTTTAGGTAAACCAATTGAATTTAATTTATATTAAAAGTTTCCTTTAATTTATATATAAATATTTTAAATAAATAGATTACTCATATTCATTACCACTAATTAAATAGTTATCTTTTAATGTCCATACTCAGACATTTATATTTTATCTAAATATATTGTGGTTTCATTTAAGTTTGGTGTTGCGTGTGGATCAAGATATCAAACACATGAATTGATTAAATTTAATCATATATTAAGATCTCATAGTGTTACACAAAACCCTATGGTTGAAATACTCTACCCCTTTATATTTTTTTGACAATACAACCATAATTCTCTAACCACTTTCTAGTTCCAAATTATGTATAAACACTACATAGATGTATAGTGAATTATTTTTACTACCATTATAATCCCTGCCCCTTTTAAAATAAAATTAAAAGGGTATGATTTCTTCTAAATATATATTTTTATTAACTCCCCATTTATTTCTTAAATTCATAGGGATATCTTCTCAACTCTACTAACCATTTGTCAATGAAATTTTAGCTCTGAATATCCTCTGTCTTCCCCACAAAGGTCTTGTTGGGGAAAACTAATTCTCCCCAACTTCTAAAATATATATATAGATAATTTGATCTACCAATTTATCATGAAATCCTTTCCCAAACCACTCAATATTGGGTGCTTCCCAATCCTATTTAGAGACCACTTTAAACACCTATTTGGCATACAAAAACCTCTTATAATTTTTAACCATTTAAAAGTTATTTTAAAAACATTGGGTTATCTTTACCACTTCTAAAATAGATTAAGATCTTGAAATATTAACTCCATTAACCACCATTAAACCTTTAAGTTCTAAGAACTATATTTTGATTTAACCTTTGGCACTTGTACCATTGTTGTACCTCTAGAAAATCACTTTAGCCCATATTACACTTGTTGAAAAGAAAAAATTCCATAATTTTCACATTTCAATCCCTGAACCATTTACTCTTTTCAGCTGCATTAAACTCAACTATTTTCAATGAGTTAATTTACCACTTGGAATTGAGTCATCGATAAATCCTATAAGCCTATTGAGTTAGAACTTTATATATAAAACATAAGTTTAAGTGAAAAACCTCAAGGTTATCCATGTCATTGACATACTTCCATAGATGCTAGATACTTGAGAATTTATACCCTTCAACACATATTACTAAAATCTCAATCAAACTTATACCAAACTATATAAAAATAGATAATAAATTACCACAAGTGTGATACATACCATATGTTAAACCAACTAAAAAAACTTGAGATATCTTTACTTTCTTACAGTGAACTAACACCACATGAATTATGGACTAATAAAAATTAATGATCACCAAATTTGACTTGATACCACTGGATATATCATATAAATATTCCACATTGACTTTAATTAAATATCAATCTCTTCATCATTTGAACTTATTTATTAGTGTATTTAACTTCAGATTTAGCTTTAAAATCCAAATTTGTTTATTTATTAAGTTATATGGGTCCTTGACACCATTTGATATTCTAGTCTAGGATTGATAACAATTATGAAATGTACTATCTCATACTCCACAAATTTCATGTTATATTTTAGTGTAATCACATCATTCATTATATCTACCCCTTAATCATGTACCACTTCCAATAGATATTAAAAAAATCAAGTATATGGGCATAAGATTCCTTCTCATACATACTCAAGTTGAAGGATGTGGTTTGTCTTAGTGAACTAACCCTTTGTTTATAATTTTCCTCCAAGTCTTACAAGTGGTTCTTCTTTGACTGATAACACTTAAAAAAATTTATTCTGGATGTTTTATCTAGGTTTATTTAACTTATTTTTATTGTATTTATGTTTCATTATGAGACTAATCAGGCTTATATATGTTTCTTTAAATGATGAATTTTCCTTGAATCCTTAAACTTGCTTACTTTTCCATAGGTGGGATATTACTCTAACCTTCACCTCTTATCTTGTGGTCTGATATGTGAAACCACAGAGGCATGCCATATGTATGTCTTATTCTATCACTATAAGAGTCATTTTAGACATTTTTATCCTTGGTGAGTCTGTCTTGAAGTGTTCATCCATATTATTTAAAATTTGAGACACTTACATCTTAATATTCCAAATTTATTTTATTTCTCTATATGAGGGATTTTGTGAGTGTACCATAATAAGTTTATAATGAACCTTTCATTGATATATATTTTTCACTAAAAAATTAGTAAATTTACTTTCCAAATTAACAGATTTTCTTTCTATGTAAATTGTTCTCTAGATTTTCAAAAGAACATATGTATTCATAATAAAACTTTTAGATTCTTTCCTACCATAATTCCTTAAAATATTCCCATGGTTATAATATATAAAACAGCTTATGTTGAAATTATACCTTGAGTATCCAGATCTTTATTGATATGATGATGAAATATTTTTCATTATTCCTTTAAGACCTTGGAATTATAGATATCCACTCATGATGTGTCCCATTTTTTCATAGAATTATCACTTTATGGATACCTTCTTTTAAGAGACTTATTTTCCAGATTTAGTAGGAAACTTACTTTTATTCACTAATTCTTGATAAGAAGTTTTTGAAAACTCTATTTTTTGATCCTAACTTATAAGGAATCTCCAGCTTCTCCTTTACCTTTGAATATACAAGCTTTAATTCAAGCACCTTGATCTTTCTATATTTCTATTTCAATTGGGAAACCATTTCTTTCATCCTTCAGATATATTAATTTCTAACTTTTTCCCTATCTTAAAGTTGTGTCTTAATAGGATAATTCTATCTTTCAACTATTTATTTATGTCCATTAATTCTCCCACTTCATGTGAAAGTTTTTCAAGTCACTTTTCTCCTTCATCTTTGTACCTATCCTCGTTATGAATTCATTTAAGGCCACCTAGACTCTATTAAATATTTTATTTTCCATTGAAAAAAATTCTATGAAAGTGTGTTCCACTTGATGAATGATTTATAGTTTATCTACCTTCTCATATAGAGATTGTATGATGTCTGCATGAATATTTTATGGAAAAACATATAGCAGTAATTTCCATTTCATCATTAGAATTCACACTTTTATGAATATCTAAGGTTGGATCTAAATTTTCAAAAAAAATATCATATTCCAAAACATTTTTTGAGTTATATTTAACCATAGAATCATAAATGGTCGCCCTTATTGGATAGATCATATTTTTATGATCCTTTTTCTTATTTTTACATTTCTATTTTCCTTCAGTCATAATTCAATCTTCTTTAGTTATATTCTCTAGTTTATCATTATAAATAGGTTTATACTCATCTATTGAGATGGGTTATTTAACATTCTTTACTCCCACTACTTTCCCGTATATCACTTACAATGTTTTCTATATATATAAGGTAGTAGAATAATGAGAGGTGTTCTTGCATACCTCATTGGACAAGGATTTAATCAAAATCATCTCTATAATAACATCACCAACTCTATCATTATGATTTTTAAAATTTAAATCTAAAATAATATATCCTATTACCTCCTTTCCACAATCTTGTAGTAACTCTAACATATCCTTTTTACAACCATTAAATTAATTACTCTAAAAAATTGAGGCCTATTCATTGAATCTATGTGAACAATATATCCAAATTATAATAAAGATATTGAACTATAATTCAGAACATTTTGGTTATTATACCACTTTTTTGGACTATGTTTACCTAAATCACCCTAAGTGGTAGTGGATCAGGGTGAGCACCAATTCTAACTTTTCACTTCTTAAGTACTTTAGGTTGTATCTATATTTTTCTCTTATTATAAGGAAAATGTTAAATCTCTCATCTTATAACATTATTGTTCTCACTAAAATAAGTAAAAATATAAAAAAAAATCTTATATGGAACAAAAATATTTTACTTGGTTTCCCACAAAGGGAGAAATCTAAGGATCACACACTGATGATGTGTTAATGTGCCAAAACCCATTATTCTTCACTAGTTTTATGGATAAAATGTTTTATACACTATCACTCCATTCCAGGATCAATTAATTTTCAAGATTTAGGGTTTAGTAACTCCTCACCCAAGGTACACTCCCTCTTATTCACCTCCACAAAATGATTTCATGAAGGTACAATATATTTATATACTTAAGGGTCTCTTCAGTAGATTTAGGATATGATGGTCTATCTTTATTAAATGTGAGATTCCACTTTCACCATAGATTATTATTTGATGATCTATTATACCCTGATTTATTGTGATATCCTTCCTTGGTGTTGGATGATATCAACTCCATAATGTGATATTTGATACTGAGCCTTCCTTGATATCACCAAAAAAAATTCTCATCTTGATAAATATAATTTCATGCTAGAAATTTCTTATCTCTAGATATATCTAGTGATATAACTCCATTTTCTTCCCTTTAAGCCTTATCTATTTGAAATAAACAAGATGTATTAATTGAATACTATATGGATCACTTATTCTTCTTATGAATCAAATATATCAATATCGAAATCTATTTTTATGAATTTCTATGTTGAGACTCAAATCACGACTATTATGTAAGATCAATGCTTTAATATGTCTTTCAAGGATCTTTCCTACATGTATTATCCTATTTGTATTGACCTATGTATAATTTCCTCAATGAACTATCCTTTTTGAAAATCATTTTTTGCACTACCTCTCACAAAAAAATCCATTTGAAGTTATATTTTATGTACTTTATTTGTGGTATACCCTACCATGAACTACTGTTTATGAAATACTCCATGTTTTATGATATTGTGTTTCATAAACTACTTTATTATTCATGTAACTCTCCTTAGTGAACTAATTTATTGAATTACATTTCATGAACATCACTAAACTTCATAAATGAAACTATTTCATGAACTTATTTGATTTTTATGAAATCTTAATATAAGTAAATGATTCTTGGTCTACCTTTAATTTTTCATCGATCATCAATGAGTCTATTAGTGGAGTATATATAGAAAAACTCCCATGGAAATCTCATTAAACATAATAGGATTATTTTACCCCATTTTTTATAACCACTTAATGAATGAATATCATTAGCAGTGCATGTAAGAACACCACCATTCATCCACAGATGACTCTCCCCATTATGAACTTCTCAAAAGTTTCACTCTATATGGTTTTTATATCCCCTTCATAATAATTTTGAATTTTTAAATTTTCTATCTCTAAAATATCTTGTAGACTTTAGTAAATACTTCCTTAATGATTCATAAACTACTATACCCACTTCTTCACAAATGATGATGATCTTTACATGAACCATTCACAACCACATACCTCCTTTGTGAACTGGTTATCACAAACTACCTACGTGAATTGGTTGTCATGTAATTCTTATGTGGTCACATATTTGTTGTGTGGAAATATTTCCTTTATGCTAAATACTTCACATAACATCAAAGAAACCTCCAAAAGTATTATAAAATTTTCTGTTTTATCTGGATACACCAATATATCAAGAATATAGACTCCATAAAAAATTTCTTCTTTTTAAGAGATCTATACATAGATTCAAACTCTTCTTTCCATGCTACTCTTCATTTTACCAAATATCTCTAATTTTTTCCAAAAATTACTCTTATGCATAAGAAAACTATATCTCTTTTTCTATATAAAAATTTCAGATCAAGAATACTCATATATAACAGACTATTAAAATGTTTGTAACACCACCAATTCTTTACTTCTGATACTAGACTTTTCCAAATTCTTGAAACTCCACCAATTTTATACTTTTGATGTATTTAAACAAAAATAATATTACATACTAGACTTTTAAAAATGATTGAAACTAAACCATTTCTCTAGTTCTGGTACCAAAATTTACCAAATGGTTGCAACTCCATCATCTCTTTACTTCCAAGACTATAATTTTCCAAATTTTTGAAACTCCACCATTTCTCTACTACTAATGAATCATAACACCTTATAGAATTTGGTGATTTCAATGTACACCAATTACTTCTCACAACTCCCTAAGTAACTTATATATATCTAATTCTTAATCAACTTCTAGTGAAACTACACTAATAAAATCACCTTAATCACTTTCAAACATCTCATTTACTTGTATATCATTTACATGCATCCTTAACAGATACAACAGTTGTTGTCAAAAAATCCAATACACAACCATATGGTTAAAACATACTGTGATTCATGATATGTGAAGCATTAAATATGATGGGTTATAGTTGAGTGCTGACATATGATTAGTATGATTCCATGTGGTTGTATATATTATTTTTTATCTTGGTAGTGATGTGATACATCATGTATATATGGTTATTATGCCTGAGGGTTATAATAAAGTGCAAGGGGTTGGCTTGTGCATCGTAGAACCCTACAGTGTGTATTGTTCTTGATTTTTTAGATTCTAGGGTGGTGGCTACATGTTGAGATATCAAGCGGTGGGGATCGGACCTAATTTCTTGATTACTCAAATGTTAGGGGGTTCCTATTGTGTCATGGAACCTACAGTGTGGATTAATTCATGATTGATTTAGATGTTAGGGTTCAACCCATGTGTTTTGGATCCATACAATGTATATTGTAACTTACGTGGTTTATTGGAACTATAAAAGAAGGTATGTTCGAACATTTTAATGACCTGATTAGCACATGAAAAATTTCCATATTTATTTCATGTTGAGTGTTAAAAATTTGATTACTTTATTATACATGAACTCGTATTTATACATTGTGGAATTTCTTAGGGGTCCCATTGGTGGTGTCTTACTAAGTTTCATACTCACTCCCTATATATTTAACTCATTAGACATATAGAATATATGTTTAGAATGAAGTTCAAGGTAGGGGCCCAAATATAGGTGATCGAGACATAGTAACTTAATGGGAATGTTGTGATAGTATTGAGTCACGGTTGGATATATTTTTAGTCGTATCTCTTTAGTTTTACTTTTTTCATTTTTTCATATTTTATTTATATGATCGACCCATTGAATTTTTTTCTAACATGTGATATGCATGAAATTATATGGGATCTATTTTGATACAATATTGTGTTATGTTGTTGTTATGTCTATTCATCCACTATAATATTTGATATGTGTACTCTAATATTATAATTTATTGGTCTATGTGATTTATTTTCGTTGTATAGTTATGATACTAAGGGAATAGTCTCCCTGATATTAATCATAGACATTCACCACTAGTTGATAGCCTCTAGCATATGAGGAGTCACACATGAGGTCATGTGGCATCTCTCGACTCGAGCCCCAGGTAGAATACAGATCGGGGGATGATAAAAATGTTATCAAAGACTTTTTTTGGTTTTTTTTGGATTGGTATATGGATATAGGATTAGTCCTAACTTGGGATATAATTTGTAATTATGTATGACCAATACCAATATAGATGAAAATCCAAGTTACTAGAGAGTTTGGATTATGGTAATTGGTTTTTCTATTATAATTGAGAATTTTTTTATAAAGTGTAATTTTAGTGGTTATGTTTTGTTTTTTTTACTATTTATTAACATGTAAAGAGGTTTTTCATTTATATATCATACTTGGAACATAGTTTTTCATGACATATACATGAATACGTGTGATTGGGAAAGGGATTCTTGAAAAAAAAAATTATAAAAAATATTTTTTGAAAAGGGTTTTTTAATTAAAATTTCAATAATAAATTATTTAGTTTTTTCTTAAATAAATTATTAAGGGTGTATAAATTATTTTAAACATATGGTGATTGTTTTATAGGTGTTTACTTATTTAACTATAATGATTTTGTTTACATGTTCATATGGTGTTATTATATCCCTAGAATGGGAAGTGGAGGCATTGGATGCCCTAGGAATAGATTGGTATGAGCATTAAATGCCTTCGTGGATTAGAAAACCTATAGTGGAAAGATTGGGTATGCATATTTTCATTGGTTGTACAGGATTAAAAACATATATAGTAATTTATAAATTATGTTTGATGCATGTGAAGGGTAGGGTTGGTTTGATTCCTAACTTAGTTGATTAGGTATGAGATCCTAGTAATGGTGAGATAGGACTAATGATAGAATGAGTCATGGAAATGGTTGTATTGTGGTAAAAGGGAGTATTCCTGTTAGTTTTAGATTTTAATTGAGATTTATAGCTTAAGGGATTGAATGGTTATGGGATTTAGGTTTACCAAATTTCCTTTGATTATAGAGGAAAGAGAGAATATTCTAAGGTAACATATGAGGTATGTAAGGAGGCATGACATAATCTTGATTATATAGAGACACCCTTAGTGGAGTAGTGACCATTCCCTTATAATGTGAGCATAAGTAAATTTCATGTTGATGTGGTAAATAGTGTATTATTTGATTTTAAATACCTTAGTAAGGATTTATGGTTGATAGATCATTATGGAATGATTATCTGATGAATGGAATCATTCCTATAAGATGATGTCTGGCTATAATTCTTCTAAAAAGATTCAGGTGGAGATGGTGGATTCATTTCTAAGTGTTGGTACCCTAGTGGATTTTTCCTCTATAGTTAGTTTAGTGTGAATTTTCAAGGTGTCTGACAATGGGATTATGAAAATACAAGTTTTGGTTTCCAAATCCATTCAAAAGTTACAAGTGAAGTATTAACTAGTTTTTATAGGTGAAATGGAACCCAAATATGATTAAAACTATATTGAGACTATTCAATCCATTATTGTAAATATTAGTGCTTTGAGGGAGTTTCAATTTAATCTAGTAGTCTATAAATTTAAAGGCAAGATGGATAAATGGAGGAGAACCCTAAATCTAAAAAGGGAGAATGATGTAGTGTCATATATTAAGTTCCAACCTATCTTTTATGAGATTTACTACCAAAATATAGTACATTCTAATAAGTTTTAGTAGTTTATGGAACTTCGGTATCATGGGTGGTCTGCGATGGAGTATGTAACTGAATTCCATAGGTTATTATACTTTATATCAACCTCACAATGGAATGAGTTCATGAAAACATTCTATATAAAAAATGAATTAAATATTCTACTATAAGTATGGGTGGTGCATTTTTTCCTTGAAAAATACTCAAAGGCAGTCAACCAGGTGTTGACAGTGGAAATAAAGATTCACTTACCTCTAAATAGTATATAAATAAAAATTATGATGATGAAAATGTAGAAGAGAGTTGATGAGATTCAGGGTGGTGGGGGTTGTGTCATCTATTATGGTAGTTATTTTCCTCTATCATTATGATCTAAACCTATTAATAACCCACCCAAGTTAGTAAAAAAGATCAGGAGTGACCCTTGAGGCCCAGCACTAATAGATCTTGGGTTTTTTAATTACACCGACTATGTGGCCTAAAATTATGGAAGGCATTATCCTTATAAAACTCAGGAAAATAAATGAGAATCACCAATCAATATCAAAGAATCCGTTAAAAAAACTCCCACAATATAATTATTTTTATATGATAATGTAATCAACCACAAATAAATGTTACATGCATAATAAACTTCTTAAGACACCAATAATCCACTAAAATAAACATGATATATTCAAATAAAAAACCCAAATCTTCACTATATTAACCTATAAATCCAACTCAATACATAATTATAGGGATTTGGGCACTTGAGTGTACTCAGTAGAATCATATTTTGAAAAAAAAAATAAGTATACATGTGAAATAAATATGTAATAATAAACATGGGATAATTCAATTAAAACAAAAAGGGAAATAATAAATTATTAAGTAAATTATATCAAACTCTAATCTCCTCAACACTATCCACAACCTCTCTCATTTTCTACACCTTCCGCATCTTTATCCTTCCACACTAAACGTAAAAAATCAACCTATGACCACCATGTTTTCAAAAAAACCGTTATTAGCACTTCAAAACACCGTAACCATAAATAAATGAGCGAGAACTAAAACATAACTCCTATATTAAAAATAATATCAAATAAAAAATCAACATTAAATATTAACACTCAAAACCATATTATTATAAATATCATATACTAAAATTAAATAATGATAGATGATAAAAAAATCAAAATACCATAACACCATGAATCATAATAAAAGAAAAAGTTCCAAACTTAACACCACACTTACCTATCAATTTCAAACTTGGCCCCTCACAACTGGGTAGTTGGTCATGGTAGGATGGACACTCACAAACTACTTTATCAATATAAAAACAAAAAAGCAATTACATCAATTTTTATTGGATTTGGTGCCCTAGAACCAACTTATGTGTACTTTATGATAACCGGTATTCATATTTTTGAATATTAATAAACTTATTATCGCATAATTATTGTTCTTCTATGTATCATAGTATGTGATAATGTCCTAAGAGTAGCTTTCGCACTGAAAGGTCATAACAGTTCTCTACTGTGATGAGAACCCAAAAGTGCCACAATAGTATTCTTAAATATATGTTCTATATCTGGATGAAATAATTTGAGGGACATAAATGATACAAGATATCAGGGGTGAAGACTCATAGGACTTTGAGGCACCTTATCATGGTGTACGCCCTTGGTAATATCCAGTGTAGGTTATTATGATAATGAGACCCACCAGTAGGAAATACTCATTTATATGTGTCATTGGATGTTCCTATCTACGGACATGTGTATTGACCCTTAGAATTTAATATTATTATTAATGAGTATTATAAGTTTTTTACTTTGATATATTGATGAAAATTGTGATGACATATTCTCACAGTGAAGTAGGATGTGTTGGGTGTGTCACGAGTAATATTGAATTAATGAATAATGTGAGAAAATATTTTTCTATTCTATTATTTAATGGAAGTTGATATCTCATGACCTTTTATGGATATTATATAGCCTAAATAAATCCATGTCCATGGTTTTCTATAGGCAAGTTTGATTTTGGGAAATTCCTAGAAAGAGACATCAAGCACATAGGTTGATGGCACTAACATGAAACCTGTTTGATTAGAGATATTGTGATAAAGGAATTATATTATATATTGAGAATCTATATGAGGTATTATTTCATTGTGGAATTAAATTTTTTCTCTATGGACTCCTTGGATTTTTTTTCAGATGCTATCCTTGAACTTTATGTTGCTTCACCCAATGCCATTAAGAAATAGGCCCATAGGGGCACACACTAAGTGTTTCCAGAATCTCATTTAAATAATATATTATTTATTTAATATTTATTAATTTGAATAAATATTATTTTCACATGTGGTTTAATGATTATACATGTTTAATTGATCACATATATTTTTTTACTAGTTATTTGAGAGAATATTATGTGACCAGAATATTTAATAAATATTTATTTTTTATTTAGTGAATATAATATTTATTTATTTATTGGATAATAATATAGTGATATTTATTTATTAAATAAATAGTCATTATTCAAGGCCTGATAAATATTGTGGATGAATGGTGGACTGAGTGAATGGTCTAGGGATAAATAATATATATTGAATATTATTTTATTAAATAATATTTAATCTAATTTGATAGTTAATAGCATGTAAATAAATAATAATATTATTATTATTATAGACATGGGGTTTCATAGGGATTAAATAAATAATAAAGGGAAATTTTGTAATTATTTATTTCTAACCCTAGCGGTATATAAACTTAATTATATTATTTTTCAAGTGAGCCAATTAATTTCTTTTGTTATGCATAAAAATCTAGATAATCCTTTCAAAGACCTACAGAGATCCCCTCTCCAAGAATGATCCCAATAATGGAGAGTGATATTATTCTATCTTCTACTCTCAAGTAAATATAGATTAAAAAAATCCTTTGGAAGTGATTCTTGGGGTGATCAAAGGTGAACAACACAAGTGGTAGGATATGTCATGATCATACCAGTAGATTCCTATAGTGGTGTTTGGAGATTGTGTAACACATGTGGATCACCACTATAGGGAATATATTCTTGATTCCTACAATGAAACAATGGTATGACAGAGATCTATTGTTAGATCTATCAATGAAGAAAGAATTTATCATAAGGTAATTCTTTAATTTCTTAAATTAATTATAAATAATGTGTGATGGTCCTATGGTTTTATTCTAGTATTTTATCCATTGTCTGCATTATTTGATTTTATTCCATTTATCACAGTGTTCATCATCATGTAAATCTTGGATTAATCATTTATCATGACAAAAATAAAAGTTGGTCATGACCCATCACATGCTTCTACTACACCCACAACCTATAAGTTGTATCAGAGGGGATCATATAATTATTTATAATTATTTAAAGATCATAGATTTATTTACACATTTTTAGTTTAGTTTTCAATTCCACTTTAATTTTTCTTAAATTTTAATTGTGATATATTCTTCTTCTTATTTATTTCTCATAAATATAATCAAATTTATTGATTTTATGAGTGAAATAAAATTTAAAGATATCATTTGGAGGTGTCGAGGAATCTGGATGGATAACAGAAGAGTACATGTTGTGTAACCCCGAGGTATATACCATGTACTAGTGTTTAATTAAACAAGAATTAATTTATAATTAATTAAAGGTATGTGAATTTATTACATGTGGTGAATTTAATTATACATTGTGTGTTGACCAGGCAAGCCTGGTGCATAGTCAGCTAGAGTACACACCATGTAACTTCTGTACATGGCATGTAGTCCTTAGTCACAGACAGGCCATGTATATTCTTACATGGTCTACCTAACTGGAGATCATGTAACTCAGAGACCACATGTCATGTATCCCATGTATATGCTGTGTACTTAAATATTTTTTTTGGCACAGTTACACACTGAGTCCCTAAGAGTGTTCCTTAGATAGACGATGAGAATAATACATTCCATTTAGTTATCTTGTAAACATCATGTAATTATACCAAATTATGAAAAATTGAAAATTAATTTATTATAATATGTAAACCATATCAACATGTGATTGTGTGTGTTCATTAAGTTGATATAAAACACCATGTGATGGGTTTTTATATATATAAATGCCAGATTAATTTTTCTGTAATGTTTGTATCTACATATCATATATAAGTCATATTACAGTTATTACTCTATGCATTGAAGCATTACATGATAAATTAAAAAAATTAATCATGTAAATCGTGTGATTATTAAGTTGATAGTACATGTCATGATATTACGTGATAATTCATGTATTCCATATGTCACAAGAGTAAATAGTATATGAGTATAATACACATTGGATAGTTTGGACAGCTACTCATCATGTTTCCTCCAAGGTACATTTTATTTTACATAGTTGATTTTAAATATATTTATTTAATTTTTTAAAAATTATGAAAGATAATAATCTCAAGGAAATTCATATAAGAATTATGATAAAATAATTGATTAATTAAAGAAGATAATTAATTGATTTGATCAAAAATAATCTTAAATAAGTATAATTAAGAATTGAAGGCTAATTTTATTAAATACATAATTCATTTCATGCATATAGATGGTCATGATCTTAGACTGACATTTATATGTGATTGGTTTCCTTTAATTAATTATTAAATTAAATTGTTGGCATGTGTTCCATTTCTCCTCTTATTATGTAAGGCTCTACATGCCCATGGTTTATTTTATGTAAACCCCTTCCCCTCACCTTTGTGTGAGTAAAAAAATATTAGATATCCCAAGATAATGGAGGTGCTTTAAGTTTGGATATGAGGTGAAACCAATCCATGAGAGATATGTTGGTGGATAGGTGGAAATATGAAACATGAACCTTAATTGGTTCAAGGTGTTTTCCCCCTAGTTTGACGCTTATTTTATCATCCTATAGATAAAATAACCATTAATAGAAGATTGTGATCATACTACTTTATTATTTTATTTCTTTCGAGTTTCATAGTTATTTCATTATAGATGTTTCGTCGCGATAACATAAATTAATGAATTAAAAAGCATACAAGATAGAACTAAAATGAACTATCTTATGTTTAAATATTATCTAAGAAATATTTAATCACTTAATTAAATCCTCTTAATATTAAAAAACATATAATAAAGATAATAATTATAAATTTATGCATAAAAGATAAAATACCTAAATTATAAATATTAAGTCAGTATATCCTTCCACTACATTAATTAAAATTGAACCATAGTTCAAAGTGCTTGACCAACTAAAGTTGGGGTGCTTTAAATTATTGGGGAATTATAGCTTGATATTTTGGGTTGAATTAAATTAATTCACATCAAGGGTTGACTGCCAAAGTAGGACTTGGTGTAACTGGGAGTCAAGGGTTGATTAAATCCAATTTTAGGATTTTAGGATTGGGGATTCCACTTAATCGATCAAGGAATTATTAGTTAATACAATTGGAATTTGGAATTCCTACATAAAACCCTTAAAATTTCTTGACTATCCAAATTTTGAGTGATGAGAAAGGGAACACGGATCATTGCCACTAGAATGCTCAAGAAATAAGATATTCTAAATCCAATGGTGAAGGATATTGAGTTTTGATAAAATAGTGTAAGATTAATAAATATAATATTTATTTACTTGTATAAATTTTATCAGATAAAGTTCCAAAAACTTTTTACATCTTATTTATAGAAACAATAATAAAATGAATTCAAACATATCATTGTGATCCATACTTGAGAAGGATAACCTTCTCAGTTGCACAAATTTCCAAGAATGACAAAGGTGCTTATGCGTTATCCTACACCATGAAAGGAAATTGTATGTGTTGGAAGAACCTATTTTTGATGTGCCTAGTAATATGGCTAGTGAGGAAGAGTTGTATCTATATGATAAACATTAGAACGATTCTACAGATGTTGTGTGTTTCATGCTATCATCCTTGACCAATGAGCTTTTTAAGAAACATGAGGACAAGGATGTGTATAGTATGATGTCTCAAATTTGGTATCTCTGTCAAGAGAAGGTGATACAAGAGAGATATGAGGTCTCCAATGTTATATTAACAACTAATCTTAGATATTCGGTACCATTTGGGCCTCATATAGTCAGGATTATTGGCTACATTGAATGATTATACATCTTAGGGATTAAATTCTCAGACATTTTGTGTATAGATCTCATACTTTCATCACTACCCAAGACCTTATCTAGTTTTATTGTTAATTATAACATGATAAATAATGAGAAGAGTCTTTCAGAACTTATTACTTTGATTTTCCAAGTAGATAAGGACATGGGGTATGAAAAAACCATAGTCCTTATGGTGAATAAGAAAATGAAGAGAAAGTCAAAGGGGACCAATACTCATAAAAAGTCCAAAAATCCCAAGCATTTTCCTTCCAAGAATAGGAATATTTTAAGGCAGGGTAAGGAAAAGAAGTTAGTTTGTTTTTCATGTGGCAAGAAAGGCTACTGGAATAAGAACATCACCCAAAATCAAGGGTAATCTAAAGGTTCATTCGTTATCGAGTGTAATATTTCAATATCAACACACTGGGTATTATATACATCTTTTGGTGCTAAGATTTATACCCAAATATAGTAACCATGTAGATTTCAAAATATTTCTAGAGGAGAGGTGGATTTATGAGCTGTCAATGGTGTGAGGTAGGTTCCTATATCCATTGGGGAATACCACCTTTCATTGAAAATGGTAATGATATTAGTTTTAAAGGATTGTTATTATGTACCAACTGTTACTAATAACAAAATTTCTATGTCATGCCTAGATACAGATGGTTTTATTTTTAAATTTGGGAATAAAAGTTGTTTCTTTTATAAAGACAACACATGTTATGGTATGACACATTTAAATAATGATTTTTATGTATTAAATTATGAAAACCAAGTATTAACAATAAATAATTAATCATATCCACATGACTCATATAGCACCCATCTATGATATCACCATCTTGGTTATGTAAATGAGAATTGTTTGAAAAATATCTATCAAGATGGTTATTTAGACTCTTCTAAGATAAACCCACTTGAAAGATGTCATGCTTGTTTACAATAAAAATGACCAAACTAGTATTTGGTGGATAAGTTGAAATTTACACATAGTTTCTAGGATTAGTACACACTAATGTGTGTGGACTATTTCCAATAAAATATAGAGGTGGGTGTTCTTACTTCATAACTTTTACTACTGATTTGATTAGATATGGTTATGTCTACTTGATGAGGTATAAGTCTGAGTCATTTGAGAAATTCAAAGAATTAAATAATGGAGTATAGAATAAACATGGAAAGAATATAAAGAATATTTTATTGGATCAAGGAGGTGAATATCTTAACCAAGAGTTTATCGACTTTTTATTGGAGTTTGGGATTCTATATCAGATCACTCCACCTTACACACCACAGTGGAATGGTGTTAGTGAAAGGAAGAATTGTACCTTGTTAGATATGGTAAGTTCGATGATGAGTCATTTGGATCTTCCATTATCTTTTTAGGGATATTAATTAAAAACTACGGCATATACATTAAATTGAGTACCAACTAAAGTAGAAAATAGAACCCCCTTTGAGTTATGGAGTGAAAAGAAACTCATTTTATCGCATACATGTGTATGGGGTTGTGAGGAATTTTTTAAGGCCTTATCAGGAAACAAACTAGCACCTTGGGGAGAAAAGTGTATCTTTATAGGGTATCCTAAGAAAACAAAGTAATACTACCTATACAACCCCTCAGACAAAAAATTGAATGTCTCCATACAATCTAACTTTCTTGAGAGGGCGCACATCCTCAAAAAGGATAGTGGGAGCAAGACTGATTTTGATGAAGTTGATTCTTAAGATATAAAAGAGTTTGTAGAGGAACATATTCCATACATTATTGTGGAATAATTATTTCCTAAAACACAAGTATTTCATAGGATCATAAGAGAGGTAATAGAAACAGAGAGAGATAGTTTTCTAGAGACCAAATATGGTGACTCATTATTGGTGGAAAATAATGAACCTCTCTCCTAAAAAGAGGATGTAGTGAGATTAGAAGTTGTAAGATAGAAAGATGTCATGAATTATGAAATATATTTGATGTATCAGAATCAAGTTTGGGTTATTGTTGATTCACTAGTTGATGTAAATCCTATAAGGTGGAAATGGGTATTCCATAGAAAAATGGACATGGAAGGTAAAGTAAATACCTATAAAGAAAGGATAGTGGATAAATGGTTTAAAAATCATCAAGGAATTGAATATGATGAAACCTTTTCACCATTTTCCCTGTTTAAATCCATCATAATTTTAATTTCTATAATAGATTACCAGGACTATGAAATTTGGAAAATGGATGTCAAAATAACTTTACTTAGCAGGAACCTTTAGGAAGATGTATATATGACACAACTAGAAGGGTTTGTAACTCTAGGTGATGCTAAAAGTATTTTCAAGTTGTAGAGATCCTTTTATGGATTCAAGTGAGAATCTAGGTCATGGAATATTAGATTTGATGAAGCTGTAAAATAATTTAGTTTTATTTAGAATGAATGTGATCCATGTGTTATAAGCGGTTTAGTGGGAATGCAGTCATTATCCTAGTATTATATGTTGATAACATATTACTTATTAGAAATGGAATACCAGTATTACAGTCTATTAAGTATTGGTTAAAAAAGTGTTTCTTTATGAAGGAATTAGGTGAAATGACCTATATTTTAGGGATCAAGATCATTCATGATAGAACTAAGAGGCTTCTTAGACTAAGTCAAAGTGCATACATTGACCAGATACTAAAGTGATTTATTATGGAACAATCCAAGAGTATATTGGTTCCAATGTCACATGTTATGCATCTTTATAATAAAATCTTTCCATAGACACAATAGGAGAAAGAGGGAATGAGTAAGATCCCATACACTTTAGTGATGGGATCAATCATGTATGGAAGGTTATGTACTAGACTTAATGTTTCCTATGCATTGATCATGGTAGGCATATATCATGTAAATCCAAGATAACAAAATCGTTTTGTTGTTAAAGATATCCTCAAGTATCTGAGAAGAACTAAGGATATGTTCCTAATTTATGGATGAGACAAGGATATATTAAGCATGGGTTATACTAATTATAGTTTTCAAACAGATCATAATGATATAAAGTCACAGTTAGGATATGTTTTCTATCTCAATGGAGAATTTGTAAGATGGAAGAATTCAAATCAGCCAGTTGTTACTAATTCTACAGTTGATTTGAAGTATATAGAATCTTCTGATCTAGAAAAGGAATCCATTTAGGTATAAAAATTTGTCTAGGATCTTGATGTGAAACCTAGAGGTAAAGACTTTGTCACATTGTACTGTGATAATACTATAAGAATGTCTCTTGTAAAAGATCCAAGGTCACACCAACAGAAAAAGACATACTCTAGAAGTATCACCTCTTGAGGTATTTTTCTCAGAGGTGTGAATTTTTAGTAATTAGAGTTCTCGTAAAAGAAAAAATGGCAGAACCCTTGACTAAAGGCCTATCCTAGCATAAGTATGAGTATCATGTGAGAGATAGAAAACTAAAAGTTGTTATCAATTGGATCAAGTGCAAGTGGGATTTTGTTAGTGTTGGTGCCCTATAACCAACTTTTTTGTAATTTATGATAACTTGTATTAATAATTTTTAATATTTATAAACTTCTTATCACATCATGATTTTTCTTATTCATGACATAGTATGTGATAGTGTCTTGATTGTAGTTTTCATGCTGAAAGGTCATAATAGTTCTCTGCTATGATGAGAACCCAGAAGTGCCATGAAATTATTCTTAAATATATGTTCTATAGATAAATAAAATCATTTTAGGGACATAAATTATACTGGATATCAGGGGTGGAGACTCGTAGGACTTCGAGACACATTATCATGGTATACACCCTTGGTAATATCTAGTGTAGGATATTATGAGAACGAGACCCACTAGTAGGAAATCCACATTTATATGTATCATTAGATGTTCATATTTATAAATATTTTTATTGATCCTTATATTTTGAGATTATTATTGATGAGTATTATAATTCAGGTACTTTGATGTATTGAAAAAACTCATTATGTAATATGTTCATGATGAGGTAGGATACATTGGGTGTGTCATGAGTAATATTTCAGTAATGAATAATGTGAGAAAGGATTTTTCTCTTATATTATTTAATAGAAGTTTAAATTTTAGGCCCTTTGATAGAAATGATATATCCTAATTAAATCCATGGCCATGGTGTTCTATAGGCAAGTTTGATTTCTGAAAATTCAAAGAATGAGACATCGAGCACATATTATGATGGGACTAGCATGCAGCCTTCTTGATTAGAAATATCATGATAAAGGGATTATATTGTATAGTTAGAATCTGTAGGTGGTATTATATCATTACAGAATTAAATTTTTCTCTATGGGTGCCTTGGTGTACTGCTAGATGCTAACCTTGGACTTTAGGCTCCTTCTCCTAATACCACTAAGAAAGAGGACCGGAGGGTCACACACTAAGTGCATCTAGACTCTTAGTTAAATAATATATTATTTATTTAATATTTAATAATTTGAATAAATAGTATTCCTACACATGGTTTAATAATTATTCATGTTTACTTGATCACATATATTCCCTCACTAGTTATTCGAGAGAAATTATGTGAATGGAATATTAAATAAATATTTATTTAATATTTAGTTAATTTAATATTTATTTATTTATTGGTGAATAATGTAGTGATATTTATTTATTAAATAAATATTCATTATTTAAGGCTCGATAAATATTTTGGAAGAATGGTAGACCGAGTGGATGGTCTGGTGAGAAATAATATATATTGAATATTATTTGATTAAATAATATTTAATTTAATTTTCTAGTTAAGTGAATGTTAATAAATATTATTATTATTATTATAAATATGAAGTTCTATAGGTATTAAATAAATAATAAAGGGAACTTGTAAAATTATTAATTTCTAACCCTAGATGTATATAAACTCAATTATATTATTTTTCAAGAGATCTAATTCATTTATTTTGTTGTGCACAATGAAATCTGGAGAATCCTCTAAAAGAACTAGAGAAATACCTTCTCCAAGAACACTCCCAAGAACGGAGATAAATATTCCTCCATATTCCACTCTTGATTCAATAGAGGTCAAATATAATCCTTTATAAGAAATTCTTGGGGCAATCAAATATGAATGACGCAAGTGATAGGATTTTCCGTGATAGCTTCTAAAGATCCCTACAATGATGTTTATAGATTTTTAGAACACATGTGGATCACTGCTAGAGGTAATCGATTCTTGATTCCTATAATGAAATAATGGTACATCATAGATCCATTTTCAGATCCATTAACAAAGAAATAATTTCTTATAAGGTAATTATTTAATTTATTAAATTAATTATAAATACTATACGGTAATCTTATAGTTTGGTTTTAACATTTTATCCATTGTTTGAATTATTTTATTTAATTCCATTTATCACAAAATTCATAATATTTTAAATCTTGTATTAATAATCTATCATGAAAAAAATAAAAGTTGGGCATGACTGAACACATGCTTCTGCTGTTCCCAGAACCTACAATTTTCATAGTTGGATGTTTTTTATCAAATGATTCTATGATTTCTCCTAGGTTGAGACATTATAAATATGGTAAAAGGAAAACTGGAATTATAATTCATGGTCCCTTTGATATTATGGATTAAATCTAGTATTGGAGTATCAATTGGTGCTTCTTTTATGTAATTAGTTATGGTGAGAGTCGATAAGAGTTGGATCCATCATTTAATAAGTAACTAGTATATTTTATGTATCGAGTGTGATGGATACATGACTATATCTAGTAGTATCTAAGAGTGTGACATGATATTTGATTCCAATGTTTATAGGTAATTATTGGAGACACACAATGAAACTTATAGAAGATGAGAAGTTATGTGATGAGGAGTTTGTAATAACTCAAGTTGTTATGTGTTGGTGGAATTAGAAAAATGGTTAGGATCTGGTGGTATTAATGTTGGTGAAATTTTAATTTTTTAATTTGAGTCGAGGTTATGGATATTTTGGTGTTTTGGGGAGTGTAAAATAAATGTATTAGGGATATAGATATGGTTATAAAAGACTCAAAGGGGGTTTTAGGTGTTATTTAATTAAAAAAAATTATTATCCTGTTACATGACCCATCAGAAACCCATTGGCAGGCCACCAAGATCTTAATAAAGGTATCCAATCACCACTTTAATCAAGGGAATTTCAGCCATCTTGGGCCCTTGTTTTTTAAATTTTGGACCCTTTTATTTCTTACCCTATTTAATTGAGTAGTAGGAGACCTCACCCTCTATCATTTCTCTCCTATACATTTGGATTCTCCACATTCACACCTCTCTTTTATTGTTCGATCAAATAAAAATCTAGGAATATGAACTCTAAATAGAAAGGATAAGGTGAGTATTAAGGTTTCACTTATTGTTTTGTTCATATAGCATTTTTTCTAGAGAAAATCCTTAATTTTATTTTATTTTTATTTTATTAAATAACTCTTGTTTGGGGATGAAACAAGTGAATATAATGGATAAGTTAACTCTTAATTCTAACATATTAGGGAATTTATTGTGTGTTTTTTGTGTAATGTGGTGTGTAGGAATGGGAGTTTAGGCTAGGGAGACCTAAATTGGGACTAATAGGGTTCAAATTTGTGAGATGAAATAGGTAGATCCAATTAGGTCTATACATGGTTGGGTAATTTTAGGATTTCTCAATGACTTATTCTCTTTATACGCCTTTGGTTAGTTATATTTTCTAGACTCTAAATGGATATTTGAGTATGATATAAGATGTGAGGAACCTAAGATGGTCTCTTATGAGCTATTTAATGAGGTCTAGTGAGATTAAACTATTTGGTGGTTGGTTTAGTGATAAGTTTGACTTGTGGGTTATTTCAATAAGAGAGTAAGTGTGGTTTTTAGGCCCATGGGTTGTCTTTTAATAGGGAATTTTTTGGATTGGATTGGAATTAAATGTGAAAATCCCTATGAGGATTAGTTTAACTAAGTTAGGTAGTCTATTTAGAGTATACTAACGGGTTAATTCCCAATAATGATTTCACATAAGAGGTTTAATGTATAATTGGATTGTAAAAGAGGTTTATGGGTGATGAAATCACCAAGGAATTTATCTTTTATTGGTTTATAATAATGGGAAATAGTCTAAGTGAGTTCCTATGTGATATAATGATATGATCCAATAAGTATGATATTGGTTGGCTGATA
The DNA here is from genome assembly GCA_963277665.1 of Viscum album. NCBI lineage: Eukaryota > Viridiplantae > Streptophyta > Magnoliopsida > Santalales > Viscaceae > Viscum > Viscum album. The sequence continues at coordinate 373,340,962 of OY728142.1, read as the reverse complement.
TTTCATCTTTTTTTTCTTGAGAGATAGGATGTGGGTATAATATATTATAAACTATGGGATTAACGTCTATCAGATCAGTGATTTGGGGGTACTAGTTTGTGTCAAATATATATGATTTGTGTACTATGAGTCAGGATATGTTACACATTATATGTGATGGGTTATATTAGAGGTATAGGATATGGGTTATATAACACAAAGTTTTTGTAACAGTTATTATTTATCCTGACTGTAATGTGATCCAATGTGAAGATATAATGATTATACTTGAGGATTAGACTTGTATGCAATGGGTCATTTTGTATGTCATGGAACCTCATGGTGTGGATAATTTTTTAGATCTCTTATGACTCAAAATTTAGTGAAGTAATAGTGTTCCATGGAACCCCATAGTGTGAATTATTATTAGTTATGAAAATACTAAAGAGGTGAATACATATTGAGACTTACTATAATTTTTATTCTTAATTATTTATATTCTAAGGAATCAGTTCCAAGATGATATATTCCATTGTGTGCATCATCATAAACATCTTGATAAATCATATATTAAGGGATGATTTGTGTGTTGTGACACCCATGATGTGGATTAATTCCGGATTAATTGAAATGCTAAGGGGATATCCCATGTGTTTTGGAACCTCATGTTGTGTATTATGTCTAATATGGTTCACCAGCACTAACTAAATCAATTAGGTTCAAGCACTATAGTGGTCTGGTTAACACATGATTACTTGGATTGTTTTTTCATATTATGTATTATAACTTTACTTTATTATATATGCACTCACATTTTCACATTATATCATATCATAGTGGTATTGATGGAAACATCCAATATATCATTATGGGGATGTTAAGATAATTCTAAGGGGAGTCTGAAGATTTTTGTAATTTTGTGTCCCTATTTTTATTATTTTATTTTATTTTATTTGTATATTCTATGTATATTAATTATGCATAAGATAATTATTTTTTAACATTTGATATATATATATATATATATGGAATTGCATGGGTTTAATTTGAATATATCATGGTGTTATGTTATTATTATGGTTAACTCTCCATTATAAAATTCCATTTTCACACTCTGATGTTATGTTTTATTTATGTATGTGATTTATTATCATTGTGGGGTTACATCAATGGCAATGTAGTTTCCCTATTTTTTATCATATATTCTTGCTAATAATTGATAACTTTTAGAATATTTAGAGGTGTATCTGAGGTCATGTTTCATCTCCTAACTTGAACCTTAAGCAGTGCACAGGTCGGGTGACACTATAAAGACATTATAAGTAATTAAGTATGATTTATCTCTTATTACATCTACATTATGATATAATTAGAGACATATGATATGGATGATACTTGTCACACTAAGTATGTAGTCACCCACATTGGGGGGATCTTATAAAAATAATGTTTAATGTCATGAATTGTTTTCTTTATTACATACAGATTTTATTGAGTGATAAAAATAGATAAATTAAATATCATCCTAACAAGTAACATGGGTTTAGATAATTAAAATCTCATAAAAAGTATAAAAGGATATATAGATTCACCTTTATCCCTCTTGGTGTACATCACCATCTAGGCAATTTTTTTCTATTAAAATATAAAATTCGAAAACCATTTTTTAAAATATATAAAAATTAATTTCAATTAAATAATTATAATTCTAAATATAAAAGAAACAAAAAAATAAATATATATCAAGAATAATATAATGAGTAAAAAAACTTAAATCTCTACATAATAATGGGGGTAGGATCATGCCCAAAAAAAATAATAAATATTCCAAAGATATAATATGACATAAAACATATAGGGGCCTCTAAAAACCAAGGGAGTTAGATTAAGGAATACAACTATAATAAACACACACAATGAGCATGAAATTTTCATTGTTAGGCCCATTAGCTATGTGAGAGATACCTTGATGGGGCAAATTATTGTGACTATATTTTATCCAATTTTAACCATTTTAAATCTCTTAATTGATTTAACATGTCTTGAACCACTCTTACATAGATCATCAGTGATGTATTTTACTTTATATGGTTTCTTTATAATATCCCACATATATTGATTAATAAATAAAATAAAAAATACATGAATATTTTATTATTTCAACTTCCAATGTGGAGATATTAGACCAAATCACATTCAAAATTAACTATTGTCACATGAGAATATAATATAACACTTTCAGTGGTGGGTTTAATAAGTCTCTCTATAGACTAAGACTCAAAACTTTAACAATATTTGGGGAGGTTCACTGCCCCAAAATGTGGGGTCACTGCCCTTATAAAATATAATAAAAAAACTTCACAAGATGCACCATAAATATATGGGTTCCTTTATATGGCCCATTTGTTGTCTCCCTATTTATAACTTATTTAATATCTATATATTTAATGAGTTTATCACTTGAATAAGTCAACATTTATAGGTTATTCACAGATATTTCATTGTAAGTCCTTACTTTCTAATCACAAAATACTATTCTTGAGTCTTTAATAAAATTCATCACTCAAATTTTCAATCACTATAACAAATTTGAGGAAAAAATAATTGTCCTTTCCCAACATTTTTTTGAAGTGTGCAGAAAATAACCCTTTCTTGTGCTTTTAATTATATCACTAAGAAGGGATATTTTTATTAAAAACCTAACAACAATGCTCCTTCTTTATCCCCCACTTGGTGTCACTTTCTAATCTGAACTATTGTCAAGATTCATTGATGTTGGTTTATTATTCTTCAAATTTATATAAAATTAGATGTATGTGAATCAAAATTCTTTTTTTATATTAATGATGTGAACTTTTATGTAAATCATGAATTTTTTTTGTCTTTGTCTTTCATTTATGAATTTATTCACATTATTATTTATATAAAAATATACAGATATGTGTGCATATATATATATATATATATATATTACACACACATATATACATTTTGTATTTATTATTTTTATATAATTTATATATATTTTTGTATAAAGTGTGTGTGTTTGTTTGGATACTATGTTTTCATTTCACTTCCACTTGTCTGCTAAGAGGATCTCCAAATTAAAGATCATGTACAAGATATACTATGACTATTTATGTTCAATGTGTTGATTTATCTTAATTCTAATTAGGTACTTCTCTAGTTGATCAACTAGTCATGTTTACCTAGACTTACCACTGCTAAAAGTGTGGCCATTTAAAAATAAAAAATATGTTTAAATGGTGTGTGTGTGTGTGTGTGTGTCTTATATTGTGTGTGTGTAGATAGAGAGAGATATTTTGTTTCATGTTTGTGTGTGTTCATAATTTTTTTGTATATATATTATCTATAATATATATATATATATATGAAATTGGAGTGGTGCTTGAGTGGTAAACCCTATAATCCTGCATCCAAAAGACCAGGGTTTAAATCTTGGCAATCCCCTTGGGGGATTTATTATGTGGGCAAAAACATAGGTAGTGGTGATGCAGGCATGATGCAGGTAGGTGGTGATGTAGGCATGATGTAGGAAAGGGGTGCAGACCCATGGACATGATAATGAAAGAAGGTCCTTTGGGTAACCAAAATGAATGGGCCTTTAGGCCATCAAATTTTGGGCCTATGGGATTTAATATATGAATAAATACAACTGGATGGTTAAGTTATCCTTTGGGGGCTATAACCTACCTTCTCAGTCTGTGTGTGTATGCGGTGTGTGTGTGTGTGTGTGTGTGTGTGTGTGTGTGTGTGTGTGTGTGTGTGTGTGTGTGTGTGTGTGTGTTTAAATGTAATTGTACCCTTGAGCACATAATATATATATATAATGTATATATATAGATTAATATATGTATATATATCCTGTTTCTAATACACATTCAGATATATATAGAGAGAGAGAGAAACACACACACATAAATGTGTGTTTGTGTGTGTTTTTATTCTATAAACATGTTTTATTCTATATATATACATGTGTATTATAAAAAATTATATAAATAAATGTATTTTAGTTATTTATATATGTTTTATAATATTTTTAATGAAATAAATTTAATATAAATTAAAAATGGACGGATTTTAATCATATGACCAAAGAGTATGAGGATGGTGTCAAAGAGTCATCAAATTTTCAATGGGACATGCATATGAACCTTCTTGAATTATGAGTTCATGTCTACATTATTTTTATTCAAAATGAATTTATTTAACTATATTGGAGGAACACTTGATCTATTATATAATTTATGAGAGTTATAAATGTTATATTAAACATAAAGAATAAATAATTATATGTGTTTAGTGTAATTAAGATACATTATATGGGACATCTGATATCAATATTAGTGTATAAAATGATTTGGATTGTATTGAGTAAATGAAAATAGTGTTTGAAGATGAAATTAGTGATTATATAAAAATATTTTAGAGATATTAAGAAATGTATCAAGATTTCATTGTATAATGGTTGTATGAAATATATAAAACAGACATTAGTACTAAAAATATATAGCTTGAAAGTGGACAATGAATAAAGTGACACTAGTTACTTAGAGTTTCTTTATCTATTGAAGGATATGATACCAAATAACAATGAGATTATTTATTGGATATAAAATTATAAATGAAAGTTATGTTCCATTGGTATGAGTTATGAAAAAATGCACGATTTCTCTAATGACTGTATATCATTTTGAAAATAGTATGAATCTATATAGAAATTTTCCAAGTGTGATTCATGTCAAAACAAGAAAAATAAATCAAGTCCATTGAAATTTGTATCATACTTTACAATCATTCCTTGATTTTTATGATTGTATGAAATTTGGGATACTATAAGTCTGTTTACATGGCATGAAAATAAAATAATTTGGGATGGTAAAATTTGATGCCTGGAAGATACTACTCAACAGAATAAATTTTCCATTGAGTATCCCAAATTTTGGAATGAGTCACAAACTTTAATCTTAAATTATCTATATATTCCATTAATACCTATGGTATACAAAGTAACGCTCATAATACATGCCCGAATACATTGGTAAATTATTATTTACCATCATGGTTATACATAAATTGCAAGTGAAATATGTCATCGTTACTTATTTTAGGATCGAAATATCCTGATAATGATATTGAAATTTATTTGGATATATTTATTAAATATTTGAAATTGTGCAAGTTTTATGGTGTATTATGTTTATAAAAAAGAATAATTCATGTTTTTTGGTATGATAAAAAACTTTCCTAATTATGGTAATTTATATATTAATATTATTAAAGGGAGGTTATGATGTCTTATGTTTTAAGAAGGTACACACTTAGTTGGGTTGAAACATAGTATGGAGACCATTTCCCTTGGAAATTGAATATTTTTACCTTAATGAAATTAATATAAATCATGGATGAAAACCTTTTATGGGAGCTCATAAGAAGTTTTATCACCTTCTCAATTAATAGGAGTGTAACTACTTGCTAAGGTAAATGATGTTATCAATATTTTTGGTAAAATTTTATTTAAAAACATTCCAATAATGGGTTATAAAAAGTGATAAATTTTATTTAAACTACCTTAATAGAATATTTTTTATGTTATACATTTTCTATACATCATTCATATCGTGAAAAATGTAATCAAAAGTTTAATTGACATGTTAATAAATATATAAGAGAAGAAAAAATATTACATCAAGGTAAGTTTAGACATGATTGGAATGTGAATTAGGGATGTTTGGGACCATTATAGGAGGGGAGATGAACTTTTCTTCCTCTAATGGATTACACTCTTTCTAGGAAAGAGGTATTTATGTTTTGTACATTTTTAAATGATGTAATAGTCCAAGAGGGTAATTCATTAAATATTAAGAATGTAGTATTGATGAATGATATGAATTTAAAATATCTAAAATTACATGACTATCATGTTTTGATATAAGATTTTATGACCATGTCAATATGATTTATATTTAAAAAAATGTTTGATACACAATAACTAAACTATGATTCATTTTAAAATCAATATAAAATAAATTTATTGACCTAATGAAGCTGTGTAAAATGGAAAAATAAATTCTTTACACTTTGTGTGAAATCGAGATGTTATTCACACCATCATTCTATGATATTATGGTCCACTTGATAGTTCACTTTCTGAGAGATATCTGACTTTTTGGTCCCATACATTTCAAAAAAATGTACCTTATTGAACAGTATATAAAGATATTGAAGGGGTATCTAAAAAAATAAAAACCAACTAGAATAATGTATTTTGGTGTAATATATTGTGTAAGAATTCATTTAATTCAATATTTAATACCTATCCAATATGAATAGCGTTGATTTTCCAAAACATCATTATGATGGGAACAATGAAGGTAAATAAATTACAAGAATAAATATTGTTACAATACCCATAACATATTGAGAGAAAGTTTACTTGTATTTTTTCTATAATAGTTTAGAGGTTATATCAAACGTTTAAACTCAAGAGGACATTCTTATGAATTTAAAAACAACAATGTATAAATTTTTTAAATCAAATACATATAAATAGTATTTCATAAGTTGATTTTGAAACCATATTTATAAATTGTTTTACAAAAATTCTAAATCTATCTTTGAAAAATCATGATGGTTAGCCAAAGAATAAAGTATTCATGTTTTATCTTATAATGGATGCATAATTAATAGTTATAAATTCTATACAAAGGAACATGATGAATTTATTATAGTTTAAAATAGTGTAGAATTTTTTTTGGATAAAGTGACATTTGTATCTAGTGTCAAAGATAAAAAAACTATTTACATGATTATATAATACTTTGAGATTATTGAAAAAATATAGGAGTTTTATTATATGAAATTTAATGTTATAATTTTTGGATTCAGGTGGATAAATAATAGGATTGTAGTAAAAACTAATGAATTGGGATTCATAACAGTAAATTTTAGTAAAAAAATATACAAATATGGTCCCCTCATAATGGCATGAAAAGTAGTACAGATTTTTTATATGAATAATATTGAAAACAAAAACTGATTAATTATTATTTTAATGATAAAAACGACTCTATTTCAATTTCTATTCCTTAGAGTGTGATCATTTCCTTGGAAAACCAAAAATATTTCATGTTATATTCAATATAGAATATGTTTTGTATGTTAGAGGTAGACATGAAGAGGTAATTTTGATGATCGGTAAAGGGGGGAACACTTCAACCATTAAAGAATAAATATATTATAAAATACATGTTTTTTATCACTGTGGTGTTTTATATATAATATGTATTCTATATATATGATTTATATTCAATATAAATTTTACATTTTATAAATTATTTTTCTAAATTGTGTTGAATCCACTTCATGATGTTACCCACCCTAATGAGAAACATTTTAGTGATTCTGAAGGTGAGGAACGAATTATACCTAGTCAAAAAAAGCAAAAAAAACATTTTTAGATGAAAATTTTAAAAAAATTAAATGAAACAATAGGTAGAGATAAAAATTTATAGGTTATATGGAATGAGAGTGGTCACCCAATTGACCCTAACAAATCAATATTCATTAGTTATATTAGATTTAGTGGTAGATTAAATGTTCTAATAAATATAGATATTTGGAATAATATTATGACTATAATAAATGGAATTGTTTGGGAATGGTAACTTTCTATCCCACGTTATATTATTTTCCATTTATATCAAGTAAAAAAATGTTGATTATTTTTTTAATAATTCAATTATAATAGAATATTAAAGAATTGTTTTTTTTTTGAAATTTTCTGAAAAGGTTCTTAAAGATTTCTAAACAACATAATTCACTAAATACTTGATAGATGCTAGTGGGAACATCAATACTCTCCCACAAATGATATATTCCATCTTCATATTCCAAGAAACTTGGGATTGTTTTATTTCTCAGTGTGAGGAGTAGGGTTTTGTGGTAAATTTCAAGTTATCTTAATTTATTTGGAATGACATGTAATGATCTGGATTTTCCCATGTGAATGCCTTAGTGTAATTTATATTTTTAGAGTGTAATGTCTCATATTTTCTATGTATTATTTTTAAATATTATATTTAATTAATTAGAGACCAGGATCTGATACGAATGCGATTCTAAGGCTCAGTGTGCCTAAAATAAATGTTTGAAATATATTAAATATATTAACTGGCATGTATGAGCAGTTTTCCTAAAAAATTGGAATAACTTCTAAATGGGTGCCTGAATTAGAAATCTGAGGGAACCGTTGCATTTAGAGAAGCATCTTTACCCTAGGTGAGACCTAACATTGGCCGGTGCAGGTCAACTGTGACAAGTAATTTTGGGTGTTTTAAATAAATTGAAATATTTATTTCATTTTTCTGTTTCATCAATGCAGCGACATAGCGATAGTTTATTTTAAATAAATCATTAGGTAGGGATATAGGGTTAATATAATAACCCTAGAATTCCTTGGATTCTATATATAGGAAACCTTGGATATTTTCCTTAGAGAATGATGATGGAAGCTTGGATTGAAGATTGGCGGACATCATTCTTGACGGATCTCACCAATGGCAATGATGTGGAAACCGATCTTCTTTAGTGATTGATCCAACTTCCATTTAGGATGCATTATCTTTGGATTTCTTTCCTCATTCTTAGATTCAATGATGAACGTGGAACAACCAAAAAATAGGTTGATCTATATTTTTCTCATTCTTACGAGATGTGCTTTAATTATGGGAATTATTGAGGTTTGATTATTTGTGAATTGATTTTATTTTTTTATCATTCTTATAGCAATTGATCGAGGATGGAATGAAAAACAGTCAAGGTTTCTTCCTTGAATTTGTTCCTTGTGCATTTTTCTCTCCCCTTATTGTTCTATGTGTTCTTCATTTTTCAAAAAAAATTCAATGAATGATTGTTTCCCCCATGTTTCTTAGAGAAACAATCTGAAACTCAATATCCCGAATTGGGATGACCCAATGGAGGTGCGACAGTGATGGAAATGGACGGATTGAAGCAAATCAGGAGAAACCGTTCTTCGAGCAGTTTGCGTTGGGTTGGATTAAATCAGATTTCTAAGCTGATTGAAGGCTCAAAACACCTCGATATGGTGTTAGGGTGAGATATGACCCCCAATTTAATGTTTCAAGGTGAACGGATCATAAAAATGTGATCCGAGAGATCCATTAAGGCGTGCGGAGGAAGAATGACATATTCTGAAAAATCCCAAAGAACACGGAGTGTAATCCAAGATTATGCAGTGTGTGAACCCCACTAAGCAAAGACTAGGGTTTCTGGGAGTAATTAAATACCACACAACATGTGACCCCTATCACACATCATATAGGCCCTTCCCAAAGACTTGACATGTATCTTAGGTGATACACATACATGGGGTGGAGAACAGTGGTCGTATACACAGTGTGTACTTCCCCACATGACTCAGCCTAAACCAATTACACATACTACCCCATGTATTGGTACATGAACAAAGACACACGGATTGACACCATGTACTGGTACACAGTCAGAGTACCCAGGCAGACCCCGGATGGTAGGACATGGTGTGTAACTCCTACTATATGCCATGTACCCATATTTTACATTACAGAGTTTGAATGACATAGGCCATTGTACATGGGAAGTACCCAAGGTCAAGGGACATAGTGTGACCCTACTACACACTGTGTACCCCTATCTACATGGATTGGATCTCTTGTCCACCATATCTTAGATAAGTTTCCTTAGGGTTCATGCCCTTGATCATTTCCCTGAAGGTTGGGGAGAATCATTTCCTTCTCATAGGAGTATGATCCCTTCATCAGGACTTCCTGGATAGCGTTGTTGGAATCCCCCAAGAGGCCTGGTGAGGGATCCATTATTCATTATTTATAACTTAAGTAGATTCAATAGTATTGATGTGACCAATCCTACCAGACGTTGATCCTATACATAGCAGGTTAATCCAGATAGATTTTTTGGTATCACCCCATGGACCTAGCTATGATCCTCATCTATGTATCATATCTCAGTCTTCAGATATATCAGTGTATCTCTCTCATGATGGTTTCTAATGAATAGTACTTCTCAGAAGGACTTCATCAGTGCTATTGGACTCGGGAGTGTGTTCTCCCAGATGAGTACTTTGTGGAATCTTTGAGCTGAATCTCTAGTGTTTGGTATGATATAGTTTTGAATTACCTCTAGATTGTGTGTCTTAGTTTGAGTATATCTGGATATTCTTATTATATATATTATAGACATATACTTGTATAGAGCTAACTGTACCTCTTCCTTTTTTTATTTCTTTGTGGTTTCAGGGTGTCCTACAAAGTATTGTTATGTTCACCCATGCATGGGCTTTGCCTGCACATGTTGTGTCTTATGAAAATGAGCAACCTTTTGATAGATTCCTAGGATAACCAGGACCGGATGGAGATTTATGAGATCAAGTAGGACGAGGTGTTCCTATGACTACATATAGTAGTCCCGGTACCTTTTTTTACAAGTTGTACTTTTTGGTTTAAATATTCTTTTTGGTGGGATTATATTCTAGTCCAGTTTACTTTACTATACTTTACTTTCCTGTCATACTCTAGTTTGGATATAGTGGTATGAATTCATTTTTTACATTTGGTTTTTACATTTTAGTATTTTATGAGCTTGGAGATGTGTGTGTGTGTACATGAACATAGGCAATGTCTCCCATTTTAGTGATATTCCTAATTAGTTCTTGTCACCAGCCCCTCACCTATTGGAGGTAAGTTTTGGGAGTTGCGGCTTGGGCCCCACTAGGACGGGTCATGAAAGAGTGGTATCATAGTGGTTTGGTTCTATTTTAGGACCATGATTATATGAGATTGGTTTGGGGCAATAGTTTTAAGTGTTTCAAGTTCGGCTTTCAAGATAGGGACCCTAGTGTTGGTGCGGGCGGCCAATGTATCCATACACCAGGACTCTGATAACATGTGTTTTGACTCAGTACATGATAATACTAGTTTTAGGGAAAAATAATGGTACATGTATCATATAGGAATGGGTTGGGGCTTCCATGTCTTTCTTTATTCAACTATCTAGATATACTCATTAACTATGGTACATCTTGTTTTCTTATAGTATGCCTATGTGATGTATACCAGCTAGGATTTAGTAGCTCGATCATGAGGATGAACCCCACAATGGTGATGCTTTAATACAGGGACCAGTTTCCTAGATGTTACCTCTAGGTGGCGCACCAGCTATACCACCACCTTTGGAGCATCATGTGGTACTCACAGTACCATCAGACGAGGAGTGTAGGTTGAGCACGCTCTATGAGTTTTAGAAACAAAGACCCCTAAAGTTCTAAGATGATCTCTACCCTCAGGTGGCTGAGGACTATCTTGAGGTGGTGACCTAAGATTTTTGTCTAGTCAGGACCCTAGTAGATCAAATGGTGGTCTTGGTAGTGATCCTTCTACAGGGATCAGCACAGCAATGGTGGAGTTTGGCTAACCAAACTCACAATAAGGAAACTCTCTTATAGACAGAGTTTGAGAGCCTCTACATAGAGGGGTTTTCACCAGTTATGATAAGATATATGTATATACATGAGCTTCTTCAGCTATAGTAAGGTCGTATGACAGTAGATGACTATTCATCAAGGTTCACCAACCTTTCCAGATACTCAATGGATATCATCAAAGATCAGTAATTACGAGATTAGACCTTAGAGTGAGGTTTATGTAGAGAAATCTGAGCTAGTATTATCCCTCTGAACATTCCTACTTATGTGGGGGTTCTTGACTAAGATTTAGTTTTTGAAATATTCTTGGCTAAGTAGAAATAGCTGGTGATAGTCAGCAGTGGACAGGCAGGTACAGAGACCTTGGTCATAGGGAGATGACATCAATCTTAGGGATCTGGACATGGGAGATATTTAAATAAGAGGTCCCAGTACAGAGGATCAGCAGTTAAGGGTTCACAGGGTGGATCCAGTAAGCCTAGGGAGAGGCAGTGCTACTTATGTGATGTAAGGGGACATATCACTTGAGATTATCCAACCCGTCGTGTTTATGACAGGGAGACATTGGATGGACCACCGAGGTAGAGGAAGTAGTAGGAGTAGGCAGATCTGTTGGGTTGGGGATGTGGTAGAGGATATGGAAGATTAGTAGGAGGTGGTCGACATTTTGACTTTTTACCACCACCACGCCCAGGAGGTCCACGCCAGGCTTAGGGAGCTTGAGGACAAGGGCACGGATAGCTGTATACAGTCAACGCATATGACCCAAGGGATCTAGGGATGATTCAAGGTTTGATCTATTTCTTTTCTACTCTAGTTGTCATATTGATGGACACAGGTTCTAGTCATTCCTTTCTTGCAACATATCTTGTACGAAACCTTGAGATTCCATTTGAACCGTTGACTCGACCCTTATGCTTGGATACACCTATTAGATAAGACTCAAGGATCATACACCTATTCCAGTAGTGTGACCTAACCCTTGGTGGTGAGGGTTTCAGTTGGAAACTCTTGGTGGTATCATCAAGGCCTTACGATGTTATTCTTGGCATAGATTGGTTGTCTTCAATCCATGACCAGATTTTCTGTTTTAGGTGAATGGCATGGTGTTTCCTTAGTGATGGAATGAGTTTTTCATTTTTTAGTGAAAAGGAAAACTAGGAAGCATAGGATGGACTCATGCATAGGAGGGTGCAGCTGATTACTCATCAGTTGGATAGCATGGCCCTTGGTGTAGAAGATGTTGTGTGTTTTCAGTTCCCAGCAGTAGTGTCAGAGTACGAGGATGTATTTTCTGAATATGTTCTAGGATTACCTCCTCACTAGGATATAGACTTCTGTATTTACTTACACCCTAAGATGGAACTGATATCTGCACCAGTATATCGAATGGATCCCACAGAGCTTCGTGAGTTGAGGGTGCAGTTGGAAGACTTTCAAAGAAAAGGATTTATGAGACCCAGTGTTTCACCCAAGGTGGCCCCAATTTTATTTTCAAAAAAGGAATAAATGAGATTGAGGTTGTGTTCGGACTACCGGAGCTTGAACTAGGTGACTTTGAAGAACAAGTATCCCCTAAAGAGGATCGATGGCCTCTTCGATCAGTTGATAGGGTCATGATGGTTCTCATAGTTTAACCTCAGATTAGGTTATCACCATCTGCGATTACGGAATGAGGATATACCAAATACAGCATTCAGATGACATTATTGTCACTATGAGTACTTGGTGATTCCCTTTGGCATGACGAACAACCTAGCAGTGTTCATGGGACTCATGAACCGGATCTTCCAGCCCTACATAGACCAGTTCATGGTGGTCTTCATTGATAATATCCTTGTGTATTTTTCATCCAAGGAGGAGAATGTGAGGCACTTAAGTATGTTTTTGGATGTACTCCGAGAGCACTAGATTTATGGGAGACTCATGAAGTGCCAGTTCTGGATTTAATTAGTCCACTTCCTGTGACACGTTATCTTAGCGGATGGAGTGGTAGTGAACCCGGCCAAGGTTGAGACAATGTTAGTATGGGATCCACCTAGGAGCATAACGGAGGTGCAGAGCTTCCTTGGGCTAATAGACTATCACCATAGATTCATACATGATTTCTCTAGGATATTAGAACCTATGGAAACTTTGACTTGAGAGGGGTAGTCTTTCATGTGGGTAGATAAGTGCTTGAAGTATTTTCAGTAGTTAAGGCGGAGTTTGATGAGCACCCTGATCTTGAGATTTTCGAAGGAGGGTGTCAAGTACGTAGTGTTCTGCGATGAATCAGGGATCAGACTTGGTTGTGTCCTAATATAGAGGCAAGAAATGATTGCCTATGTTTCATGCCAATTGATACCACATGATTACAACTACGTGACCCATGATCTTGAGTTGGCAATGGTAGTCTTTACATTAAATATGTGGTGACGCTACCTGATGGGTGAGTGGTTTATTATCTACTCTAATCACAAGAGTCTCAAGTATATATTCTCTTAAAAGGATCTGAACATGAGATAGAGGATATGGATAGAGTTCCTCTTGGATTATGAATTTAATATTTTCAATACTCCTAATAATGGGAACATGGTGGTAGATTCCCTCGGTAAAAGATATAGTTTTCAATTGCTGGATAAAGAGTTGGATAATTTTTCCTTGTTGAAATTATTCTTTGTGGATGGAGATGGGGGAGATCACCTCCATTTTATGGTTTTTTTCCTTCCACTCTTACAACAATTCATGGAGGTGAAGCTTTAGTACACCGACTGTGAGACTCTACATGCTCAAATATCCATAGGTCATGCTACTAATGGATATGCAAAAGGTGGGGAACAAGTTGTTATTTTCAAAGGATGCACATTAGTACCAGTGGAATTGTGGGAGGAGGTTTTGAGGGAATTTTATAAATCCACTTTAGTGGTACATAAAGGTATAAATAAGATGTATCGGGACCTCTGATGTCAGTTTTGGTGGCCAGAGATAAAGAAGGGAGTTGCGAAGTTTGTCTCTCGATGCCTTACTTATCAGCAAGTGAAGGCTGAGGACTAGGTTCCAGTTGGTTTAGCTCATCCCATTGAGGTTCCAGAATGGAAGTGGGATAGAATATAAATTAACTTTGTGATTATTTTACCACATACGTCCAATGGACATAATTCTATCTCGGTGATCGTTAACCGACTCACCAAGTCAACCCACTTCTTAGTTATCTGAGAGAAGAGTTTAGTAGAGACCTTGGGATGCCTCTACATGCAGGAGATAGTTCGGCTTCATGGAGTTCCATTGAATATTGTTTCAAATTTTGATTATCTATTTACATCTCGGTTGTGGAAGGGATTACAAGAGATTTTTGGGACTCATTTATGCTTGATCACGATGTTTCACCCCCATAAAAACGACCAGACATATTAGACCATTCGGGTTATGGAGTACAAGCTAAGGGTTTTTATGTAGGACTTTGAAGGTGGTTGGGAGGATCATCTACCACTGGTGTAGTTCATGTAAAACAATATATACCATTACACCATTGGTATAACTTCATTCGAGGCTTTATACGAATGACCCTGCAGCTCTCCACTTTGTTGGACTGACCCAGGAGAGTCAGCACTCATGGGCCCGAATTTGGTGTGAGATACTACCAAGAAGGTGAATATCATCTAGGAGTGGATGAAGATTGCATAGATATTTTAGAAGTCTTATGTTGACAGAAGATGGAGGCCTTTTGAGTTTGAAGAAGGAGACCACATATTTTTTCGGGTTTCACCATGATGAGGATTGTGGAGATTTTTCTAGGACTGAAAGTTATCTCTGAGATTAATCGCCCCTTTTCAGATTCTACATAGAGTTTTCAAGGTGGAGTATGTCTTAGATATACCCCCGTAGTTGGACTAGGCACACAACATCTTCCATGTGTCGCAGCTGTGGAGGTACGTGCATGACCTATCACACATCATCGACTAGGGTGAGTTGGACATTAAGGATGGAGAGACTTTTTCTAACTACCCAATAGAGAATGAGGATCGGTAGGAGGGGATCCATTATAGGTTAGTGATTCACTTGGTACGTGTTTGGTGGTAGCATGATAATGTCCAAGAGAGAATGTGGGAGCGGGAGGCTCATATTCATGCACAGTACCCACATCTTTTTGAGTAGCCTTTCTTTTAACTTTTCAGGGACATAAATCCCCAAGGTGGGTATAATGTAATGTCCCATATTTTTTATGTATTGTTTTTATATATTATATGGAATTAATTTGAGACCATGTGCTGAGATGGTTTGTGATTCTGAGGCTCAGGATTCCTAAAATAAATCTTTGAAATATATTAAATATATTAACTGGCACGCATGAGCGGTTTTCCAGAAAAAGTTGAATAACTTCTAAATAGGTGCCCAGATCAAAAATATGATGGCATCGTTGTGTTTAGAGTAGCATATTTACCCTAGGTGTGACCTAAAATTGGATAGTTTGATTCAACTGTGAAAAGTAGTTTCAGGCATTTTTGATAAATAAAATAAACTGAAATATTTATTTTATTTTTCTGTTTCATATAAGAAGTGATGCAGTGAAGGTTTATTTTAAATAAACCTTTAAGTAGGGATCTAGGGTTGAGCTCATAAAACTGGAATTACCTAGAGGATATAGAGATAAAACCTTGGAGATTTCCCTCAGTAAACAATGATGGAACCTTGGATCAAATATCAGTGGATTTTGTTCTTAACATATCTCTCCAATAGTGATGATGTGGCAACCGATCTTCTTCAATGAGCGATCCAAATTTTAGGTAGGATGCATTATTTTGGATTTATTTTCCCAATGTTAAATTCAACGATGAACTCGGACCAACCAATGAATAGGTTTTGATCATTCTTGTAGGATATACTTTAATTTCAGTAATTATCGAGGTTTGATTATTTGAGAATTGAATTGATTTTTTGATCATTATTATGGGAACCAATCGAGGCTAGAATGAACAATGGTAGAGATTTATTCCTTGTGGATTTTTCTCTCCCTTGATTATTCTACACATTCTTTGTTTTTCAATGGTTTTAGAATGAATGATCATTGAACCCCCGTTTCTTGACACAGTGATCTGAAACTCGATATGCGGAATCAGGATGGCCCAACAGAGGTGCAACGGTGATAGAAATAGATAGAACAAAGTAAATTGGGAGAAACTGTTCTTCGAGAAGTTTGTGTAGGGTTGGATTAAATCATATTTTTGAGCTGATTGAAGGCCCGAAACACCTCGATCTAGTGTTATGGTGATGAGACGACCCCCGATCTAAAGTTTTGAGGGGAATAGATCATAGAAACAGGATCCAAGAGATCAACTGAGGCGCGCAGAGGAAGAATGAAAAATTCTGGAAAATCCTAAAGAACACAGTCTGTAATCTAGGATTACACAGTGTGTATCCCCCACTGAGTAGAAACTAGGGTCTCAAAGAGTAATTAAATACCACACAGCATTTTACCCCTTTCACATGGAGTGTAGGCCCTTTTCAGAGACTTAGCATGTATCTTGATAGATAAATGGACATGGGGTGGAGTACACTGGTTGCATACACGATGTGTACTCCCCCAAACAAATTGGTCTAAACTAGTTACACAGACTACCCCATGTACTGGTATATGGGTAGAGACACATGGATTGACATCATGTACTAGAACACATCCAGAGTACACAGGCCGACTCCGGATGGTAGGACACCCTGTGTGACTCCTACTACACATCGTGTACCCATATTTTACACGATATAGTTGAAATGACATAGGCCATTGTATACAGGCAGTACCCGGGGTCAAGGGACATGACGTATGTGTAACACCCTGAGATTTTATGAAAAATATTCTATTAATTTCATTTATGTCTTCTATTATACACTACACCAAGTTTATCTTGTACTATACACAACACCATATTAGCTTGCAGTATACGCAACACTATTCTTGGCTCGTGTTACACACAATTTCAAGTTTGTTTTGTGGAAATTATTCTATGCAACATTAAGTATAGATTTTGTTTAATGTATAAATGAAATAAGTTTTTATTATGTTATATACAACACCAAACAGAGCTTTCACCACACGCAGCCCTTACTTGACTTTCTTTACACGCAATCGCGACCTTCCACGATAGTGTGTGTTGTACGCAAAACCAAGTTTCACTAAACAACTATATGTTATTAAAATATTATATAAACTAGCCATTATGAAAAGTAATACCCACTTTTTAAAATTTTATCTTTCAAAATGGACTTCATTTTTGGATTCGGAATATCGAAATTAGCCTAGGGTGAATTTTTGGTATTTTTTTGAAAACCTTCAATTTTTTATGAATAGTGAAAACACTAGGTTACTATTTAAAAATCGACTTTTTATTTAAATAATTATTTATTTTATTTAAATTTATTTTAGGTCAAAATTGATACATAATACTTATATAAGTTCAATGTAATTCATTGGAGTCATTTTATAATAATTTTCGATATATAAAAATTTTATTGAACTTTCCACCGTCTTTTACCTACCTCCTAGGAGCTTTTTGCAAACTTACATAAAACTTAATTTTACCGCTTCTATGAGTAGAATTTCGAAAATCTGAGAGAAATCGTTAATATCAAGGAGTAAAATGTGGTTCAATAAGATAAAAATAATTTTTGGTGAATAATAACTTTTTACTTTTATTTACCACGGTTAAAAATAAATAGGGTAATTAAGGGTAAAATTATATTATTATTACCATAACACATGTCCTAATTCTATTGTATAATTTTAATTCGACCAAAAAAACCTTAGGAATAAAATATTTCCTTTTAGGTTCACTTGGATTAGATTAGGACATTTATTATTATTTTATTTAAAGAAGAGTTAAAATGGTTAAAATCAAAGTTTAATAACTAAAACAGTTTTAATATAGGGTCATACATAAGATAAATTCGAATATAAATATTAATTATAAAGATAAAAATATTTCCTACATAATGGTATTTTATTTATAATTTTTAGACATTAAATAATGTAATTTATTTATGACACAATGATGATGCAGTAATTATCTTATTAATGAAATATTAACATAATTGATGTTATAAATACCAAAATAAATGTAATTTTAGACTTTTTATGAATTACAATAATTTTATATGTTAATATGACATGTTATTATTGATTTAATTAACTTTTTTCGAATTAATAATGCTGTTATTATTTTTAAAAAAATCAATTACCAAATAGTGTCAAAATTGACATAAAATAGTTTTTCAAACACATATTATATTATTAATTGTTATTATATTCCTAAAAATCTAAGGTTAGGCCAAGATACTTATATCATGATATGTGTATCATTAATGTACCACTTGGTGGTCTCTTGGATGTATATGGTAAGTTTATTAACTATATAATAAAAAAATACAAAGTGACATGGTAAATGTCAATCTAATAAACTAAGAGTTAAAACTAAAAGATAAGGTTAATATAATGACCCAAAACTATCTAAAATCTATTGGTTAAGAATATTTAGATCAATACCCACTTTATCTTCGAAATAAATCAATTTGAAGCTATTATAAACCGAATATGACTTTATTATAAAATAATATTTTAATTTTTTCCAAAGGTGCCCCTCTCCTCCCTTATAAAAAGGGTACCCCTTCCCTCTTCTCTTCACACCCTTTTGAGCCTTGAAGCTCAGCCAAACCCTGACCATTTCCCTTATCATATTCCCTAGAAAAATTATAGAGGTTCTGGTCTCCTCAAAAGACCAACCCTAGTGCCTTAAAAGGAGGATAAGAAGAGGTGTGTCAAAGAAGAGGTAATATCCTTTACTGATTCTTTCCAATTTATTTCTTCTTCTACTTATTCTTATTTACTTGTTTCATCATAAATTAATAACATAAGTATCACTAATATATTGATATGTTATTATAAATATGAAACAACCCAATTTCATCTTCTATCCATCCTACAGAAAATGAAATCACCGCGCGTGCGTACGTACGGAATACCGTCTCCACGCCGTGGTGTAATCTGTTTTCCACCACCACCTTACTTGGATGGGTTTAATGGTGTAAATAAATAACTATATATTATTATTGTAAAGTTATATTTATTCTTAAATCTTATAAAAACACTTAAATACAATTCTACGATCATGGGAATTATATCATCGCCCGTGCGTACGTACGGACTACCGTCTCCATGAACGCGATGAGGTTCATTTTCCATGATTAACCATTCAAGTATGATTATAAAGTATATATAATAAATAATCATGAAATATATTACATAATAATGATACTTTATTTATGTACATATATGTTTCATTTACTTAATTCTATTTAATTCAATAAGGAAACGAAAATAGCGTTCATGCTTACGCATGACCTACCGTCTCCATGAACGGTGTATTTCATTCTATTTATCAATATATCATATATATTTATATAATTATATATAAATCATGTTTTACATTTTGGAATTAAGTAAATCAGGATATAAGTAATAATATCAAGAACAACATGTCGAAACACGTACGATAAATGAAAAGATTTTACCCAAAACGCTGCTTTAACATGGAATTTACAAAAGAACGGGTAATATAAAGTCATAAGTGAACCATATATGATATCATAACAATTAATATGAATCTGTAATAAGTCAATGACATTATTTAAATCATTATACAGGAGGTTTGGATACGTACAAAGCATATCGGACCTAAGGTAAGGGATAACTATTCCAATCTCGTTCTTATCCGAGATTGTAATTTGTAAGTATTTACTGGGGTTATTGTTATCATCCATGCCCATGTTTTCTAAAAATGTTTTCATATACTTTTAAAGTCCTTTTTACCCATTTTTGAAATTTACCACATGTTATGAAAGAAATCTTACTTTTGTTTACCACATGGGGAACTTTTTGACTTTTCCGACAAAAGTACGAGAAGAATGTTATTTTTAACTTGTACGGCGTGAACGGATTTTTACGGTTTCATAATGCCTCATTTTCATGAAGCTTACTCTACAAGATTTTATGAATATTTTCAAAAAAATACTTTTCTTTTAAAATTTCATGGAATTTTGTGAAAATAAAATGATTTTGAAGAAGAAAGGATATTTTTCTCAAGAATTCATTTCAAGTGTTTTATCAAAACCATTTTCCATATAAGATAAAATTATTTCATTGTGTATGTTTCAAGTATAATTTATCTATGATTTACATTGTTTCACTTTTCTTATTATTAAATGATATCCATTTTTTTATGGATTATGTTATGATGGGATGATGTTTATGAAACCCATTTTTATTCTTTGGGTTATGATGAATGATTTATGTTTATGTTGTGGCACAAGTAAGAATGATTTCATTATGAGATGGGTGGGAACTATATCTCCCTTCAATGCATTGGGTAATGATTTATATCTCATGATATATACATGGATGGAATGATATGTTAATCCGGTTCAGTTTTACAAGACTGAAACGAGGAGTGAACTCGATTCAGAAAGAGAATTTGTCCACTAAGATAGTCTTGACAGCTATTCCTTGGATACTATGGAAATCATATCATGTGCTTAATGTTTTGACAAAATTACAAGTTTTATTTCCAAGATATTTTATAATGATTGATGTTCCATTATAATCTATGCCTTACGTACTGCCATGTTTTATGTCAGTGCTCGAGATTTTGATTTTTAAACATTATGTTCCTGTTTTTATGTTCAAATGTATATGGTTTGTTTTATTTTCTCCATGCTTACCCTTACTAAGAATTTGAGCTCACTATTTATATGTTTTATTTTCCCCAGGATATAAAGAAAGTTTTTAGGTAAGAAAACAAAAGTGGAAGATCTTTATGGGAGATGTTGAAGATCTTTCACCACGATTAGAAGATTATGTTCTGAGTTTCCAAAGACACTAAACTATTACGGTCCTTGTGTGTTTGTTTTTGTTATGTATTAAGTATTCCGAAAAAGTAAAGTAATGTCTATGTACATCAATCTTTGGGTCTCTACAGTTGGTATCAGATCAAAGGTTTAGTCAACCTTTGGAAACTAGGATCTGAGAACTTTAGTGAGATCCCTAGAGATATTTATAAGGTATGTCTAGGGATGTCCCTAAGGTTAAGTATAAGTATAGGTTATAGTCCTAGAATTATGGTAATGATATTATAATTAAACCTAAGATGTTCGATATTGAAGTTACTCCCCCTTGATTATGATTTTGGCCTCTCACGCTATTCTTTTTGGGTTTTAGAAAATGGCTGGAAACAAGGAAGATTCACGATAATGGAGGATATGATGGAAAATGGAATGATATTCTTCATGAGCAACCAAATGAAATTGGATCTGGAATTCAACATATTGTTATTATGCCTAATCAGCAATCTCATAATATGATCAATAATGTCAACTTTGGTAAGTTTCCCGACTCATCTAATAAGAGAAAGATGGAGTTTCATGATGATCATAGAGGAAACAAAGTTCAATCTCCCTCATGTAAATCATGTGGGAAGAGGCATAAGGGATAATGTTTCAAAGGAACTGGAAGATGCTTTGGGTGTGGAAAATAAGGACACAAATCCTGTAATTGTAAAGGAAAAGGTTCAATTAACACCATGTACAAGGATAATGGTATTGTTAAGATATCAACAATGGTTAAATGTTTTAAATGTGGAATGTACGGGTATTATGCAAACCAATTCCCTAAGGGAAAGTCTCATGAAGAGAATAAGAATGGTCGTATGGGTAGTATTTATGTTGATGATGATGAAGAGACTACAAATGATATGTGAGATGAAAGAATTGTTCAATATCAGTCAATGGTTTAAGAAGGTAGTGGAATGATTACATTTTTATCAAGAGTAATGTTGTATAAGTAATCTCATGGTACTATGGAATAAAGAGACATCTAAGGATTGTTACACTATTGTTTTTCCTTATGTTTTTGAAAGTATATGTTGAATGGTACTGGTAACCATGAAAGGTTATTCAGATATTTTTGAAAAGCACCTAATATGTGCATAAAGAAGGGATAAGGAGATAATGAGATGTTTGATAGTATTAATGAGCTCATGACTGGTATAAAGACAAAGTGATATCATGGTTTGAGTATACAGAATTTCGGAATTTTGGTATGTGAAAAGAGTTAAATTTTGACAACATTAATGTTTTCACTAAGGTTCAATGAGTATTCATTTTTCAAGAGAATACATGATTAAGGTATTCACATGTTTGGAATGTGACCAACAAGATATATCATATGATATATGGGGGATAAATGATGGTATTCACATGCTTGTTTGATGACATTTCTAGTAATCATTCTCTTTATAATATAAGATTGGATAGAAGTATTTTAGATAAGTCTAAAGATTGGAATGGATTTTGTTGAACATAAGTTAGTATTTTTTAAGGCTAGAAATTTTTTTGATATTATTGATAGAATGTTATAATAGTGTAGTTAAAGAAAAGTGACAACCTGCAGAACGGGCGACAACCCGTCGCGTCGGACAAGGATGCAAGAATCGAACCCACAACCAAAGTGCGACAGGCCTTTATCTCCTACCATTATTCTACAGGAAGTCCCTGGTTAGTAGAAACTCGTTTTATTTTATTAAGCGCTATGATAGATGAAGTATAAGTCCATTTTAGAAACCATATACTATTAATCTCACCATAGATGGGCATTTATATATTTAATAAATTGTGCTAAACTTTTTGCGATAGAAATAGATGGAATGACCTATCATTCTATCGCATAATCTGCTAACACTTCACAGAAGACAAATTCAACTTCATTTATTTAAGAGATGAAGTGGAAATTTTTCAAGGCACGAGAAATGGTGAGATTGCACCAAAATCATGTAAGTATTTCTTTTAATTCAACAATTCTTCAACTTTTGGGAAATGATCTTGAAAACAAAAAAATGTTGTCCTAGTGCTCTCATATCTGATGAATCGGATGTTACCTTAGATCGTCACAAATTTATGGCTTTGTGATTGTTGGCTTGTTCATAGCCATGTCCTCTACCACTCTTCATCAGAAGTTGATGGTTATATTTCTCTTCCATATCCATATTTTCACCTATTTTCACCTATGTTCTCCTATGTGGAAACCCAGTGATTAGTTAATTTGGGTAACTATTATGTTTCATACTTTAGTTTTTAAAGTCAAGTTTTTGTATTCCTTTTTATGATGTGGGTTTCTATTAAAGAAACTTTCAAGTAGTAAACCATTTATAACCCCGACGAATTTCGAGGGCGAAATTCATTTTAAGGGGGGTAGAATGTAACACCCCAAGATTTTATGAAAAATATTCTTTTAATTTCATTGATGTCTTCTATTATAAACTACACCAAGTTTAGCTTGTACTATACGCAACACCGTATTAGCTTGCAGTATACACAACACTATTCTTGGCTCGTGTTACACACAATTTCAAGTTCGTTTTGTGGAAATTATTCTACGCAACATTAAGTATAGATTTTGTTTAATGTATAATTGAAATAAGTTTTGATTATGTTATACGCAACACCAAACAGAGCTTTCACTACACACATCCCTGACTTGGCCTGCTTTACACGCAATCACGACCTTCCATGATAGCGTGTGTTGTACGCAAAACTGAGTTTCACTAAACAACTATATGTTATTAAAATATTATATAAACTAGCCGTTATGAATAGTAATACCCAATTTTTGAAATTTTATCTTTCAAAATGGACTTCATTTTTGGAATCGGAATATCAAAATTAGCCTAGGGTGAATTTTTGGTATTTTTATGAAAACTTTCAATTTTTGATGAATAGTGAAAACACTGTGTTACTATTTAAAAACCGACTTTTTATTTAAATAATTATTTATTTTATTTAAATTTATTTTAGGTCAAAATTGATACATAATACCTATATAAGTTCAATTTAATTTATTGGAGTCATTTTATAATAATTTTCGATATATAAAAATTTTATTGAACTTTCCACCGTCTTTTACCTACCTCCTAGGAGCTTTTTGCAAACTTTCATAAAACTTAATTTTACCACTTATATGAGTGGAATTATGAAAATCCGAGAGAAATGGTTAATATCAAGGAGTAAAATGTGGTTCAATAAGATAAAAATAATTTTTGGTGAATAGTAACATTTTACTTTTATTTACCATGGTTAAAAGTAAATAGGGTAATTAAGGGTAAAAATGATATTATTATTACCCTAACACATGTACTAATTCTATTGGATAAGTGTAATTCGACCAAAAACAACCTTAGGAATAAAATATTTCCATTTAGGTGCACTTGTATTAGATTAGGACATTTATTATTATTTTATTTTAAGAAGAGTTAAAATGGTTAAAATCAAAGTTTGATAAATAAAAAACATTAATATAGGGTTATACATAAGATAAATTCGACTATAAATATTAATTAGAAAGCTAAAAAGATTTAACACATAATGGTATTTTAATTATAATTTTTAGACATTAAATAATGTAATTTATTTATGAAACAATGATGATGCAGTAATTATCTTATTAATGAAATATTAACATAATTGATGTTATAAATACCAAAATAAATGTAATTTTAGACATTTTATGAATTAAAATAATTTTCTAGGTCAATATTACATGTTAGTATTGATTTAATTAACTTTTTTAGAACTAATGATGCTGTTATTATTTTCACAAAAATCAATTACCAAATAGTGTCAAAATTGACATAAAATAGTTTTTTTTAAAAATATTATATAAATAATTGTTATTATATTCCTAAAAATCTATGGTTCAGAAAAGATACTTATATAATGATATTTGTATCATTAATGGACCACTTGGGAGTCTCTTGGATGTATATGGTAAGTTTATTAACTATATAATATAAAAATACAAAGTGACATGGTAAATGTCAATCTAATTAACTAAGAGTTAAAACTAAAAGATAAGGTTAATATAATGACCCAAACATGTCTAAAATAAATTGTTTAAGAGGATTTAGACCCATCCCCACTTTATATTTGAAATAAATCAATTTGGAGCTATTATAAACCGAATATGACTTTATTATAAAATAATATTTTAAGTTTTTCCAAAGGTGCCCCTCTCCTCTCTTATAAAAAAGGCACCCCTTCCCTCTTCTCTTCACACCCTTTTGAGCCTTTAATCTCGTCCAACCCCTACCCATTTCCCTTCTCATATTCCCTAGAAACATTATAGAGGTTCTGGTCTCTTCAAAAGACCAACTCTAGTGCCTTAAGAGGAGGATAAGAAGTGTTGCGTCAAAGAAGAGGTAATATCCTTTACTGATTCTTTCCAATTTATTTCTTATTTTACTTATTCTTATTTATTTGTTTCATAATAAATTAATAACATCAGTATCACTCATATACTGATATGTTATTATAAATATTAAACAACCCAATTTCTTCTTCTATCCATCCTACGAAAAATGAAATCACCGCGCGTGCATACGTACGGAATACCGTCTCCACGCCGTGGTGTAATCTGTTTTCCACCACCACCTTACTTGGATAGGTATAATGGTGTAAATAAATAACTATATATTATTATTTTAAAGTGATATTTATTCTGAAATATTATACAAACACTTATTCCATGATCATGGGAATGATATCATCGCTCGTGCATACGTATGGACTACCGTCTCCACGAACGCGATGAGATTCATTTTCCATGATTAACCATTCAAGTATGATTATAAAGTATATATAATAAATAATCATGAAATATATTACATAATAATGATACTTGATTTATGTACATATATGTTTCATTTACTTAATTCTATTTAATTTAATAAGGAAACGAAAACAGCGTTCATGCATACGCATGACCTACCGTCTCCATGAACGGTGTATTTCATTCTATTTATCAATATACCATATATATTTATATAATTATATATAAATCATTTTTTACATTTTTGAATTAAGTAAATCAGGATATAAGTAATAATATCAAGAACAACATGTTGAAACACGTACGATAAATGAAACGATTTTACCCAAAACGCTGCTTTAACATGGAATTTACAAAAGAATGTGTAATATAAAGTCATAAGTGAACCATATATGATATCATAACAATGAATATGATTCTGTAATAAGTTAATGACATTATTTAAATCATTATACAGGAGGTTCGGATATGTACGAAGTATATCAGACCTAAGGTAAGGGATAACTATTTCAATCTTGTTCTTATCCAAGATTGTTATTCGTAAGTATTTACTGGGGTTATTGTTATCATCCATGCTCATGTTTTCTAAAAAAAATTCATGTACTTTTAAAGTCCTTTTTACCCATTTTTTAGATTTACCACATGTTATTAAAGTAATCTTACTTTTGTTTACCACACGGGGAACTTTTTTACTTTTCCGAAAAAAGTACGAGAAGAATGTTATTTTTAACTTATATGGAGTGAACGGATTTTTACGGTTTCATAACACCTCATTTTCATGAATCTTACTCTAAAAGATTTTATGAATATTTTCAATAAAATAATTTTATTTTAAAATTTCATGGAATTTTGTGAAAAGAAAATGATTTTGAAGAAGAAAGTATATTTTTCTCAAGAATTAATTTTAAGTGTTTTATCAAAACCATTTTCCTTATAAGATGGAGTTATTTCATATATGTATGTTTCAAGTATAATTTCTCTATGATTTACTTGGTTTCACTTTTCTTATGATGAAATGATATCCATTTTTTGTATGGATTATGTTATGATGGGATGATGTTTATGAAACCCATTTTTATTCTTTGGGTTATGATGAATGATTTATGTTTATGTTATGGCACAAGTAAGAATAATATCATTATGAGATGGGTGGGGCCTATATATCCCTTCAATGCATTGGGTAAAGATTTATATCTCATGAGATAGACATGGCTGGAATGGTAAGTTAATGTGGTTCAGTGTTATAGGACTGAAACGAGGAGTGAACTCGATTCAGAAAGGGACTTTGTCCACTAAGATAGTCTTGGCAGCAATTCCTTGGCTACTATGGAAATCATATCATGTGATTAATGTTTTTCCACAATTACAAGTTTTATTTCCAAGATATTTTATCATTATTGATGTTCCATTATGATCTATTCCTTACATACTGCCATGTTTTATGTCATTTCTCAAGATTTTGATTTTTGAACATTATGTTCATGTTTTTATGTTCAAATGTATATGGTTTGTTTTATTTTCTCCATGCTTACCCTTACTGAGCATTTGAGCTCACCCTTTATATGTTTTCTTTTCCCCAGGATATAAAGAAAGGTTTTTGGTAAGAAAACAAAAGGGGAAGATCATTATGGGATATGTTGAAGATCTTTCACCATGATTAGAAGATTATGTTCCGAGTTTCCAAAGACACTAAACTATTATGGTCCTTGTGTGTTTGTTTTTGTTATGTATAAAGTATTCTGCAAAAGTAAAGTAATGTCTATGTACTTCAAGCTTTGGTTCTCTACATTATGACCCTAATACACATTTTTACCCCTATATACATGGCTTGGATCTTTTATCCATTGTATCTTGGACAAGTTTCATTAGGGTTTGTGCCCTTGGTCATTTACCAGAAGGTTGGTGTGAATCGTTTCCTACTCATAGAAGTATGATCCCTTCGGTAGGACTTATTGGATAGAGTTTTTGGAATCCACTGAGAGGGTCAATGAGGGATCCTCTATTCATTATTTTTTCCCTAGGTAGAGTCATTGGTATTGATGTGACCAATTCTACCAGACATCAATTATCTACTTAGTAGGTTAATACATATGGAGTTGTTGGTATCACCCCATGGCTATGGCTATGATCCTTATGTGTGTGTCATATATATCTCTTTAGATCTATCAGTATATCTCTCTCATGATGGTTTATAATTAATACTACTTATTAGATGGATGCCATCAGTTTTATCGAACTCAAGAGTGTGTTCTTCTGGATGAGTACTTTGTGGAATCTTCAAGCTGAAACCCTAGTGTTTGGTATGCGGTAGTTGTAACTTACCTCCATACCGTGATTATTGGTTTGATTATGTCTGAATATTCTTTTTATATGTATTGTGGGAATATACTTGTGTAGTTATAACAATGCCTCTTCTTTTTTGTATTTATTTATGGTTTTGGGTGTCCTACTGAGTATTTTTATACTCACCCCTACATGATCTTTTCCCACACGTGTCATGTCTTGTGTAGACAAGAGACCTTTTGACAAAGTCCAAGGTGAACCAGTACCAGATGAAGCTTTGTGAGATCAAGAAGTCTGATTTGTTATTATGGTTAAAGATAGCATCCCCAATGCCTTTATTTATAGGTAGGACTTTGTGTTTTAAAAACTCTTTTTGGTGGGCTTGCATTTTGGTCCGGTTTATTTTACTGCACTTGACTTTCTTGTCATACTCTGTTTGGTATATAGTGGTATGAATTCATTGTTTACTTGTGGTTTTTACATTTCAGAATTTTGTGAGCTTGGATATGTGTGTTTGTGTGTGGTTACATAGGCAATGCCTCCCATTTTAGTGATATGCCTACTCGGTGATAGTCAATAGCCCCTGACCTATTAGAGGTGGGATTGGGGAGTCACTGAACATGCCCTACTGATATGGGTTGTAACATAAAGACTTGGGCCTTTTTAAAGGGTAAAATGGTAGTTTTATCTAGTTATATGACTACAGAATTTTTTTCTGATGGTTTCATTGATTCTAGATTTTGGATTTTACCCTTGTGATGGAATTTGGTGAGATTCTAATAAAGACATTTTATTTGGTATATTTAATATTTAATAAAATAATTATTATTTATTCCCATGGGTTTGAATGTTTATAACTCCATAATAAATCCCTAAATATAAATTCTTAATTCATTATTGAATTTATAATGAGGGGTTTTACCTAGATGGGTACATTTTTTGTTCAGGTTCTAAGCCTGGGTCGTGCCCATTTAGTGGGTATCCCATTTAATTGATTAAGGTGTTAAAATACCCTCATCTTCCCCTCTCTCCCCATTACACTTGAGATACTCCTTACTCCTCCTTCTATGTTCATGATGAAGATCCAAGAGGAGGAAATTCATGAGAGAATCTTTTTCTTGGGATGATCAGACATGGATTTGGACGTAGCGATCATGGATTGTGGATCAAAGATGTGAAATCTTGAAGCTCTAGCAATCCACCATGAGGTAGGACTTGTTATTTTGGATCATTATTAATTTTAATTCCATTTTTCATCCTTCATTTTTTTATAAGATGCATATTTCCTACACTTTGTATTTCTTTTGTCATTTGATCAAATCTAAGGGGCTTTGGATGAAATTGAGTTATTCGTAGTGTTTCTATGTATAGATATCTTGACTACACACCATGTGTTCCCATGAACACACATTGTGTAGTTAGATGGTGTATCTCAGGTTGGGGATGATTCCCCACACATCGTGTTTCCTATACAGACACGCCATATAGGATCCTTGGTTACACAACTCAAGTTCTAACCATGTACATGACTAGACACCCATTTAAGGGGAATGGAGTGTACTTATACACACCATACCAAGTTACATGACACAGCCTGGGATGGTGTACACAGTTAGGAGCCCATTTTACCTACACCCTATATATTATAGGGATATATTGTGAGCTTGGGAAGTTCATTCCAAGTCATGTAGAGGAACACGCCCATCATAAGGATTTGGGTGGACACATTGTGTGCTCTTAGTACACATCATGTAGTGGATTATTTATTATTTTTTGGGTATATTCTCTCCCTAAATACAAATTTAGATAATAAATTAGTCTATTCTAAGTATATTCTTACATGGTAATCAATATTAGAGTCCTCTATGCTATTAGAGGTGTTGGAAAGAAAATTCAATATTTCTTTTGATTCTTAATTTCTTGGTGATTACGAAAAGGTTTAGGTGTTAAAGCAGAGTATGTGGGAATGTTATAGACATATTATGGTAAAATAAGATGTTGATTATGGGACCCTCACATTTCCTTAGATATTAGTACTTTCCATGATTTTTTGTAATCTTTAGGACTCTTGGATGATGAAACATCTTGGACATCGGTGTTTAACTAGGCATCAATGGTACCCTCTTAATAATAGAGTAGTTCAGTAGGCATTAGATTGGTGTTATATTCATATAGTAATATCTCCTTCTCCCCATGAACCTTGGAGTTGTTATTTTTTCATGTGGTTTGGATTCAGAGGATGAAGGATTTTGACCTTCTCTCATTTGGATGGTAGATATCCTCCCTCTTTCATGTTGCAACTCGATTGATGGATGAGGGAGATAGAGCATCATTTTTTTTAGCAACCTTGATGGTACCTTTCCACAAACCCATTATATTTTATATCTATAGAGTGGTAGTAGTGCAAAATATTCATTTTGAATACTTTCACTGAGTTGATGTGATGGGTTGAGGATTGTGTAGCTCCTTTTGGGTGATAGAGTCAACATTCCCCTATAGGGTGGGGAATGGGTCTTCCATACTAGGCCATAGTTTCTAGAATCTACCTCTCATAAGGTTTGTTATTATCACCTCCCAATATTTTTATGGGGTTGGGGATCTTCTATCTATGCAGGTGGTTTCTTTCCCATATAAGAGCTAAAATGGAACATGGGTCCTTTGTTAGGGTCAATACCCCCTTGTATTGTGTGTTTTTTAGTGAGGCATGCGTTCCCCATATAGAATTGGGGGGGGGGGGGGGTTGGTACTCCCCAATGGGAACATGTGGCATGGAATTCCATTCATAGGGTGTGATCCCTCCATTTGGTCATGGTTCCAATACTCCCTTGATCCGACAAAGAGTGGGTCCCCCATATTATAGTGTGTTTAGTGCTACCCTGTTAGGCAAGGCATGGGTCCTCCATTTTTAGAGGCTAATGTTTGTAATTAGGTGGGACATGGTTCTTATCCATGTGATTTGGTACTCTACTATTAGGAAGGATGCAAGTCCTATATAGGTAGGGTAGGTTTTCCCCTTAGTTGACTTACATTTCATTCAGACATGGGTTCAGTACTGTAGAGAACCTAGATTGAAGTACATGGAAATTACATTTCTTTTGTAGAATACTTAATACATGACACAAACAAATTCCCAAAGACCTTATTAATTTAGTGTCTTTGGAAACTCAGATCAAAATCTTCTAATCATGGTGAAATATCTTCAACATCTCCCATAAAGATCTTCCCCTTTCTTTCCTACTTAAAACCTTTCTTTATATCCTGGGGAAAATAAAACATAAAAAGCGTGAGATAAAATGTTCAGTAAGGGTAAACATGTAGAACATAAAACCAACCATAAACATTTTAATGTAAAAACATGAACATTAAATTTAAACATCAAAATATTGAGTCATGAAATAAATCTTGGCAGTTCGTAAGGCATAGATCATAAAGGAACATTAACCATGATATAATAGCATTGGCATAAAATATGTAATTGTGGAAAACTAATAAGCACATAATATGATTTCCATAGTATCCAAGGAATTGTTTCCAAGACCATCATATTGGAAAAATTATATTACTGAACCAGGTAAAATTTCCATTCTAGCCATGTATTACTGAACCAGATTTACTTGTCATTCCAGCCCTATATTACTGAACTGGATTTACTTGTCATTCCAGTCATGTCTATATCATGAGATATAAATCTTTACCCAATTAATTGGAGGTGTATATAGGTCCCACCCACATCATAATGAAATTATACTTACATGTTCCTCAAATACATAAATCATTCATTATAGCATAACCCATGAAATAAAATGGGATTCTTAAATATCATTCCATCAAAACATAATCCATAAAAAATATCATTCCATAATTAAAGAAATAAAATAATAGTAATAATAAGGATAGAAACATAACTCTATGTCATCTTATATGGAAAATAATTTTGATAAAACACTTGAACTTAGTTCTTAAAGAAGATATCTGTTCTTCTTCGAAAACGTTTTCTTTTCTCAAAATGTCATGAAATTTTAAAAGAAAATAATTTAGTTGAAAATAAACTTGAAATAGTGTAGAGGAATCTTCATGGAAATAAGGAATTATGAAACTGTAAGAATCCATTAATGTATTATAAGTTAAAAAAACATTCTCCTCGTACTTTTTCCAGAAAAGTCAAAAAGTAACTTGTATGGTGAAAGAAAGAAAGATTCCATCCAAACCATGTAGTAAAAGTTAAAATGGGTAAAAATGAATTTAAACATACATATAATAATAGTAAAATTTTATGAAAACATTTTTAGAAAACATGGAAATGGATGATAAATATAACCTAGTAAATACTTATGAATAGACAATCTCGGATAAAAATGAGATTGCAAAATTATCCCTTACCTTAGTTCCAATTTCTTATGTATGTGTCCAAAACTCTTGTATAGTGGGTTTAAAAATATTATTAAATTGTAACATAACCATAATAATATTTATTATATCATATATGATTCAATTATGACTTTATATTACCCGTTCATTTGTCAATTCCATGTTAAAGCAACGTTTTGGGTAATAATCATTTTATTTATCGTACGTGTTTTCAATTGTTATTCTTGATATTATTACTTATATCATTATTTAATTAATTCCATAATATAAAACATGATTCATATATTATATATATTATTTATATAAATATATATATATATAGATAAATTAAATGGAATACACCGTTCATGGAGATGGTAGGTCATGCATATGCATGAACGCTACTTTTGTTTCCTTATTAAATTGAATAGAAGTAAGTAAATGAAATATATATATATAAATAAATAAATTATGATTATTATGTCTTATATTTTATGATTATTTATTATATATACTTTATAATCATTCTTTAATGGTTAACGTGGAGAATGAATCTCATCACGTCGTAGAGACGGTAATCCGTATGTACGCATGAGCAACGATATTGTTCCCAAAATTTTTGAATGGTATTGGGGTGGATGGTGCATAATATCTCATAATAAGTATAATGTTATAATAATAATATATATCTATTATTTCCACCATTATACACATCCAAGTAAGGTGGTGGTGAAAAACAGATTACACCACGGTGTGGAGACGGTAAGTCATACATACGCATGCGCAGTGATTTTGTTTTTTATAGGATGGATGTAAGGTGAAATAGTGTTGTTTAATATTTATAATAACATATCAGTATATGATTTATACTGATGTTATTTCTTTATAATGAAACAACTAAAGAAGAGAAAGAAAAATAATAAATAGATTTTAAAGAATCAGTAGAAGAGATTACCTATTCATCGATGTTCCTCCTTTAAATTTTCTCTTAGGGCACTAGAGTTGGTCTTTTGAGAAGAACCACACATCTATAATGTAACTAGGAATGTTTAGAACACAAATTTTTAAGGGTTTTCCGAGCTTGAAGGCTCAAAATGGAGTGAAGAGGAGAGGGAGGAGGTTCCCTTTTATAAGAGAGAAGAGGGGCAGTTTAGGAAACTCTCAAAATATTAATTTATTATAAATTCAATTTCAATTAAAAATGGTCAAAACTTATTTAATTTGAATATAAGATGATTTTGGTTCTAATACCCATCATCCAATAATTTTTACACAAGTTTTGAATATTTTTTTTATCCTTAACTTTTTTGTTTAACCCATATTTGACCCTTTTTAATCTTACCGTAATATCATGATATTTACACATTGTGGGTTAATTTAATTACCATATCATGTCAAACGACCCAAAAAAGGCTATTTATTACATATTTAGACTTATATTAACCATTTGGACTAATCTTATATTTTTAGGAATTTAATATCATAAAATAAAATATTTTATGTTTTAAGTTATGAATTATGTCAATTTTGGACACTATTCATACTTGACTTTTTTTAAAATTTATAAAAAAATGATTCATTAAAACCAAAGGAATTAAATCATACCTAATATGTCAATTTAATATATAAAATTTTTTATGTCATCAAAATGTTAAATTATATTTATTTTAATATTTATAATTTCATTTATTTGAATCTTTCATTAATTAGGTAATCATTACATCATAATTGTGTCATAAATAAATATATTTATCTAATGTATAAAAATTATAAATAAAATACCATAATATAGGAAATATTTTTATATTTCTAATGAATATATATATATATATATAAGTTATATAACCCTATATTAAAATTCATTTAGTAAAAGATATCTGTTTAGGTTATAATTATCTTTACTTTAAATTAATTCTTATAAAATGTCATTTTCACATCCAAGTGAATCCATGGGGTCCCAAAATCGACCCAAGTATGCCCATGGTCGGAAATATCTCATCCAATAGTATTAGGGAATGTGTTAGGGTAGTTTAATATTATTATAATATTATTTTTTACCCTTATTTACCAAATTTACCCTTTAACCATGGTAAATAAAAGAATTACTGAAATTACTATTCATAATATCCAAAAATAAAAGGTAACTATTTACACAATTTGAACCTTATAATTCCAAATATTGAATCCATTTTTTCAAATTCAAAACACATAAGTTCCGGTAATTAATTTAAAATTAATTCCCGTTGTCAAAACCAAAAAGCGGGTTTTTAAGAAGTAATAACTATCAAAAGATTGACATGTGTTTATGTCCAATTTAAAATTTAAATTACTTAAAATGACCAAAATTAGATTAAATTAAAAAAAATATAATCCAATTACACTTTAAAACCAATTATAAAGATAATTTAACTATAAAAATATATTATATGAATAGGAGGTTTTGAATTAAAATGTAGTATTTTTCACTATTCATTAAATTTGAATTTTTATCATAAAAATAAAAAAAATTCAAAAAAAGTAAATTTTTATGTCCCTATTCCAAATAATAAGTTCATTTTTTCATATTTAACTTATAAAAGTGTCAAAACTATATTTAAAATTGGTGCGCCATCAAAAGGTGGTAAAACTTCTTTTTTTGAAAAATACTTATTTTATCCAAAAAATTGATTTTGTTCTCATATCATGTTCTAAAAAATGTGTAAGATGAATTATAATGTTATATAAAATTAAAAATGTTGTTAACACTATTCATAATGGCTAGTTTACATCCCATTAAATAATAATATTTTCATAGTATATTGTTGTTTAGTGGAACTCGGTATAGCGTACAATGCAAGCTATCGAGGAAGGTCGCTCTTGCGTGTAACGCAATCCAAGTCAGTGTTGGATATAGTGAAAGCTTCCTTTGGGGTTTTTTATAACATAATACAATCTTATTTCATTTATACATTGAACAAAATCTATAATCAGTGTTGCATGAAATGAATTCTATCAAAAGAACTTGAAATTATGTGAAACACAAGCCAAGAATAATTTTGCATCTACTGCAAGATAATACAGTGTTGTGTATAGTGAAAACTAATCTTGGTGTAGCATACAACACAATACATCAAATAAATTAAAAATAAACTATCTTAAAATCTCAGGGTGTTACATTCTACCCCCCCTTAAAATGAATTACACCCTCAAAATTCATCGAGGTTATAAATGGTTATCTACTTGAAAGTTTATTTCATGGAAACCCACTTCATAAAAAGGGATACTAAAAAATCATTTTAAGAAGTAAAGTTAGAAACATAATAGATACCCAAAGTAACTGATCACTGGGTTTTTACATATGAGAACATAGGTGGTAAGTTAAAACACGGATATGGAAGAGAAATCTAACCATCAAGTTCTGATAGATAGTGATAGAGAATAAGGTTTGGAGAAAGTTAACAATAAAAAATCCATAAATCAGCGATGATTTAAGGGATTATCTGATTCATTGGATAAGAAATTACTAGGATAAGATTTTTGGTTTTCAACATCCTTTTCATAAAGTTGAAGATTATTTCATGAGAATAAATACTTACTTGATTTTGGTATAATCTCATCATTTTTCATGCCTTGAACAATTTCCACTTCATCTCTTATTTAAAAAAATGAAGTTGAATTTGACATTCTTGAAGTGTTATAAGATCATGAGATAGAATGATATGTCATTCCATCTATCTCGAAAAAATGTTAGAACAAGTAATCAAATATGTATAAGTCCACTTATAGTGATATAATACATTAATATAACAAACTTCAACCACAATATAACTTATACTTTCCATCAATGGATAACATTACAATACTTCCAAAAAATAAAAATATAAAACTTTATAAAGAGGTGAACTAAATTGACATAACATTTATCTCCCATATCTCATAAGGTGGTTCTTTGTTGTCACATTCCAAACATGTGAATACCTTAATCATGTATTCTCTTGAAACATGAATTACCATAGAACCTTAATGAAAACATGAATGCTATCAAAAGTTATACCAAAATTTAAAAAATTATATATACTTAAACCATGATATCACTTTTTCCTTATATCAGTCATGAGCTCATTAATACTATCAAACATCTCATTATCTCCTTATACCTTCATTATGCGCATATCATGTGTTTTCCAAAAATATTTTAATAACCTTTCATAGTTATTGGTACCATTCAGCATATACTTTCAAATACTTAAGAAAAAAATAGTGTAACAATCCTCAGATGTTTCTTTATTCCATAGTACCATTAAATTACTTATACATAATTATTCTTGATAAACATATAATCATTCCACTACCTTTTTAAACCATTGATAGAGCTTCATCATTTTATTCCTTAACACTTCTTTCATCTCACATATCATTTTTAGCCACTTAATCATTAGAAACATTAATACTACCCATACAACCATGTTGATTCTATTCATGATATTTTCCCTTAGTGAATCGATTTGCATAATTCCCATACATTCCACATTTAAAAAATTTAACCATCATATATGTCTTAGAAATACCATTATTCTTTTCCATTGTGTTAACTGAACCTTTTCCTTTTCAATTACTGGATTTGTTCCCTTCTTTTCCACACCCAAATAATCTTCCAGTTCCTTTGAAACATTCTCCTTGATTCCTCTTCCCACGTGATTTACATGAGGAAAATTCAACTTTATTTCCTCTATGATCATCATGAAACTCCATCTTTCTCTTATTAGCTGGGTCAGGAAACTTACCAAATTTGAGATTATTGATAATATTATGAGATTTCTAATTAAGATAATAATGATGTTTCACCTTCCAAATCCCATTTCATTTGGTTTATCATGAGTAATATCATTCCATTGTCTATCATATTCTTCATTTACATGAATTCTCCTATTTCCATCCATTTTCTAAAAACCAAAAAGAATAGTGTGAGGAAAAAATCATACTAGGAAAACAACATAATCAAGGGGGGTTACTTTCAATATCTAACATCTTAGGTTTAATATTAGGTTATTCATGATCATTACCATAATTCTAGGACTGTAACCTATAGTTAGACTTACCCTTAGAGACATCCCTAGACATACCTTATAAATATCTATAGGGATCTCACTACAGTTTTTACATCTTAGTTTCCAAAGGTTAACTAAACATTCTCTCTAATACCAACTGTGGAACCCTAGATTGATGTACATGGACATTACATTTCTTTTTGTGGAATACTTAATACGTGACACAAATAGATTCCAAAAGACTGTATTAGTTTAGTGTCTTTGGAAACTTGGATCACAATCTTCTAATCATGGTGAAACATCTTCAACATCTCCCATAAATATCATCCCATTTTATTTTTCTACCTAAAACATTTCTTTATATCCTGGGGAAAAGAAAACATAAAAAGGGTGATCTCAAATGCTCGGTAAGGGTAAACATAAATAACATAAAACCAACCATAAACATTTTAACATAAAAACATGAATATAAAATCTAAACATAAAAATCTTTAGTCATGAAATAAATCTTGGTAGTTTGTAAGGCATAGATCATAAAGAAACATTAACCATGATAGAATAGCATTGGAATAAAACATGTAATTTTGGAAAACTAATAATTACATAATATTATTTCCATAGTATCCAATTCATTGTTTCCAAGACCATCATAGTGGACAATGTCCGTTACTGAACTGGTTTAACTTGTCATTCCATCCATTTATTACTGAACCAGATTTACTTGTCATTCTAGCCCCATATTACTAAACCGGATTTAATTTTCAGTATAGTCATGTATATCTCATGAGATATAAATCTTTACCCAATGAATTTGAGGGATATATAGGTCTCACCCATCTCATAATGTAATCATTCTTACATGTTTCACAAATACATAAATTATTCATCATATCATAACCCATGAAATAAAATGGGTTTCTTAAATATCATTCCATTATAACATAATCCATAAAAAAGATCCATAATTAATGAAATCAAATCATAGTAATAATAGAGATATAAACATAACTCTATTTCATCATAGATGGAAAATAATTTTGATAAAACACTTGAACTTAGTTCTTGAGGAAAATATCCTTTCTTCTTCAAAAACATTTTCTTTTCTCAAAATGTAGTGCAATTTTAAAAGAAAAGAATTTAGTTGAAAATAATGTTGAAATAGTGTAAAGGAATATTCATGGAAATAAGGCATTATAAAACCATAAAAATACATTAATTATATATAATTTAAAAAAACATTCTCCTCATACTTTTTCCAAAAAATTCAAAAAGTAACTTGTATGGTAAATGAAATAAAGATTCCTTCCAAACTATGTAGTAAAAGTAAAAATAGGTAAAAATTAATTTAAAAATAAATAGAATAATAGTAACATTTTATGAAAAAAAATTAGAAAACATAGACATGGATGATAAATATACCCCAATAAATACTTATGAATAAACACTCTTGGATAAAAATGAGATTGCAAAATTATCCCTTACCTTAGGTCCAATTTCTTCTGTATGTGTCTAAAACTACTGTATAGTGGGTTTAAACATATTATTAACTTGTAACATAACCATAATAATATTTATTATATCATATATGATTCACTTAAGACTTTATATTACCCGTTTATTTATTAATTCCATGTTAAAGCAATGTTTTGGGTAATAATCATTTTATTTATCGTACGTGTTTTGAATTGTTATTCTTGATATTATTACTTATATCATGATTTAATTAATTAAATAATATAAAAAATTATTTATATATTATATATATTCTATAAATATATATATATATATATATAATTTATAGATAAATGAAATGGAATACACCGTTTATAGAGATGGTAGGTCGTACGTACACATGAACGTTATTTTCGTTTCCTTATTAAATTTAATAGAAGTAAGTAAATGAAATATATATATATTTATAATTCTAGTAGAATTATTATGTCTTATATTTCATGATTATTTATTATATATACTTTATAATCATTCCTTAATGGTTAACCTGGAGAATGAATCTCATCACGTCGTGGAGATGGTAATTCGTACGTACGCACGAGCGACGATATCATTCACATAATTGTTGAATGGTATTGGATTGGATGGTGTATATGTCACGACCCGTCCTCGGGGGCCGTGCCGTGACTACCCCCAAGCCCGCCTTCCATAGGCCAGGGGCTGGCGACTAGCACCAAGGCGAAAATCCAGGTAAAAAGGGAAGGCATCGCCTTTGTAAAGTAAACAAGCACCACAGAGTAAGCAAGCAGAAAAGTAAACACTAAGTAAAAATAGAGTACAAATGAAGTGCGGAAAAGTAAATGGGATAGTATACAAACCCAACTGAAAGTAAAGTACAACTCGAAAGGGAAAACAGCAACTGTAAAGAAAAAGCCGCTACACCGAGCTGTCCACTGGAAATCCCACCTGAAGGGTGGGTACAGATAGCTCCAATGCTCCTCGGGTCCCGCCGTCCGCTCCGAGCACGTCCCGCCCAGTGGACCACCTCCAGGTACCGTCCTGCTCTGCAAGCCTCAGCCACGATCAATGCTGTCCGTCATCTGCAACCAACACAATGTAGTGCGGGCATAGCCCGTGCAGGGGTGAGTATGACGATACTCAGTAGGGACCCCGAGACCCTCAAGGTCTCACTAAAACCAACAAGGATAATCACAAGAAGATCTCAACAGATAACCTCTACTTAGATATATGACCATACATATACCTAAGTTATCAAGTAACCCATCTCAATCATGAGGCAAACACAAGATCAAAAGTATCAGCTCAAACCAGGATTTTCATCATCGAAACTGTAACTGCTGAAAAGCTCCGTCTCTGGAGTGTACAGTGGTCCTGTCACAACTCCGAGGTACTACCCACTAACTTAAGACTGCTGTAGTACTCCACCTATCGAGTAATGCGGGCCAGCCACTACCACCATGCGCTCCCATGTGCCTCTACAACCAAGCGCACCACTGTCGTGGGTCTTCCGCTACAACCAAGCGCTCCCATGTGCCGCTACAACCAAGCGCACCTCTGTCGTGGGTCTGCCGCTACAACCAAGCGCTCCCATGTGCCGCTACAACCAAGCGCACCTCTATCGTGGGTCTGCCGCTACAACCAAGTGCTCCCATGTGCCGCTACAACCAAGCGCACCTCTGTCGTGGGTCTGCCGCTACAACCAAGCGCTCCCATGTGCCGCTACAACCAAGCGCACCTCTGTCATGGGTCTGCCGCTACAACCAAGCGCTCCCATGTGCCGCTACAACCAAGCGCACCTCTGTCGTGGGTCTGCCGCTACAACCAAGCGCTCCCATGTGCCGCTACAACCAAGCGCTCCCATGTGCCGCTACAACCAAGCGCACCTCTGTCGTGGGTCTGCCGCTACAACCAAGTGCTCCCATGTGCCGCTACAACCAAGCGCACCTCTGTCGTGGGTCTGCCGCTACAACCAAGCGCTCCCATGTGCCGCTACAACCAAGCGCACCTCTGTCACACACTGAGTCGTTCGATCAGCAGTCGTCGGGTCTCAGTCAGCTACACGGTCTCCGTGCTCCGCCCGCTCGTCTCCGGGAGGGTCCGCTCCACTTGCTACTGGTCGATACTCCAAGTATCACAAAGTCCCGCAAGGAAGTATCTCAAAGGACTACCTCGTCATAGGGGTCTCAACGCAACAGACGGCGCGTCAATCGGACGCCCGGTCTGTGAGTTATTAGCATTTTCGTCCCAGGGGCCCGGTTGGTTTCATGTGCGAACCAATCCGGCCGTAACTCAACTATACCCCGAACACTCATAGGGTATACTCATAGGGACCGTTTTTCAACGTGATCACCAATGCCGCTGACGGTTCGTCAAACGGACGTCTGGTCTGAAAGATATCAACTTTTTCATTCCAGGGGCCCGGTTGGATTTCAGTGCGATCCAACCCGGCCACTATCCATATGCATCCAAAACTAGGGCGGAGGATGCCAAAAGTTCTGTCTCATCAAAAGGAAAGCAACGAGACAGACGGTGCGTCAATCGGACGCCCGGTCTGTGAGTTATTGGCTTTTTCGTTCCAGGAGCCCGGTTGGATTCGTGAGCGAACCAACCCGACCGCACTCCGAAGGCATCCCAACCTCGAGCGGAGTAAGCCAAAAGATCTGTCTCACAAAGAGGAACTCAACAAAGCTGACGGCATGTCAATCGGATGTTCGTAGCTCAAGATATGGGTGTTTCCGCTCCGAGGGCCCGGTTGGTTTCGTGTACGAACCAACCCGGCCGAACTCAAAGTATTCCGAAACCTTGAGTGCGATATACCGAAACGACCGTCTCGGTCCAAGGATCGTGTTTCCACTGACGGCGGGTCGTTTGGAGGCCCGTAGCTCAAGATACGTCCATTTGAACGAAGACCATCAGAAGACGGGGGTACGGGCCCGGGCCGACCCGGCCCGACCCGAGAGGCCGAGCGGCCGACGCGGGGGAAAGCCGCCGCCCC
This sequence comes from Viscum album, assembly GCA_963277665.1. Taxonomy (NCBI): domain Eukaryota; kingdom Viridiplantae; phylum Streptophyta; class Magnoliopsida; order Santalales; family Viscaceae; genus Viscum; species Viscum album. The sequence goes on along the minus strand of OY728142.1, from coordinate 373,298,651 downwards.
GCATGACACCCCCGCGGCACCCGCGGGGTGTCGGCCAGAAAGCCGGACGCGCCGCGTGACAACCCCGCGGCACCCACAGGGTGCCGCCCTGGACACCCGCTGGGTGCCGCGTGACAACCCCGCGGCACCCGCGGGGTGTCGCGCTGGACACCCGCGGCACCCGCGGGGTGCCGCGCTGGACACCCCCGGGGTGCCGCGTCACAACCCCGTGGCACCCACGGGGTGTCGCGCTGGACACCCGCGGCACCCGCGGGGTGCCGCGCTGGACACCCGCGGGGTGCCGCCGCCTCCGGCCGCCGGCGCCGCCACCGGCTTTCGCGGGCCACCGGAGTCGCTCCGGTGGCCCGTTTTCCTTCCTGTCTGCGCCGTTGCTCCTCCCGGAACTCGTTCTTCACTGCGGGATCATCAAACATCCGTTGCGGCACTTTCCGCCGTCATCCTTCAAATCCGCAAAAATGAAGAACGGCGGAGGGTCGTCGGGACGTGTTCGTTTGGCCCGCACCCTCCGCATTAGATATAAACAACGGAAGAATTTTGTTCAACACATGAACCGACAATTTTAATAAAATAAAATTGTTTCTTTGATTCCGGTTCTTTAATTTTTAAAGAATGTTCACAGGAATAAATAAAAAGGGGGTAAATCCCAAAATAAATCCCTACCTCGTTGATCGTTGTGCGCGGGCGTTCTTCACGGAAAAGCTCGTCGCGGAAGAGGGGGATCATCGCGTCGTCGCGGGAAGGCGCCGCGTCGTCGCGGAATCCGGCGTTGAGTCGGCGAGCTCAACGGACCAAGAACAACAGATTTAAATTATAAATAATTAAATCTGTGTTTAAAACCAAAAGAAAAGAACCTTGCGAGGAAATCCGAAATCACTCACCTCAACGGTCGGTGATCGGAGATCGGAGCGGGGAAGAACGTCTCGGACGGAAGCGTCGTCGATTTCCGGGTTCGGCGTTCTTCGCATTCTTCGCGTTCTTCGCAAGGGAGAAGAAGATACAAGGGTCCTCTCAAATCTTCTCAATGCGCAAGTAACCAGAGGTCGAGCGTTGGCCTTATTTTATTAATACGCCAACGAATTTGAAAACTAGTTAAGAAACGATCCATCAATTCGTTGAATTAATTCAACGAAAGAAACAGCCCATTTAATTCACGAAAGAAACAGCCCATTTAATTCACGAAAGAAACAGACCATTTAATTCACGAAATAAACCGCCCAATTAAATGGTCTGTTAAGATTTTAAGAAACGCGTCAGTTGACTTTCATTAAGACGGGTTTTCGCGGGTGCGTTTCTTAGCGGAAAGAAACGGCGGGGCTCATGTGGGCCCCACCTCGCAAATATCCTACCAAGGGGGTAGGATATTTCTGGATAGTATCCTATCCGGTTCAACTCAGTTCAATCCGCCTTTAAGTGGCTTCAAGTGGCTTCCAAGCGGCTTAAGTGAAATAAAATAAAGTTGTCGCAAAATTATTTTATTTCTTAACTTTAAGTCCGAAAATTAAAAACCACACCCGAGCAAACGCAACTCCAGAAGAGGCGTTTCTAAGTGAATATCGGTGCTGCGATTTCATCGGTGCCCTCAGAATTTGATTCCGAGCACCGGTTCAAAAGTTAGAAAAACCCGCTCGTCCGTTCACTGAACGTACCCGAGCCAAACTTCGGAAAATGATTCCGGGCACACCGGGCCTCGGAATCAGGCGCCGTCAGAAACTGCGTTTTTTTAAAATTCCAAAGAAAATTAAGAAAAAAAATTTCCTTGAAATTTATGGGTCTTTACATTACTCCCACCACAGGGCTTTACGTCCCCGTAAAGCTTCAACACAAACTAGGGATACAAAGGCGGTACTGAGCACGCATCTGAGCCTTCCGCTCCCATGTGCTCACCTGGACCTTCTCTGTCGTGGCCCGGACCACCTCTGGTCCCACTAGAGCTGCCGTGATTTCTTCCTTGCCGATAAGAGAAATCTGGTCTCATCCCTTGGATGAACCACATTCTTGGCCTAATACGGTCAATCCCGACATGGATGATACTAATCCATACCTAGGATGACGTCGTAAGGCCTCGACGCTACTACCAAGAGATCCAACCGTTACTCTCGCCTCCAAGGGTCGAGTCACACTGTCGGCATCAGTGTGTGGTAACTGGGTCTCCTCCAGTAGATGTCTCACAAGTGAGGGTCAAGTCAACAGTCAAAACTGGAACCTCTTAGTAACAACACAAGAGAGGAAAGGGAAGTAAATGCCACAAGAAAAGGTGTCTTTTATTACTGCAGCTCAAGTACAAAGACACAAAGCATCTACAAACATACATCAACAAAACTAGAAGCAACATGAACAAAAGTCTCCAGGTCTGGAGCTATTCCCGCTCCTGTCCATCTGCTCCCGGAGCCCCATGATCGTAGGCCTCAACTACCTGAAGATGAGCTCTCCCATGTCCTCATGTCCCCTGCGGTCGGGGTGGACCGCCTGGGGGTGGTGGTGGCAGAGCCTCAAAGCGTCGCCCACCACCTGCTGCTTGGTCAGCTCATCTGCCTCGTCCGCCTCCTCCCTGCGGACCGCCACGGTCGACCCTCTGCCTCTGCCTGGGTGGCCCCTCCACCGTCTGCTTCTCCTCGGTATGGCGGGTCGGGCAGTCACGAGCCATGTGGCCCTGCCCGCCGCACGAGTAGTGCTGCCTGCCTCTCGTAAGGCTGGCTTCGCGCTGTGTGCCCCGCACTGCTGAGCCAGTGTCCCGAGGTCGTCTGCCGGAACCCTGAGTCATCCATCGGCTACCTGCTGCCGAAGACTCCGCCACCTGCCGCCCTGCGGTAGGCCTCGCTGTAGACTCATCCAGAAAGCTCTCGATCAGAAGGGCTCGCTCTAGCACTCCTGCCTGGGTCGGGATGCTGAGGGAGATTAGCGATGCCCTGATCTCGTGTCTCAATCTCTGCTCGAAGGTCCGGGCCCAGAAGAAGGGGTCTCGTACCATGTCTGTCGAGTAGCGAGAAAGGTCGGTGAACCTCGCCGCGTAATGGGCTACCGTCAAGCTGCCCTGACGCAGTTGAAGAAGCTCCTGAATGTGCACCGCACGGAGGGTGGTTGGGACGAACTCTGAGCGGAAGAGGCTCTCAAAGTCCGTCTAGATGAGGGAGGCCTCATCGTGCACCTGGAGCATCAAGCTCCACCATCTGCCTGCTGCCGCGTGCAGGAGACTCGCTGCGAGGATCACCATGAGGTCTGTTGGTGTCCTCACTAATCTGAAAACTTGGACGACTGCCTCCAGCCAGTACTCGGCTACCTGGGGGTCCGTCTCACCACGGAACCTGGGTTTTCGCTGGCGCTGGAACTCGTGCAGAGCTCCGAGGCATCGTGCATCGTTAGCGGTCAGCGCTGGAAGCATCGGGGGCTCGGCGGGTAAAGGTACCGTCGGTGCCTCAGCTGTCAAAGGGCCCTGTACCGAGTCCTCGACGCTCGGTGGGCTGTCATCACGCTCCACTCTCGGAATCCTAGCTGGCTGTCGTCGTGGGGCCATCCTGAAAGAAACAGGTGTGCCACGGTCAGGACAGTATACCTGGTGAGATGACACAAGTAATCATAAGGAAAACTTGAAACACACATGCAATCAATGTTTTCGTGAATTAAGTCGAAAATCAGAATTCAGGGTCCTGGTGTACGGATACGTCGGCCGCCGCACCAACACTGGACTCCCTGGACTGATAACCACACCCAATACGCTAAACACTATTGCTTCACATAGAAGAAAGATCAGAGTCCCCGGTAGAACCGACCACCTCTGATACCAATTTGTCACGACCCGTCCTTGGGGCCCATGCCGTGACTACCCCAAGCCCGCCTTCCATAGGCCAGGGGCTGGCGACTAGCACCAAGGCGAAAATCCCAGTAAAAAGGGAAGGCATTTCCTTTGTAAAGTAAACAAGCACCACAGAGTAAGCAAGCGGAAAAGTAAACACTAAGTAAAAACAGAGTACAAATGAAGTGCGGAAAAGTAAATGGGTCAGTATACAAACCCAACTGAAAGTAAAGTACAACTCGAAAGGGAAAACAACTACTGTAAAGTAAAAGCCGCTACACCGAGCTGTCCACTGGAAATCCCACCTGAAGGGTGGGTACAGATAGCTCCAACGCTCCTCGGGTCCCGCTGTCCGCTCCGAGCACGTCCCTCCCAGTGGACCACCTCCAGGTACCGTCCTGCTCTGCAAGCCTCAGCCACGATCAACGATGTCCGTCATCTGCAACCAACACAACGTAGTGCGGGTATAGCCCGTTCAGGGGTGAGTATGACGATACTCAGTAGGGACCCCGAGACCCTTAAGGTCTCACTAAAACCAACAAGGATAATCACAAGAAGATCTCAACAGATAACCTCTACTTAGATATATGCCCATACATATACCTAAGTTATCAAGTAACCCATCTCAATCATGAGGCAAACACAAGGTCAAAAGTCTCAGCTCAAACCAGGATTTTCATCATCGAAACCGTAACTGCTGAAAAGCTCCGTCTCTGGAGTGTACAGTGGTCCTGTCACAACTCCGAGGTACTGCCCACTAACTTAAGACTGCTGTAGTACTCCACCTATCGAGTAATGCGGGCCAGCCGCTACCACCAAGCGCTCCCATGTGCCGCTACAACCAAGCGCACCACTGTCGTGGGTCTGCCGCTACAACCAAGCGCTCCCATGTGTCGCTACAACCAAGCGCACCTCTTTCGTGGGTCTGCCGCTACAACCAAGCGCTCCCATGTGCCGCTACAACCAAGCGCACCTCTGTCGTGGGTATTCCGCTACAACCAAGCGCTCCCATGTGCCGCTACAACCAAGCGCACCTCTGTCGTGGGTCTGCCGCTACAACCAACCGCTCCCATGTGCCGCTACAACCAAGCGCACCTCTGTCGTGGGTCTGCCGCTACAACCAAGCGCTCTCATGTGCCGCTACAACCAAGCGCACCTCTGTCGTGGGTCTGCCGCTACAACCAAGTGCTCCCATGTGCCCCTACAACCAAGCGCACCTCTGTCGTGGGTCTGCCGCTACAACCAAGCGCTCCCATGTGCCGCTACAACCAAGCGCACCTCTGTCGTGGGTCTGCCGCTACAACTAAGTGCTCCCATGTGCCGCTACAACCAAGCACACCTCTGTCACACACCGAGTCGTTCGATCAGCAGTCGTCGGGTCTCAGTCAGCTACACGGTCTCCGTGCTCCGCCCGCTCGTCTCCGGGAGGGTCCGCTCCACGAGCTACTGGTCGATACTCCAAGTATCACAAAGTCCCGCAAGGAAGTATCTCAAAGGACCACCTCGTCATAGGGGTCTCAAAGAAACAGACGGCGCGTCAATCGGACGCCCGGTCTGTGAGTTATTAGCCTTTTCGTCCCAGGGGCCCAGTTGGTTTCATGTGCGAACCAATCCGGTCGTAACTCAACTATACCCCGAACACTCATAGGGTATACTCTTAGGGACCGTTTTTCAACGTGATCACCAATGCCGCTGACGGTTCGTCAAACGGACGTCTGGTCTGAAAGATATCAGCTTTTCCGTTCCAGGGGCCCGGTTGGATTTCAGTGCGATCCAACCCGGCCACTATCCATCTGCATCCAAAACTTGGGCGGAGGATGCCAAAATTTCCGTCTCATCAAAAGGAAAGCAACGAGACAGACGGCGCGTCAATCGGACGCCCGGTCTGTGAGTTATTGGCTTTTTCGTTCCAGGAGCCCGGTTGGATTCGTGAGCGAACCAACCCGACCGCACTCCGACGGCATCCCAACCTCGAGCGGAGTAAGCCAAAATATCCGTCTCACAAAGAGGAACTCAACAAAGATGAAGGCATGTCAATCGGACGTTCGTAGCTCAAGATATGAGTGTTTCCGCTCCGAGGGCCCGGTTGGTTTCGTGTACGAACCAACCCGGCCGAACTCAAAGTATTCTGAAACCTTGAGTGCGATATACTGAAACGACCGTCTCAGTCCAAGGATCGTGTTGCTGCTGACGGCGGGTTGTTTGGAGGCCCGTAGCTCAAGATACGGCCATTTGAACGAAGACCATCCGAAGACGGGGGTACGGGCCCAGGCCGACCCGGCCCGACCCGAGCGGCCGAGCGGCCGACGCGGGGGAAAGCCGCCGCCCTGCGTGACACCCCCACGGCACCCGCGGGGTGTCGGCCAGACAGCCGGACGCGCCGCGTGACAACCCCGCGGCACCAGTGGGATGCCGCCCTGGACACCCGCGGGGTGCCGCGTGACAACCCCGCGGCACCCGCGGGGTGCCGCCCTGGACACCCGCGGCACCCGCGGGGTGCCGCGCTGGACACCCGCGGGGTGCCGCGTGACAACCCAGCGGCACCCGTGGGGTGTCGCGCTGGACACCCGCGGCACCCGCGGGGTGCCGCGCTGGACACCCGCGGGGTGCCGCCGCCTCCGGCCGCCGGCGCCGCCGCACCGGCGACCCGCGCCGCCACTGGCTTTCGCGGGCCGCCGGAGTCGCTCCGGTGGCCCGTTTTCCTTCCTGTCTGCGTCGTTGCTCCTCCCGGGACTCGTTCTTCACTGCGGGATCGTCAAACATCCGTTGCGGCACTTTCTGCCGTCGTCCGTCAAATCTGCAAAAACGAAGAACGGCGGAGGGTCGTCGGGTCGTGTTCGTTTGGCCCGCACCCTCCGCGTTAGATATAAACAACGGAAGAATTTTGTTCAACACATGAACCGACAATTTTAATAAAATAAAATTGTTTCTTTGATTCTGGTTCTTTAATTTTTAAATAATGTTCACGGGAATAAATAAAAAGGTGGTAAATCCCAAAATAAATCATTACCTCGTTGATCATCGTGCGCGGGCGTTCTTCGCGGAAAAGCTCGTCGCGGAAGAGGGGGATCGTCGCGTCATCGCGGGAAGGCGTCGCGTCGTCGCGGAATCCGGCGTTGAGTCGGCGAGCTCAACGGACCAAGAACAACAGATTTAAATTATAAATAATTAAATCTGTGTTTAAAACCAAAAGAAAATAACCTTGCGAGGAAATCCGAAATCACTCACCTCAACGGTCGGTGATCGGAGATCGGAGCGGGGAAGAACGTCTCGGACGGAAGCGTCGTCGATTTCCGGGTTCGGCGTTCTTCGCGTTCTTCGCGTTCTTCGCAAGGGAGAAGAAGATACAAGGGTCCTCTCAAATCTTCTCAATGCGCAAGTAACCAGAGGTCGAGCGTTGGCCTTATTTTATCAATACGCCAACGAATTTGAAAACTGGTTAAGAAACGATCCATCAATTCGTTGAATTAATTCAATGAAAGAAACAGCCCATTTAATTCACGAAAGAAACAGCCCATTTAATTCACGAAATAAACCGCCCAATTAAATGGTCTGTTAAGATTTTAAGAAACGCGTCAGTTGACTTTCATTAAGACGGGTTTTCGCGGGTGCGTTTCTTAGTAGAAAGAAACGGCGGGGCTCGTGCGGGCCCCACCTCGCAAATATCCTACCAAGGGGGTAGGATATTTCTGGATACCATCCTATCCGGTTCAACTCAGTTCAAGCCGCCTTTAAGTGGCTTCAAGTGGCTTCCAAGCGGCTTAAGTGAAATAAAATAAAGTTGTAGCAAAATTATTTTATTTCTTAACTTTAAGCCCGAAAATTAAAAACCACACCCGAGCAAACGCAACTCCGGAAGAGGCGTTTCTAAGTGAATATCGGCGCTGCGATTTCATCAGTGCCCTCAGAATTCGATTCCGGGCACCGGTTCAAAAGTTAGAAAAACCCGCTCGTTCGTTCACTGAACGTACCCGAGCCAAACTTCAGAAAATGATTCCGGGCACACCGGGCCTCGGAATCAGGCGCCGTCAGAAACTGCGTTCTTGTAAAATTCCAAAGAAAATTAAGAAAAAAAAAATTTCCTTGAAATTTACAGGTCTTTACAGTATAATATCTAATAATTAGTATCATGTCATAATAATCATATATAATTATTATTTACACCATTATACCCATCCAATTAAGGTGGTAGTGAAAAACATATTACACCACGGCGTGGAGACGGTTAGTTATACGTATGCATGCACGGTGATTTTGTTTTTCGTAGGATGGATAAAATGTGAAATAGCATTGTTTCATATTTATAATAACATATCATTATATGAGTTTCACTGATTTTATTACTTTATAATTAAATAACTAAATAATAGAAAGTATAAGAAGAAATAAATTTGAAAGAATCAGTAGAAGAGATTACCTCTTCCTCGACGTGCCTCCTTTAAATTTCCTCTTAGGGAACTAGAGTTGGTATTTTGAGAAGACCTTCACCTCTATAATGTAACTATGGAGATCTAGAAGATAAATTGGTAGGGTTTTTATGATCTTTAAGGCTCAAAATGGAGTGAAGAGGAGAGGGAGTAGGTTCCCTTTAATAAGAGAGGAGAGGGGCACTTTAGGAAACTCTCAAAATATTAATTTATTATAAATTAAATTCCAATTAAAAATGTTCCAAAACTTATTTAATTAAAATATAAGATTATTTTAGTTTAAATACCCATCATAAAATAATTTTTAGACAAGTATTGAATATTTTTTATCCTTATCTTTTTTTTAACCCTTATTTTACCTTTTTAATCTTACCGTGATATCATGTTATTTACACATTGTGGGTTAATTTAATTACCATATCATATCAAAAGACCCACAAAAATTTATTTATGAAATATTTGGACTTATATTAACTATTTTGTCAAATATTATATTTTTATAAATTTAATATCATTTAATAAACTATTTTATGTTTTAAGTTATGAATTATGTCAATTTTGGACACTATTCATACATGAATTTAAAAAATTCCTAACAACCTAATTCCTTTAAAGAAAGGCATTAAGTAATCCCTAATATGTCAATTTCATCTATAAAATTATTTTACGGAATCAAAATTTTAAATTAAATTTATTTTAATATTTATAATTTCATTTATTTGAATCTTTCATTAATGAGGTAATCACTACATCATAATTGTGTCATAAATAAATATATTTATCTAATGTATAAAAATTATCAATAAAATATCATGATGTAGGAAATATTTTTATCTTTATAATAAATATTTATATATATATATATAAGTTATATAAACCTATATTAAAATATATTTAGTAAAAGATATATGTTTAGGTCATAATTATCTTTACTTTAAATTAATTCTTATAAAATGTCATTTTTACATCCAAGTGAATCCATGGGGTCCCAAAATCAACCCAAGGATTCCCATGGTCAGAAATATCTCGTCCAATAGGATTTTTGTATGTTTTAGGGTATTTTGATATTATTATAATATTATTTTTTTACCCTTATTTACTAGATTTACCCTTTAACCATGATAAATAAAATAATTACTGAAGTTACTATTCATAATGTCCAAAAATAAAAGGTACCTATTTACATAATTTGAACATTTTGATTCCAAATATGGAATCCATTTTTTCAAATTCAAAACACATAAGTGTTAGTAATTAATTTCAAATTAATTCCCATTGTCAAAACCAAAAAGCGGGTTTTTAAGAAGTAATAAATATCAAAAGATTGACATGTGTTTATGTCCAATTTAAAAGTAAAATTACTTATAATGACCAAACTTAGATTAAATTATAAAAATATAATCTAATTAAACTTTAAAACCAACTAGAAAGATAATTTAACTATAAAAATAAATTAGTTGAAAAGGAGGTTTCGAATTAAAATGTAGTATTTTTCACTATTCATTAAAATTTGAATTTTTATAAGAAAAATACCAAAAAAAAAGTAAATTTTTATGTCCCTCTTCCAAATAATAAGTTTATTTTGTCACATTTAACTTATAAAAGTGTCAAAAACTAAATTTAGAATTGGTACGCCATCAAAAGGTGGTAAAACTGCATTTTTTGAAAAATATTTCTTTTATCTGAAAAATTAATTTTTTTCTCATATAATGTTCTAGAAAATGTGTAAGATGAATGATAATTTTATATAAAATTAAAAATGTGGTTAATAATATTCATAAAATCTAGTTTATATCTTATTAAATAATAATATTTTAATATTATATCGTTGTTTAGTGAAACCAGATATCGCATACAACGCAAGCTATCAAGGAAGGTCGCTCTTACGTGTAACACAATCCAAGTAAGTGTTGTGTGTATTTTAATCTTCCTTTGGTGTTGTGTATAACATAATCTAAACTTATTTCATTTATACATTGAAAAAAATCTATATTCAGTGTTCCGTGAAATGAATTCTATCAAAAGAACTTGAAATTTTGTGCAACACAAGCCAATAATAGTGTTGCATCTACTGAAAGATAATACATTGTTGTGTATAGTGCAAGATAATCTTGGTGTAGCGTACAAAACAATACATCAAATAAATTAAAAAATAATCTATCTCCTAAAATATTGGGGTGTTATAAGTACTCCCTCAATCCCAATGAGGTGTGGGTCCTCCATCCTACATAGAATTCTATACTCTCCTATGATATAAGGCATGGGTCCCCCATCTTTAGAGTTTTACATTTGATGCAATGTAGGGTATGATTTTTCAACCTTATGGTGTGGTTATTCCACCAAGATTTTGATTGCAAGGTCCACCTCAGGTGAGGTTATCACTCCTTTTACTAATTTACAAATAATAAAAAAGGTGTAGGTACTTTACCATAGTTCAATTATCAATTAAATTTAGGATAAATGTGATGTTCAATTGTGAACTCCTAGATGGGAGTGTTGTTTATGATGATCCATAGTTCTAGTTGATATTGTATAATGTTCTATTTTGATCGAAGAGTAATGAGTATGGTGATTTGGATACCAGGTTTGGGAACCCTGGATATATGGGTGCTCCTATCATGAATTTGAGGCATCCTTTGTTCTGTTATCTTGTCTCATATATTCTAGGTGGATGACAGATGATGATCTCAGTGATGATTGATTCATAGTGTGGACTTTGGATGGGCATAATAAGTGAGCCTCGATATAATTGACATGCATACTATGACCATTTGTTAGAATTCATATGCTCTTCATCACCTTCATGGTATCTTCTCACAATATTTCATTGTTTATCAGGGCATTTGGGATCTTGGAATTCCTTTGGACCAATACAGTGAGGCTAGAGGCATCTCTTGGAGGTGAAAATTTATCCTTATTTCTTCTATTGTGAGAAACATTGTTGGAAGAAATTTACATAGTTCTCCCACTATATTAAGGTGAGACTTAGTAATTCTATTTTAATTATGGGAATTCACCCTCAATTGATTTTATATGGGTGTGAACACTATATGGTGTTTTTCATTTGAGTAGTCTAATCACGACCCACTTCATCTAGAGTGGGACCTAGCTAGTGAGAAGGACCAGCCCTCAGAGGCTTAGACCATTCCCTATAGTTTGTGGATTTCAAAGGATTATAACTATAACTATAGGATGAGGAATTATACCCTTTTTACTTATTGATTTTCTCAATGTAAAAAATAAATTGATCATCAAATCCTTAGTAATTTCTTGTTGTGAGAGTTCCTAGAGAGATGAGGCAGGGGTTGGAATATACTTTTGTTTCATGATTTACAGTGAATGTATTTTTATGCATAGTTAATTATGATTCCCTTAGCACTTATATTTTTTTACTTGGATGGTGGTGTGTTGGACCATGTGGATTCAGTATATGGGAGTATCAGGATGACTAAAAAACAATTACTTTTTTCCATACCCTCTTTTTTAGTGTGACAAGCAGTTTTGGTGGAGTTTCCTAGAGACCTATATATGTATGTGGTTGTTTCTATTCATTTTTCAGGATCATTGAGGGTGTTTGAAAGAAAATGAACATTGTTATTGAGTTTTGGGGTGAATGTATTGGTTCATATATGGTAGAAGAGGACCTGAATGGTGTCGGTGGTGAAGATGTGTTGTCCCTAATTTGTTTGTAATGAAAGGATGAGGAGGTTGACATTTCCCTAGTTCCCTATACCAGTTATCGTCAATGTGTGCAGTTGGATATTATTTAGAATGTGTGGATTTAGACTCTCATGATATAGTCAAGTACTCTTATTGAGATTCCCTATAGTGGATGTTCGTGTTATTCAATTATATCTTAAATATAGTCTTGAGGTTTCCCCCTTTTAAGGTGGGGATTATAATGCCCTTGATAAGTGCCTTGGTGAAAAAATGATATCCTATATAAAACTTTAGTTTGAGTCTTTTATATGTACTAAGATCTATGGGTGTACAGTCATAGGGAGACAAGGGATATTAGTGAGAATCCTTAGTGATTTTGTGCAAGGGGGTTTTCTGTGAGCTGAAACCTTCCCCTAGGATGGTTCAAGGTTAATTGGTGATATAGGAAATAAAATCTTGGAAGCAACATCCATGATTTGAGTTTTGGGTTTAGGTTCATTCCTAAGTGGGATCTATTCAGGATCCCTGCATATAATGAACCTTCAATGATGGAGGAGCTCATATGAAAATGTGTTTGTCTCCCACATGAGATCAGCTTGGTGTCCTCTTATAAATATGTTGTGGTTGTCCCCTTTTTAAGGAAAAAAAGTCTTAAGGTGTGGAGAGTTTAATATTCTGAGTTTTCCATGTGAAATCCTTATTACAATTTGGAGTTTCTAAGACCTAAACTTTTTGAAGGTTAAAATTGTAATTTATACCAATCAGATGATCTCAAAAAAATCTGATGGTTCTTTTGATTCTGGAATGTGTATTTTACCCTTAGTATGTAATTTAGTGATATTTTGAGCTAGGTATTTTATTCAAGATATTTAATATTTAATAAAGTAAATATTATTTATTCCTAAGTGTTTAGGCATTGATATCACCTAAAATAAGCTCCAAATGGAAATTCTAAATCCACAGTTAAATCTAGAATGAGGGGGTTTACCTAGGTACAATTTTAATTCAAGTTTTGGGCCAGGGTTTGACCCATTTAATGGGTATTCCATTTAATTAAATAAGATATTAAAATACCCTAATATTCCCCTCTCCCTCCATTACACTAAATCCAGTCCTTCCTTCCCCTTCCTCCCACTTCTCAATTGATTATTTAAAGTAAAGAGGAGGTGAATGGGGAGAGAATATTCATCTAGGGATGATCCAAGCATGGATCTAAATGTATTGATCATGGATCAGGGATCAAAATCATGTGATCTTGAAGTTTTGGTGATACTCTATGAAGTAGAACTCATTATTTTTGGATTTTTCCTCATTTTGATTCAATTTTTGTTCCTTTATTTTGTATTGGGACCTATATTTCCTCCATTTTTTCTTTTTTTGGCATCGGATTGAATATGAGGGGTTTGGGGAAAATTCAAGTTATTTACACCATTTCTGTGTCTCAAAATCCAAATTATACATCATATGTTCCCAAGAACACACGTTGCATAGTTGTTCAATGTGCCTGAGGTTGGAAATGATGCCCCCGCACGATGTCTTGGTTATATGAACATGTCATGTATGACCCTTGGTTATATGAATCATGTTCTAGACATGTACATTGATAAACACCAATTTGAGGGGCATGGAATGTACTTGTACACACCATTATTGGTTATATGAAACAACCTAGGATATGGTACCTGATTAGGAGCCCTTGTATCATACACACCATATAGTATAGGTACATGTCATGTACTTGGGAGGTACATGTAGAGTCACACTGAGGAACATTCCTGGATTAAAGGTTTGAGTGGACACATTGTGTGATCCTAGTTCACACTATATACTATCCTATTTACCATGTTTTGTGTATCTTCTTTATCTAAATATATATTTGGATAATAAATTATTTTATTATCTGTATCTCTCTATGTGGGACATGATGGAAGGATATTATGCCCTATTAGAGGTATGGGATAGACAATTTAGGATTAGTTGTAAATCATAATCCCTTTTTTATGATTATAGGGTTTAGATGTTGGACTTGAGTGGGTTAGAGGGCTGTAAACATCCCATAGCACAATAATACATCAATCATGTGAGCATCACGTGTCCTCTGATATTGGTACTCTCTGAGATTTTTTTGAATCTTTGGGTCTCTTAGATAATAGAGATTTTTGGATGTTGGTATTCATTCAGGCATGAGTGGTACCCTCTTTATAGAAGAGTAGTTTGGTGGGCCTTAGACGGGTGTGGGATTCATGGAGTAATATCTCCTTCCACCCATGCACCCCTAAGTTGGAATTAGTGAATGTGTCTTGGATTCAGAGGATGTTGGAGTTGGACCTTCTCTTCGTGGTCAATATGACCTCTTTGTCTAATCTTCATTTAGATAGTGGATGTATTCCCTCTTTTACATTGAATCTTGAGTGAATACTGAGGAAGATGGGGAAGAATTTTGTAGAGAATCTTTTATGGTCCCTTTACACCAAACCATATAATTTTATTCCTATATAATAGTAGCGGTGTGGAATCTATATTTTATATACTTTCCTCAAGCCAATGTGCTAGTTCGATGAGTGAGCAATTCGTTTCAAGTGATGGATTTAGAATCCCCTTATAGGGTAAGATGTGGGTCCTCCATGTTAGGCCCTAGTTTCTTAGATATCCCTCTTATGAGGTGTTGGATATTATTATATGGTTAATGATGGTTCTCTTTGTAGCTAATCTTACCCCTTAGTGTGGCACGAGATCCCCAATGCGATTGCAGAGTTGGATCAGTGTTGGAGGTGTTTGTTCAATAGAGACAAATCGATGACCAGAGTCGGTACTCCCTCATTCAGTGTGTGCATTATGGTTAGTCACACGTCCCCTATGAAAGTTATTATTTTTATGGATTAGTGATGAAAATGGTTGACCTTTATAGATTTTTTTTGGATGAAGAGTCTTGTGGAGTGAAGAGTGATTAAATTCATTCTCTCTTAGTTTTCTTTTAGAGAGGATCAGGTTTTGATAGAAATTACACCGACGATGAATGATTACTTTAACCATTAAGAGAATTTGGGATACTGGGTTACAAATTTGTGCTATTTTTCTAAAGCATTCCTTTCATAAAATTTTTCTTAGGCATAGACTTCTCTTTATTATACTAAGAATAATGGGTGTTGTAGGCTGTGTACTCTTGTGATCTCAATGTAGTGCATGGAAAAATTTATGGAACAGTGGTGGGATGGTAATTATAGTTAATTACCTTTTATATTGGTGGTTAATTTTTTAAGGGGAGTTTAGTTCTTGGTTGGTCATACCATCATTGGATGAGGGATCTTGGAAGATCCCTAGGGAGTGTTGAGGATTATAGAGACATGTTTCCCCCTTTCTCATACTGATGGTTTTTAGTATTTTATATCATAGGTGATGAGTAATGAGGAGTATTCCCATGATGTATGGGACCTATTTAGGGTGTCCCCTTGATGCATCTAAGTGAGTAGTTGGATTTGACCCAAGTCAACCTACCGAATATGGTGACCTTTAAGTCTGAGAGTTTTTGTGATGTTCTCTTCCTTGGTAAGTTTACCTTAGGTTGAATTGGGGGATCATGTGGTTTGAACCTATTTTTGAACCGATATGTGGTCCTATTAGACTTTTTTTAGGTAATCATACTGGGTATCTTTATACTCACCCATGTATGGTCTTTAAGACCACAAGTATTGTATCGATGAAGACAATGTACATATCGATGGCCTTTCTGATCTGGTATAATAGAGTTTTGGCTTAGTGGATTCTATAAGACTCAATAGGTGGTGGAGTTCATATTGGAGGTGATGTGATGTGGATGATATATTATCCTAGTTGCTTGTAAGGTACACATGCATATTTCTCATTTTAGCTGCTTAAGTATATCCTATATAATTGTGTGTCTTTTTCCTAGTTGGTGGTATGTATGTCACTTCCTACAAGATTATTAGGCTAACTCATCCTATATATTTTATATGCCTAATTGGTACTAGTTTTGAGCCCCTTGTAGGTTCCGGGCACAGCGGAAGCACATTAGTGGGTTTTCCCAACTTTAATTTTAACGTTAAGCAGCATTCAATCCGAGATCTGTCACGATTTAAAATGCCGAATCTTCAGAATAGAACGAAGAATGAAAAACTTAAGAGGGAATCTTAGAAACATAGAGATATGATCATCATATGTTGGCTATAATTTATTTTATTAATTCACATGAATTACCTTGGTGGAATTCTTTCTTCGTTGATGTATCCGGTCACGATCCTGTGATTCGTCGTTGCGTCATAGAATCCAAGTATAGGATTCCTCTAGCGGTGATCCACACATGTGCCACGTATCTCCGGACGTCGCCAAATGGATCTCCGGGTGCTAGCGTGGAAGAACCTTCGCTTGCGATGTATGCCTTTGATCGCCTTGGTCTCTCGGTCTTGAGAGCGTTCTTAGAGGAAGGAGTTCTTTCGGTCTTGAAAGAATTCTCCAGAATTGTTGTGCACAACGATTGGTAGGAAAAGTGTTGGGGTTGTGAGGATATTTATAATCGGGTTTGAGGTTATAGAGTTATGACAATAAATAAATGTGTTACGCGTTTTATTTATTTCATTAACTCTTATTGAAACCCCCATGTCGAATTATTAATTCCTTGACATGCGCCCACACTGATTATAACTAATATCATTTAATAAAACAATATTATATCCTCAAAATCCCGCCTGGAAAAACTACACGCCGTGTAATCATTAATACATGGCGTGTACTTGTTTTCCATAAAACTACACGGCGTGTATATTAAATATACATGGCGTGTACTTTTATTTTCCACTTTTCTGTATCTCCTTTTCCAAATTTATTATACCTTGAGTAATGGCTGTTTATTTATTAAATAAATGTAACTACATTACTTGCTAATAAATATATTATTTCACCCACAATATATTCTCTCGAATAACTAGTGTTGAAATAAATGCGATCAGGAATCCTTAAATAATTATTAAACCACAGTCTGGAATAATCTTTATTTAACTTGTTAAATTAATATTTAACTAAGATACATGGACACACTTAGTGTGTGACCCTCTAGGCCTCTTTTTACATGGAATTAGGCGGAGCCTGCCTAAAGTCCAAGGTTAGCGTCTAGCAACATGCCAAGGCACCCATATAGAAAGAAGTTAACGCCGCAATGACGTGTCACCTCATACAAATGCTTACCGTATAATATAATCTCTTTGTCACGATATCTCAAATCAAGCGGGTTTCATGCTAGTGTCATCAACACACGTTCTCGATTATTCTTTCTTTGACTTTCCAGAATTGAACTCGCCCATACCTTACCATGGTCATGGATTTATTTAGGCTATATCAATTCCATCAAAGGGCATGAGATATCTACTTCTGTTATAGAACAGAAGGGACAAATCCTTTCTCACATTATCTATTAATGCGGTATTACTCGTGACGCACCCAACATATTCTACCTCGTTGCGAACAGTGTGTCATCACAGTTTTCGTCAATACATCTAACTGCACGAGTTGTAATACCCATTAATAATAATCTTAAAGTCTAAGGACCAAAACACATTTCCGTAGATAGGAACATCCAATGACACTATGAAATGTGTATTTTCTACTGGCGGGTCTCATTTTCATAATATCCTCATGGATATTACCAAGGGTGCATACCATGAGAAGGTTCCTCAAAGTTTTATGAGTCCTCCCCCCCCCCCTAATGGCCTGTATTATTTGTGTCCCTCAAATAGCATCATCCGACCATAGAACATATATTCAAGAATAGTGTTATGGCACTTCTGGGTTCTCATCATAGTAGGGATCCACTATGACCCATTAATGAAACAGTTGTCCTTAGGACATTATCACATGCATTGTCACGTAGAAGAAAAATCAAGATGTGATAAGGCATTTATTAATGAATAAAGTACAAAGTAGTTGGTTCTAGGAAACCAACTCCAATAGACTCCCACTTGGACTAGAGCCAACTGATAACAACCTTTAACCCGCTAGCTCTCATATGATATTCATGCTTCTACTGAGATAGGCCTTTAGTCATGGGGTCCGCCACGTTCTCTTTCGTGGACACTCTGCTCACTACAACTTCACCCCTTTGATAGAAATCCCTCAAGAGGTGATACTTCCGGAGTATGTGCTTTGTCCGTTGATGTGACCTTGGTTCTTTTTCAAGATCCACCGCTGCAGTATTATCACAATACAATGTAATGGGATCTTTACTGCTAGGCACCACATCAAGCTCCTGGACAAAGTTCTGAATCCAGACAGCTTCCTTGGATACAACAGAAGCTGCTATATATTCAGACTCCACAGTAGAATCGGCGACAACTAGATGCTTTGAACTCTTCCAGCTCACAGATCCTCCATTGAGACAGAAAACATATCCAGATTGTGACTTCAGATCATTCAGATATGTCTGAAAACTAGCATCAGCATACCCTCTGATGACAAGCTCCTCGTCTCCTCCATACACCAAGAACATATCCTTAGTTCTTCTAAGATACTTAAGGATAGTCTCAACAGCATTCCAATGTTGTTCTCCTGGATCTTCTTTATATCTGCCTACCATGCTCAGTGCATAGGAAACATCAAGCCTAGTACATAACATGGCATACATGATGGATCCTATAGCCGAAGCATATGGGATCTTACTCATTCTATCTTTCTCTTATTGTGTCTGAGGATACATTTTCTTAGAAAGATGTAGGTTGTGTGACACTGGAACCAATCCCCTCTTGGATTGTTCCATACTAAATCTCTTTAGTATATGGTCAATATATGTGCTCTGACTTAGTACAATCAGCCTCTTGGATCTATCATGAATGATCTTGATCCCTAGAATGTAGGTTGCTTCACCCAAGTCCTTCATGGAGAAATACTTGTTCAACCAGTCCTTAACTGACTGTAAGGATGGTACGTCGTTTCCAATAAGCAATATGTCATCAACATATACCACTAGGATGACGACCGCATTCCCATTAAACCGCTTATAAACACATGGCTCACATTCGTTCTTAATGAAACCAAATTCCTTTATGGCTTCATCAAATCAAATGTTCCATGACCTGGATTCTTGCTTCAATCCATAAATGGATTTCTGCAACTTGCAAACCCGTTTGGCTTCACCTGGTGTCACAAACCCTTCTGGTTGTGTCATATAGACATCTTCCTGAAGGTTCCAGTTAAGGAATGTTGTTTTTGACATCCATCTTCCAAATCACATAGTCATGGTAAGCTTCTATGGAAAGTATGATTCTTATGGATTTAAACATGGAAACTAACGAGAAGGTTTCATCATAGTCAATTCCTTGATGTTGTCTGAATCATTTAGCCACTAGCCTTTCTTTATAGGTGCTAACCTGACCTTCCATGTCCATATTTCTCTTGAATACCCATTTTCATCCAACAATATTTACATCAATTGGCTCATCAACCAGAACCCAGACTTGGTTCTGATACATGGAATCCATCTCAGAATTCATAGCTTCTAGCCATCTTGCAGCTTCTGAGCTTTCTACTACTTCCTTGTAGAAGATAGGTTCATCATTATCCAACAATAATGATTCACCATCCTCGGTGACTAAGAAACCAAACCTCTCTGGTTCCCTTACCTCTCTTAAGCTCCTACACAGTACTTGTTTTTCTAGAACCTCTTCCATAGGGACCTGTGGAACTTGTTCCTGTACCAACTCCTATGTATCTTGAGCATCAACTTCGTTAAAGTCAATCTTTCTCCCACTATCCTTTTTGAGGATTTTCTCCCTCTCAAGAAAGATGGCTTGTCTGGAGATAGTCACTTTTTTGTCTTGAGGGTTATATAGGTAATATCTTTTCGTTTCCTTGGGATATCCTATAAAGATACACCTCATGCCCCGGGGTGCTAGTTTGTTGCCTGAGGAGGCCTTAAAAAACGCCTCACATCCCCATACACGTGTTTGCGACAAAATGGGTTTCTTTCCATTCCATAGCTCGGAGGGGATTCCATTTTCCACCTTAGTTGGTACTCAGTTTAATGTGTATGCTACAGTTTTTAATGCATAGCCCCAAAAGGATAATAGAAGATCTGCATGACTCAACATCGACCTCACCATGTCCAAAAAGGTGTGGTTCCTCCTTTCACTAACACCATTACACAGTGGTGTATAAGGAGGAGTGAGCTGAGATAGAATCCTAGACACCCGTAGAAGATCGATGAACTCTTGGTTCAGATATTCTCCACCTCGATCTGATCGAAGTTTCTTTATATTCTTACCAAGCTGATTCTCTACTTCATTCTTTAATTCCTTAAATTTCTCTAAGGCCTCTAACTTATACCTCATTAATTAGACATGTCCATATCTACTCAAATCATCAATAAAAGTAATGAAGTAAGAATATCCACCTCTAGATTCTACTGGAAATGGTCCACACACATCCGTGTGTACCAATCCTAGAAGCTCTGTGGCCCTTTCACTCTGTCCACCAAAAGGAAGCTTGGTCATTTTTCCTTGTAAACAAGTGTGACATCTATCAAGTTGTTTTAGATTGGTAGAGTCTAAATAGCCATCTTGGAAGAGCTTTGTCAAGCACTTCTCGTTTACATAACCGAGATGGTGATGCCACAACTGAGTGATGGATGAGTCATGTGAGTTTGTTTCGTTATCGATTGCCAACACTTGGTTTTTGTAATTTAATACATACAAACCATTATTTAAATGTTCCATACCATAACATATTTTGTTCTTATAAAAGAGACAACCCTTATTTCCAAACTTGAAAATAAATCCATCCATATCCAAACAAGATATAGAAATTATGTTCTTGGTAACACTAGGCACGTAATAACAGTTATGTAAAACCAAAATCATTTCAGTCAGAAATGAGAGGTGGTAATCGCCAATATCCAACGCAGCCAGCCTTGCGCCATTGGCAGCTCGAAGATCCACCTCTCCTCTGGCAATCTTTCTAAATCTACTTGGTTCCAACATTTTAATACAGATGTGATCCCCACAAGCTGTATCTAATACCCAATTTGTAGAAATAGAAATATTACACTCGATAACGAACGCACCTTTAGTGTCCCCACGCTTCTGGGTGCAGTTCCTCTTCCAGTGTCCTTACTTGCCACATGCAAAACACATCGCCTCCCATTCATTTCCTTGCCTCTAGATCTTCCCCTTCTTGGAGGGACGGTGCTCAGGGGATTCAGATCGTTTATAAATCTTTGGCCCCTTTTCCTTGTCCTTCCTTTTCCTATTCACCATAAGGACTGTGGGTTTGTCACGCCCTATGTCCTTATCTACCTGGAGAATCAAGTTTAGAAGTTCTAATAAACTCTTCTCATTGTTGCTCATGTTGTAGTTGACAATAAAGCTAGAGAAGATCTTGGGCAGTGATGATAGGATGAGATCTGTATGCAAATAATCCGGGAATTTAATCCCTAAAATTTCCAGGCATTTAATGTAGCCAATAAGCTTAACTACATGAGGCCCATCTAGCGCAAAATCTCCAAGATTAGTTGTAAAAAAATCATTGGAGATCTCATACCTCTCCTGTCTCTCCTTCTCTTGGTAGAGATCCTTAAGGTGAGACATCATGCTATACGCGTCCATGTTTTCATGTTGCTTCAAGAGCTCATTGGACATGGCCG
Organism: Viscum album; assembly: GCA_963277665.1. Taxonomy (NCBI): domain Eukaryota; kingdom Viridiplantae; phylum Streptophyta; class Magnoliopsida; order Santalales; family Viscaceae; genus Viscum; species Viscum album. The sequence continues at coordinate 373,277,131 of OY728142.1, read as the reverse complement.
ATAGCATGAAACACTAGACATTTATGGAATAATACATGTGTTTCATATAGAGAGATAATTAATTATCACTTGCCTCTTTCCCAGGTGCAACTGGAATAGGCTCTTCCAGCATATACAATTTCCTTTCGTGGTGAAGGATGACGCGTAAATGCCTCTGCCACTCTTGGAAATTGATGCTGGTGAGAAGGTTTTCTTTCTCGAGTATGGTTCGTAATGACATGTTTGAAGTCATTTTCTTGTCGTTTCTACAAATTAAGATGAGAAAAGGTTTAGTACTTTATTACAAAACTAAGACAAATAAATAAATTAATACTTATTAGTCTCCCACTATTTTATCGAAATCCAATAGCCCTCACCATTGACTTCAGAATATTCTATTGCCTGAATATTCTAGTGGAAAGGATCCATATTGCCCTTCGCATTAACCCAACAAGGGTTGGTCAAGAAACTTGAAGGGTTTTAGGTAGTCATTCTAAATTCCAACTGCATTAACTCACAGCTCCTTGATCCACTGAGTGGACTCCCCAATCCTGAAATCCTTTTATTTTGGATTTCCTCAACCTTTGCCTCTTGGTCACACCAAGTCCTGCTATGGCAGTCAACCCTTGATGCGAACCAAGTCAAGTCAGCCCAAAACCTTGAATTAGAATTCCCTGATAATTGAAAGCACCCCAACTAGGGTTGGTCAAGCACTTTGAACTATGGTTCGATTCTAACCAATATTATGGAAGGCTATACCGACTTAATATTTCTTTTGAGGGATTTTTTCCTTAAACGTAAATTTACAATTAATTATCTTTTATTACATGATTTTTAATATTAAGTGGGATATACTTAAGTGATTAACCATGTCTAAGATAATATTTACGTATAATCCGGTTTTATTTTAGTTCCATATTGCATGCTCGTTTAATTCATTAATTGTGTGATCGTGATAACACACCCACAATAAATAAACCATGAAACTGACAGAAATAAAATAAATGGTATGATCATGAGCTTTTTCTATTGGTTAGTTTATCTAGTGGTTGATTAACTAACCCAAGACCTAGGGGAGAAACACCTTGAACCTTTCAGGTTCGTGTTTACATCTTTCCACCTATCCACCTTTGTATCTCCTTGGATTGGTTTCACCTTGGCTCCTGACTTGAGCCGCCTCCTCTAGCTTGGGAGCTCCATCCATTACATATGCATTTATCTCACATGCAGGTGAGGGATAAAAAAGGGTTTTTACATAAAAGAATCATTGGGTGCGCAGGCCCTACATATTAATGAGGAGATGGCTCGCAGGCCAACAAATTTAATTTAAATAAATAAATTAAAAGAAACCATTCACATACAAAGGTCTTGATCTAGCTCATGATCATCCATACATGCAATGATATTTATGCATAAATAAAACTAGCATTCAATTCTTTAATCGTTCTTTTTTAATATAAATCACTTTTGAATCAATTAATTATCTTTAATTAATCAATCCTTTTATCTTAAACCCTTTTCTAAACTTCCTTGAGATTCTCATCCATTATAATTTTAAACAAATAAATTCATTTAAAATTATCCTTGTACGTAACTTGTACCTTGGATGCAACTTGGTGAATTCTCATTTATTATGAAGATATTAAATTAAACAAATATATATAAAACACCTATCACGTGTTGTGCCTCAGCTTTACACATGCACTATGGTACACGTCTCAAGGGTTTGTATAATATAATAATAAATTTTAATAAATCTGTGTAATTTGGGTGAGTACATGGCATGTAGTTCCGACTACATGACGTGTACTTTTCTTCACTGTCCATCCGAAGTACACGCTTGGGGACATGGCGTGTTAATATATTTTGGAAATTTTTGGAGTACACGGTGTGTACAGTAGGACACACGCAGTGTAGTTTCCGCATTACATGGTTTTCAGCCAGGCATGCCGTGTACGGGGTACACGGTCCAACCCTAACCCGAAGGGACTACACATTGTGTTCTGTTGGACCACATGGAAAGTAGTCCGGAAACCGTGTGCCACCTGTTCCTGGTCAACACACGGTTTCATAAATGACTTAGATAGGATCAATACACGGCTTGATTTGGCAGACCAGTATGATGCATGAACTTAGAATACACGGCATGTACTTCTGAATACATTTTGTGTATCCTGGTGTTGTATGGCCAGAAACATTTGGCTCCTCCGGATGAGTTCCTCTATTTTATTTTAATCAAAATTAAAAGAAAATTTTTTTTCTGTGAGGTGAAAGAGAAATAAGGGAGGAGGAACAGATCTTGAGATTCAGATTTCCAGAATGATTAAACATGAATTGAAATAACTAAATTATTAAATGCATAAATCACCAATAAAAAACTAAATAATTATAATCAACGATATGACCGCTCTGATACCACTTGTAGGTTCTGGGCGTAGTGGAAGTGCGTTGGTGGGTTTTCCCAACTTTAATTTTAATGTTAAGAAACATTCAATCCGAGATCCGTCACGATTTAAAATGCCGAATCTTAGGAATAGAACAAAGAACGAAAAACTTAAGAGGGAATCCCGGAACCATAGAGATAGGATCATCATATGTTGGTTATAGTTAATTTAATTAATTCACAATAATTACCTTGGTGTAATTCTTTCTTTATTGATGTCTCTGGTCATGATCTTGTGATCCGTCGTTGCGTCGTAGAATCCAAGTGTAGGATTCCTCTAGTAGTGATCCACATGTGTGTCATGTATCTCCGGATGTCGCTGAAGGGATCTTCGGGTGCTAGCATGGAAGAACCTTCACTTGCGATGTCTGCCTTCGATTTCCTTGGTCTCTCGGTCTTGAGAGAATTCTTGGAGGAAGGAGTTATTTTGGTCTTGAAAGTATTCTTCAGAATTTTTGTGCACAATGATTGGTAGGAAAAGTGTTGGGTTTGTGAGGATATTTATAATCGGGTTTGAGGTTATAGAGTTATGACAATAAATAAATGTGTTACGCATTTTATTTATTTCATTAACTCTTATTGAAACCCCCATGTCGAATTATTAATTCCTTGACATTCACCCACGTTGATTATAATTAATATCATTTAATAAAACAATATTATATCCTCAAAATCTTTCCTGAAAAAACTACACACCGTGTAATCATTAATACACGGCGTGTACTTGTTTTCCATAAAACTACATGACGTGTATATTAAATATACATGGCGTGTACTATTATTTTCCACTTTTCTTTATCTCCTCCTCCACATTTATTAGACCTTGAGTAATGGCTATTTATTTCTTAAATAAATGTAACTGCATTACTAGCTAATAAATATATTATTTCACCCACAATATATTCTCTCGAATAACTAGTGTTGAAATAAATGCGATAAGGCATCCTTAAATACTTATTAAACCACAATCGGGAATAACCTTTATTTAACTTGTTAAATTAATATTTAACTGAGATACATGGGCACACTTAGTGTGTGAACCTCTAGGCCTCTTTCTTAGTGGCATTAGTCGAAGCCTGCCTAAAGTCCAAGGTTAGCGTCTAGAAACACACCAAGGAACCCATAGAGAAAGAAGTTAACGCCGCAACGACGTGTCACCTCATACGAATGCTTACCATGTAATATAATCCCTTTGTCATGATATCTCTAATCAAGCGGGTTGCATGCTAGTGTCATCAACCTACGTGCTTGATTATTCTTTCTTTGACTTTCCAGAATTGAACTCGCCCATACCTTACCATGGCCATGGATTTATTTAGGCTATATCAATTCCATCAAAGGGCCTGAGATATCTACTTCTGTTATGGAATAGAAGGGACAAATCCTTTCTCACATTATCTATTAATGTGGTATTACTCGTGACGCACCCAATGTATCCTACCTCACTGCGAACAGTGTGTCATCACAGTTTTCATCAATACATATAACTGCGCGAGTTATAATACCCATTAATAATAATCTTAAAGTTTAAGGACTAAAACACAGATCCGCAGATAGGAACATCCAATGACACTATTAAATGTGCATTTCCTACTGGCGGGTCTTGTTCTCATAATATCCTCCTGGATATTACCAAGGGTGCACACCATGAAAAGGTTCCTCAAAGTTTTATGAGTCCTCACCCCTAATGGCCTGTATTGTTTTTGTCCCTCAAATAACATCATTCGGACATAGAACATATATTCAAGAATAGTTTTATGGCACTTCCGGGTTCTCATCATAGCAGGGATCTTCTATGACCCATTAATGCAACAGCTGTCCTTGGGACATTATCACATGCATTTTCATGCAGAATAACAATCAAGATGTGATAAGGCATTTATTAATGAATAAAGTACAAAGTATTTGGTTCTAGGCCACCAACTCCAACACCCCTTTCCTATTAGAAGTGGGACTAGGGTGTGACACCTGGCTTACCACTGGTCTGGGCAGTTCCTCAGAAGGTTTGGTTGTGGAATGACATGTCTGAAGTTTTGAAGTTCAGATATGTTAATTTTTAAAAACAAAAAAGGAATCTAGGGAATAATACACATGAAAAAAATCCACCATTCATGTACCATAAATAAAATATGGGGTATAATTCATTGTAGAAACAATTAGTACATACTTTGAATTGATAATAAAACTACCATTTAACATAATATTAAAAATTATTGATATAATTGTGTTTAGATACAAAATAATCAATTAGAGCCTTCCACTTCCTCCATACCATGTAACAACCCCAACCCTAGTAGCCTAAAGTCAGTGGTTACTTTATTACATTTGTATAATATACAAGGAATCACACCCTGAAGCACTAAAAAATTTAGTAGTTTTGGAAAACTAAATATATAATTGAGACTTACATTACAATTTAAAACAAAAAATATGGAATAGTTAATCCTTTTAGAACACCATTATTATCCTAGATTAACCCTGCATATCAACCATAATAAACTTCTTGGAATCCTGGGGAAAAATAAAACATAAGAAATGGGTGAACTCAAATACTTAGAAAGGGTTTGTATATAGTGGAAGATGTCATAAATAAGAAATAAAATTATAGAAAGGTAAATAATTGAAACACATGTCATTTAAAAAATAATTTCAGTATAATATGTCCAGAATAAAATATGATCAAATAATGCCATATAAATAATCACATGATCTAGAAAACTTAACCATGGATATTCTACTAATCGAATAATCACATGGAAATAAATAACTAATCTCACAATGATGTAATTCATAATGTTGAACATCTGCAATATACCTTCAAGGATTTTTACCAAGAATATAATACTATCAACGCTTTATTCCAAGAATCTATCATCATCAAGACTTCATGTTAAGAACCTAATAAATGGGTAAGGCCATGGCTAAAACCAAAACTAGTTTGTCTCATGAGACCTACCAATGCATTAAGGGGTTATAGTGATCCTAGCATGTCACTTACTAAGTCCAATACATTCCTCATGTGAAATTGTTGAAAAATAATAAACATATTAATTTGTATTGAAACTGGAATAAAAAAATTTAATAACTTTCCCCATTAAGTAAACATAATCACAAACCATCCAGGGTAATATGGTGAATGGTATCAAAATAGTACATCCCCAGTCAAACTAATCAATACCAATTTAATAAAATATGATATATGGTATCATAATAGATCAAAATTTATGAATAATAATATTCAAAAAATTAAATTAACATATATATAAATACTTTAAATGATTTCATTGAAAAAATCTTGAGAAAATACCCTTTATCACTTTGAAAATCACTTAATTTTAAAATGTTGTGAAATTATAAAAAAATCCTTCGAAAATTTCCATGTAAACTTGTAAATGAATCTCAAAGCATTAACACTTCATGATGGGGGTAAAATCTACTCACATAGTATAAGTTAAAAAAAATTCCTTCCATATTTTTGTTGCAAAACTTTCAAAGAACCTTGTTTAGAAAATGAAACAATATAACTTTCAAATTGTTTTTTAAAAATTAAAGCATGGTTAAAAATGATTTTAATCAATAATATTAGAATATTAAAACTTTTTTTAAATAATTATAGAAAATATGGACATGGAATAAAAAGAGAGTTTCAAGGAAAACTTTAAAAATATAATTTTTTTAAAATAAAGTCTCTTAAAAATATCTTATCATTGAAGTGAGTGTTAAAAAAATAATCGATTATATGTATCCAATATAAATAAAAATAAAACGAGTGGAAATAAAATATAAGGTAATAAAAATTAATTTCACACATAATCTTAGAATGAAAAATAAATTATGTACCAGTTTAACCCAATGAATGGAAATTGAGTTAAGAAATATCTTACCAATTGTAATCAGTCAAATCATATACCCCATAAAAGTAATAATTTTCAAATGAACCATTACCTTGAAGATAATGAGACTAATGATATTATTTATAAAAGGTCATTATATACACCACACAAAGAGATAATTTTTTAATAAGGCATATATCTCATAGAAGTAAAAGTGAGACAAGAAAACCCTTACCTTATGCTTCCCTTTAGTATAACATTATTTAACATTCTATATAATGGTTTAAAGAATTTAATTAATTAATTAAAAAACTATATTAATATTTATAATACCTTATATTATTATTTCATAACTTCTTACCATCCATTCATTAATAATATTTCATTATTTTTATTATTTCAAGTGCATTCATTTTATGGTTCCATAGTCAGTTCATTTACGTACAATTATAGATTTTATTTTCAAATGGAAATAAAACTCTTGAAGTGAAATTATATGGTATTCATGAACTTCCATAATTTTAAATTTTCCCATATATAATTTTTATTTCTAACATTAGGATGATTCATTTGACAAAATTTTAATGATAAATGTTTATTTTATTTTTGTGGTTTTTCCAAACATCACGAACTAGTTTTGTTTTATTTAATATTATGTATATATATTAGTTACAGAACATGAAATAGGTTGTAATATAATTATCAGAATATTATTTAACCATAGTAATAGTTTTATTACCATAAATTAAAGTGGTAATGGAAAAAGAACAAAATCATTATTCACAAAGGCAATTAACCATCATAATTTGGATAATAGTTTCATTTCTTTAATAAAAGGAGGTAATAAAAGGGATGGATATTATATATTTCATTAAAAACATAAAATTAAGGTATTTAAATGATTATGGATTTATTATTCCTTTATATATGAAGGAGGTTAGGATAAACTATAAGAAGAAAATAAATTAAGGTAGGTGCTTTGAGAAAATTACCTCTTAAATATCATCTCCTTGAAGGATCCCTTAAAGACCTTGGAATTGGTCTTTTGGTGAGACCATCAGCACTTGGATGTTGGGAGAGTGGGGAGGATAGTTTATTATAGATATTTTATGATCTTTAAGGCTTTTTAGGATAAATGGGGTGTTGAGGGCGGTATTTATACTTGAGTGGGTGGTTTTAAGTCATTAAATAATGATTATTTTATAATTAAAGCCAACCACATTGAGGTGGAATTAATTTCCATAAATTTAAATGATAATTAATGTTTTAAAATATTTTTAGGGTCAAGAAACATATCAACCAACAATTAAATTTTTTATTTTTTTAGGTATTTTAATCCTTTACCTTTTAACTTTAACATGTCTCATTATTTTACCTATACCGCAGTAAATCATTCTTTTTATCATGGTAAAGTTTTTATCCCTAAAAATTAAAATGAACTTAAAAAATAATTAATAAATTTTTATTCCAAATATGGAATAAATTTTACCAAATTAAATTCACAAAATTTTCAAATTTTTATTTAAAATTAATCCCGTGGACGAGATGACAGAGCAGTTTTTTAAAGAGAAAATGATCAAAAGTATGAAATGTTTTTATATCCAAATTCAAAATGAAAATGATTAAAATGAAATAAATTTGATTAATATATTTATAATTTATCTATTTTTACTTTAAACCCAATTTAAAATATAATTCAACATTATAAATTTTTTAGATAAAAATTCAGTTTTCAACTAAAATTCAGTATTTTTTGTTATTCATCAAAAAATAAAACTTCTCATAAAAATACCAAAAAATAAACTTAAGATATTTTTGATATCCCTATATCAAAAATGAATTTTATTTTTTCAAATAAAATTTATAAAAGTGAAAAATTTTATTTTTAAAATATGTTTTCCATTAAAAGGAGGCAAAATTACCTTTTAGAAAAATATAGAATTTATGCTTAAAATTGGATTATTTTTTTTATTAAGCCTATAAAACTGATTATATGAATTTAAAAAAAATTATTGAATATATAAAATATAAATTTTATTAATATATTTCAATAATAGTGATTAATTTAATTTATTAAGATAAAATTCCATTGTGGTCAAAAAAATAGTTTTTATAAAAACGCATCTTTTATGTTCAATTGGTTTTTATTTTCATTTCTAATTAATTTTTAACCAATGAATACACTTTATAAACATGTATAAACTATATACTCGTAATTTAGTTAATACAATTAATTCCTACCATTTCAACAGCTAGGTGATAACTATCACAATTAAATAATATTTAATTTTTTGTTTAAGCTCAATGTTCTGTGAAATGTAAGCTATTAAATAGATTAAAATTGAAAGAAACATACCATAAAATATTGGGGAGTTAAATTCTCCCTTAATTCAATAAATTAAATCTTTACAATTGGAAATTTAATTTCATAAAACAATGGTTGATATTTTAAAATTCTTTTGTGGGAAACCCACATCAGATATAGGGTTAATAAAAATTACTCTTAAAAAGAGGGAAAGGAAAATAGGAAGGTCACCAAAAACCTGGAATATGGATAGAAAATTGTTATTGTAAAATGAAAACATGGAAAAGGGAGATAAATCTAACTGTCAAGTTCTGATGGAGAGTGATATAGAACATGGACATTAGAAAGCTAGCCATCAAAAAACTATAAATCTTGTGATTGGTTAAAAGTATATTGATTTCTTAGTAAGAAAAGTAAACGAATAACATTTTTTTACTAAAATAATTTTATTAGAGTTGAGAGATTCTTTTACTATCTAGATAGACACTTGAGAAAATAAACTTACTTTATTTCTTTCCATATCTTAAGAATAATCTCATCCTTTATTTGTGCTTCGATCTATATTCACTTCATCTCCTACACCACGAAATGGTTATTCAAGATGATTTTTTCAAGCCTAAAGCTTTTTTAATGAATAAAAATATCCATAAGTAATTCCTTTGACCTCAAAATATATATGGAAACCAAAAAAAATAGAATATTTTATCAAAAAAAATAATATCCAAAGTTAAAATTAATTCATACCATAAGTACTTAATCTTAAGACTCATCCAAAATATGTATATACAAATTAAAATATCAAAATTTTAAAAAGTAAGTTCACTAAAAATAAAAATAAACTTAAAATTAGATTCCCCAAAACAAAATAATATAATTCTTAATTTCACATACTTAATATATGAATACCTATATCACCATAAAACCTTAATGAAAACATGCATGCTTATAAAATAATCTCAGATTGTCGAATATATTCCTTAAATATAATCATGTAGTAAATCCAGAAAAGATAACATAAACCATCAAATCAATAACCAATTTTAGGGTCACTAATAATAACCCATAAACATCCCTTTTTCATTATTATCTCAACATAGGGCACATATTTAGGGTTATCTTCCCAAAATAATTTGTTTTTTAAAATATCAACTTGCAATAGAATCACTTCTCTTAGTTACTGGTAGTATTAATCACATACTTCCAAATACTTAAAGAAGAAGTATTTCTGTACAATCCTTATACATATCTTGATTCATAAAACTATAATATATTTAATAATTTTACAACATAATTCTTTAATCTAAATATACAATAACTTAATCATTCCACTGCATTCTTAAACCATTAACTACATTTATAATATTATTCCTCATTCCTTTTATATTTCATTTGTAGTCTCATCATTATCAGTAGTATAACTATTACTCATATAACCTTACTGATTTTATTCATGAGTTTCTCCCCTAGGACATAGATTTTTATAATTCTCAAACTTTCCATATTTAAAACATTCATCTGTCGATAACACCTTAAGGAGAATATTATTCCAACCTTTCCATTTTTACTCAGAAATTACTTACTTAATATCCTTCTTTACACTCCAAAAACATATTATCATTATTATAAGACATTAAATTGGGTATTTCTTCTCACATTCTCAACATATAGGTAACTAAATCTTCTTTTCTCTATGGTTTCCACCAACCATATCTCAGCAAACTCTATCCTTCTCATCTTTGGTGATTCTGAGAGTTGGTTAGGGTGCATGTTGTTAATCATATATCATGATAATTGGTTAAGAATAATCAAAATATCCTTAATTACAATCATTATACCATTTGGTTTCTCATCAATAAATTTTCTATCACATTTATCATTAACTCAATTCCTTCTAGTTCCATCCATTGACTAAAACTAAAAGAATGGTGTGAGCAACAATAATCATAGTGATGAAGAATCATTTATAGGATTTCTAAATCATGACACTTTATCAATTTATTATTCCTTGGGTTTAACCTAGTTTATCCACAGTCATTACCAAATCTATAAGATATTATCATATTCTTAGACTTATCCTTAAAGTCATTCATAGGGTTATGTTCTGTAATATATGTCTTCCCAAATCTAGTTTCTAATATTTATACTAAACTTCATCTGATACCAACTGTAAATACCCTAACACCAATATTCCAAATTCAGTGGATACTTTTTACATTGGCATAATATACAAGAAATCACATCCTGAAGGACCAAACAATTTAGTAGTTTTGTAAAACTAGATACATACTTGAACCTTAAATTATAATTGAAAACATAAAATATAACATAGAAAATCCTTTTATAATGCCATTGTTATCCTAGATTAACCCTACATATCAACTATAAAAAACTTATTGGCATCCTAGGGAAAAATAAAACCTAAGGGGTGAGCTCAGATGCTTAGTAAGGATATGTATACAAAGGAAGCTATTATAAATAGAAAATAACTATTATAGAAAGGTAAATAATTGAAAAACATACCATTGAATTAATAACTTGAGAATAATATGTTTGGAATAAAATATAATCAAATAATTCCATATAAATAATCATATGAGCTAGAAAACTTAACCATAGATATTCTACTAATCGAATAAACACATGGAAATAAATAACTAATCTCACGATGATGGAATGAATGACATCGGACATATGAAACATAACTTCAAGGCTTCGTACCAATAATCCTATACTATCAAGGCTTCATTCCAAGAATATATTATCATCAAGTATTTGTGCTAAGAACCTAGTAAATGGGTAAGACCTTAGCCAAAACCCAAACTAGTTTTTCACATGAGATTTATCGATACATCGAGGGGCTATAGCAGGATCTTCCCATCACTTAATAATTACAATAAATTCCTCATATAAAAGTGTTGAAACCTAATAAATATATAAATTTTTATTGAAACTATCATATAATTCGTAAATAACTTTCCCCACTAAGTAAACATAATCACAAACCATCTAGGGTAATATAGTGAATGGTATCAAAATAGTACATCCCCAGTCAAACTAATCAATAACCATTTAATAAAATATTTTATATGGTATTATAATATATCAAAATTAATGAAGAATAATATTCAATAAATTATTTCTACATAGACGAAAATATTTTAAATGAGATTATTGAAAAATTCATGAGGAAAATACCATTTATCACTTTTAAAATCACTTACATTTAAAAATATGTGTAATTATAAAATAAAAAAAATTATTTAAAAAAAAATTAAACTTGTAAATTAATCTTCAAATCATTAAGGTGTCATAACATGAGGAAAATCCATTCACGCAGTATAAGTTAAAAAAACATTCCTTCTGTATTTTTTGCGGAAAAGTTTTAAAGAAACTTGTTTAGAAAATGATAAAATATACCTTTCAAATCATTTTTTAAAATTGAATTTAAACAATCATATAATAAAAGTAAAAAATTGGAATGAATTATAAAAAACATGGACAAGGAAGAAAATGAGAGTTTCAAGGAAAAATTTAAAAATGTATTTTTTTTAAAGAAAGTCTATTAAAAATATCGTATCATTGAAGTGAGTGTTAACTAAATTAATTGATTATGTGTATCAACTATAAATAAAAATAAAAAAGTTTAAATTAAAAATAAGGTAATAAAAATTCATTTCACACATAATCTTATCATGAAAAAATTGATATTATAAGTTTAACCCAATGAATTGAAATTGAGTTAAGAAATCCTTTACCACTTGTAATCAGTCGAATCATATGCCCCATAAAAGTAATAATTATCAAATGAAACATTGAATACCATGAATATAATGATATTAATTATATAATATATCAAATTTCATTATATACACCACACAAATAGATAAGTGTTGAATAAAGCATATATCTCACAGAAGTAAAAGTAAGATGAGAAAACCTTACCTTACACTTCCCTTTAGAGTAGCATTCTTTAAAATCCTGTATAATGGTTTAAATAATGTTATTAGTTCATTATAGAAATATATTAATATTTATAATACCTTATATGATCATTTTATAACATCTTATCACTTGTTCATTAATAATATTTCATTATTTTTATTGTTCTGGGTGCATTCATTACATGGTTCCATGGTCAGTTTATTTGCATATAATTATAGATTTTCTTATCAAATGGAAATAAAACTTCAGAAGTGAAATGAAATGGTATTAATTAACTTAAATAATTTTAAATGGTCACATATATAATTTTTATTTATGACATGAAGATGTTTCATTTGATAAAATTTTTATGATAAATGTTTAGTTTATTTTTGGTAGTTTTTTTGAACATCGCAAACTAGTTTCATTTTATTTGATATTATGTCTATATATTAGTTATAGAACATGAAATATATTTTAATATACTTATTAAAATATTATTTAACCATAATAATAGTTTTATTACCATCCACGAAGGAGTCACTACTACAACTTGGCCTTTTATCAGCACTAAAAACAGACATTAACAGCGCTAGAAAAGCGCTGTTAATACTGGCGTAGATAAAGGGGGGGGGTCCCATTTATCAGTGCTCTGAAAAGTGATAATAAATAGGACCCCCCCTTTATCTACGCCAGCATTAACAACACTTTTCTAGTGCTGATATAAGGGGTTCCTTTATCAGCGCTATCTTGAGCACTGATAATATGGCCCTTTATTGGCACTCTTTTAGCGCTGCTAAAGGAATCCTTTATCAGCACTCAAAAAAGAACTAATAAAGGAACCTTCCCCTGCACCTACACAACCAGAACTTACACACCTACACAAATGCACACCTGCACAAAATAACACCTTCACACGAACTAAGAACTTAAAGACGACATAGCGCACACAATATTTTGACAAACAATGCTATATACATTTACTTAACATCATGAATACAAAAAAACACACTGCTATATACATTTAAAACAATGTTTTACATGGTTAAAATTACAATTATCCAAAAACATTTATAAACATTAATGTTTCATCCTTTTATATCCATGATACTCTCTCAAAAATTGTTGTCCACGGTATTTGTTGCCGAACAAAGCATCTGAACTCAAGGAAAAAATTCACCTATATAAGAAAAAAAATATTATGTTAGTAATACAATAATGAAATAAATTAAAAAATTAATATGAAAGAATACATTAATATGGAAATTTGAAACTAAAATATGGAAATGATAAACTCAAATGTTTTCATTCTGATAACAATGAAAGGGAATAATGTAAAATCAATATGTTTTTGGATGATTTATCTCATTTAATAAATACTGATTCTTTATCTAATGAAAAGCTTTACCGGTCACACTGTGCATCAGATTGAGGTTCGTTTGATTCTTACACATAAAAATGACTCATGGATCATTTTCCTAAAGTATCAAAACAATCTGAACGCATTTTCTCGGTTTTCCGTATGTCACTTATGTTGTTTTCTAAATTTAATGTCAATTTCAAACTGATATGAGACACTTTTATCCATATCGGTCACACCATGTGTCGGATTGAGGTTCGGTTGATTTATACACATCAAAAATGACTCATGGATCGTTGTCCTAAAGTATCAAAACAATCCGAACATGTTTTCTCGGTTTTTCGTATGTCACTTGTGTTGTTTTCTAAAGTTAATGTCAACTTCAAACTGATATCAGACACTTTTAGCCATACCGGTCACACTGTGCGTTAGATTGAGCTAAGGTAGATTTATACATGTCACAAATAACTAATGGATCATTTTCCTAAAGTATCAAAACAATCCGAACATGTTTGCTCGGTTTTCCGTATGTCACATGTGTTGTTTTCTAAAGTTAATGTCAATTTCAAACTGATATCAGACACTTTTAGCCATACCGGTCACACCGTGCGTCGGATTGAGGTACAGTTTATTTTTACACATCAAAAATGACTCATGGATAATTTTCCTAAAGTATCAAAACAATCCTAATGAATTTTCTTGGTTTTCCGTATGTCACTTGTGTTGTTTTCTAAAGTTAATGTCAATTTCAAACTGATATCAGACACTTTTAGCCATACCAGTCACACCATGCATCAGATTGAGATTAAGTTGATTTGTACATATCAAAAATGACTCATGGATTGTTTTCCTAAAGTATCAAAACAATCCGAATGTGTTTTCTCAGTTTTCCATATGTCACTTGTGTTGTTTTCTGAAGTTAATGTCAATTTCAAACTGATATCAGACACTTTTAGCCATACCAGTCACACCGTACATTGGATTGAGGTGAGATTGATTCTTACACATAAAAAATGACTCATGGATCATTTTTCTAAAGTGTAAAAACAATCTGAACGCATTTTCTTGGTTTTTTGTATGTCACTTGTGTTGTTTACTAAAGTTAATGTCAATTACAAACTAATATCAGACACTTTTAGTCATACTAGTCACACTGTGTGTCAGATTGAGGTGAAGTTGATTATTACATGTCAAAAATGACGCATGGATCATTTTCCTAAAGTATCAAAAAAATCTGAACGCAGTTTCTTGGTTTTTCGTATGTCACTTGTGTTTTTTTCTAAATTTAATGTCAATTTCAAACTGATATCAGACACTTTTAGCCATATCGGTCACACCGTGCATCGGATTGAGGTGAAGTTGATTCTTACACATCAAAAATGACTCATGTATCATTTTCCTAAATTATCAAAACAATCCGAATGCATTTTCTTGGTTTTTTGTATGTCATTTGTGTTGTTTTCTAAATTTAATGTCAATTTCAAACTGATATCAGACACTTTTATCCATACCGGTTACACCGTGCATCGGATTTAGGTGTGGTTGATTTTTACACATCAACAATGACTCATGGATCATTTTCCTAAAGTATCAAAACAATCCGAATGTGTTTTCTTGGTTTTCTAAATGTCACTTGTGTTGTTTTCTAAATTTAATGTCAATTTCAAACTGATATCAGACACTTTTAGCCATATCGGTCACATCGTGCATCGGATTGCAGTGTGGTTGATTCATACATGTCAAAAATGAATCATGGATCATTTTACTAAAGTATCAAAACAATATGAATGCATTTTCTTGGTTTTTCGTATGTCACTTGTGTTGTTTTCTAAAGTTAATGTCAATTTCAAACTGATATTAGACACTTTTAGCCATACCAGTCACACCGTGAATCATATTGAGGTGTGTTTGATTAGTACATGTCACAAATGACTCATGGATCATTTTCCTAAAGTATAAAAACAATCTAAATGTGTTTACTCGGTTTTCCGTATGTCACTTGTGTTGTTTTCTAAATTTAATGTCAATTTTAAACTGATATCAGACACTTTTAGCCATACCGGTCACACCATGCGTCATATTGAGGTGCATTTGATTCGTACATGTCAAAAATGACTCATGGGTCATTTTACTAAAGTATCAAAACAATCTGAACACGTTTGCTTGGTTTTTAGTATGTCACTTGTGTTGTTTTCTAAATTTAATATCAATTTCAAACTGATATCAAACACTTTTAGCCATACCAGTCACACTGTGCATCGGATTGAGGTTTGGTTGATTTATACATGTCAAAAATGACTCATATATCATTTTCCTAAAGTATCAAAACAATCCGAATGCGTTTTATCAGTTTTCCTTATGCCACTTGTGTTGTTTTCTAAAGTTAATGTCAATTTCAAACTGATATCAGACACTTTTAGCCATATCGGTCACATCATGCATTGGATTGAGGTGCGGTGTATTTTTACATCTCACAAATGACTCATGGATAGTTTTCCTAAAGTATCAAAACAATCTGAATGTGTATGCTTGGTTTTTCATATGTCACTTGTGTTGTTTTCTAAATTTAATGTAAATTTCAAACTGATATCAGACACTTTTAGACATAACGGTCACACCGTGAGTCGGGTTGAGGTGTGTTTGATTCTTACACATCAGAAATGACTCATGGGTCATTTTCCTAATGTATCAAAACAATCTGAATGCATTTTCTCAGTTTTCTATATGTCACTTGTGTTGTTTTCTAAATTTAATGTCAATTTTAAACTGATATCAGACACTTTTAGCCATACCGGTCACACCGTGCGTAGTATTGAGGTGAGGTTGATTCATACACATCAAAAATGACTCATGGATCGTATTCCTAAAGTATCAAAACAATCAGAACACGTTTTCTTAGTTTGATTTATGTCGCATGTGTTATTTTCTAAAGTTAATGTCAATTTTAAACTGATATCAGACACTTTTAGCCATATCGGTCACACTGTGCATTGGATGGAGGTGTGGTTGATTCGTACACATCAAAAATGACTCATGGATCATTTTCATAAAGTATCAAAATAATTTGAATGTGTTTTCTTGGTTTGTCGTATGTCACTTGTGTTGTTTTCTAAATTTAATGTCAATTTCAAACTGATATCAGACACTTTTAGACATACCAGTCACATCGTGTGTCGGATTGAGGTGAGGTTGATTTGTACACATCACAAATGACTCATGGATCATTTTCCTAAAGTATCAAAATAATCCGAACACATTTTCTTGGTTTTCCATATGCCACTTGTGTTGTTTTTTAAAGTTAATGTCAATTTCTAACTGATATCAGACACTTTTAGCCATATCGATCACACTGTGCCTCGGATTGAGGTGAGGTTGAACAAATATTAGAACATTGATTACCTTGGTTAAGTCAGGATTGTAGCGTGTCATTCTATATATTGAACATTGTATCCCTCGCTATAAGACGATGGGTGGGAGTTAACAGATATAAATCACAATCATTTTCATCCTATAGAATATCATTACAAGAAAGGTATCAGTGTCTATGTGATTCACATTTCACAGAAAAAATTATTAGAACATTGATTACCTCAGTTAATTCAAGTCTTTGAGGGGAATGGCTCGCCTCAAAGCTGGTGGGTGGTGGGGCGGGTTGTTCTTGAGTTGTTTCTTCTCTTTTCCTCTCCCCCATCAAAGTTTCTAACAACTCTCCCTAACTTTGGAATTTTTCTTCAAGGGTAGCTAGTCTATCTCTAATTATTTTTATTTCTTTAGTTTGTTCCTCATCTTGTTTTTTTTTAAATATGTCTGGGGTGTCACCCCAAAACCCGCACCTCTGACGTGGCCATACTGTTCTGGCTATTTCAAGGCCGTTGAAAGTATGTCTGCATTCGGTGCAGGTGTTGTTGATTCCTGTAACAATGTCAAATAGAAAATATGGGAAAATAAGTAATCATCATTTTGTAATAGTGATTTAAAGCAAAAAAAATTATATTATGTCATACTTACACATGTTTCCCACACTTTTTGTGTGTTTTTATCTACCAGTTTCCCCTCTTTATTAACACAAGCCTTCTTTCATAGCGCATGGCGTGGGATGGAAGTGGCTTGGTATTTTGATTCATCAATCTGCATATAAACATAGAAACATGGTTATAGTGTTGTTTTATGTCACATAAAAGTATTACAGTACGTTTAAAATACATACTAATTGTTTTTCAATTGAAGCGTACCCCGGCCTTGATTTACGGTAGGGGTATGCCAGGTTTGCTGCTCGTTCTTTATTTTCAGCACTCAGTCGTTGTTTCATAAATAAAAAACTGTCAATCAAAGTGATGAATACAAGAAACATTAAACAACGTGTTACCAAACACAGTGTACCTGAAAATTCTGCTCTGCACGATGGTTGCAAAACGCATCCCATGCTCCATGGGATATCAAGTGTGCATAAAGAGGAGGTGGGTGCGGTTTGATTTTCCCATTCAGTATCTTTCAGATTACATTTCGTTAAAATGGTGCGAAAGCCTCTATGAACCCTTCCTGTCAGTCTTAATTCATATTCTTTGTGCGAGAAATCTACTATAAATTCACTCTGTAAGAGATGATGTAGAGTTAGTAAATATTTCAGTATTTTATTTTATTTTATTTTAATAAATTAAATAAATGATATCGTAATGTTACTGTAATCTCTTCCTACATTAATGTTTTCAGCCTGCTGACAACATGGTGCCATGACTTTATATCAATCGTCACACATTGCTGAGTGACGATTCCAATGTAGCTACTAAACATGGATTTTTTGGGGTTTACATGCTATCCTCACTTATTCCATCCCACCTCATATTTGATGTCTTTTTCTTTTTCCTTAAGTATTTTGGCTAAAACTATCAAACTATGGCACACCTTTTTTTTTGTGCCGTCGGGGTTTTATTGCCTACCATTTCCTCGGTTTCTGCATCATTATTATGTTCTATCGAAGTGCTAGCATCGGCACTGGGACCAGCAATAATAGGTTGAGAAACCTGTTGTACCTCAATAGTGGGACCGGTAGCAACAGGTTGAGAAACCTGTTGTACCTCAGCAGTGGGACCAGCTACAACAGGTTGAGAGACCTGTTGTACCTCAACAGTGGGACCAGCTGCAACAGGTTGAGAAACCTGTTGTGTCTTGGGATTGGGTGTATCAGTAGTTGTAGAAGTCATTATCTGCAGAAGTGGTTTAACATTTAATTTAGATCACATAAAAGCAGCATCAAACAGATAATAACATAATGTAACACAATCTATATTACAATAAAAAAAATAACCTGATTATTGAACTCTATTTTTTTTAAAGGCTGGAGGGATTTGACCCCTCTATCGGCTATCCATATCCCTTCATTGTGGTCACCTATGACATACAAAACTTCATCTATATTGGTACCACTGCGAAATGATTGCGAAGTCCCAATGAAAGGGTCATTCTCTGTTGAATTTCCATCTAACCCTTCAGTTGTTTTGGTCGATAACAGAACAATTGACCAGTTTCGGTTTGCGAGATCTGGAACATAAAATACTTGCACTGCCTATGATGCCATTATAAACGGTTTGCCTTTCTCCCCTTCCTTTCTGAAATCAACTTTCACGAATCCCAATTCATCTATTTTAACATCACTCCTGTTATCAACCCACTTGCATTGAAAAATCAGAACTTGGAATTCCGTATAATCCAACTCCCATATTTGTTTTATGATGTCAAAGTATGACATATTCGCATAAATTGGATTTATGTACTAATCACCGGAAACATGCATCACTTCAGCCACAAGTGTAACCCCACTATTAAGCATGGTACTGTCTTCATCATTTTTCATTAGTATAAAATGTATAACCATTAACTACATAAGCATTGTAATATAATACATACACACTTGGTCCTCTGGATAGCCATCGAAGTCAGTCTGAAATTGACTCTGGATTTTCATCTGACTTCTTAAAAATATGGTCCTGAAACCATCCTATAAACTGTCAATTATGTGTATCTGATATCCATTTTTCAGCCCTAAAAGGATTCAAATGCCTAAGAATTTCTTTGTGGGTTTCAACATATGGGTCAACGTCAAAATTGTTATGCAAAACATAAAGGTGGGCCTCCTCTTGATCTATAATATTGATTGTGACAACTTGTCTTCCAGAAATTCCTTCACCCTCAAGCTACCCAATGTGACGAGATTTTGGTAGGCCAATTCTTTCCACACCAGACAGGTATTCGGTACAGAATTCAACGGCTTCCTCAATAATATATCGCTCTGCAATACAACCCTCTGTCCAACTTCGATTTTTGATATACCCTTTCAAAATCTTCATATATTGTTCAATGGGGTACATCCATCTATAATGTACAGGACCACATAGTTGAATCTCTCTTACCAAGTGGACCATCAAATGAACCATCATATCAAAAAATGAAGGTGGGAAGAACATTTCTAATTCACATAATATGAAGGAAATTTCTTTTTCCATAGTTGGAAATTTCGCCGGGTCTATAAATTTTCTGCATATAGCTTTGAAGAAGAAACACAGTTTTTTTAATGTATGGTGGACATTCTTGGGAAAAATGAAACATAAAGTAATAAGAATGAGATCTTGCATCAAAACATGGCAGTCATGTGATTTCAGACCTTTTAACTTCAAATCGCTCATTGGCATGAGGTTCCTAATATATGAAAAATACCCCTCTAGAACCTTTATGTCATTCAAGAAGTTTCAAAACTGATATCTCTCCTACCTGGAAAGAGTGTAAGCAGTAGGAGGAAGAAATATTCGTTTTTCACCCTTCACTAGTGCCAACTCTTCTCGTATTCTCATCTCAACCATGTCCAACCTAGCCTTAATTACATTTTTTGTTTTGCCAGGTGTATTTAGCAACGTGTTGATGACACTATCAAATACATTTTTTTATACATGCATAACATCAAGAAAATGTCTGACATACAGACAATTCCAGTATGGTAATTCAAAAAAACTGATCTCTTTTTCCAACCAATTTTCATAAGGTTTTTTGAAGCCGGTTTACCAAAAGTAGTGCCCACATTTTTAACTTTCTCAAAAAATTGATCGCCTGTTAGTGGAGACGGTGTTGTATGTTCTTCTAAACTTCCATCGAATGATGTCATCCAAGATCGGTACTTATGTCATCGGGGTAGAAATCTGTGATGTCCTAGAAACACGGTTTTCAATGAATGTTTCAACCTAATTGATTGTGTACCTTGGTCGCAAACAGGACACCCTTGAGTTCCTTTAATGCTATATCCTGACAAATTTCCATAAGCAGGGAAGTTATTTATCATCCCATACAACATGGATCTCAAAGTGAAATTTTCCTTTTTGTAAGAATCATACAATGTAACACCTGAATCCCACAATAATTTCAAATATTCGATCAATGGAGCTAAATAAACATCAATATCATTACCCAGTTGTTTTGGTTCTAATATAAGTATAGATAACATGATGCATTTTTGTTTCATACATAACCATGGTGGTAAGTTATAATTTACCAACATAACCGGCCATGTACTGTGACTGTTGCTTTGAAAACCAAAAGGATACACTCCATCTGTAGATAATGCAAGACGAAGGTTTCTCAACTCGTTTACAAATTCAGGATACTCATGATCAATTCTCTTCCACTGAGGAGAGTCTGTCGGGTGACGTAGTATCCAATCTTTAATTCTTGTATCTGCATGCCATGTCAATTGTCCTGCAGTCTTCTCACTTCCATATAGGCGCTTAAACCTTGGAATGATTGGAAAGTACCATACAACTTTAGTAGGACTAGATTCATCTTTCTTGTATCGAGAATCACTACACTTTGGGCATTATTTAAGTGATTTGTGGTCCTTGTGAAATAGTATACAGTCATTCGGGCAGGCGTGTATTCATTCAGAGATCATACCCATCGAGCATAGTATTCATTTTCCGTCGTATGTTCAGCTCGGGAGCTCATTATCTTCTGGGAGCATGTCATTCAGGAGAGAAAGTAATTCTGTAAAACTGGCATCACTCCACTCATTGTCTGCTTTTAAATTATACAGCTTCAGTACAACTGATAGTGTTGTATATTTAGTGCAACCAGCATACAATGGATTATTTGCATAACTTTTTAACTTCTCAAACAATTTTGGGCAATCACGAAGTTCATCTTCAACGGTCCTTGTCATTTCCTCAATATGATCTTCACCATCATTCACATATGTAATCACATCCTCCATATGGTCGTCTTCATTGTTCATACTTGTAATCATATCAGATGATCCATAAAATGTAGTGTTATCCCAGCCACTACCTACATTCGTTGTTTCCCCGTGTTTATTCCAACATGTATAACTCTGATCTATTCCATGATAGATCAAGTGTTCTTCCAACTCCTATGGTCTAATTTTTTTTAATAACAACAGCGTAAACATGAACAAAGGATTTGAGAAGGGTCATATGCATGATCTTTTGCAAACTTGATAAACTCTTTCATGCCTTCTTCATACTCTTTTGTCAACCGATTGGCATTCATCCATTCTTTATTTATATTCATCCTATTTCAAATCTAAAGGATGGGTATATAGGTTAGGGGAGAAGGAATATGAGTATAATTTAGATAAAAACTAGATACTTCAAAAATGGTGGGGGGAGTGCTCATTAATAGAAAATCTTGGGTTGTTCTTAGGATTCATCCATTCTCTTCCTCTCTTTGATCCCCCCTGATGAGGAGTGGTTCTTGGGAGTTTTTTATAGTGCATTAGTGAGTTCTTCCCTCATACTTCATCCATTACTATTATCCTTTATTTCTCTATGATTTTGGATGATTTTAACTAGGGTTTGTGTGATGATTTCACTATATCATCTTCAAATAAATTCAGATGATGTAGATTTTGTTTGTATTAGCTAGAGGTTATCCTCATATGATGAACGCACCATGTTTTGTGTGGTTTAAGGGGTGTTGTGTTTCCAAGTGAGTTTTTAAAAGATTATTCCTAATTATATTAAGGTGAATAATTAATTATAAGTTTCTATAATTAATTATTTGGGAATTGTGCCTTGAGATTGGGTCTTAGTCATTGGTACAAGATTAGATAAGGCATGTATAGTCTTGGTTGAGGATGAGTTGATCTTGGTGAGGGGTTTACTCCATTTTTTGAGGTAGGTGGACCCTATAATACAAAACCATGTTTCAATTTATGCATGATTATATGTGTTCCGGTGAAAGGGATAGAAATCAAGAGCAACCTAGGTAAATAAATAGGGTGTTTTTGATCCGCCAAGAGATAGAGTGAGGGTTCTATTGAATTTTTGTGATTTTGTGATCATCCAAATATTATGTCTCCATGGAGGTGAGGTTTATAGTTGTGTTTATAAGAGGATCGAGTTTGGTATGAGATTTGTATAGCCTAATTAGGTTTTCTAAGGCTATTTGAGTAGGTATTAGAGTCTTAGGCCTAAAGAAGATGGATAATATAGTTTTATATCTCACGTATGATGGGGAACACCCTCTTAAGTATATATAAGAGTCATGGTGTGTGTGATGAGTAGGATATTCCATATAAAGATTGGTGAAGTGTGACATAGAGGATTTCCTCCTTATAATTGGATTAAGTGATCTCAAAGGGGAGATATAATATGGTACCTAAGTGAGGGTCATGGTAATAGTCTGGATGACTTAGCATAGGGTATCCAAGTCTCTTAGTGTGAGTTTCTTAGGATGTTCATTATTTAGTTTTAATGAGTTTTAATGTGGGAATTAGAAGATGATATAGACTAGACTATCGAGGCCTAGATCAAGTATAGCATGTGGGTTGTGACATTACCATATAGAGATGAGTGTGTGTTGGTATTAATGAGTAGAGATGGGTTAGGTTTGTAGAACCCAGTAGATTCCCTTATAGGCGGAATTAGAATGTTGATAGGTTGGGAATAATTTTCATGTATAACCAAAATGGTTTTAAGGAGATTATTATGCAAGGCTAAATGGATGGTGACTTTTATCATTTATGGTCAGACCGACTAAGAGATTGGGACTTCATATGACTTTCACCTAGTTGAAGTATGATCATCCATGGGGCCCACCTATTGATGATGTGGTTTAGCTAATACGAGAGGTTTTCTATCTAGATACCCTCCTTAGATTACTATTTATATGTTTTTTGGCATGAGACAAGATGGATGGCCTTTATTTAAGTGATAAGGTGTTGGTAGGACCCTACTTTGAGTGAGAAGGCATTTTTCAAAGGGGATTGGTGTGTGACTTCCATGGGATCCACCTATTGATGGTGCATTTTGACTTGTGATAGAGGTTGGATATTGTGATTCCCTCAGATCATTTTTTGTATGATAATATGATGTGAGATATAGAAATGGGGATCACTTAGTATTGGTTTGGAGTAGTTTTGTGAGAGTTTGTCTATATATATTACCTCCTCAAATTGTTTTTTATGTGATGTGATGGTGAGACCCACCATAAGTGATAGGGGAGCAGCTACTATGTTTTGGAATTAGAGGATATGTGAATCACACCCAATGTGAGAGGTTGGTGGCACTGTTATGTTATAAGAAAGGATGTGATATTTAAATTGTTATATGACCCAACCCAGAGAGAGTGGGTAGTGGGCAGGAATTATTAGAAACCCTATCAAGGTTTGTTTTTTTCGAACCCAAGGATAATAGTGTACAATATAGAACATAATAAACATATGTCTCATCCCGTTGGCATGCCTCACCTGATGACATGAATTCACCAACACGGACGGTTCAAACCCTACCTGGACTAACTATGGGGTAGTATCCAAAATTAGAAAAAGATCTATACTAAGGGACACTATATGGAGTGAAATTCTAATATAGTGTAACAACCTTTCACAAAAACTACTCTCTCTATTCAGGTTTCAATCACAAGGCTATAGTGGGGAGAGCTAATCAAGATCAAACAAGTAACCAACCACATATACATGTGTCACACACACAAGCATCACACACAAGAATCACGCCAAATCATAATTAATATCAATATTAACAATAAATGCAAACATAATTAATTCATGAAAATTCAATTTTACTCACCTTAAGGAGGAGGACTCGGTGGCAGAGGAGGAGGAGGCGTCGATATTGGAGGCAGTGGAGGCAGTTGAGGCAGCGTGGAGGTATCAAAGGCAGCGGAGGTAGCTCATAGGCAGCAGAGGCAGTGGAGGCAGCGGAGGTAGCGGAGGCAGTGAAGTAGGTGGAGGAGGAGGAAGAGGAGGAGGAGGAGGAGGCAGAGGTGGAGAAGGAGGATGAGGAGGTCGCGGTGGAGGAGGAGGAGGAGGAGGAGGAGGAGCCGCGACAGAGGAGGAGGAGGAGGAGGAGGAGCCATGGTGGAGGAGGAGGAGGAGGAGGATCTGCGATAAGAGGAGGAGGAGGAGAAGTAGGTGTCGGAGGAGGAGAATGAGGTAGCGGGCATGGAAGAGGAGGAGGATAAGGAGGCGGCGGTGGAGAGGAGGCAGTGGCGGAGGCATAGGGTAGGGCTTCTGCGATTTACAGGGTGCGGGGAGGAGGAGTCGCGGCAAGAGGAGGAAGAGAAGTTGGCGCCGGAGGAGGAGAATGAGGCAGCGGTCGCAGTAGAGGAGGAGGAGAAGGAGGCTGCGACGGAGGCATAGGGTAGGGCATCCGTGAAAGCTTGACAGGGTGCGGGGAGGAGGAGGAGGACCCGATGGCACTTATAAATCCCACTGGGACCTTTATCAGTGCTAGTAAAAATTACTGATAAAGGGGGTCTTTATCAGCGCTAAAATGAAAAGTGTTGATAAAGACCACCTTTATCAATGCTTTTTTAGTGCTGATAAAGGTAGGACTTTATCAGCGCTTTTTTAGCGCTAATAAAGGGTGTCTTTATCAGCACTTTTCATTTTAGTGCTGATAAATACCCACTTTATCAGCGCTTTTGTAGCCCTGATAAATTCATACGTTATCAGTGCTAATAAAAGCACTGATAAATGTATAAATTTAATAATTTTTTTATATTATTATATATTTATTTAAAATGATATTTATGATAAATATAGATATATTTATTAATAATTATAACTCTAAATAAATATATCTTTATTTATACTCATAAAATTATTTGAAAGGTATATTTATATATATATCATTGAAAATATAATAAAATATTTATTTATTTTTTAAATATAATGTAATTTTAATTATAAGTGTACATTTTTTAGAACATATATATTATATGGGTAACATAATGAATTATAAATCAATAACACATCAACGTGATATGTAATTATAATCTATAAATGAACATTATTCATGCACATATATGATCACATAACATATATGAATGATATTCATTGACCCTAATTCATTGGAAAACACATATATATTTATAAATATAATAAATATAATGAATTAATAAATCTAATAAATCTTATAAATCTAAAAAATATATTTATTATTAATCTTATAATTATTTAATTATATATATATATATATTTAGTTATAACATGTGTTTTTTATTTATTGTATACAATAAATATTATCAGTGCTGATAAATGTAACCTTTATCAGCACTAAGAAAAGCCCTGATAAAGGGATATTTAAAGCGGTGAGAAATGTACCCTTATCAGTGCTAAAAAAAGTGCTGATAAAGGGTACACCTTTATCAGCGCTTGTTTTAGCACTGATAAAGGGTACATTTATCAGCGCTTTTTTTAGCGCTGATAAAGTCCTACCCCTTTATCAGCGCTTTTCCGTTAGCACTGATAAAGGCATGCACCTGCCTTCCCAGTTTTGAGGTAGTGAGTTAATGGGAAATGAACAAAATCAGTATTCACAGAGGTAATTAACCATCATAATTTGGACAATAGTTTCAATTATTTGAATAAAAAGAGGTAATAAAAGGAATTGATATTATATTATAAACATAAAATTACATTATTTACATGATTATGTATTTATTATTTCTTGATTTATGAATAAATTGATGAGAAAGTAGATGAATAAAAGAAATTAATAGAGGTGTTTTAATAAAATTACCAATTGAATATCACCTCCTTGAAGGATCTCTTAAAGAACTTGGAATTGGTATTTTGGTGAGACCAAAAGAAATTGGAATTGTTAAGAGTGGATCAGAGTGGTTTTTATAGATATTTGAGGAGCTTAAATGCTTTTGAGGATAAATGGGGTTGTATTTATACTTGAGGAGGGGTGGTTTTAAGTGATTAAATAATGATTATTTTATAATTAAATTCAAGCACATTGAGGTGGAATTAATTTCCAAAAATTTGGATTATAATTTTATTTTAAAGGATGGTTAGGTTTAATAAAAATATCAACCAACCATTAAATTTTGTATTTTTTAGGTATTTTAAGCCTTTACCTTTTAACTTCAACCCGTCTCATTATTTTACCTCCTCTAATAGCCTAAAGGCCTTCATTTTTTATTGATTTTGATAATTCACCTTTCAAGGGGTGAGGTTGAACCCTTACAAGTCCCGTAGGAATAAGTATTACATGTCCCATAGGCCTTAGAGGAATTTGTTTCCTGTAGGCTTCAAACATTACAAACAACTCAGACTAACTACTTGGAACTGCTCCTCCCCAGCATCTTCATCGTGAAATCAGCTATCCACCTTTGCATGCTTGTTCATCTAGGATTTCCCATGCATGAACAAGATTTTTCCAATGGTAGGTTCTATACCCTCTCATTCTTGCAATCCTTTTATCTTCTTCTATAGTGAAATCTCATTTCTCATCCTCCTTCTGGAGCTTGTTCCTTGTAGGTTGTCTAGTTTGCATCTGCACTTAAGGTGGCCCGAAGGCCTTGAGGTGGCCCAAAGGCCTTACTAACCCAAATTCATGGGTGGTCCAAAGACCTTAAAGGACTTGGGGACCAAATTGGTAGCCCAAAGTCCCAAATGGGGGAATATTCCCAGCTGCTACAGTTCCAAACAGTACCTACTACAGTTCCCGCTACAGTACTACTACAGTATTAATATATGTATATTATATCCAAATTCTACATAAAAATGATTACAATGACCTAAATTTTATTAATATCTGTATATTTTATCTAATTTTAATTTAAAACCAAATTAAAATATAATTTAACGTTATAAATTATTTATATGAAAATTCATTTTTTAATTAAAATTCAGTATTTTTCGCTATTAATCAAAAAATGAAACTTCTCAGAAAAATACCAAAAATTCACCCTAAGATATTTTTGATATCCCTATTACAAAAATAATGTATATTTTTTCAAATAAAATTTATATAACTGGAAAATTTTATTTTTAAAACAAGTGTTCCATTAAAAGGCAACAAAATTGCCATTTAGAAAAATAGAGCTTTTATGGTTAAAATCAGATTTATTTATTATCTTATGACTATAAAAATTATTTTATGAATTTAAAGAAATTGATTGAATATATAACATATAAATTTCATTAATATATTTAACTAATAGTTATTAATTTTATTTATTAATATAAAATTCCATTGTGGGCAAAAAAATAGTTTTTTTATAAAAACACATTTTTCTGTTCAATTATTTTTTATTTTTTATTTATAAATAATTGGTAAAAAATTAATTCAATTTATAAACATATGTAAACTATATTTTACTAATTTATTTAATCTCTTTCATTCACATCATTCTAATGACTAGGTGATAACTATCACAATTAAATGATATTTAATGATTTGTTTAAGCTCGATGTTCTATATAACATAAGCTATCAAAGAGATTAAAATTAAAAGAGACATACTATAAAATCTTGGGGTGTTATATCCCTTTTCATGTAGTGTGTAAGGAGTCTCATGTTGATAATAAGGGTCAAATTATAGATAAAAATGTACAAAAATTTTGGGGGAAATATGTAAGTGTGAAATAAGTACAATTTATTATTACTTTATATTTTTATAAATAATAATGTGTGTTAGGATTTTATTTATCTGGTTTAAACATAAGATGATACATCTTATATATGTGAAAAGGATCAAATTTGAGTGCATATGCATCATCCATAACTATATAGAATATTTAGAGTGGTTATTTTTGGAGTCTCATTGAGAGACTACTTTAAGAAAGGATATTGAAAATTTTATTTTAACAATGAATGTTAAGAATTAAATACCATGGATCAAACCTTGGAGAAAAAAATGAAAAACCAAAATGTATTTTTATTTAAACAAGATCAAATACTCATGTAACAAAATGAGATGTTAATGTAATAATAATAATCAATGAACCAAACACTGTAGTCAGATCTATACACACTAAGTTTCAAGAATAGTTTTTTCCATCATGTGACTAATATACTAGAGGTAATCATTTTTTTACAACATTTCATAATATTTTTTTAGTAAACATGTATTTATTATTTACTTGTTTCTAAATACTTTAGGGTGAAATTAATTATAGTTTATATCTATCGGAACCCATGCACTACATCATTGTAAGAGGTATGATGTGAAACATTTAGAGTGATACCCTTCACAATAAACCATTATCAATGGGAAATTTGAGAGATGGGATCCATGTAACTCATAAGAGCATAGATACATATTCTCATTTATTATGTTGATATTCAAATATTCAAATAAGATATTATAAATTTCATAACATGTTTGTACAATATTATAAAAGAACACGATAAGAAAGTGGTATGAAATTTCAAACTTATATTATACTTAAATATTTTAGGATGAATAAAAAAGTTGTAAATTTTTTTATGTAATGACATAAGAGGAAATAAATAACTCACTACTACAAAACACACCATTAATAGCGCTAGAATCGGCCTTTATTAGCGGTAGAAAAACACTGACTACCTTATCATGGTTAAAAATCCATAGCTTTTATTAGCACAAATAAAAGTTCTGAAAAAAGATCCCATTTATCAGTGCTTTTATTTTTCACTGATAAATAGACCCTTTATCAATTATTTCAAAATCATTGATAAAATAATGATTTATAAGAGCTTTTATTTGCACTAATAAAAGTATGATTTATCACTGCATTTAAAAGAACTAATAAAGATAGACTTTATCAGCACATGTGTAACCGCTGATAAAGAGTGTATTTATAAGATCCTTTAAAATCACTAATAAATTATACTTTTATCAGCGCATTTAGTAGCACTGATAAAGGTGAAAACTGTAGTGTGATGCTTTAGCACACTCTATCACCAAAAACAGGTGCAGTGTGCTACAATAGCACACTGCATCACCAGAAACAATAACATAAATTACCAAAATAAGATAAAAATACTTAATTTAAGTGAAATAAAATTTATAACACAAATTAAAGAGAAAAAAATAAAACACTATTATATAGTATGTTAATTGTTTTTTTTACTAAAATTAATGTAAATTTTTAATAAAAAGGGTAACTTGGAGTCATATCGGTCACATTTTGAGTCGAATTGAGATGTGACTAATTCATACACATCATAGATGACTTATGGATAATTTTCCTAAAATACCAAAAACAATATAAATGTGTTTTCTTGGTTTTGATTATGTCAGTTGTTTTTTCACTAAAATTAAAGTCAATTTTGAATAAAAAGACACACTTTGAGTCATACCAGTCACATCGTGCATCAGATTGAGGTTAGAATAATCCCTAAATGTCCCAAATGACTCATGTATCATTTTCCTAGAGTATAAAAACAATCAAAATTCATTTACTCAGTTTTGAGTACACCACGTGTGTTTTTTACTAAAATGTCATTTTAGACTAGAAACACACACTTTGATCCATACAGGGGGAATCGTCTGTGGTTTTTACATGAGAATGATTCACACACAACACAAATGAATTATGAATATCTTTCCCAAATTATCAATATAATCTGATCACATTTTATCTATTTTTAGTGAGTGACAGTTTTTTGTATTAAAATGTCAATTTTAAACTCATAACGGACACTTGGAATTATACTAGTCACACCGTGCATCATATTGAGATGAGTTTGATCCCTAAATGTCACAAATTACATATGGATTGTTTTCCTAAAGTTCCAAAATAATACGAATGTGTTTTCTTGGTTTTGAGTATGTCAGTAGTTTTTTCACTAAAATTAATGTCAATTTTAAATAAAAAGATGCAATTAGAGTCATACCAGTCACAGCATGTGTCATATTTAAGTGAGTATTATCCATACACATCCCAAATGATGTATGGATTGTTTTAATAAACTAAAAAAACAATATTAATTCATTTTCTAGATTTTTAGTATGTTGGTTGTTTTTTCACTAAAATTAATGTCAATTTTGAATAAAAAGATGCACTTGGAGTCATACTCATCACACCGTGTGTTGGATTGAGGTTAATATTATCCCTATATGTCCCAAATGAGTCATTTATTATTTTAATAAAGTATCAAAACAATAAGAATGTGTTTTCTTAGTTTTGAGTATGTCATGTGTTTTTTTTTACTAAAATGTCATTTTAAATTGGAAACATGCACTTTGAGACATACATGTGGCATCGTGTGTGGGTTTGATATGAGACTAATTCATATATGTCACAAATAAATTATGAATCATTTTCTCAAATTATCAAGACAATACTATCATGTTTTATTATTTTTAAGTGATTTTCACTTTTTGTATTAAAATGTCAGTTTTAAACTGATAACAAACACTTGGAGTCATACCGGTCACATCGTGCATCAGATTGAGGTTATTCTGATCCCTACACATCACAAATTATGTATGGATAATTCTCCTAAAGTACATAAACAATACAAATTCATTTTCTTTGTTTTGAGGTTTTTAGTAGTTTTTTACTAAAATTAATGTCAATTTTGAATAAAAAGACACACTTGGAGTCATACTGGTCACACCATACATCAGATTGAGATGAAGATGATCCCTATATGTTTTAAATGATTTATGGATCATTTTCCTAAAGTAACAAAACAATCATAATGCTTTTTCTCATTTTTGAGTATGTTAGTTGTTTTTCTCACTAAAATTAATGTCAATTTTGAATAAAAATATGCACTTGGAGTCATACTGGTCACACCATGAATCAGATTGAGATGCAGATGATTCCTAAACATCTCAAATGACTTATGGATCATTTTCCTATAGTATTAAAACAATTTTAGTTTGTTTCCTCAGTTTTGAGTATTCCACGTGTTTTTTTACTAAAATGTCATTTTAAACTAGAAACATGTACAATAGATCTTATCTTAAGTGAACATTTTTGTGTGAACTTTTAAACAGTTATTCTCAAAAACAATCTTGGTATGATCAGTATTCTACTTCATTTCCCAACAATTTTATTGTTTGCAATCCAGCGCTTCTTATCATCATCTACCTCAGTCTCCATCACAATCTTCACCTCTGACTCCTACTCCACATCAGTCTCTAACTCTGCCTCTGCCTTCACCTTTTCCTTCACCTTTTCCTCTACCTTCCTCTCTACCTACACCTCCATTATTTCGCAAAAATATTATTGTTTACAGGTCAGTGTTTCTAAACAAATTGATTTCCTACATTATTATTCTACTCCTTTATAAAGAGATCAAAAATAATATATAATAATTCTAACACTAATGCTTCACACCCCAAATATATTTTGAAGGTCATAACTCATACTAGATTACAAAAAAATCAATTATTCACAAAAATTTGTTGTCAGAATACATTCTAAAATAAAGTATGATGCCCACTCATCTCTAAACAAATTGACTTCTTCTTTTGAGTAACTCTGTTGTCGAGAATCTTGATAATACTGAGAAAATATAGACAAACAAATGATTATGAAGTATATTTAATGAAATTGTAATTAACTTTTAAAATTACCTATTGGGGGATGCTGGTCTTTTCATGCTTTATGATTTCTCTAATAATTTTTTAAACATAATATCCAAAATCGATTTCATTATATTGTTTCAGACACTGCAGAAACATTCACCAAAATAAGTAAATTGTTTTGAAATATTTTGATAGTAAAATATTTCTATATATACCTTAATTTGTTTCCATTTTTAGTAATCCACAAGCTTTATCTTTTCAGACACCAACTTCATTCTATAATCCAGCCTGTATTGAGCGACTTCACTATTATAACATAATTCTCGTTAAAACACAGACTGAATATAAAATTTGAATTTTATCTATAAAATATTGATTTTAGTGTATTAAATATTCATAATACACATTATGTGTGGTTGGTTGGTTGTATATACATGAATTGAATCCAAAAAATAAATATTTGGGGGTTTTATATTGATTGTCATCTGCATCCAGTGCCTCCTAAATAAACAAAAACAATTAAGTAATGAAAAAATTAAAAATATATTTTATGTGATTAGATAATATATTTTTACCCTTACAATTTAGGCATAAAAAAGGTCCTTTCGTTTGATTCTTTTTTATTAAATTCTTTGAGTAAATCATCTTTTTTCTTTTTAATTTCTTCCTCATTCAAAGTAAATTCTAACATAGAAATGATATAGGGATTAATGAATCCAAATCATGATTTGTACGATCTTACCTTTGTATAGTTTTAATATAACCACCTGTATGAAATATGAATAGTTATTAAATTTAATAAACATATTTACCTCACTATTTGAAAATATGTATTATGAAAATGTAACTTATGTATGTATTCACAACTGAGATTCCCAGCCATTCATGCTTGAGAATCTCAGTTAGAGTCTCGAGACCAATTATATTTGTGAAGGAATCACTATATATTTTTTCTTCATATTCAATATAAGACATGGTTTTATCTTTAGATTTGGTCTTTTTATGAAGATGTAATGATGATAAATGCTTCTCTATAACTAGTGGGGATAAGGTACTCTCAAAAGGTTATTTTGTTTTCTTGGTCGATTCACTAGATTTTCTTGATTCAACCTTTCATTTATCTACCATTTTATCTATCTGTAGTATCATACCTCACTTCATAACTTTTATCATCAACTATTTCATGTTTTTCATATGAATTTTTTTTAAATATGTACCTCGTGTATCTTTATAAGATTAGACGGCCATGCTATAAGAGCTCCTATAGTATCTTCGACCATTATAATATTCAGACCATCAAGTGCAACATGCAACTCTATATTCGGCTCATAAGATACCTCAATCCCTACTCTCATGTGATTTTTTTGGAGGGGTTGATTGTGCAACTGGTCTCTCAGAATATTATACATTGTACCCATCACAACACGGTAGTACGTGTGTGTTGATGGATAAAAATCACATACAACTATACCCTGCATAATTTTAGTAATATAAAGTTATCAAAAGTTATTTGATTCAAATTTAGGAAAAAGAGTAATGAAAAAATTGATTACCATAGGTAAGTTATGCGGTTGGGTGGAATGACTAGCCTCAAATCTAGTGGGATCATTTGGTTCGTGTGCGAATTTTTTCTCAACCATCAGTTCTCTTTTATCCTTTGTTATACATTGGCTTCCAAACTAGACCACAAAATAATATCTTGTGGTTAGTATATTTTTGAATTCAATCATCTCATCATATTATATGTATCTTCATGTGGTTTTATCTTCTCAAAATATGTTTTAGGAGAGACTCCAAAACCTAATCCTCTAATGCGACCATATTGTTTAGGCTACTTCAAAGCTACTAAAATTCACTTTTCTTCTGGTATGGTCATTTCCAATTCTTGTGTCTAAACCATATAGAAAATATGAACATATTTATTTTTATGTAATATTGTTATAAATCATAATTAATTACAATTATTTCATACCGTAATTCACCTAAAATGATTTGTCATTGCAATGATTGCTAAAAGTTGTCCATGTTTCTTGCTTTATAATGTGTTCATAACTAAGTGGTGGGAGGGGTTTTATTTTCCCCTCAGCATACCTAAGATGTAACTTCATTAGAAGAGTCAAAAATCCTCTATGGGATTTTCCAGCAACCATTAAGACAATTTTCTTATGGAAATATTCTAAAATAAATCAATTCTATGAGGAATAATGAAAAATAAATCAATATTTCATTATATAATTTTTCAGTAAAATAGAGAAAGTATATTATAACATTATCATTATATCATTCCAAAGTATTTACTTTATTATAGTTTGGATGTGTCACCATGATTCAATATCAATTGGCACATTTATCCTCATTGTGGCCTTAAGATAACTAATGAATGTTGACTTGTTGGGGTTAATAGGTTGGCCATGTTGATTCTGACCAACCTCAAATTTTATACCCTAACTTTTTGCCTTGATAATTTTATTAAAATTATGATGTTGTGTCATTTTTTTTTCATCAACATGTTGTTGATCCCCTAATAATTCTGTAGTTTCATCATCAATAGTTTGTTATTCCTTAGGATTGGAAACATCATCATGTTCAAAAGACATTGCCCACATGAGTATTCAAACATTTAATTTGTCATGAATAACAATAATACAATACACTCCATGTATAAAAGTCCACAATTTCATGCATCTTTCATGAATATTGTTACTATCTTGAACAGAGGCATAATACTTTAATATTGTAGTTCAAATAACCTTCACTGCCTTTATTTAATTTGTCCTCACACATTTGACTGCCTTCCATCTCTTGATGATGGATTTGAGGCTACTCATTCCCTCTTTAAAACTATCCTTCCACCCATCATTGTTTAGGAGGTATGTCATCAATGAACTTTGGAACTACAATGATGGGAGGAAGACTAATTCGAAATATGGATTCCAATCCATCATTAATATATAGAAGACAATCAAGCGTCTAAGGATTAAAGTGTCCTAGGAACCTACACTAATTGAATCACTAAAAAAGTCTCCTCAATTAAAGAGGAATTAGAATACCTCCACTCTAATGGTATTGAAGAAATGAATCTCACCCCACCTACATTGGACATCACTTCTATCTACTCAAGGATTCCTCACACTACTTTCCAAGGGTCAATCCCTAATCTTCTCATCTATGCACTACTTTAGTGAAGATATCAATTAATATAATTTTAGGTATCTTCTTAGTTTAAAGACATGATAGTCCCTTCATGAATGGTAATTGAAACCTCCATTATATTACCCTATTAATGATTCTCTTGTGAATTAAAAATGTTACTTACAATTCTATTCTATATATGAAAAAATCTTTGTAATAATATTTGATTATTTGATTCTTGAATATTACATTACATAACAATAAACAAAACTCTAGATAATATTCCCAAAAATGGAAATATTATTTAATGAATTATGTCTTCCATTACTTCAATAGACCAGATAAATCTTTAGAAATACTCAAACCTATTTTTTAGGTATGAATAAAACACTTTATATCTTTCAAAACTAATCTTTAATACATGCACACAATATTTTCCCACCTCAAAAATTGATCTTCCATATGATGTAAACTAGTAATAACTCTATCACTTCTTGGTTATGATATTTAATGAATTTTATTATTATTATCTTTTTGTTGTTGGCCTCTTACTACTGGAACACATAGTTCTTATTATTCTCTTAGAACACACAGTTCCTCTTCTATACTTATTATGTATTTCTTCTATATATTCTATTTTAAATTATACATAGTAGATCTCCATATATCTAGAGAATAATTTGAATTTCAAATTTGAAATTAAAACCATAATTAATTTCCAAATTATCCTACTTCAAATTCAACCTTGGTATTATATTCCATCAAATAGAATCCATTAAAATTAAAAATGGTAGTTTTTTTAAGTTATAATAACTACCAAACTCTCTAGATAAATTGTTATCAAAACTATTCTTTGAGCTATCCAAATTCCAAGACATGTGATGTGGAATACTACTTTATATCATGATGAAGTAGTTTTAAAGTAGTTAGCTATAAATTTCTCAAATACTTGTGGAATATTCCATGTATTGTGGTGTGAAGGTCCTTAATTTTCTAGATTTATTAAACCTATCCTAATATTCCTTTACGGTGTGGAATTATCTCTTCTGGTGTAGAACTCCTTTCACTTGACTGGTTGCAGTATAGAGGTCCCCCACAATAAAACTTCATATATATTTTATGAGAACCCTACTCAACTCACTACCAAATATAGAAACACTATAGCATAATCACTTTCTATGAAAAAACATACTTATTATTAATCCAGACAATAGTGTTGTCATTGACTGTGGCATGGACACTACAAATCTCTAGTGCGATTGAAAATATTTTGGATATCTTTACACTGTGACATTTTTTTGTGGCATAGAAATCTTCAAATTCTTAGATGAAAACTCCTTATATCATGGATTATTTGCTATGGTGAAGTCATAACCAAAGGTTTATTGCAACTAAAAAATCACTTTCATCATCCTCTATAGTAAAAAAAAAGAATCCCAAGACACAACTTATAATTAAAATTCATTTACCTTTAAACAGTATCTAGGTATTATGGTGTGGAGCTCTTTAATGTTTAACTAAACTCAATTTGATCATGCTATAAATCCAGCATTACCTTTGCAGCAGTGTGTGGTGCAAAATCTATTTTATTTATCCATACAGGCCCATACACATATGTTGACTAACCTTACCATATGAAAAAATATTTCTCTTTCTTTGAAACCATTATCTATAGAGGAAAACGATGACATAGAACCACTCATTATATTTCATTAGCGAGGAGAAGAGATGTAGGGTACATTATGGTTAAGAACAGTGCAAAAACGCAAAATGCGGAACCCAAAACATCAAACAATGATAGAGGAAAAGTAAAAAATAACATATATTGGATTCTACCCTTAATCAGTCTGAGGGAACATAGAGGAGTCATGCCAATGGTAGAAGATTTCTATGATATCTTGAGAATCGTGAGTGACTGAGTTGTGGTTAGGGTTTTTTTAAATAGATCAGGGACACTTTTAACAGTGCTTTTAGAAAAACACTGATAAAAAGAATATTTATCAGAATTTTTTTAGTGCTGATAAATCTCAAGATTTATCAGTGCTAAAAAACCCTGATAAAAGATATATTTATCAACACTAATGTTTTAGCATTGATAAATATCACTTTTCACAACACTTTTTTAGCGCTAATAAATATTGATCTTTATCAGTGCTAAAAAAGCACTAATAAAAGTTTTATAATTATAATTTTTTAAATAAATTTATTATAATTTTATAATTATTTAAAAAATTATTAAAAATTTATTATTATTTAAATATATATAATTATTTTTTTATAATTATATAAATACTTATTTAAAAAGTAATTATTATTTATTTATAATAATTATTTATTTACAATAATTATAAATATAGTAAATATACATTTATAGATATATTTATTTATAAATATTTATTTAAAAATATATTTTTAACATTATTAATGGATATATAATCATAAATACATGCATTTTAAAAATGAGTGAAATTGAATAATTAAAAATGAGTACACTTTAAAAATATTGAAACAATGGATAAGTTTCATTAATTAAATATAATTTATTAAAAAAT
Organism: Viscum album; assembly: GCA_963277665.1. Lineage (NCBI taxonomy): Eukaryota > Viridiplantae > Streptophyta > Magnoliopsida > Santalales > Viscaceae > Viscum > Viscum album. Next base: position 373,238,827 of record OY728142.1, on the reverse strand, counting down.
ATATGGATATATATATATATATTGAAGTGGATGAATACATATTGAAAATACTAAAACATAGTAAATAAATAATAGAAAATGATCAAATTAAAAAATAAAATAAAAAATATTAAAAATGAATACCCTAAGTATAGTATTAAAAATAAACAAATAAAATTGACCAATTAGAAACATAATATATATTAAATGTATCATGTTATAATGAAATTCTAAAATATAATAAAATTTGAATAAATTACATAAATATTAGGTATATGTGTTTTTATATATTGCATGAATATATTTTTTTGTGTGTTTGTGTGTACAAATGCATTAACACACACACACATACACACACATATATATATGTGAAATAAATGCAGCACGCGACATTTGATATAGGTTAAATTGAAAATTCAAACAACATTAAAAATGAATAAGACATTAATATGTTTTTAATTAACATTTTATATATATTATACTTATTAATTTTATATATCTATTTTTAATATATATTATTTATTAATATTTATAATCTATATATATGTATATTAAATTTATCATTTTTATCAATAATTATTCAATTAATAAAATGTTTCATATTTTTCTTAATTTACTCATTTTATTTTTATTTGTTTAATTTTTCATTTTATCTTAGACCTTTATGAGTGCTAAGAAATCACTGAAAAAGGAAGAATTTTATCAGTGCTAAAAATAAAAGCACTGATAAAGGTTACCTTTTATCAGCACTTATTTTTGCACTGATAAAGATGGACTTTATCAATGAATTTTTCTATAATTAATAAATTCCAGTGTTTTTAAAGGCATGTTTTTTAGTAGTGACTAGGTCAAGGAAATAAAATGGATTAGTTATTGTATCATGAATGTGGACTACAAACCCTAATTCTGCTCCACTGCTGACCTTAACACAATTAATGACTTTAAAGGCTCTAGTGAATTTATATTTCAATGATGATAGTGGTTGAAAATTTATATTTAGATAAGATATACATGTTATAGATTCTACTTTATTTATTTTCCTTCCTACTATAAATGAGATTCCACAACATAGTTGGTTAATAATATCTATTGTAAATGTATATATGAGGTACATTTTCAAAATTTGTGTGTCTAATTATTGATGTGTTGTTTATATTATAATTATAAAAGTGTTATTTTTTATCTCAGATATTTATATTACTATTATGTATTGGTTGGACAAGTTGGTCTTTTTTTAATATTTTAATCCCTATATTCAATCTATAGAAGAAATAAAAATGGATTTACATCAAATTGTATGTAAATCGGGTGATGTTTCCAAAAATTTTGAAGAAAATATGATAGATTATGGGTTATTTTTAATACCTACCATGCATGGGTAAAACTACATACTACAATTACTATTATAATAATTTTATTTTATTAATATTTACTACTTATTAATTTTTAAATTTTTCTAGGGAGAATTAATTTCTAATTTTGATAAATCCAATTAATTTAATGATATATTTTAGAGTTCCAATTGCCTGTATATCTAAAATCATGAAAGTTAATACATATTATATAACTTAAAATTTAAACTGATAGATTAATATAAATGAAAATATGTTTGGGTATATATACTAATAGTTTGGTATTAGAGCATATAATATAACAAATTTATTATAATTTTTAATGTTTTCACAGTGGCTAAAACAACTGAATGGCTATAACCATTGTTAATATGTTTGTAAATTTATGAAGGATTCCATAACCCATAAAAAACTAAAACCCCCTTAGAGGTATCTATTATATGTATCTATTTTTTAATATATACAGTTTCATATAAAATATTTATCAACCATTTATTTAATTATATGTTTTAATTACTATACATATATTGCTGATAAATCATTTACTGAAGATGAAATAGATACATTCATGGATGAATAGGAAATATACGATGTGTCATAATATTTACAAAAATTTTATAGGGGTATTTCTATATCACTTATTTATTTAGTTTCCTTGCCTGATTTTTTACTTATTTAAATGAACTAAATGTCATTCCAATGCATGGTGTGATTAGATTACTGAGAGTGTTTGTTTTCATTTTAAGTGTTATCAAAGTTAAATACACACATCATATGCTCAAATCCAAGAAAATTAGCTCATATTGTTTTGATACTATGGTAAAATAATCATTGATTCATTTGAGACATATTGGAATGAACTAAATTTCATTTTAATACATAGATTGGTCATATTAAACTAAAATATTTTTTTTATTTTAAGTATTATGGAGTTTAAAAATGGTGATACATGCTCAAAATTGAGTAAATATACTTAGTTTGATATTTAAGTCTATAAAAATTATCTTCAATTCATTTATGACATATTGGAATGAAACAAACATCATTTCAAGTCATAGTGTGGTTGGAAATGTCCTAAAGTATATTTTTTTACTTTTAAGTATTATATAAGTTCAAAATCCACAATACCTCCTCAAAACTAAGAAAACATGATCAATTTTTCATTAAAATATAGGTAAATAACCAGTGATTCATTTATAGAAAGTATGAATGAACCATGATTTATTCCACCATGCAGTGTTATCGGCATGTAAGAAAGTGTGTGTTTTCAATTGAAAAGTTATTTTTATATTAAAACACACATCACATACTCAAAAATGAGATAACGAGCTTTAAATATCATGAAATTCTAATAAAATAATAATTGATTTATTTTTTATCTATAAGAATGAACCAAACATCATTTTTTTGTGTGGTGTGGCTAAAATTACCTAAAATTCATTTTTTTCATTTTAATTGTTATGTAAGTTCAAAACACACGTTGTATTCTCAAAATCAATAAAACATGCTATATTTATTACAAAAAACTAATAAAATGACCATAAATTTATTTATGAAATATAAGAATTAATTTTACATCATTCTAATGTACAATGTGTTCAAAATGATTAAAAGTGTGTGTTTTCAATTTAAAAGAGACATTCCAGTTAAAAACATGTGTTTTGTGGTCAGAACTAAGTAAATGATCTTAGATAATCATGTAACTCTAAGAAAATGATTTTGATTCATTTTTGACATGCGATAATTAGATGTATGTCATTCTGGATCCTGGTGTGGTCGGAATGATAGAAAGTGTGAGTTTTGAATTTAAAATAAATATTATATTTAAAAAATGTGCATCACATGCTCAAAACCATGAAAACTAACTCATAATTTAATGAAGATCTAAGGAAACTTGTGTTAATTTATTTATAACCTATGAGTATGAACTAAATGTAATTCTGACATGATGTGGTTGGAATGACAGAATGTTAATTTTTTCATATGTAATTAAATTTAAATTTGTTAATTTTTATTAATAAAACACATATTGTTTATTATTACTTGTATATGAATCATTTCAATGATAGATATATTTACTTGGTATGTGAAAAGTTAAAGGATTTTTAATTCACTGACAAACTCTTATTTTCGTGTTCAATTATATAAATCTTTTATTTATAACTATTATATTAATAAATTATAGTTTTAATGTATAAAATTATTAATAAATAATAAAATTCACTTATTATTAGTGTTATATTGATTTTTATTTACATTCTACTAATTATGGGGGTGTTTTTTATTATTAATTATGGTTTATTATTATTTTTGGGCCCTTGAACCATCAAATAGTGGCTACAACAGTGTAGAGTTCTATAATGAAACTAGTTTCTATAGTTTGATACTTTGAATATTTTTATATATATCTCTAGATTTTTCCTCAAAGTCAGCGCTGTGTTTTTGTGTAGCAGGACCCTAGAATTAATATATTAAAAATAATAATATATTTTAATGCATGCATGTGCATATTTTTAGAATGAATGTTTTTTCAATTGATTAGGACCTCATATAATAAATCTGAGACCATTGTTGTTTTCATAATGTGGGGTTCACCCTAGGCGCGACATAAAGTTGTCTAGCATGAGTCATTTAGTTGATGGCAACCATTTGTGGGTGCATTGAGTAAATTTATTTATTTATTTATTTAATAAATTTAATGGCTAAACCTAATTCCCTCCTTCTATATAAGTTTCATTATATAAAATCCCCAGGGTTAGCTGCATAGCCCTAGGAGATTATAGAGGAGGAAGAGAGCAATAACATTAGCAAATCAGGAATGTGGATCAACAACAGATGATTTTGGAGAATCCTAAGACGAATGAAGAATGTAATGGGATCATCACCTTCATAGCTATAAGATGTATTTTTCACCAATGATTGATCCATTCTTGAGGTATGGCACTTTATTTCATAGATTTTTTCCCTTTTTGAATAATTTTTCAAGCAAAGATTTTATATCTGCTTTAGTTTTCTGGTGATTATCATTCTTCGCATGAGCCCTGATTTATTTTGAGTTCTTGAACCAAATTATTTATTTATTTATTTCACCTTGATTTCACCCCTAATTAACATTATGTAATCATTGGATGGGATTACACTGACTAATGATGTTATTCACTTCATTTTAGTGCTTTTCCCACACCGTTCTTTACGTTCTTTATTGTTGAACCATGGGGTCAGTGATTCGACATTATTGGGAAGAATTCAAGAATGATTGAACCCTAATATTCATGGTGGATACATGAATTAATTGGGATTGGTGTTTTTTGTATGGATTAATGTGTGTTGTTGGATGTGGGTGAAGGAAATGGGGATTAGGGCCCTCATATGATGATGGGAGGCACAGTGGCTCCCCCATGGGTAATCTGAGTTCCGATTTCTGGCCATCAGAGGTCTAGAATAAATTAATAGAGGATTAGCATTTTATTTTGATGGATTTTTAGTAGTCAAATGGTGTTAGAAGTGGAAGATAGGGCATATCTGAGCACCCGTGTGAAGACCACTGGTTTTAAAAAATTTACTGCGTGTAGTTTGGATGAACACATGTCGTGTGGTCCCTTATTGTTATGGATAGGGTTTTATGGAAAATAAAATATCAAAACCTTCATGTATATAACACACACCATGTTATTTGATTATGTGATATCATCATGTACCCCAAGAGTACATGGGAAAAAACACATCCAAGTACATGGGCACAGCTAAGGTACATAGGCATGGACAAGACTAGAGTACCCAGACTTGGTCATAAAACCTGGGCATAACCATAGTACTGGGCATGGCCAGAGTACATAGGCATTGGCTAGATTACATTTTAATGGGTCATAGTACACAGGAATACCTAGGGTATCCAATACATTCAATGTATACCCTATACATGTTGTGTACTTTCCCTATGAACTTTTACCTTGTGTATATCCTTCTTCAGGGCTCGGATTTGGGCTCATGATTAGCCTATCCTAAGAAGTTTTCCATGTGCAATGTGAGGGTGGAATTAATTTTGGAATCAAATATATGGAATTAGGTTACAAGAATTACACTTCCTTTAGTGATTCTTGGTCAATGAAAGTTATCAGGTTTGATCATCATAGAGATGTTGGGTCAGTACTCCCCAATCACACCAGGATGTGGGTCCCCATACTCTTTGAATAGGTAGACTCGGTACTCCCCCATACTTTAGATAGAGAAATTCCTTTATCTATATATTGGTACTCCCATATCATCGAGCTTCAATAGGGATATATTACTCCACTAAAGTTATTTCTCCCTCAGCTTTGGATCACAATAGCATGGATGAGGACCCTCTACACTGATTCTTATGAGGTTGAACATAGTGTTAGGCATCAGAGATGGAACTTTGAGAGTTGCTAGCTAACTTGTAATTCTTAACTGGCTTTGGGGGTGGATATCTCATTTATCTATTATTTGGGTTTCTTTTTAGTATATCTGATGTTGGGTTTTCCTTACCCTCTTGGGTTGAGTTGACTATTGATTTTTCTATTGATCTATTTTTGGTTTTTGGGGCATCCTACTGGGTATGTATATACTCACCCATGCATGGGATTTTCCCACACATGTTATGTCTTATATAGACGATAGAAAAATTAGTAATGATATTGGTGGACCTAGTTTTGGTGGAGCATAGTGGTTCTTATCATTGAATGTGTCCAGTGGTTAGACTTAGAGATTGTGATTTGAGCTCTATTTATTCTTCCCCTTTTTCTGATTGTTGTTAGGTTGGGACCTATTTTCTAGTTGGTCATGTATTTAACCCTTTATATCTTTTGTATTATACTATTTTACTTTAATGTGTTTCCTAGAGGTTGTTGCATTCATGGTTTACACTCTATATGTTCCATTTTTTCATTATTTCTCTACATTATTGCACAAAACTGGTTTTGTGTATGCATATAGGTATTTTAGGCTAAGGCTTACCATTTAGTTTTATGCCTACTTAGTTCTTGTCTTCATCCTATGGCCTATAGAAGATGAGATTGGGTTGTCACGCTCAGCTTACTGCCAGCCAGGAAAACCCCTATGGGTCAGGTCATGAAAATTTCCCTTTGGTGGCTTTAAAAACACATTGAAAATATAGTTATTTATAAAAAAAGTCTTGTTCTAATAAATTCCCCCATAATTTATCATCATTAGTAATTTAAGCACTTAAAAAATGAGACATATATTTTTTAGTATTTATAAAATACCTTTTTTGTAGTGAATGTGTTCACTTTATTACTCTAGTCTTCATCTCACCTTTAATGGCTTGAGTCAATATATCATCTCTCCTTTTATCTTTAGTCAAAGAAATTATCAAATATTCATTAAATATATTCATATTTTCTTCCTTAATTTTCTTCTCATTTCAATCCCCTTAAATGACTCATATCCTCTATTTAAATACTCCACAACATTCACCTTTAATCTTAAATGGGTTTATGTGATGCCCTCAACTCGAGACCACTCATTGGTGTCCTAGTTAGAGTGCCACATGACCTCAAGAATGTATCCCCATAATTCATAGGTTGTTGAATATAAATTATCATCTAATGTGTTACTATTAGGTTTTGTATGAATCTAATAACACTTATTAAACATAATAAAAGAAATTAGAAACCTATATTCGAGGATCTCCCATAAAATATAATATGAAACCTTCATAAAACATAAAATTAAAAACATGTTATAAATTGGAATACCTTACACCAAAGAAGCCACTACATCATCTTCAAACTCTATCGCATGGGTTTGATAAAGATCACCAAAGTGGAAAATAAACTTATCCCACCTCCATAGGTATCCATGGGTAAACTGAATAATCTGATGTTCATATGTGATTCACCTTTTCTCCATAGTATTTTAATACCACTAAATTCAAGTGAGGAAGATGAAACATAGATTTTGGGTTTTAGGGAGTTCATACAGGCATTATCAAATTACACTTACTGTTATCGTGTAGTAGTAATATATATATATAAATCATCAAGAACATTTCTTAGGTTTTTTCATTTATTCTTGCATTTATAATGTAAGAATAAATATTGATTAAACCAAATCATGCATCCAATGCATGTATAACTCCCAATATATTACATCTTATGCAACATATTAAATAAATGATAGCTTTTAATGAGTTTGACTCATTCAAATATTAACAGACTTAATATTTGGTTTCTCATCCGATTAAATTCAGTGGAATTCATGAAATATTATTTCATGCATGCATCTTGATATACCATATACTTGATATAGCCATGCATCATATACGAACTATAGATTTAGGGCATATCTCCTTCAATCTCTCACTTTCACTAAAGCCAAAACAATTTGTGTCATTTCACCATATATTGTATCATATAAAATAACTTGTGAAACTATATCCAAAATTCATTTTAGATATTTTTCAAAACATTTTTAGAAATATATCATTACCCTGTATCACATCATATGAAATACCTTGTGAAAACCCATCTAAAACACTTTTTAATTAACTCTAAACCACTTTTATAGTAACTCTTTGAGTCAAACTCAATCTCTATTCATTCAACCATAAATTGTAACCCTACATAACTTTATATAATTGAAAACAAACATGAATATTGTTAAAACCATGGTCTTCTATGCATGATTTGGAGTATGATTTGTGTTTTTTGTCAATCCTCAGTGGAAGTTCAGAATGTGTACCAGCAAAGAGATCATACAGTTCAAGCAGACAACAGTATTGAAGGTGGCGCTGTTTCCCAGTGTTTGCCAAATTTTTGGGCCTGAAAATCGACAAATGGAGAAAAGTCTTTTTGGAAAAGAGACTTTCACACCATGTACTTGATGAAGAGGAAACTTGTGTGCCATATGTTTTCAAGATCAGAACATGGGAAAATGGCAAAGGGATAAGGGTCGTGCAAGTTTTGGGTCGGTCGTGCAAGTGACATGCGCGCCATGAAGAGACTTGTGCGTCGATTCCTAGGAGGACTAGAAACTTGCGCGCCTAATGTTTTTCAAGATCATAACTTCAAAATATGGAAAAGTAAAGAAGGTCGTGCAAGTATTAGTGTGGTCTCGCAAGTGAGTAGCGCGACAGAGGCTAGGGAGGATGAGCTATGTGCCGGAACCTACGCGTCGAGGTAAGACTTGCGCACCACCGTGCATGGGGGTCCAGTTTGCCTATAAATAGAGGACCACCCCTCCTCATTTGTAACGATGTTCGAGACTTAGATATTTTTCGAGCTCTCATCGCGCAAGTGGTTGAGTCACGCAAGTGGTTGTTGGGTCGCTCAAGTAGTGGCTGCACGTCAATAGTTGGTTGCGCGACCAAGGCAGTTGGGGAGTTAAAGGAGCAACGTCGTGCAAGTTTGGTGTTGAAGGATGCAGTGTCGTGCAAGTAGTTTGGTGTCACCTGTGCGCCAAATTTGTACCGTGCAAGTGACTTGTGTGCTGGGATTGAAACTTGCACGTCGGGCTTGGAGAAGAGCGCCAGGGTTGTTAAAGTACATCTGTCCTTTTGAAGCTGCACGAAAGCTGGAAGATCACTCGGTACCCTCAGCGCAAAGTGAGATTCGTCTTATAGTGAGAGTTGGACTTCAATAGAGCATCTACATACAAAATAGGATTCATTCTTATACAATGATGAAGAGACCTTCACATCTATAAACTGAGCATGACTTCACCAAGGGCAGTGAGCCAGGGGGAGTCAACGGGAGTGTCCCTAGGGAAGCATTGAGCTATCCTTGAACCTTTGTAAAGGCAGTGAGACTGGGACAGAGTGACTGTGCCTAAACCTTTGTAATCCATATCTAGTGAAGATTAGTGGAATTAGGTACGACCAAAAACTTGTCGGCGTATGCTCTTTGGACGTAGCCCTTAGTGGTGAACCAAGTAAAAAGTGATGTGTCTTCTCTATGCATGTGAATGTTTGCTTTCTAATCATATTCATCATACAGGTTCAACAAATTCCTACCAATGTGGGAACAAGATCCATTACATAAAAATAAAAATTTGTCACCCTGATTCACCCCTCCCCTCTCAGGGTGTCCCGGGGTCCTTCAAATATTTGGATCTAAATATGTAAGAAAAGAGTGACCTCAGTCTGTTTCTTTAGGTTTTGGGGCTCCGGGATCCGAACAAGCCCCAAACACCCCATGTGACCTCTATAACTCCCATAGGAAACATTTAAAGGGACAAACAAAGAAATTTAAACCAAAAACAAATGAATTGTACCTTTTAGAAAATTCAAGATGTTTCAAGCTCTCCTTTTTAAGATAACTCATCCCCAAGTTACCCTTGTGTGGGTGGTGAAACATCGTCATAGAAGAGTTCTGGACACTGCATACATACATCAGCCTCTAGCTCTTAGGTCCCATCATGTACATGGTTTTTATACCAAATCACTCATACTAGAGAAACTGACCTACCTCAAAGATCCTTAATGCTCTTATCAAAGATATATATCAGATGCTCCTTGAAGGACGCATCTTCCTCCATCTCAACATCCTTAGGGTTAAACAAATGATATGGGTCGGAATAATAGCAATGAAGCTATGATATATAGAAGAAATCATGTATCGAACAGTTCCTCTAAGGTAACTACAACTGATAGGCTACCATCCTGACTCTATCTACTATCTCAAAAGGCCTGACATATTGAGGTTATAACTTTCTCTATGACCCAACCTGGGAGAAACACATAAAAAGACCCAATGTCCCACCTCAAACTCCAGAGGTCTATGACGAAGATTGGTATATGACTTCTATCTAGACTGAGTTGTAGCTATATGATTCTGAATCAAATGGACTTTCTTTAAAGTCTCTTGAATGATATGAGGGCCTAATAGCATCGTTTGGCCTCCCTCTAACCAACATAAGGCTGAAAAAAATGGTCTACCATAAAAGGCCTCATACAGAGCCATATGAATTGTTTCCTAAAAGCTATTATTATGGGAAAAATCAACAAGAGGTATATGATTTTCCCATTAACCTATGAAATCAAGGATGAAAGCTCGAAGCATGTCCTCTAACACCTGTATCATCCACTCAGACTACCTGTTGGTCTAAGGGTGATTTGTTTTACTCAAGAGAACCTATGAACCCAATTCCTTCTACAAACCTTTCCAAAATCATGAGGTAAACTGGGCATCTCTATTTGATATGATAAAATGGGGAACACCATGAAGGTGCACTATCTTCTGGATGTAAAGAATCCCAAGATCATTGACTAAGAAGGTCTCTTGGATTGATGGGAAGTGTGAAAACTTGGTCACCCTATCAGAGATCACCCATATTGCATCGCTACCTCGAGAGGATATCATCAAGCCTATCCCAAAATCCATTGTGACATCATTCCATTTCCACTTAGGAATGGATAGAGGTTTTAGAAGTCCATAAGGTCACCGGTGCTCTACCTTCACCTTTTGATAGGTGTAGTGCCAAGTAATGAAACCGAAAATCGAATTCTTAATACATGGCCACCAATACTTATGGTGGATTTTTTAGTACAACTTGGTGATGCTAGGGTGAAATTCCTAAATTAAGGCATGATATTCCCTCATAAACACTTCTCATATGTCACAAGGCACCCAAACATAACCATAGAAGAGAGGGATCTCATTATCATCAATAACCCAACCAGGAGGTGGGTTCTCACCTATGACGTTATACCTTAAAATGAGTCTATAGAAATCAGATAGTTGCCTCATTCGAACCTACTCCATAAGGGATTATGTCACTTCCATAGTTGCTAAAATAGTTTTTATCATGTTATTCTATAACCTCTAGGTGAATCTTAGAAAACATAGATATCAACTTCCACTCACTGCTAGCCTCCTTGATGTCTTGTGTCTGAGTCTTCTGGCTCAAGGCATCAGTTACGGCATTACCCTTCCCGAGTGAATAAGAAAGCTCAAAGTCAAAGAACTACAAGTACTCTATCCACCTGTGCTTCCTCAGATTCAAGTCTTTCTATGTGGAGATATACTTGATACTTTTTTATCTATGTAAATAATGAATCACTCCACCAATAAGTAGTTCCTCCAATAGTGTATGGAATGAACTACATCGATTATCTCGAGGTTTTTCATAGGGTAATTCTGTTCATGAGGTCTCATATAGCAAGACTCGTATGCTATAGCCCGATCACCCTACATCAGAACTACCCCCAACCCAATTCCTAAAGCATCATAGTAAATAGTATAGCTTCTTCCTAGCTCAAGAAGAATTAGGATCGGTGTTAAAGTCACTCTTCCCTTGAACCCCTGAAAATTTGTATCACATGATTTAGTCCAGTAAAGTTTCACACCCTTCTTGGTCAATATTATAAGTGGAACTTATAAGCATGAGAAATCCTATATTAACTAACTGTAATAGCCATCCATCTATAAGAATATTCATGTGCCAAACACATTCATGGGATTCTCCCATTAAATCATTATTCTTACCTTCTTTGGGTCAATAGATACACCTACCTCAAATATGATATAACCCAATAAGTGAAAATTTCTGATCTAAAAGTGTCATTTACTGATTTTACATATAGATAGTTCTCTCTCAGTGTATTCAAAATGATCTCAAGATGATCATCATGGTCATGTCTAGTGCACGAGTACACTAAGATGTTTTCTACAAAGACCACCATAAAGAAATCTAAGTAAGGGTGAAAGACCTGGTTCATCAGATTCATAAAGACTTTTGAAACTTTTGTTAGGCTGAAAAACATGACTAGATACTCATACAAGACATACATTCTCTAAAACATTCTACGTGGTATGTCTGATGATCTCACATGCACCTAATTATAGCCCAACCTCAAATCGGTCTTGGAGAAAATCGTCGCTTCTCGAAGTTGGTCAAATAGGTCATCTATATGAGGTAGTGGATACTGGTTCTTCACCATAAGATGGTTTATTTTTTAGTAATCCATACATAATATAAGGGTACCATCTGCCTTCTTATTAAAAAGGATAGGTAAACCCCATGGATATGTGTTGGTTTAGATGAAACCCTTTACCTCTAGATATTCAAGATGCTTCTTGAGTTCCTAGAGCTCTGTATGTGTCATCCTATATAGAGTAATGGACACCGGTGTATCACCTAACACAAACTCAATGATGAACTCAACCTCTCTCTCAGGAGGTGAGTTGTAGAAATCAGAAGGTAATACATCTATGAAATAATCCATTATAGGAGTGAATTACATGAGCTGCATTCCCTAATCGCTCATGAAGGGACTCACCATCTGATCTTTCACTCCACCTAGCATAATACACTTGGGTCCAACTCAACTTTCCTAGATATCCCATTCACCCTTATGGATATATGTGCAACCCTCGAGTGATGTGAATGAAACCCATTGGTGATATAAATCCACCTAGGCTCGGTAAGGCACAAGTTAGTCCATATTGAGGATTATGTCGAAGTCAATCATCTCGAGGATAAATAAATTCCATAATAAATGGTACCCACCTATTTCAAGGGGGTACTCCATACACTGGTGTATACTCTTTTCTCAAACTTTAAATGGCATGTCAAGATTCATTACACCACTAGAATACTCTATCACTAGGTCTAGACTTCCCATAGTTGTAGTAGATTTAAAAGAGTGTGATGCATTTGTATCAAACAAGAAAGATACTAAAGTGGAGGCTACTAGAATAGTACTTCTAACTATAGATGTCCCTAGACTATTCACCTCTGGTGTAGGCTACACTGCATAGATGTGACATGATCCATAACCCTGATATGCTACCTGAGTAGCCCGAGTAGGTCCACTCTACTGATGATGAAACTCTAAGGCTTGACCGCCTTGGCTACAATCACCTGCTTGGCCCAAACGGTCTGTAGAATACCAACTTACAACGTGATGTGGATTCACTAAACCTTCACCTAAAGGTGGTGCTGATACAAAATCTTTCTCAATAGGCAATGGAGGAAAGGGTTAGTAGAAAATATGGAGGTGACCTACTCTTTTTCAAGCCCAGCACTTGATCAGGTTCCTCACACACTGGGTCTTTTTAGGTCCTCGCCTTCCACATAGGTGACACACCACATTTTTGTCAATATGTGACACCTAGTTGGTATTGACCCCACGTATACCCTTAAAATGTAACTTTTTACTACTAGATAAACCACTAATTTTCCTGGAAGATGAACTTCCCTATATCACTAACATGTGCATGTCATGGGGTGTGGAAAAAAATATTTTCTATGTTAAAATGCATTAAATTGGTTGAACTAGGATATATCTAGAGAGGAGTGCACAAAAATCATATTTTTTACTTAAATTTGAGAAATAAGTGTAGGTTGTTTTTGAAATTGTTTGAGTTTAAAAAGAAAAAAGGGAATTAAAAATAAATGTTGAATAGAATTGGATGAAGAGACTGATGGGGTAAGGGTAGGATCACCTTTTGAAATGTCATCATATTCATAAAGATCATTCCCTCTATCTTCCTATTGAATGAAAAGTGAAAGAATCTTTGATCGAGTTATCAATCACCCTTGGTTGAAGGAAGCAATGGAAACCACTCCTTTGGGCATGAAAATTCATAAACCATTCCCAAATAAATAAGGAAATTCTTGATCAAGAATTTTTTCTCCTTAGAAATATATAAAAATTTAACTTATTCCACACACATTCCAACGATCACTAAACACTCACCACCTAACACAATCTGCTCGACCCAGATAAATTGTACTGGGTAGAGGGAGTTTAAAGTTCTTCAACCAATGCTATAAACAATAAATGAAATAAAAACCCAAAATAAAATTGTTTTAATTTAGTTGGACACCACTGAAAATATAAATCATTCAATAGAAAAATAGAGTTTCAAATTAAAGCACCTGACTCTGACATTACAAAAGTGAAACTCCCCCTTCCTCGATCACTCAAAGGTTTTACCCCTCCATGTGAAGCATAAGAGAGTTGAAAGGGGAAGAAGGGAGAATTATGAAACTAAGAAAATAGGAAAGAGAAATCCATAGAACTTCAAGATTAAAATACTTCAACACATCCCCTCCTTATCCTTCTTCAACACCTTTGAATGGAAGTGAACACCCATATTTATAGGCTTGAGGGGTGAAAATTTTTCCCTCCAGATTCATTCCTCCAAAATTCTGAGTCTATTTTTCATAATAAATGGTTTAATATCATAACGATGTATTCATAAAATTTTTTCCTCTATATATTTTTCATTCACCCTACAAATATAAGATTATTTTAACAATATGAAAAGAAATATACCCAAATTGCTAAAGATAACTTTTTCTGACTGAGTAGACTTCTCAACTCTCTCTAATTTGTTGAAATAAATGAATGCCTTAATAATAGAATTTCTCTATGAAATTTAATGTGGAAATGCTGAGTAGATTCCTATTTCTATTACAGCTAGAATAAATTCATTTATATTTCTCTAGGATTATTTATGGATCATTAACTAAGGTGGGGTCCATTCTTTTAGTCAGACAAATTTTTACAATTCATTGTTTTTCCTGGGAAAGAGGATTTTGAATTGGATCTCAGTCTAAAAGATAAAATTGAATCCCATAAAAAATGAATCCTAAAAAATAATCACTCAATTTGGATCAAAATTTTAAAATATGTTCCTGAAATAAATAAGCAATAGAAAACTGCTAAATTTCATGAATTAACAAATTTTTACATTTAATCCCAAAATTCACCAAAAATACTAAAATGAAGAAAATTAGATAAAATTGATTAATTATAAGGTATTAAATCATTGAAACACATGTGAAAAATAATTAAAATATTATCTATATCAATTACCCCACACTTATCACTTGGACTCTTGGACATGTAAGCATCAAAATCAAATCGATGTAAATTCAAAACACATACCAATGAGATCCACTAATTACATACCAAGAAAAAAATGGTATAATGCCTCATCAAAAATCATTATTCCAAGTTATCCATTTATACCATTCAATATTTTCATCTTCATTTATCCTCCCATGAAAATAAAACACATACCTCACATGAATTTACTCTCATCTCACAAATGTCAATTTTCAATAAGGATTTTCTCATCCAAACCAATGAAAGTGTCACCATAGGCTTGATAAATTCCTACATCTCCACTCGATGAGAGTTAATGACATATTTTTATCATGAGTACTTTTCAAGTTTTTTATGTTTCTTCTAGTTTATAGGATTTATATGTTAAAAATTCTGAGGTCGAATAAGGAAGGCTTGGCTCTTTTTGAAGAAAAATTACAAGGTTCTAATTTTCATTCAATTATGGTATCCTCCTCACTCACCTTGGTAGAAAATAAGATTCATCACGATGAAAACTCAAGAAAAGTGAACATAAGTCATAATTTCCTCTGCAAAATTTTCAATCTCCTCAAACATAATTTTTATTGAAAGATACAAATAGGCACATCTTTATTTCTCCATTGGAAGCTCCAGAAATGCACAACTTCTCTTATCATGAAAGCTCCAAAAAGATACATCTTTTAATAGAATTATTTTTTTATTATAAAACACATCTATTAATAATTTTATTTTCTACCCAAAGTATCACCAAATAAGGTAGCGCAACACAAAACATCTTCCCCCCACACTTAATTTCAACTAGATCATGCAATTTCAATTCAAGAGTAGGTTGGATAGGGAAAATTGGATTATAATGTGGCTAAAATAATAGGATGTTCATGGATTCTAAGGGATACAAGGATTAAATGTACAATTAAGGCTATAATTAAATGTATTATCTTAAAAAGGGGCTTTAAAACCAAATAAATGTCTCAATTATTTAAAACATAGGTGCCTCAAACCCTCAAGTTTTGATAGGAATAAA
Organism: Viscum album; assembly: GCA_963277665.1. NCBI lineage: Eukaryota > Viridiplantae > Streptophyta > Magnoliopsida > Santalales > Viscaceae > Viscum > Viscum album. Next base: position 373,222,653 of record OY728142.1, on the reverse strand, counting down.
TCATATTCTTGTTAAAGAAATCAAGGTATAGTTCTCTCAAGAAATGATGTGAAAGTAAATAATATGAAGAAAAAAAGATACATAATCCTTGATTTGAAAGATAAATATAGTGAGACGTGGCATGGGATTCAAAAATTAGTATACTTTTCATAAAATTACCAAACAATTGAACTTGAAACAGAGTCATTTTCAGCATTCATTTACACTCAATTTCATAAAATAAATTATTTCACTCATTTAAATGGGTTTAATAAATGGATATGATAATCATTTTAACTCAAAAGATTCAAAAACACACAAAATTTGAAAAAACCTGCAAAAAAATTGAAAAAAAACACATTTTTTTGTTTTTGAAAAACAAAAAACAACAAATGAAAATCCTAAACTAAAAAGGTTCACTCCCCAACACTTAAATTATATAGTGTCATAAAATCATTAAATTGGATTCGACATGTAATAAGAATTTAAATAGAATCATGGCAAGTAATAAAGTGTAAAGGAATGATACGACCTGATGGATTTTATTGATAAACAGGTTGGAGGAGTGTGATCCTCTCCACTGGATCTGATGGAATGGTCCCATGGAATTTCTTCAGCCTATGTCCATTAAAATTTAATGTCTCTAACTCCTCATCCTTCACAACCTATATAGCACCGAAAGGATATACATGAGTAACTATAAATGGACCTTCCCATCTAGAACAAAGTTTAACTAGAATTATCTTGAGTCTTGAGTTGAATAAAAACACTTTGTTGTAGGATCGAAATATAGATGTTTATACTCAATTACAAGAGGGGGGTGAATTATAATTTTAAAAACTTTTCACTTTTAATCCTAAAATGAAATCTATGTTTAACAAAGTTAAACAAGGTAAATTCACAAACCCTCTTTGGTTCTAACTCAAAGGTGTGATTGGAAGGGCCCGGGTCCAATTATAAGAAACCTAAACTTAAAAAAGTTAAACTTAAGGAAACTTAAACTTAAACAGGTTAAACTTAAGGAAACTTAGGTAGGTTTTACTTAGAGAAATATTCTACCTTAAATTGTATAGAATTTTATTTATAATAGAGTTAAACAAGTATAAGAAAGTATAAGAAAGTAATACTTTATTTATTTAATAAAATTGCAATGGAAATAAAACATGTAACAAGAACAGGTAAACAAGTAGAAAATCTTTTAACCCAAAGATAAGGGTATCCAATAACCTTGGATAAAGGTCCCTTAATTTATACTTTCAAGAAAGTCTATCTTACCCACACCAGGGTAAGCCCTCAATAAGAATATTAGAATCTGTATTTTTATCCCCATAAGCCCTCAAACTTTAAGGTAGTCAGAAACTCTATCTTCCTATCCCCAAAATCCCTCGATTGTACACAACAACAATCAGAGTCACACTAAGTAGGTTGAACAAGTTGTTCATGGCTGAACAAGATGTTCACAAATCTCACAAAGCATGAGATTATCTCTCTTTAGATATCACTTCACAACATCACATCATGTAATCTATAGATGTGTCTACGCTCTTCAAATAGATGGGGTATTTATAGGTAGAAAGTCCAACGGTCATCTTCTCCTCCAACAGTCATATTTTTCCTTGAAGTTTGGAGGGACCTAGACATGTGTCACTCAGACAAAGGTTAGTTAGAAACATATTGTACAACATCATTTCATTGTAACATAATCATGTTTAAGGAATTTTAGAATGTAATACAAGATTTATTATGTTTAATAAACATAAGTAAACTAGAATATGATAAATTTGGAACAATATCTTAAGAAATAAAAGTAACTTTAACAAGTATTAATAATAGGATTTTGAATATAATGGAAAAAAGATTCTAAATATATATACAAATGGAGTCTAATTTTTTTGAGAAAACGAAGTCTGTTTTTATGATAAAAATAGAGTCTAATTTCTGATGAAAACGGTGTCTGAATTCTAAGTAATTCAGATTCTAACTTCTGAGGAATTTGGAGTCTAAATTATTAGGAATTCAGAGTTTGTATTTTGAGGAATTCAGAGTCTGAATTTTAGAGGATTCAGAGTATGAATTTCAGAGAATTTGGAGTCTGAATTTTAGAGAATTCAGAGTCTAAAAACACAATATTTGGAGTTTAATTTCTGTGAAATTCAAAGTCAAAAATTAGGATGAAACAGATTCTTAAAATAGATAGAATCAGAGTCTAAAAATAGTGAGACTAGGTATCTAAGAAACTGAAAGGTTCCAAGGATTGAATAATTATCTAATTATTCTTAATTTAATTTGATCTTAAGAGAAATAAGGTTAAGCTTATATAAGTAACATTAATCAAAACATATAAAAGTAAGTTAAGGTTAAATCAAATATACTTCCTTAGAGAAAGAAAATAATATTTAAGTAAAAAGTGTTTGTGATTTTTAAAACATAAAGGAATGGAAAATTTATAAGATAGCTTATTGACTTAACAATCTCCCCCTTTTTGGAAAGCACAAACCACTTTTCAAAAAAGAATATTAAGTTTTTAAAACTTAAAATAAAAACATATCTCCCTTATATTTTTGGCTTAGTGAATATTAATAACTCCCCCTTAATTTTTTTCACCTTAAAGATCGTATTCTATGGTATAAGAAATTGTCTTGAAAATAACTTTCCTTTTCTTAAGAAATTTTTCTTATAAGATTAAGATCCCCCTTTCTTAAGTAATTTATTATTTTGGGTAAAATCCCCCTTAATATGATATTCTTTTTAAACTTTTCTCCCCCTTTGTAATTTTCAAAAATGAATGGAAGAGAAAACAATTTGGTACCTAAAAGGTTAGAAAAAAAATCATATGAAACAAAGTATAAAAATGGTATTTCATTAACATTGAACAAAAAAATTTAGTATAACAAAAGATTAGAGTTTATAAGTTTATCAATCATCCTTCTTCTTCTCTAGAAGAATATTATTAAGGATGGATTTCATCTTCTTTATTTCCTTATGATCTTCTTGGTACTTCTTGAGTAACTCTTCTTGTTCTTGGTTCTTCTTCTCAATATTCTGAATCCTTTCTTATTGAGACTTGATAACTTTTTCTTGTGATTTGACTTTCTATAATAACTGATATGTGGTATTGGTTTCTCTCTTTTGTGAAATAGCAACATATTTAAGTTTTATATATAGATATTTATCTTCTTGGATCCTGGAATCTTGATCTTGATTTAGCCTTTCAGAAAAATTCTCGAACTTCTCATTAGACTTCTTGAAAGAATTTATGACTGAATCTATATGATCATCAACAAGTTTAAGATCATAAACTACTGACTTTGACCAATTTGTAATATTCTTGCAATACTTTCTATGAGATTCATAGTTGATCATGAAGGATTTGAAATAATATTCTTTCTTGATTAAATTTTCTGTCAAAAAATTCTAGAATTCATCTTCATGTTTACTGATTACTTAATAAGCTGACACCGGGATTTAATGTTTGGGAAAAATAGTATTGAATTAACAAGATTCTTCAAGGATTTTACCACAAAGACATGTCCCAAGGATAATGATGATTCAGAATTTGAAGCATCTTTCCCTGGAGGAGTATCTTTAACTTCCTTACCATCCCTTACTTTGGATGATTCAGAAACATCACCTTTTTGAGGTGTATTGATAAGGGCTAATTTTGTTTTAGAAATATCCTTTTCAAAAACACTTGATATCTCACAATATTGTTCTACATCATTAACTTCTTCATCATCTTCCTGAAAAATTTCATCATTGTCCTCACTATCTTCAATAGAATAGCCTTTTTTAACTTCCTCTTCTTTATAATTTTCCTTCTTCTCATCTAAAGAAATTTTTGTGGATGAATATTGGGAAGTTTTTATTGAGAGTTTATCATAGGAACTCTTCTTTTCATGATATTATTAAACCATTTTGATCAGGTCTTTACTTTATTCCTCTTATTATTCTTATTGTTGTATTTCTTCCTCTTCAACAAATTGTTGTGGAACTGAATCTTCCTTCAAGAAGGATTTCGGTACCTGAATTTGTTCTGAAGCTTTCTAAACATCTTTTAACAACAACTGAGCAACCTGATATTACAACTCTCTTTCTTTCTGATTTTTCTCCTTTGCTTGTTTTTCATGATTTTTAGCTCTAATAATTTTTAAATCCTTAGACTCCACGGGGTCAAGTCCAAAGATAGGATCACCTTTTTTTATCTTCTTTTTATACTCCCTCCACTTAGTAACTACTTCATCAGACAACTTTTTTTGCTTCTTCGGTTTAGGGCTACTGATTAAGGTTCTAGAATGGGTTCAATTGGTTGTGATTCCATATCCTTAGCCTTTCTTTTCATTTAAGGTTCAGCAACTTCATATTTCTTAACTTCAAGCTGATCATCCTTATCAAGAAGATCATAAAACTCTTCAGATTCAACATTGAACACGATTTTAATTCTTCTTAGAGTGTCATCACTGTGTAACATAATATTTAATTTCTTAGACTTTTAGATGTAGGGGATCTTAAAAGATTCTAAGAACAAGACTATAATCTTAAAAATTATTGCTGGATACATTAATATTTGAGACTTTATGTTAACACTATTGATGTTAATGATTGTGAGAAGGATATATTTCCCCAAATTTATCTTTCTTATGTTTACCAAGAAATCTAAGAGAAAGATATCACATATCTTGATTGAATCTTTATCATCCTTCCCTGGAATAAGGAAGCCTTGCATCTATAAAACTACCAACCTGTGGTTTGTTGGGAGATAATAAATCTTGGGTTTCTTGACATTCTTGAGACTAAGGCATTCATAATCTTTACTCTTCACAAAATATCCTTCTTTGTTAGGTAATCGGTGTGAGCATAGAATAACTTCACCTTCATAGGGGATATTTAGAATTATCGCTGCCTTATTGAAGGATAGGGAGTATGATTTTCTATAGCTGCTAAACTTAAACATCTCTCTTCCAACTTGCTCAAAGAAACTAACTGAATCATAGAATTACACTATAAGGTCTGAGTAGACCAGATCTTGATTCTTTTTCTTAGCAACAAAAATACTTTCCCATCTGTTTAACTTGATAATATTTACAATAAAATAATTATACTTCACAAATAAATTCTAACCCACTAACCTTTCTTTTAACATTAACCAGTCCTTTGGTTCCTTGTTGGATTAAGACTGCATCGGAGTCTGAGGAGAATCTTCAAGAGACATTTGGAATGAAAGTAAAATATAAAAACAAAATGGAAAACTTAAATAAGGGTAAAGCTTCGATGCATAATGCTGAGTGAACCGATGCAGGATGAGAATATGGGGTCTCTTTAAATAGGATTCGTAGTGACGGTTCAAATTCTCAGATATATCCAATGGTTGAGATTAACTTGATATGATTTGATGGTTGATATTAATACTGAAGAAGGATTTTTAGATTCTAATATTTTGAGGTTTTAAGGAAAAATCATATTTAAGGAAAGTGATTCCAATGAGATTTTCTTAAAACAATATAGAAATACCAACAAGTAAAAAATGTGATTACAAATATTTAAGTAAGGAAACATACCTTCTGGATTATTTAGGAATAATTTTCAGTATTGATAAGGTTCTTATTGAAGAACTTAGGTTTCTAAAATTTTTATTAGGGAAATAAAATTTTAGGTTCTGAAAAAAAATTTATAAACATATGTTCTCCCCTATGAAAAGGAGTAACTTAATGTTAGGATATAGGTTTCAACAAAAAATTAATATGGAAGATAACCTTATGATTATCATTCCTAACTTTTTTTTAATGTATTCAAATCTATTGGATGGTAAATATTTTGTCAATATGTCAGCAAGTTGATCTTGTGTTTTGATAAATTGTAAAATAATATCTCCTTTCAGTGTGTGATCCCTAAAAAAGTGATTCCTAATATCTATGTACTTTGCACGAGAGTGATGTTCAGGGTTTTTTCTTAGGGAAATATAACTAATATTATCACACATTATCTATGTTTTGGTAAAACTTATGTCATATTTTGTGAGTATGTATTTCATCCACAACACTTGAGCACAATAACTTCCAGCTGATACTCATTCAGATTCAGTGGTGGAAAGTGCTAATGAGTGTTTCTTCTTATAGGAACAAGGAACCAATGAATCTCTTAAGAAATTACAAGTTTAGAATGAACTTTTCCTTTCCATTCTATATACACCAAAATCATCATCCAAAAAACTGTTTTAAAAAATCATTTCTAGAAGAATAGAAAAGTCCTAAATCCATGGTTCCCTTTAAATAGAAAAAAATTATTTTCACTAATTTTAAATGATATTCCTTTGGATTATATTGATATATTTCACATAAAAAACTAAAAACATTAAGTCTGGATGACTAGCTATTAAGTATAATAAACTTTCTATCATACCTCTAAAATATTTTTGGTCTACTGGTTTCCCAGATTCATCAATATCAAGAGAATTTGAGGTACCAATTGGAGTACTTATACTTTTAGTATTTTCATATCCATACTTATTAAGAATATATTTAATATACTTATGTTGAGATATATAGGTTCCTTCTGGTTTTTGAGAAATTTGAAAACCAAGGAAAAATGTTAACTCACCCATTATACTCATTTCAAAATTAGATTTCATAATATTCATGAATGAATCAGTTAAATATTGTTAAGTTGATCTGAATATAATTTCATCAACATAAATTTGAACAATCAAAACATTTTTCTTATCTTTATTTATAAAAAGGTTTGGCTCAGCAGTTCCCTTAACATAATTATTTTGTAACAAAAATCATGTAATTCTATCATACCATACTCTAGGGGATTTTTTAAGTCTATATAAATATTTGTTAAGTTTAAAAACATGTTCAAGATGTTTTGTGTCTTCAAAACCAGTAGTTTATTTAACATAAACTTCCTCTTGAACATATCCATTAAGAAAATCACACTTCACGTCCATTTGAAAAAGTTTGAAATTAAAGAATGCTGCAAAGGCTAGTATTATATGAATAGATTCAATTCTAGATACTGGAGCATAGGTTTCTTCATAGTCTATTCCTTCTTGTTGATTATATAATTTATCAACTAATCTTTCTTTATTTTTTATAATGATTCCATTTTCATCACATTTATTTCTGAAGACCCATTTTACTCTAATTACAAAAGTTTCTTTAGGTCTTTCAACCAAGGTCCAGACTTTGTTCCTTTCAAATTCATTTAGTTCATCTTGTATAGCTTTAATAGAATCATTTTCTTCTAAAGCTTCATTAGTGTTTTTAGGTTCTAATTAGGAAAGAAATTTTAGATGTTCTATTTAATTTATTAAAGAAATTCTATTCCTTATAGGTTGATTTACATCACCAATGATACTATCACTAGGATGATTCTTAATAAACAACTGATTTGGGTTTTGTAAAACCTATTCATCAATATAAGGTAGAAAATATTCTGGGGTAAATACTTCAAAAACATTTTCTTGAGTATTTTCCTTATTAGAATAATCTTCCATTAAAGGTTTATAATCAGTTTTTGAAAACACATCTAAAGATGTAGGTTGGGGTTGTTTGAAAATAAAAGGATAAATTTCATAAAATTTAACATGTACTGTTTCTTCAACAGTATAAGATTTTTTGTTAAAAAATCTATAAGACTTAGAAGTAGTGAATTAGCATAAGAAAATTCCTTCATCGGTTTTAGGTATGAATTTATGTAAGTTATCTTTAGCATTCAAGATGAATACTTTGTATCCAAAAAATTTGAATTACGAAACTTTTGGTTTTCCACCTGTCCATGATTCATAAGGTGATTTATTAAGAAAATTTATGATTAAAAATCAATTTATAGTATAAAAATAAGTACTTACATCTTCAACCCAAAAATATTTAGCAATAGAATATTCACTCGACATGGTTCTAGTTATCTCTTAAAGAATCCAGTTTCTTCTTTCAACAACACCATTTTGTTGAAGAGTTCTTGGAGCTTAGAAGTTATGAGTAATGCCTTTCTTACTACAAAAAGTTTTAAAATCTGAATTTTTAAATTCTCCCTCATGATCACTATCAATAGTTATCAATCGAAGGATTTGATCATTTTTAACCTTGGCTGAAAAAATGTTTAAAATAAGAAAAGGCTTCATAATTCTTTTCTAGAAAATAGACCCAAGTAAATATAGTGTAATCGTCAACTAAAACAAATACATAGCATTTTCCTCTAATACTTCCAGTTTGTGTTGGACCAAAAATATCCATATGTACTAGTTGTAATGCATCAGAATTTGAGACTTCACTAATTGATTTAAAGATTAACTTATGTTGCTTTCCATATTAACAACGATCACAAACTTTTGAAGAATAAAATCTAAGCTCCAGTAGATCCTTAACAAGTCTTTTATTTGAGAGTTTGAATAGGTTTCTAATGTTAAAGTGTCCTAGTCTTCTATATAATAACTAATATTGATCTTCCATTTCACTAAGGATAGGTATATCTTGGATCCTAAGCTCTTCTATGTTCAGTGTATAAACATTCTCATGCCTATTGGAAGAGAGAATAAACTTTTTCTTGTAATTGTGTACTAAGAATTTATCATTCCAAAAATTCATATGGTAACCTTCATCACATAATTGGATTATTCTTATAAGGTTTTTGTTAAGACCTTTAATAAATAACACTTTTGAAATTAAATGTTTTCCAAGAAGAATAATTTTACTTATACCAGCAATTTCTCTCTAAGAATTATCTCCAAAAGTTATTTTTCCTCCTTTTGTCTTGATAATATTTTCAAAGAATTTTTTGTTACCAGTCGTGTGTTAGGAACATCCACTATCCATGTACCATGTATTGTTGTTGGCACTTCTTTTATTTTACTGAAAATAAAAAAAGTTAGACTTTCATAATTGAAACTTTCTTGGATCTGGAATTGTTAGAAATTAAAATCTTAGATATCCACATTTTCTTAGAAAATTAATCCTTATGAAAACCTAAGGATTGGGTTTTATTTAAAGAACAATTTTTCTCCCAATGTCTACCACATTGACACTTAGTGAAAAAAGGATCACTTTTCGGAACAAAATAATTGTGACTAAAAATAGGTTTTGAGTGAGTATAACCAAATCCAAAACTATTCCTAAGAGGATGAAGTTGTGAATACATTTTATAAAATTATTTCCTTCCCAAAGTAAAATTTGATAAAAGTTTCTTTAAGGAAAATATTTCAGATTTTAGTTTTATGACTAAATTATTGTCCTCATAGTCATTAGTTTTAGAATTTGAGTTATTCTCTAAAAAAATTTCTCAGGAATAACATTTTAAAGATCCTTAGAAATTTTATCCTTATTAGGATTAACCTCCTTAAGGTTTTTATAAACACTTTAAAAATCAAGAGTTTTCTAATAAATATCCTTAGAAATATCTTATACATATTTTATTTAAAAAAATATAGAATTCACTTTATCTAATTTCTTTTTTATCTTACAATTTTCATTCTCAAGTAATTTAGAAAATATAGAAACTTCTTAAAATGAAGGTAAGGTATTATATTTTTATGAGGAAGATTCTTCATCTAAATATTCTTAATATTCTTAATTAGGAAAATTTTCATTTAAAGAAATATTGGTTAAAGATTCATCATTGTGTACCTTATCCATAAGATAATGATTTTCAATAGGTAATTTGGATATAATACCAATATTATTCTGACTAGAAGATTCATATTATGAGGATTCATCTGAAGAGTCACCACCACTAGCACTCCAGGTGTCATTAGCCTTCAGGACTTTCTTAGACTTAGATTTATAGTACTTCTTTCTATTCCTTTCAGAATGCTTGTCATTTCTGTCTTTTCTCTTAAGCATAGGAAAATCTGGCCTAATATGTCCAACCATTTTTCATTCATAAAAAGTTACTTTAGAATATTTCTTGTCCTTTATTTCTTTCTTCTTATATTTATAATAAAAATATTTCTTTCCCACAATATTTTTCATCCTCCGAGAAAGATTTTATAATTCATTCTTAGACTGATCAATGTCACTTAATTCAGATATAACAATAGCTTTCTTAGCTTTTGATCTAGTTACCCTTTCTGGAGTCTTATCTTTAGATGTAGTAGTGAAATCAAAACTTCTATTGCCATTATTTTTCTTGTTGAATCCATCATCTCTCTTCATTCCTATTTCATGCTGAAGAAGAGTTCCAAATACCTCATCAACAGTAATGTTAGATACTTTCCTATTTTTATAAATAGTTATCCTTTTAGATTCCCACTCATTGGTCATAATATCAATTATCTTTTCCATGAGAACTTCATCATCAATAACTTTTTCTCCCATGACCATTGATAATAGTCATAAATCTTTGTTTTACTTTGCAAACAGGTTCTCTATAAGAAAATACAAATCCATGATATTCAACTCTCAACATAGATCTTATAGTTTCTATCACTTTAGAAGTTTTAAAATGTGTAACTTCAAGTTTCTTATGAATACTATTGGAATACTTACAAGAAGATATTTTACTGTAGATATTCCTGTTTATGGAATATAAAAGAGTATTTCATACCTTTTAGTTTAGTTGATATTCTTGTTTTTCCTAATTTGTGAAGGTTCTGATTTCTTTTTCAGGAATCTTGTATTCACCAGTAATCATAATAAAGTTATCAACTCCAGTGTTAATAAAAAAAGTATTCATCCAATCTATCCAGTGCTCATAATCATTTCCATCATAGATAAGTGGTCTGGTAGGATTTAAGTTATCTATAGAACCAATGTTCATATCTTCCATTTCTATAAGAAAAGATATTTTCCACAAAACTTTTTAGAAGTAAAATTTTATAAACAAAGATAAAAATATTTATGAAAACCTTAAACAAGTTATGTTAAGAAAGAAATGTTGAGCAAGAAAACTTATATGTAAGTATAATTATTTTAGAGACCTCCTTTGATACCAATTGTAGGATCGAAATATAGATGTAGATGCTCAATTACAAGAGGGGGTGAATTACAATTTTAAAAACTTTTCCATTTTAAGCCTAAAAGTAAATATGTGTTTAAACAAGTTAAACAATGTGAATTCAAAAACCCTCTTTGGTTCTAACTCAAAGGGATAATTGGAAGGTCCCTGATCCAATTATAAGAAACCTAAACTTAAACAAGTTAAAATTAAGGAAACTTAAACTTAAACAAGTTAAAATTAAGGAAACTTCTGAAGTTTTTACTTAGAGAAATAGTCTACCTTAAAGAATATAGAATCTTATTTATATCATAGTTAAAGAAGTAAAATAAAGTATAAGAAAGCTATACTTTCTTTATTTAACAAAATTGTTGCGGAAATAAAACTTGTAACAAGAAAAATTAAAGAAGTATAAAATATTTTAAACCAAAGAGAAGGGTATCCAACAACATTTGATAAATGTCCCTTAATTTATAATTTCAAGAAATTCTATCTTACCCATAACAGGGTAATCCCTCGATAATAATATTAGAATTTGTCTTGATATCCCTACAAGCCCTAAAACTTTAAGGTAGTTGGCACTTCTATCTTCCTATCACCATAAGTCCTTGATTGTATATAGAAACAATCTGAGTCACACTAAGTAGATGAACAAGTTGTTCATGGATGAACAAGATGTTCATATATCGCACAAGGCACGAGAGTCTATCTCTCTCTAGAAATCACTTCATAGCATCACAGTATATAATATATAGATGAGTCTACACTCCTAAAATAGATGGGGTATTTATAGGAAGAAAATCCAATGGTTATATCCTCCTCCAACAGTCATATTTTTCCTTGAATTTTAGAGGGACCTAGACACGTGTCACTCAGCCAACGGTTAGTTAGAAATAGATTTTACAACATCATTTCATTATAACATAATCATGTGTAAGGAATTATAACATGTAAGAAAATAATTCTTAAGTTTAAGAAACTTAAGTAAACTAGAATCCTATAAAGTTGGAATAATATATTAATAAAGAAAAGTTACTTTAACAAGTATTAATAATCACATTATGAATATAAAGGAAAATGGAGTCAAAATATGTATAAAAATAGAGTCTAGTTTTCTGAGAAAACGGAGTCTGTTTTTATGAGAAAACGGAGTCTAGTATTTGATGAAAATGGTGTCTGAATTTTGAGGAATTCAGAGTCTGAATTCTAAGGAATTAAAAGTCTATATTCTGAGGAATTCGGAGTCTATCTTCTGAGGAATTCGGAGTCTGAATTTCAGAGAATTTAGAGTCTGGATTTCAGAGAATTCAGAATCTAAAAATAGAGAATTCATATTCTAATTTCTGTGAAACTTGAAGTCAAAAATTAGGATGAAACGGAGTCTGAAAACAGATGTAATCAGATTCTAAAAATAGTGAGACTTGGTATCTAAGAAATTGTAAGGTTCTGAGGTTTGGATAAGGATCTGATTATTCTTAATGTAATTTGGTCTTAAGAGAAATAAGGTTAATCTTAGATAAGGAACATTAATCATAACATAGAAAAGTAAGTTAAGGTTAAAGAAAATATATTTCCTTAGAGAAAGTAACTAATATTTAAGGAAAATGTGTTAGTGATTTTCAAAACATAAAGGAATGGAAAGGTCATAAAATAAATTATTGACTTAACATTTATCTCTAGGATGGAAGTCTTTCGGTTGGATCAGCTTATAATGATCCACTCTTGTTCTATCTTTGTAAATCCTAGAATTTTAAAATGATTCCCTTTTAATTTTATCCATCTCCTACAACTATAATATTCTCTCTTTCCCAACACTTTCAAGATCCAAATTCATCTTCTGCACATCCTAATACGCCTTATGCTCCAATTCCATAGGTAGGTGATAGATTTTCCCATAAATCAGCCGATATGGACTCATTCTAATCGGGGTCTTGCAGGCTGTCCTATAAGCTCATAATGTGTCTTCCATCCTTTGGATCCAATCCGTCCTATTTGGTTTAATAGTCTTCTCCAAAAGTCCTTTGATTTCTCTTTTTGACACTTCAGCTTGAAAATTTGTTTGTGGATGATAGGGAGTTGATGTTTTATGATGCACCCCATACTTCTTCAGCAAATAATTCAATACCCTATTGAAAAAGTGAGTCCCTTTATCAAAAATTATGGATCTAAGCACTATAAACCTATAAAATATGTTAGCCCTGACAAAATCACAAACAACATTAGCATCGTCAGTCCCGGTGGCTTTTTCTTCCACCCATTTGGAAACATAATCAACTGTAAGAAAGATATAATAATTTTAAAATGAAATTGGTAAAGGTCCCATAAAATCTATCCCCATAAATTCAAAAATCTCACAAAATTTAAGTGGTTGTTGGGTCATTTTTTGTCTCATTGAAATGTTCCCAGAAAATTGACATTTTTTACACCTTTTCCAAAATTCATGAGAATCTTTAAAAAGGGTAGTCCAATAAATTCCATATTATAAAACCTTATTTGGTGTCCTTTGAGGTCCAAAGTGGCCCCCATAAGCTAAGGTGTGACAAAACTCAAATATAGAACCAATTTCACTCTCAGGAAAATATCTTCTTATCACTTGGTCATTACAAATATTCCAAATAAATGGATCATCTCAAATGTAAAATCTAGATTCAGATTTAAGTTTGTGAATTTGGTAAGAATTGAAATGAGATGATACCTAATATGTTACCAGATAATTTACCATGTTAGTATACCAAGTCACTTCTTCTTCAACAAAGTACAACTTCTCTCCTAGAAGGTGATTATTCAATGGTTCTTTTTTGGAAATTCCAGATTCAGCAGTGTCGGGTAGTTTGCTTAAATGATCATCCAATTGGTTCTCAGATCCCTTATTATCCTTTATTTCGATGTCTAATTCCTACAACAGTAACATCCATCTCACTAGCCTCAGTTTAGATTCATCATTCTTTATCAAGTACCTAAGAGCTACATGATCAAAAAACACAGTGACCTTAGTTCCAAGCATATATGATCTAAATATTTATACAGAAAAAAACTGCTAAATTTTTTTTGTGGTTTTTTAATTGAATTAAGGCACATATAAGGTTCTCAATTCATAGGAAATGAATTGTATGCTGTCATTAATTCATTGAGAAAGGACTGATCTAACTGCTTGGTTGGAAGCATCACAAAGTAGCTCGAATGGTTCTTCCCAATTTGGTGGTTTCATCATGGGTGGTGTAATCAATATCCTCTTAAACTCATAAAAGTATTCCCAACATGAACCGTTGAAATCAAAATTGGCATCTTTCAAAATCAATCTATATAGAGTTATAGTAATCTTACTGAAATCATTGATAAACCTCCTATAGAATCCCGCATGTCCTAAAAATGATCTAACATGCTTCACACAAGTTGGATAAGGCAATGAATATATCACTTAAATTTTTAATTTATCCAATTCAATACCTTTTTTAAAAATTAAATACCCAAGTAAAATTCTTCTCCCAACCATTAAATAACACTTTTAAAAATTTAAAACAAGATTCTTTTCAATATAGGTTTTCAAAACTTTTTCCATATTTTTCAAATAACGGTCAAAGTAATTTTCAAAAACTATGAAATAATCTAAGAAAATCTCTAATAAATATTCAATGTGATCAGAAAAAATAATTACCATGAACCTATAAAATGTACCTAGATCATTACATAATCTAAATGGCATCCTTTTATATGAAAAAGTACCAAAGGGACAAGTAAAGGTTGTATTATCTTGATCCTTGGGGGAAATGGGTACCTGAAAATCCATCCAAAAAGAAATAATGAGTTCTCCCTACCAATATCTATAACATCTAGTTAATTAAGTGAATGGGGAAATGATTTTTTTGAGTGAACTGATTTATCTTTCTAAAATCGATGCACACTCTCTATCTATTCTGAATTCTCATAGGGATTAATTAATTATTTTAATTCCTCACAGTGGTTAGGATAGGTTTTTTGGAACTAAATGAATGGGGATAGCCCATTTTTAATATAATATGGGATATAGGATCCAATCTTCCAATGGATTCTTGATCTCCTTCTTTACAACCTCCATTGATGTGGAATTCAGCCTCCTTTGGGGTTGTCTGATAGGTTTGGAATCTACCTCAAGTAGAATTATATATGAGCATATTTTTGGGTTTATTTCTATTATATCACCTAAGATCCACCCTATTTCTTATAAATTATATCTCAAAAGATCAATCAAATATTGTTCTTGGGTTTTAGATAGCTTATTTTCAATTATCACTATTAATTTCTCTCCCTCCCTAAGGTACACATATTTCAAATCAATGGGGAGTGGTTTTAATTCCAAATCAGGGGGATGTTCAAGGAATAAAATTAGACTGATGTTCCCCACATACAAAGTTTGTAACTACTATACATAATAAACTATATCAACTTCCTCATCATATAACAAATCATCAAAGAAATCAGATGTTACCCCTTCTTCCCACGTGAAATCAGAATCTATAGTGTTTTGGGAATCCATCTGTTCATTGATATTTTCAATGGAAAAATTATCTCCTAATGCTAATAATTCATGGAACATACCTAATTATTAAACTGGATCAGTACCGACTTCATGGGAGAGTGAAAATATGGAATGATTATCTAAAGGTTTCCTTGTGGATTAAAAAATATTGAAGTGGATAGTGTTATCTCCAAATTTCATGGTGAGTGTACCTTCCTAGAAATTGATGATGGTTTTGGAAATCTTCAATAAAGGTCTCC
This sequence comes from Viscum album, assembly GCA_963277665.1. Classification (NCBI taxonomy): domain Eukaryota; kingdom Viridiplantae; phylum Streptophyta; class Magnoliopsida; order Santalales; family Viscaceae; genus Viscum; species Viscum album. The sequence continues at coordinate 373,206,990 of OY728142.1, read as the reverse complement.
CAAAAATTATGTTTGAGTGTGAAGGGATCATATATTCTTCCATATTCATCACATAGAAGTCATACGGGAATAAGAGATCTTTGACTTTCACTAGGACATCCTCCAAAACTTCTGCTGGGAAAATTGTGGATCTATTTACAAGTTGGACCACCACTTTTTTGGGATTCAAGTATCCCATATTCAAATAATTGTATATTTAGTGAGTCAATACATTAATTGAAGAACCTATATCACACAAATCATTAGATGATTTTAAATAAACAATGGTGCATGGAATGGAAAATGTCTATGGATCTTGACATTTAGTTGGAAGTTGTGGTGTGATAAAGGTTGAGACACTTATTTTAAAGTTGATCCTTTAATTACCTTGAAGAATCCTCTTCTTGGTGAAAATATCCTTCAAAAAATTATCATAATATATAATTTTTTTAGTGCTTCAATAAGGTGGGTATTAATTTCCACTTTCTAGAAGGTGTCCAAAATTTCTTTTTCAAGTGCTTCTTTATACAATCTCTTTGATTCAATAATCCTTGATGAAAATATTGGGGTTAAATATTTTTATCCATTTATTTACTTTGAAATGGTGTTTCTTATATCTTCATATTCATTATATCTATCTCCTCCTCATCTTTCTTCTCTTCTTCATGGTTCATTTTCACATAATTTTTTGAATTTACAACTTTATTATCCCTCATCTCAGGTGGTCTTATTTTAGGTTCATTAGTTTTTGGTGGTGAGATTTATCTTCCACTTCTTGTTACTATCATTTTAAAATTATATTTTGGGTTTGGTATTGTTTGGGAAGGGTGTTTCCCAGAATTTTTGGTTAGGAAGACCATGAGACTGTCAAACTTGTTGGACAAATATTTTACAGTGTCTTTTAGCCCCTCAATCTCAGATATATGTTATTGGCTATGAATTGGGGGTTGTGTACTGGTGAATGGATTCTTATAGGTTATTTGTAAATTTTTTGGTTGGTGGTAATAAGTATGGTTATAGGATTTCTTTTGTTTAAATGGTGGTGGGTTTTCAAATTGTTGCTTGAATGGGTGTTAGTTTTGGAACTAGTTTTGGTATGGAGGTCTAGCTTGATTATGCTGATTTACAAATCCATATTGAACTTAGTTAGGCTCAATACATCCTTGATTTTTTTGTAATTTATTCAGATTAAAGGTTTCTGCACAAGTTTACATTCCCTATATTTCAGCACATTGGTTAGTGAAATGATCAAGTGATGAACATAAACCACAAACCTTAGTCGGTGCTTACTGGTCACCCACTTATTTCCAGGCCATCTATCTCACCAAACTAGTTATCTCTTAAATCCTAGTTTCTAGTAATGGTGATGGATAATAAGTTTATACCTCATGAATACCTCTTATTCCATTACCTCTTGTACCAAACTATTGTGAGTTATGGGAAATCTTCTCAATCAGGCCCTTGGATACTTCTGGTGACTTGTCAATCAATGCGCCTCCAGATGATGCATCCAGAAGGTTTTTGTCATTGTCTAGTAAACCTTGGTAAAATAATGCAATAAATTGATTCTCCTATATTTCTTGATTTGAGAATCTGGCACATGGCTTTTTAAATCTTTCCCAGTACTCGTAAAGGGTTTCTTCATATGACTATCTAATGGAATAGATTTCTTTTCTGATGGTCATGCTTCTAGAGGTGGGGAAGAATATTTTCATTAATCGTCTCACTAAGTCATTAAAATAATGCACATATATTGGTTTTAGACCATACAACCATTATTTGGAAGCTCCTTCCAATGAAAATGGGAATTCCTTCTGATTTACCTATTCCTCAGCTACTCCATGGGATCTAAAAAAAAGTGCAGACATGTGTGAACTATTTAATATGTTTGTTTGGATCTTTAACTTCCAAGAAATGAAACTTTGGAAGGAATGGGATCATGTTAGGTTTCATCTAAAAATAATTTTGTAACTCTATCATGGTAAGTTGATTATTTTGATTAAGGAATTTTGGTGCACATAGGTCTCTAAGTGTTTGGTTCTGGTTTCCCACCATGATAAAAGGCTTGGAGTGAACACTTGAAGTTTCACTCAAGTATACAAGATAAATTTCCTAAAATTAATATTGAAAATTAATTTGTATAAGTCTAATCAAAAAATTTCTTTCAATTTCAGGATCTAGGGGGAAAGGTTTGGCGTTTGAGGTTCTATTCATGCAATTTTGAAGAGAAAAGAAGAAAAGAAGGAGAAAGAAAAAAAATGTTGGCAACACCTCCCCGAAAATGGCACAAAGTTTTGAAACATAACTATAATGGGTTGTGACAAAAAAATATTTCTTAATTCAAAATATAGTAAATTGGTTGATATGGGATGTCTCCAGACAGAATTTCACAACAATCATGTTTTTCACTTAAATTTGAGAAAGAAGTAGAGGTTGTTTTTTAAATTGTTTGAGTTTAAAAAGAACAAAGGAAATTAAAAATAAAGTTTGAACACAAGTATATTAAGAGATTGATGGGTTTAGGGTAGGATAACCTTTTGAAATTTCATCATAGTCATAAATATCATTCCCTCTCTCTTTCTATTTAATGATAAGTGAAATACTCCTCAATTGAGTTATCAATCACCCTTGGTTGAATAAATCAATGGAAACCACTCCTATGTGAAAAACAAATCATAAAAATTTACCAAATAAATAATTCAAGTCCCTATACAGAATTTTTTCTCCTTATAGATATAGAAAATTTTCACTTATTCCACACACGTGTCAATGATCACTAGACCTTTACCACCTAACACAATCTTCTCAATTGAGAAAAATTGCATTGGGTAGAGGGAGTTTAAAGTTCTTAAACCAAAGATATAAAAAATAAATGAAGCCAAAACCCAAAATAAAATTGAATTAATAGAATTAGACACCACTTAAAATATAAATCATTCAATATAAAAAGAAATTTTCAAATTAAAGTGCAATACTCCGACATTACAAAAGTGAAACTCCCCCTTCCATGATCACTCAAAGGTTTTACCCCTCCATGTGAAGGGTAAGAGAGTTGAAAGGGGAAGAAGAGAGAATTATGAAACTAATAAAAGAGGAAATAGAAAATCCACAGAACTTAAAGCCTCAAATCCTCCAGCACATTCCCTCCTTATCCTCCTTCAACACCTTTTAATGGAAGTGAACACTCATATTTATAGGCTTAAGGGGTGGATAATTTTCCCTCTAGATTTATTCCTCTAAAATTTTGAGTCTATTTTGTATAATAAATAGTTTAATCTCATAAATATATATTAATAAAAGTTTTTACTCTCTCTATTTTTCATGCTCCCTCTAAATATCATCTTCTTTGAACAAGTGGAAAAAAAGTTATACCTGAATTACTGAAGAGAATTTTTTCTCGAAGAGAATTTTTTCTCGAAGAGAATACTTCTCAACTCCATACACTTTATTGCATTAAATTAGTTCCTTAATGATAAAATTTATCCATGAAATTTAATTTGGACATGATAAGAGGATTCATATTTCTATTAAATCTATAATAACTTCATTTGTATGTCTCTAGGCCGAGTTATGCCTCATTAACTGAGGTGGGTTCCATTCTTTTAGCCAGATAAATTTCTCTAATTAATTGATTTTTTGGGGCTAGTTAATTTTGAATTGGATCTTGGTCTAGAAGAAAAACTTGAATCCCACGAAAAAATGAATGCTAAAAAATGAATCAATCAATTTGGATAAAAATTGTAAAAGATATTCCTGAAATATAGAAGCAATATAAAATTTCTAAATTTTCAGAATTAACAAATATCAATATTTGAGCCCAAAATTCACCAAAAATACTAAAATGATGAAAATAAGTTAACATTAATTAATTGGTAGGGATTAAATTTTTAAAACATAAATGAAAAATAATGAAAATATTATCTTTATCATTCACATTTCTAGATTCCCTCAAGTTTTTCTCAGTGATGAGGGCTTGTTTCACTATCTCTAAAATAGTAGTCAGCCGAAATACATTCACCTATGATCAAAAGTCATATGCAATATCATCCTAAAATTTCTTTGTAGTGGTCAGATCATCACCAGAAAAGGCCAGTGAAAAACACTGCAATTTAGTAAAGAGATCTGAATATTCTATCACTAACAGGTCACCTTGCTGAAGGTGTATAAACTCCTGAGCATGGTCTGGTCTTAAGGTTTGTATAAATAATTAGTCAAATAAGGCTATATAGAATTCCTCCCAGACCAAACATTGATTTCAACCTTCCTAAGTAAGTATGTCCCACCAACACTTGGTGAAGTCACATAGCATATAGGTTGTGAGCTTGAACCTCTGCTCTGGAGGCATCTCGATATGCTCAAAGATAAAAAACATGGCCTCTAACCATGACTCAGCAACATGAGTTCCACCATCCTCTGAGAAGGTGGGAGGATGTTGTTGTTAGAACTCATGGGTTAGCTTTCCCGTTGTAGGGATAGGTCGAGGATCACCCTGTACAGACTACATAAACTAAAAGAAATTGTTGCAAAACTAAGCGTCAATGCCCAGTAGAAGATCTGTAGGAGGTGCCTTTGGTGGAACTATGGGAGGTATAATTGGTGGATTAGGTCCCACCACCTCAATAGTATTCTCATCGCCACTTTCTTAACGTACAGTATGAAGTCATCATGGTGGCATAACTTTATAATTTCCAAGTGCATGCCTAATATAGGTTTTATAATATATAGTAAAAGGCGATAAAGAAAGGGAAAGTACAAATCCTACCTATAAGCATGTCACAAACATTATCCTACTCTAGGATTCAGGTCTATGTGATCTGAAAAGGTCATAGAAGGATCATATGAGAGATAGCCTACTACCCACTACTAAGGTTGGAATAGGGTCAAGGTCTCGTATTATACATACAAGGTGCCTATTTCATTTTTTCAGATTATATTCATTTTGATTCATTTATCTGTCTAAATTTTATTGAAATTTCTGAATCATATGGATCACCATTCCTAATTTATAAGTTCCCATAAACCTTATAAATTTGAATGTGGCATCTATTTAATTATAACTATAACACATTCTAGCCCATGCAACCAATGTTTCATGGCTCAATGTACCACAACTGGCTACTGAAGGTATTTGCTTTAACCTATAAAGGAAAACAATGTTAGGTTAAGGAAGAAACTTTAAGTTCCAATTGTGTTTTCTCTATCTTTCAAGGAATAACACATAAGGCACTACAGCAAGTACATGCAATACAAGAAATGCATGCAGAAAATAGATATGGCATGACATAATGCATGGAATTTTAATCCTATTATGCCTAGTATGATGCATGGTTTCTAATATTCCATAATATTATTATTCCAAGTCTAGAAAATTTCTAATATTTTTAATTTTATCAATAATGATAATATCACAAAGAAAGCATGTCACCCAATGGTGAAATCCATAAAACTATAACAAGTGAAATCAATAACAACATTTACCTATCCTAGGTAATTTGGGTTTCCCATGTACATGGACTAGATACTCCTAGGAATAGGCTCATTACCAAATTCCAATATCATAGTCTCCTATCTAAGAAAAAATAGTAAGAAAAAAGGAAAAAATACCTCTGATACCAATTTTTTGTGTCCCTCCCCAGATGTCACTTAACAGTGTCGTGAGACGGTAATCTTAAGACCTCAAGCATGCCTTCCCAAATTCCAGAGAGTCTCGACTATTAGCAAGGGCCTAGGGAGTGGTTGTGGGGAGAATATTCCCTCATTTATTATAGTAAATCACAATAATATATATGGAATAAGAAATTAAAAAAAGTAGACTCTATATGATAGGACCAATAACCCGCCATTACGGAAGCAGTATCAATAGACAAATAGTAGCAGAAACAAAATAAATAATCACGCAAGATAAATAATTAACTAGAATCTAAATAATATGTACATATAAAATTATGATTATTCACTTGTATCTATACAAAAGTGTGCAAGGGTAACATGGTACACTAGCATATGTCACATGCTATAAATATAAAAAAAGGACAAAAACAACTACTACTAGAATCGCGAACATAGGCTCAGTCCTCTACTCTCGTACTCCATCCTATTACTATTAATCAAGCATCATAATCTAGTTGCTTCCCTTTATCTATACCTGTAACCATGAAGTCTACTTAGGTACCAAAGGTGGCTAAAGAAATTTTTGAGATATACTCATTAGGCCTCCACCAATGGTGTCCAGATCAAACCAACTTATTCAATATAAAATGAATAGTGTGAAATTAATAATAAATGAAAAAATAACAATAAATAACTAAATACACCAGACTGGGTTCTATTTGTAACAGCCATCCAATTCTACCTGCTTTATCCTAATCTTGTGTGTTTAAACCAAGGTATCCTGCATAAGTAAAGTGAGTGAAATAATTTATAAAATAATAGACCATCCCCAATATTGTGATTCATCGTGGTGGACACATCCTTGAAGTTCTAAAATCAAAGATTCATTTATCATTTGAAATAATTATCTTCCCTTTTAATTTAATTAACCTCTTTGTATATTATTGAGAGTCTCCTTGAGCCCATCCATGGAAATTTTGAGAGATTTCCAAGTATTTATCTATGGGTGAAGTATAAGTCCAATGCCAAGGGATTCCATCCGAGGTAACCCAATAAGTGTCACTCCATGCATGGTGTGATGATAGCATAAACTAACCTCTGAGTCTATCCCTGGTATCGCACATAGGGGCCTTAATATCTCTCATGGCATGGTACAACCATCTCACCACCGATCTCATCCATGGGGTCTCCCCTAGGGAACCAGTGTCACTCATCTGGAGGTAATAAGAAAAGGAATAGAAAGCCTATCCCAAACATATATAGTGTCACCCTTGGTGTGTTTATAATGAATTAACAAATTATAACTAAGGAACGATGAGACCATACAATGGATCCTTAATTCATAACCCATTGTATCACCCATGTCTTAATATAAAGGTATTATTTGGTTAGAAAAACCATACCATTAACAAAGTAAAAATTTATAACATGATTTAACAAGGTGACCACAAAATTTAATTAAAAAAAATTATTGTATAAGGTGTAGGGACTAACTCATGGTTCATCTCCTTATTCAATTCAATGTATTACTCAAGGAATTAACAATAGGGCAGTGTACCTAAAATGGTGACAGAAAAATTAGAACAGTGGTCAATAAGTTATAATAGACTAGGCATACCCAAAAGGTTTTCTTAGGAAAAACCGATCAACCTTAGAGGTAATTCACCACAATCTAGGGTCATAATACACATGAGAAACCATTTGGAATAATTTATTTAACATTTTGGAGGAATTTCTGTAATGGTCTGGAACACTACACAATGACGTAAGTTATAAAATGAAATAAAACTTTGGTAATGAAGCTCAACCACATACATTTTCCCCATATTTCTCCCCATCCAGTTTCGTCCTTTGATTCGATCTAGAATGAGATTTATCAAAGAAATATTCAAATGACCCGAAAATGGGGGAAATGAGATTGATACTTAATAGAACAACATAGATAAAGAGAAACTTGAAAAAATAATGGAGAGGGTTGAAGATCCCACCTCTGGCTTCCCGATGGATCTGATGGTAAGAGATTTGTTAACTGGATGGATAAGATAGAAAAAACCTAAGAGGACGATAGGAGAAGGATTCATGAATCGTATTTTTTCACTATAGGAGGAGGAAAGAAGGGTGAGGGATTAAAAACATTTCAAGGGAAATTTTTCAAATTCACCCACATAGGAAGGGTCGCATGGTTTGGCTACACAGTTGGCCAAACCGTGATCCAACCATGTGGAAGACCACTATCAAATTGGTCTACAATCATGCACATTCATGCAGATGGGGTCACACGGTTATAGACAAACCTTATTGACCCCATCACCCCACTGTTACAAGCCACATGGTTAAAGAAACTGTGTGGGTTGGGTTTCACAATTTCTACTAACCATGCGGCTCAGTCTGTTTCTTTAGGTTTAAGGGATCTGGGCTCCAAATAAGCCCCAAACACCCCATATGACCTCCATAAATCCCTTAGGAATCATTTAAAGGGCCAAAAAATAAATTTAAACAAAAAAAAATGATCTGTACCTTTGAAAAAATCCAAGATGTTACAATATTCTATATCTATATCCAAGAATCCTACCCATACCAACCTTAACATTTCATTATAACCTATAATACTCTATGATGAACAATAGTTAGGGATAAACTCAAAGTCATACTTTGGGACGTCAATTATCATTTCACTTCATGAAATATATATCTATATTGTCATGACCCATCCTAGTGGGACCCATACTGCGACTCCCCAAGCCCGCCTCCAATAGGCCAATGGATGGTGACTAGCACCGAGTAGGCATATCACTAACATGGGAGGCATTGCCTATGTACCTGTATGTACACACTCATCTCCAAGATCAAAAAATGATGAAATGTAAAAACCACTAATTAAACAATGCGTGCATACCACTATATCCCACAATCAGAGTACGATGGAAAGTAAAGTAAAGTAAATAGGTCTAGAATACAAGCCCACTAAAAGAGTCTATAACCAAAAGTATAGCCCATAAGAAAACGGTACTGGGATTGCTTTTTGAAATCCATAGGAACACACCTCGGTCTATCCGGTCTCACAAAGCACCGTCTGGTCCTGGCCCACCTAAGACTCCATCAAAGGGTCGATCATCTTCACAAGACGTGACACGTGCGGGAAAAGCCCATGCAGGGGTGAGTATAACAATACTCAATAGGAAACCCCAAAACCAAAAGGCAATATAACAAAGGAAAAAAATAATCATCTCTAAATAGGTATATGTCTACATCACATATAATAAGAATACTCAGATATACTCAATCAAGACACACAGTCTATAGGTAAGTCACACCAACTATATACCATCACTATAAATTCATCTTGAAGATTCCATGAAGCACTCATCCTTGAGAACATACTCCTGATTCTGATAGCACTGATGACGTCCATCCAAGAGGTACTACTCTTTGGGTCTCACCATGAGAGTTTGTCTCTCTAAAATGTTTACTCTTTTCTAGTTTTGTTGGGTTGGGACATATTTCTGTTTTGGGTTTGTATTTTTTACCTTTTTCTTTTCAGTATACACTATTGTACTTCATTCTATTTAGTGGTTCATTCATATTTAGTACATTTATAGAAGTGTTTCATTATTAATTTATTTCCCTCTGTACTTTTTCATTGAGATAGTTGTGTGTATGTGTACATGTTTTAGGTAAATGCCTCCCTGAGTTTAGTATGCCTTCGGCACTTTTCGCCACCCCTAGCCTATGGAGGCGGGCTTGGGGTAGTTGTGGCTCGATCCCCAACTCGGGTTGGGTCATGAAATATATATAAATTTATATAGAAAACATGAAAGAATAATAAAATGGAGGATTACTTTAATATGATATATTTTAATGCTCTTAAACTCTTTAAGAATATTTAACAAAACCAACATAATAGCCAATTTACCATATCATATATCATAAACTGCCAGATCAGACTTATGTTTGCTACATTTTCTGGGTTTGGTTAACACATTACATCATATGTAATCCACATCACATATCTATGTGATCATATGATAAAAACTCTCCCACTAAATGCTTTAGTGAGAAACATCTATGAAGAAATCCAGTTTGAATAATGGTGAGATTTAGGAACATATTATAACTATTTAACATGTGAACATATTCAAACTTCTTAACTTCACAACATAAAATATTATGATGTTAACTTCTATTTTCTACTTATAACTCTTTATAAGTTCATCATCATCATTCTTGGAACTCTATTCTATCAAAAAAATTCCTTGAAATAATGTAACTACTTATATTATTTTTTACTAATACATCTTAACTCTCTTAGGATATTAAGTAAAATTCACTTTAAACTTATGTTGGTGATATTATTTACTTGTTAACTTTGAACTTCATTAAGTCCAAACATAATCTCATTATCCTCTTATACACTATATTCTTTTAAAATATCTTGCTAAGATACACAAACCCTTTTGTGTTAGGAAAAAACATTTATTTCCTTTCAGTAGGAATATTTAACAAAAAAAATTATTGTTTTCATATCATATATAGTATTCTATATCTTTGGAAAATATTTTAATTGAATAATTTATTAAAATATACCAATGATGTGTGTTGGTATCACATTCCCACATATTTTAACAAATACTTGGATATATATTTTATCCTAGATAAAACACTTTTATCTATATCTTCTTCTCAAAACATGTTATAGAAACTTAATGAATCATAAACCATGTGTATAAAAAAATCATTTCATATTGTTAATAACAAATATTTGTTATCGAACATTTTTTCTTATCACATAAGAGAAATGAGATTAATATACTCACATTTTACTTAGATTTATTTAATCTTGATAAAGCCCTTTACATTAAAATCCTCAATAAAGTGACTATTTACTTTATCTTATGAATATAAACTACAGGATTAATCAATTATTACTTTGTTTTTGAACTCATATATATTTATAACACTTTATAAAATATACATTCGATGTCGCATAATATTTAAAATAAAATAATTAATTTCTATAACATTCATACCTAACATAGACATTCCATGGAGTTTCCCAAACTCTTTCAGGTATATCTTAGATAATCAATCATATTGAATTATTACTCTTCATTATTGACAACCCTAGGTTTCAATGACCTTGAATAGATTCTTTAAGAACCATTATTGAACTTTTAAACCAACTTTTATTCTTATATTTTAAATTTTTACCTACATATACTATCTATACAGTGCTAGAATCCAGATATAATATGCCCAGTTCACATATATTTCCAACACTTTGAGAATATCGGGTAAACATTATTTGAGTTTAATCATATTTTTAGGCCATTTACATAGATAGAAATTGGATAAATTCCCTAACTATAATAAACCATTTTTATCTCCCCTTAAAGAATGTTATAGTTCTGAACAAATCATAACTATGTCTATCAAAAATATCTTTATCTCATTTTATTAAACAAAAAAAATTCATAATCTCCAAGAGAGAAAAATGAGATAAAATACACATATTATGATGAGTTTATCCAATATTTAATCATCCAAGTTATCAATGAAACAACCCCTTTTCTCTATTACTTGAAAGAAAAATTTAAGCTTCAATTGTGTTTATCTTCTAACCCTCTATATATTTAAAAAACTTTTGTAAATAATATAATTGATATCATATATCTATCAGAATAATATAATTCATTTCTATAAACAAAAAGGCTTTAAGGAAACCTTTAGTCTCACTAAGTCATTTATCATATTCAATCATATTGAATATCATTTGATTTACCCAATCATATTGAGTATACGAGACAAAAATCAATGTGTCCAATCATATTGAGTACATGAGTGAAGACTAAGATTCATTTGTTATTTTTTATTCTAATGCCTTTTAAACCTTAAATTAATTTCTATATGATTCCATATGTATCTAGATTCACTTTTTGAACAATTTCAACACTTAGTTACCAAGGAAGGAACACTTATGACATACAAAATTTTTCCTTAGGAACTTTTCTTAAATCGCCAATCTTGATTAATATTTTTTCTTAAGTTACAAGTAATAATATCTTATTACATTAAGTTTCTACTTTGAAAATATTAATTACAAATTTTAGATTGATGATGGTGATGATGATATTTTCTAAAATAGAATATTTTATCATATGAGTATCAGGTATTATTAATCATTTAATAAGGTTTTTTATGAAATGGTCTCCCACTAAAATGATGACCCCATTTTAAAAATCCATGAAACCCATTAGTGGGACAATATCCATATTTCACTAAGAAAATGACCCCTCTGGTGTGAAACTAACTGCTTAGTTATTTAGGTAGGGAATCATCCTAATCACATCATATATGAATCTTTGATAGTTGATCAGACAACTCTTTGTCCAATCCATCATAAGGATAAACCCTACTCTATTATTATGGAATTACAACCCTTGGGGTTTCCCAGCTATTGTAACCCAAAGAAAATATCAAAAATGATCAAATCATAAGAAAATATAGGGTAACCCTGCTTTTTTATGAAATTACCCAAGGATGACCCAGTATCACTCATTACTTTCTTACCTTAAACAAGATAATCCAGAGGCACCCTGTTTTGGTGTGTAACTACCCAATTGTATGATCAAGGTCTTAAAAAGTACCACTTTTGAATGAATCTCACACTTAGTTTGGAATTGTATTCCCTCCACCAAATCAATATTTTCAAACCATATTGATGTATAACTCTTTACACAACCCACAATTTTGTGTTAATTACCCAAAAATATAAGTCAAACATTTTCATACATATCCAAATGTATCATATGCATAAGGTACATGAGAAATTTATGTAATGTAATAAAGTTATATAATATTTAAAATATTCACATGAGTAATCCTGAAGTGATAGATAATCAACCTCATTCACCATCCAAGATAAAGCACAAGCCTCCATTTAGGTAGGTAGTCCGACCCCAAGTCCCTCTACCTAGGGATACTTTATCAAGAGAGAATCCAATTCATCATAACTCTAACATATAATATACACAAACTATATTCGAAAACTAAATTAAAGTTTATAATTTTAGTTACAATCCATGTTCAAGGTAGATGAAAAACTAAATTTATTATAGATACATTATTAACATGTAATGCAAGGCTCTATCTAGAATAAGTTTAATAATTAATCTAAAGAATGAACAATATTCATATTTCTTAAACAATTTAATAAACATGAATATATAAGGGAATGAACCTTTTAAATAAAATAATAATGCAAATATTTAAACATGAGATACCCATTTATGAACATTTCATAAATAAAAGCTACCTATAAAACCTTTTTTTATAATTTTAGCTTTAACATCATGGATATTACATAATTTTGAATATAAAAACTTTATATTAATTTCAATATGAACACTCTAATATTTATAATTATATGATATTTATATTTTAAATAAATGATATTATATGAATTATAAACTATTTATAATCAAATTTATATTATGTGATCATTTTACATAATCTAAATATAATATACTTAATTATTATTTAAACCTTGATCATATTATCATCAAAATATTTTTTATGTGGTTTAAATAATATCCAAATAAGTCCCGCCTTTTATTTTAAACAATTAAAAATAATTAATTATGAACAATTCATAATTTAAATATAAATATTTTATATTTTGTCCTTATTTCATAATTTATAACCCTTAATAAATTATTACTTATGATTTCTAAATAAACACTTTTATTTCTATATCATAAGTTATTCCATATAATTTATTAAATGGTATTTCAAATATTAACATTTAATATTTTGAGAAAAATAAAAAGCTTCATAAACATTTATTTAATTAATTCTAAACTATTTATAATTAATTAATTAATTAAACCTTTATAAATTAAATATTCTAAAAATGCCTTTTATAATGATTTATAAACATTTTATAAACCATTAAAAACATTTCAAAATTTAAAAATATTTTTTAAATGCTTTTCTGTTTACCCTAACATAGAAACCCATTCCTATGTAAGGGTATCCTCCCTTTACCCTTATGTAAACACTCTGAATAAGGGTAATCTGGTTCTAGAACCCTTGAGAAAGGGTATATATCCATGACCATTGTGTAGTATATGTTTTATAAGGGTACAGAAGGTCTTACCTTTACATGAACTCATCACATAAGTCTAAGTAAAAATCTACCTTTACGTAATCTTTTAAAACACCGCATTACCTTTATATAACCACTCTACATAAGGTTAAGTCTCACATAACCCTTACATTCACCTACTAGAACTAATATGTAAAGGTAAGACACCATTTTATCTTTACACAGATCTTTATGAAGCTTTAAGAAAAAACATAGTTACCCTTACATACCAGTGTATCGTGTAAGGGTAAACATGCATATAGGTAAACAATATCATACCCTTACGTAACCCATTAAACATAAGGGTAAGATCATGTGGCCCTTATATAGACTGGTCTACATAAAGGTAAGGTGAGATGAACCTTACTTAGACCACTCTATGTAAAGGTAAATCCTTGGTTACCCTTATGCATCTTAGCTACATAAGGGTAAGGTCTTGGTTTCCTTTATGCATCCCAACCATGTAAGGGTAAACCCTTTATAAAATTTAATATCTAGAAACATGAGATGGTTCTCTATTTTTTTCAATTTCTTCTTCATTTCATTACAAGTTTCATAAAACTTAAGCATAGATCCCTCTGATACCACTCTTAGGTTTTGTGTGAATATAATAACACTTATTAGACATAATAGAAACAATTATAAACCCTTATATAAAGGTCTACCATGAAAGATAATATTAAACTTGCCTAAAAACTGAAATTAAGAACATGTTTTAAACTGGAGTACCTTACACTGAAGAATCCACTATATCATCTCTGGACTCTATCACATAGGTTTTATAGTGATCAATAAAGTGTAAAATAAAATCATTCCCCCTCTGTAGGTATCCATGGGCAATCTGAATCATCTGATGTTTGGATTGGATTCACCTTTTCTCCATAGAATGCTAGTACCTCTAAATGCAAAGGAGGAAGATGAAAAAGAGTTTTTGGGTGTTGCAGAGCTTGTCTAAGAATTAACAAAGCACACCCACTTATATCGCGTGGAATTAATATATATATATATATAGCACCGAGAACATTTATTGGAATTCTTCATTTATTCATGTGTTTATAATGCATGAATAAATATCGATTCAATTAACTCATGCATCCAATGAATTTATAACTCATAATCCATTACATCTTATGTTACATCTTAAATAAATGATATATTTTAATGATTTTGAGCCATTAAAACATTAACACACTTAATATTTGGTTTCTCATCTTATTAAACGCAGTTTCATGCATGAAATATTATTTCATGTATGCATCTCGATATACCATACACTTGATATAGCCATTCATCACATATTGGATATAGCTTTAGGTCTTATATCCTTCAGTTATCATGGGGAGATTATACCCTCATATTAGAGTAAAATAACCATTATAAACAAACAAATAAAATCTATAATAATAATTAGAGTACACAAAATCAAATAAATATAGTCATTCTATAACAAATTAAATGTTGTCATACAAGCACATGTCCCAATTGATCACCCATCAAGACGATCACATAAATAAATAAATAAAAACATAAGAAGGTAGTATTAACATTCCCTCACCTCACCTTATCCCAATATCTAAATCACTATTAATCTGATTCAGCTTGATTAATCATTCATGGGCCTCTATCCTACCTGAACCTACAGTTATGATTTCTGAATGGGTACCAAAGTGCCAGGGTCACCTGAGCTGGTTGTGAGTAAAACTTAGTAGGTCGCTACAAAAATTGTCCCTAAAATATCTAGTAAATATAGTGTATATACATGTGATATTCTTAAAATAATAAATATAGTGTGAACATAATAAAATAATGATTGTTAATCCTTGGGTTCTAATATGACACTCATGGTCGACCATATATACTATGACCAGTGCCAAATATATCTAAGCATAATTCATACCCATAAAGGGGGGTGATTCTCCACCTTGAAATTAGTAGTCATGGTTTCATCAAGGGAGGATTGTGCCCCACCCTAGAATCAGTCATCTCAACATCATCAGGGAGATGATACCCCACACTGGAACCAGATATATCATCGAGGAGAATAACATCCACCCCAAAAACATAGATCTTATCATTAGGGGGAATAATACCCCTTCCTGAAAACATATATCATATCATAATAGGGGGATAGTGCCCCTCCCTGGAAACATATATCACATCATCAGGGATAATAACACCCCACATTTGAAACATATATCATATCATCAAGGGGAATAATTCCCCTCCCTAGAAACATATATCGTGTCATTAGAGGGGGAAAATTCCCCACCCTCAGAACATATATCATATCATTAGAGGGAATAGTGCCCCTCCCAAGAATAATATATCATATCATCAGGGGGAATAAAGCCCCACCCTGGAATCAAATATTTTTTACACTCAAGGGCATACTCGCTCCCCAGAACCTCAAATATCAAACAACCAAGGGGTCACATCATGCCCAAGAACCTCATATCTCATAAAACCCAGTGGGATTCACATCCCACCTTGTAATCGTTACCATTCCATCATCACTAAAGGGTTTTATCCCACTCAAACACCTGATAACTCATATAATATAAATAATTAGAACATAATCTCTCCCCAAAACCTCATATCACAAGCCACGTAGGTTGGCCACTTGTTCAAACTGAGCACACATTACCAAGTCTAGCCTCTCAAGAACACAAGCTAAACCCATCACTCGATACCTAATTTAATTCCTCAAAACACATATTCTCATCCATATATCATTCCCAATTGATCCCCTTGAGATTAAATTAGATTAAAAAACATCATTTTGAACCCACCAACATTATTATCTCACCTGCATGGGCATCCCCTAGGGTCTTTCAGACCCATTACTATTCTCACTCACTAGTACCAAGTAGCATCCAACACCCCCACGGTATTCTCTCATCTCATAAGACCATTCCTAAACCTATCCTAAATAGGACAATACAAATCCTTATCTAATTTATACATCATAATTTGGTTCGAATAACCAAGGATCATCCCAAGATAACTCACATCAAGGAGCTTGGAGACCCCATGTTAATTCCTCTAACAATTTTTGGTATCGGGGTGTATAGAATAAGCATATGGATTGTGGATTTAAAATTTTTATCATTGGATCAATGTAATAATGTCATATTTGGATATGAACAGACTGATAATAAATTTATGTATCTCATGTAAAATAATTTAAACACAAAATTAAATCAAATAATTACCTCATTCGATTTGAAGGAGTGTTTGAAATCCGCTCATTATCGGTGGTTGTCACTCAAAGGAATCGAGTTCTAGTCCCTCTGATCATCCATGCATGCTTCTAAAGTCTACAGGAATGGTGATCATTGATATTTGGCTGCTAGCATAGAGATATGATGAAGACTTCCACATACTGATGATCACCACAACACTGATCCTTCAATTTATGAAGGAGAACTTGGATTGATCACTTGGATCGAATACTTATCTCTCTAGGATATGGGAGAGATAAGAGTGGGGCTCTCAAATTTGAGTGATGAATGGTATGATGAATGAGATCCTCATGTTACTTATATAATTAGGTATGTATTAATTATAAATGGATCTTCATCCCCCAAATATGTATTACCCACTAAATAAGCCATAAACGACATGTTATGACCAATCAACTCTATCATAAACATCATTTATATTTTTATCACTTAATTGTAATATAATAAATATATTACATAATAGAAGCAAGTCATTAACTTGACTCCTTATCCCCACAAATATTTAATGAACCTTTAATATTAAAATAATATTTTTTCATTAAATATTTCATCATGTATTCACTTTAAAACTAGTTAATACATTAAATAAATAAATTTAACTCCTATTATTCTATACTTGAATAATAATGAATTTATTTATTATTTGGTATCATTTATACTTAGACATCTCTGGAACCCTGTGTTGGGGACAACCATGTCCTATAGTTAAATTCATAAGAATAGGCATAGACTTTTAAATGCGCTAAGTGTGTGGCACTCTAGGACCTTATCTCGATATAAGTGAGTGTTTTTCATAGACTAGGATCAAATTTTAGAAACCCATCAAGAACCCTAATGAGATAAGGAATAGTAATAGGAATGACAACCTTCTAAAAACATGCATCATTTAATATAATATATTTGTATCATGATATATCATAAAGTATGATGCACACTTCTTGTCATCATCCTCTCTTGATTTATTATTCATTGACCTTACTAGACTGACTTACCTTCCTCTATCATGGCCATGGATTTAGTGAAGGTATTACTGTCCTGATCAACTACACCAAAGATATCACTTCCTTTCAGAAGCGACAAATTCTATATTGATCATTCAATAAATATCATACCATCAATGGTGCACCCAATGAAAGATACCTTACCATGATAAAAATTCCATGGTTTTAATATTTCATAAAAGTATGTAATCAAATAGTATATACTAATAATAATATCAAGTCAAGATACCATTACACATGTTTTCATTTAGGAACTAATAATGAAACTTGAAATATGTGGTGTTCCCATTGGTAAGTCTCCCCTCATGAACTCATCTACTCGATATAACTAAGTAAAAAACTTCATTAGAATAAGTTTCAAGGCTTATGATCTCACGGTACTTGATAATCAAAAATCATATATTTCCTATCATCATGATGTGTCTAGACCATAGGACATATATTTAAGATTACTATCTTGGTACCTTGAGGTTATCATTAAATCCTAGGAACTGTAATAACCTTTTGATATTACATGTAATTTAAGGATGTTACCATAAATATAGTTAAAGTAGAAGTATCAAAAATATTATGGTAAAATAAACACATGTATAGTATACAAATTTAAGGTAATCAAAGTACACAAAGGATATGGGTCTAGGGAACCAACTCAAAACACTCCAACATTCACTAAATCCAACTGTTAACAATCCTCAACCCACTAGATCTCACATGTGAATCATGCTTCTACTGAGATATGTCTTTAGTCAGAGGTTCTACCACATTATACTATGTGGATACTCTGTTAACTGTGACTTCACCTCTCTTAGTAAAATACCTCAAGAGATGAAACTTCTGGACTCTAGTGTGACCTGAGCTCCTTGGAAAGCACCACTACTCAAGTATTATCATAATAAACTGGAACAGGGTATAAACTTATTGGAACAACATTAATATATGATATAAATAAGTGTATCCATACTAATTTCATAGATATATTTTAGGCTAGTATATAATTGGATTATACTGTGGAATCGGTCATCATGGATTTTTTTGAGCTTCTCTAGATCACTACACCACCATTCTAGAAAAATACATTACCTAAATGTGATTTTAGATCATCATGATCTATCTATAAACTAGAATAAATGTATCACCTTATTGCTAATTCCTCATATTATTCATACACTAGGAATATATCCTTTGTATATCTCAAGTACTTCAGGATAGGTTTTACAGCTTCCTAATACAGCACTCCTGGATTAGCATGATATATTTCCACCATGTTTAAAGAAAAGGTAACATCAAAACTAGTACATAACATATCATGCATGATATATCCCACTGTTAAAGCATAAGTGATTCTGCTCATTCTTTCAATCTCCTCCTGTGTTTGTGGATATATTTTCCTGGAGAGATTGATACCATGTGACATTAGAAATAATCCTCTATTGAATTAACACATACTCTACCCTTTGAGTACCTTGTCATTTTATGTAATTTGACTTATCCCAAGTAGCCTTTGAGATCTATCTCAATAAATCTTTATTTCTAGGATGTAGGCTACTTAATCTAAGTATTTAAGGGAGAAGCATTTGTTTAACTAAGTCTTAATTTTCTATAATACTTTCACTTCATTTCCTATAATTAAAATTTCATCAACATATAATACTAGTAAAATGTTTTCATTTCCACTAACCTTCTTATAGACACATGTATCACTTTTTTTTATTAAACTGAATTCTCTTATGGCCTCATCAAAACAAACTTTCCATCATCATGATTTCTAATTCAACCCATAAATATATCTTTGTATATTTCATAATTTATTATAACTCTTTGACTAAATAACCTTTCAGTTTGAGTCATATATATTTCTTGAACCAACTTCCCATTTAGAAAAGTATTTTTGACATACATTTTCTAAATATAATTATAAGGGAAGACTTTTATTTCAAGTAATA
Organism: Viscum album; assembly: GCA_963277665.1. Taxonomy (NCBI): domain Eukaryota; kingdom Viridiplantae; phylum Streptophyta; class Magnoliopsida; order Santalales; family Viscaceae; genus Viscum; species Viscum album. The sequence goes on along the minus strand of OY728142.1, from coordinate 373,187,072 downwards.
TTATGATGGATTTCAGCATCATAATTGGTGAGAAGGTTTTATCATAGTCTATTTCTTGACATCGCCTGAAACACTTTAATACCAGTCATGATTTATATGTATTTAATTTACCATCCATGTATATATTTTTCTTGAATACACATTTTCACCCAATGGGTTTTACATCAGCTAGATGTTCTACCAAAATTTAAACTTGATATTGATACATGGACTCCATCTTAGAATGTATGGATTATTTCCATTTAGCAGCATCCTTGTAACCTACTACTTCCTTGTAGGTTATAGGTTCATCATTATCTAAGAGTAATGTGTAACCTGACTTGGTGATAAGAAAAACATATCACTCTATTCCTTTAACCTCTTGATTATACCTACACATTACTTGTATCTTGAGAAAATATTTATCTCTCACTATCTCCTATGAAGATTATTCCCATATCAACTGTTATACACTCATAGCATCAACTTTATTAAATTAAATACTTCTCACATTATTTAAATTAGAAATGTGTTCCATTTATAGAAATATGGATTTTCTTTCCATAATAATTTTTCTGCTTGAATGGTTATATTGGTAATACCCTTTATTTTCTTTAGGATAACCTATAAAAATGCACTTCATGATTCATAATTATAATTTTTCACAAGGTATAGTCTTAAAAAAATCCGCACATCCCTACACATGTACATGTGATAGACTGGGTTTCTTTCCATACCATAACTCATATGGAATACCATCTATAACTTTAATTGCCACTCGGTTAAGGGTATACTCCATTTTCTTTAATGCATATCCCTAAAAGGATAATGGAAGAGTTTCCTAATTCGTTATTAATATTACCATGTCAAGTAAGGTCTAATTTCTCCTTTCACTAACACATTTCCACTAAGGTGTATAAGGATGAGTGAGTTGGGATACCATCCCCTACTCCTTTAAGTGATCAATCAAATCTTGGTTGAGATACTCTACATCCCGATCTAAGTGGAGTGCCTTAATCTTCTTACTAAGCCAGTTTTCTAATTCATGATGGAATTCCTTAAACATATAAAATGAATCTGACTTATACCTCATTAAGTTTATATATTCATACCTACTATATTCATTGATAAAATTTATGAAGTATATAAACCCATACCTTGAATCTATTAGAAATAAACCACTCACATCAATGTGAATCAATTCTAGTAGTTTTGTGTCCCTTACTCCTTTCTCAGTGAAGGGTGATTTGATCTTTTTTTTCATGTAAAAAAGTTTGACATACATCCAAGGGTTTTATCTCAGTATATTCTAAATACCCTAGTTGATTTAAATTGTGTAAACACCACTCATTTACATGACTAATCCTAAAATTCCATGGGTGGGTATTATATGATTCAATTTTGCTAGTTTTTTCATTGATTTCCAATATAGTGTTTTTGAGTTCATGTACATATAATCCATTATTAAGATGCATCATATCATAACATATGTTATCCTTATAAAATATAAAACATTTATTTCCAAACTTGAAATAAAATCCCATGGTGTCCAAACTCAACACTGAGATTATGTTTCAAGTAATTGAAGGTATATATTTACATTTTTTTAATACAAGAACCAAACCACTTGGTAAGGTCAGGTGATAATCTCCCATTTCCAAGGATTTTAGTCTTACACCATTTGTAGCCTGAAGATCCACTTTTCCTTTTACAATCTTCTAGAATCTACTTGGTTTCTATATATAAATACAAATGTGTGAGCCACATGTTGTATCCAATACCCAACTTGTAGATAAATATAGATTGCATCCAATGAAAAAATATACCTAGTATAGAAGAATCACCTTAATTATTCTTCCCAACCATGAAATTCTTCTTACAGTGGCCTTTATTGACACGTGAAAAGTAGAAAATCTCCTACTCATTTCCTTCCCTCTATATATTTAGCTTCTTGGAAGTACAGTGCATCATTTTCTTTAGCTTGGGCTTAGCCTTATACCCCTTATCCTTTCCCTTCCTCCTCTTATTCACCATTAGAACTAAAGAGTTGGTATTCTTCATATCCTTATCATCTTGGAGTGATAACTCCAATAGGTTTTTCAGTGATTTTTTTATGTTATTAAGGTTGTAATTAACAATAAAAATTTAGAATCTAGGTTGTAAATAGGTAATAATGAGATCAGTTTCTAGTTCATAGTTTAGTTTTAAACCAAGGGATTTCAATCTCTTAATGTACTTAATCATCTTGAGTATATGAGATCCTACTTGATTCTTGGTACATGCATCACAGCGCATGCAATTTGAAAATTTTTATAACCAACTGGCTACTGTAAATGTGGTGAGTAGGGTCGAACCACAGAGAGCATGGAATCTAGTTCACTAAAAATATTTCGTCGAACAATGTTTACAGACAAAAGTTGAGGGAATTTCTATTTTGTATTTTTTTTATTTTAATTAAACAAAAATATGAGAAGCATAAAGAAATAATGTAAAGTGCACTAAAAAAGATGATGAACTCTAAATCAACCAAATGTGTCGGGGATGCTCATGTCGCAATTAAACTATTACACAGCCATGCAAAGTATTCTTTTATGTGATTAAATATTTATTCTGCCTAATTATCACTAGTTCAAAAAATATAAGCATTTTTTTATATTCTCATTTTAAATCTCTTAATTAATTTGAGGTCCCATTCTCTGGTGTTATAAATAAATTAGGGGACTCGTTCAAGTACCGAACAACATGGTGAAATGACTCAACCTGTTTCTCACAAAGTTGTATCACCAATTTACACTTAAAATCAGTCAACATGGTTTACCTTCTCAGAACCACTGAATCAACTTATTATTAAAATATATAGTTTCAATTTTAGCAGTTAATTCAGTGAAAAAATAATTTAGATAGGTAAACATTCAATTAAAATAAATTTAATTGACAATTAATCACAAAAAAGAAACACCACAGGGAATGCACAATAACTTTAATTACTCGACCAACATCCTAACACTAAGAAAATTACCCTGACATTACGATTGAAAGAATAAATGTGGTAATAAAATTATAGTTCATGTAAAATAAAACTGCATTACCGAACAAAAAATTGTGTCGGTCTTTACTCTCACTGCACACAGCAATCGCTATCCTTTTAATTTTAACTACACCCTTAGCACATAATGACGTCGCGTACCAGCTATGAACCCACTGGAATGGAGGATGTTGGTGATGTAGAAAAGGTCAGTCCATCCTTGTGTGGCATGATTAAGAGGCATCTTGGTCAAGGAAGGTGTGCCTTAGGGTGGTGATGCGGATCTGTGGCGGTTGCTCCTTGTTGTGGTGGCTGGTGCGCTACAAGTGAGAGTAGGAATGGGTACCTAGGCGTGTAGGGGGAGAGGCATCAAAGGGTAGAGGATGAGAGGTCGGAGTGGAGGGAAGAGGTTGTTGGTGGCTGGGGAAAATAGAGGTCGGTTGGGGTCGGGGGGTTTTCTGGTTAGCAGGAGGGGTGAGTAGGGGGTAGGGAGATGGGAAGGGGGGAGGGGGGACGGCAGAGGGTCAGGTGAGTAGGGGGAGCAGAGGGAGTGCGATGGGAGGAATGGGGAGCGGGGTTAGGGCATACGATGGGGGAAGTGAGAAGGGGGATATGGGGGTCGGCAGGGTGAGAGATGGTGAGAGTGGGGGAGCGGAGGGGGGATATGGGGGATGGGTAAACAGGGGGGCGGAGGGGAGCGGGGTAGGTGGGTGCAATGGGCGGAATGAGGAGTGGGTCAAGCGAAGGGATAGGGAGGAGGGTAGGCTGATTGGAGAGAGAAAGAGAGGGTGGTGGGTGAGTGGGAGGAATAGGGGAGCGAGTCAAGTGGAGGGATAGGGGAAAAATGAAAAAAAAACAAAAAGAAAAAAAAAGGAAATTAAAATTCAAAATTTAAAAATCAAATTCAAACTTTAAAAATTAAAAAACTAGTTATCTAAAAGTTAAATAAAATAATAATGGTAATAATAATAATTAGTAAAAAAGAAATAATAAGAAGAGTTATATATATATTATATTTACAAGTTAAATTAATATAATTAATTAATAAACTAATATTAATTAAACTAAAAATAAAAGATAAAAATAAAAATAAAAATAAATAACTAATATTAATATAAAATTAATAAAAATGATAAAAACAACTAAAATATTAAAATACTACAAAAATAACCTAAAAACACAAGAAGAGGTTAGAAAATTAATTAAAACTAAATTAAAAAATTATAAAAATGTTAGTAAAATCCATGTACATCAGATAGCACATCCACTATTAAAATGATCATAAACCATTTAATAAAATATGTTAGATGATATCATCAAATATTGATACCAATTAATAATAAGTTTAAACATAAGGTGTTGAAATAGATGAAATTACTCCAATAAAATCATCGAGGAATTCTTGAGATAAATACCCTTTTACTTTACAAAGAAGAGTTCTTTTGGAAAAAAACATTTGTATTTGTTATAAAATTAGATTTTAAATATGTGTATCCTAGAAAATAAAAGGTAAGGACAATTAAATTATGTTTGATACACAAATTATGTCCAACTGAAGTGAAAACAAGTAAAAATATTTTTTAAGAAACTTTAGAAATTGGCCACTTTAGTGCGGTTTGAGGGAAAATATAAAAGAGTCTTTAAAGAGGAAAAATTATTAATTGTTTAAAAAATCATAAATGAGCTAAGATAGTTTTTATAATAAAAATATTGATTTTAAAAAAATATTGGTGGATTAAAATATATTATGGAGTTACTTGAAAATGGGAAAGAAATCGGGAAGTTCCCTTTAATCGGGCTTGGCACATGACCCTCAGCTCGGTTGGTGAGGACTCGGTAGGTGCATCCAAGAGACCCGAGATCAAATCCAGGTGGAGGAGTATTTATGGGGGTACTATAGCATTACTGTATTAGTACTGTAGCATTATTGTAGTAGGTACTGTAGTAGTTATGGTAGCAGTCACTGTAGCGGTCACTGTAGCAGGTACTATAGCAGGCAATGTTTGGTACTAAAGCAGCCAGAACTATTCATCCATCTGGGCCTTTGGGCCACTGGTTTGGTCCTCGGGTCTTGTAAGGATTTTGGGCCACCCAAGGCCTTTGGGATAGTTGATTCTCAAGGCCTTCGGTCCACCTTAAGGCCTTAGGACCACCCCAAGGCCTTCGGACCACATGAAATGCAGATGTACCAGTTAGACTATAAGGGACAAGGCTTCAGGGGAGGATTCAGGGCAGGTTCATTCACTAGAGCAGAGCTAACCATAATTGGAAGAATGAGAGGGTATGACTTTTTCATCGGTATAGGGCCTATGCAACTCTGCATAGGACAGCTAGCTGACCAGCCCTGTGAAGGTGGAGTGCTGATATCATGACATATGTTGGGGAGGAGCAGTTCCAATTTGTCTTATCTGGGCGATTCCCTATAAGATCTACAGGTTGTGTAATTGTCTCTAAGCCTTTGGGACTTATAAGGGTTCCACATCACCCCTTGAAAGGTGGATTATCAAAAATAAAAAAAAAACATGAAGGCCTTTGGGCCATTCCTACCCTTTAATCAGGCTTTCTTATTAGGAGGAATTGAAAAGGAAACCTTATAAAACATATATTTCTCCATCAAGTAAATATGAAATGATTTAGATACATGAGTTTGAAAAATATTAAAAGGATTTAGAAGAATCATATAAAAATAAATAATAATTCCTTTGGGGTAAAGAGAAATAAAGTGTAACCTGAATGAAAAATGGAGGTTCGGGTAAAAACCCTTACCTTATGTCTGAAAGTGTTCTAATCATATACTCAACATCCTAGATAATAAAATTAAATTCATTAATAATTTAATTAAAAACCTATTAAACATTGATTTTATTTATTATAATTTTATTAAGTTCATTTATGGACTTTTTTATGAGTTATAAGATTCAACTTTGTCATTTGGGAGTATTCGGTTCCTTGGTTTTTATGATTGGTTCACTTGTATACATGTATGGAAGTTCATGTAAAATTAGGTTAATTATAAAAAATTAAAATTATATATTATTATTGAAATTATAGAATATTAAATGGTATTATATATCATTTTTTCCATATATGAGTATGATTTATTAGATAAAACATTAATGATGAAAGTTATTTTATTTTAGTGAATTTTCGATTATCACAAACTAGTTTTGTTTTAATTAATTAATATTATTTATATATACTAGTTCCAGAACATTATATGACTTATAATATGTATAATAAAATCTTATTAAACCATAATAATTGTTTTATGACTGTAATTGAAGGTATTAATGTAAAATGAAAATGCATCGTCCACGATGGTGGTAAATCAGCACATTACGGACGATATTTTCATTTTGAGAATAAAAGGGAGAAGAGAAGAGAATTGATGATGGATTTTACATTAACACAATAAAATTCTAGTATATATAATATACTATAGTTTTTATTAATGTTTGGATAAAGGATATTAGGTAAGGATAAAAAAATAAATGAAATTGAAAATAAAATAAAGGAAAATGAAAGAGGATTTTACCTCTTGAATTTCTTCACATTGAGAACCTCCTTAAGGGGATTGGGATTGGTCTTTTGGTGAGACTAAAAGATCCTAGACATGGGTAATATAATTTGGAAGATTCTTTTGTAGAAATTGGAAAGTATTCATGGTTTAAGAGGTGTGAGGAGAATATTTGGTGAGAGGTGGTATTTATAGTGGAGGAGATGGGTGCTTTTTGATTATTTTATTCATTAGTCTATTATTTTGTCTCAAGACAAGAAATAATGATGATTCCATGACTAAATACATTAAATAGATAAGGATAGTTTGAGATTATGGTTTTTACATTAGTGATTGATCAAGGAATAGTATATTTAACTTATAATGCATGTATACCATAAATTACCATATTTTACTATTCATAAAAAAATCCAACTATTTTAGAAAAATACCAAAAATTCACTCTAACTATTTTTTGATGTGTAAAATTAAAAAATAAACTATATTTTATGAAAATAATTTTATAAATAGGATAAATTTAATTTTTAATGAAAATCATTATTTATTTTAAAAATACCGATCTTAAAATTATAACTGGTTTTATAACACCTTGAAAATTAATTATGGTCTCATAAAATTATCTTGTAATCATAAGAAAACAAAATATTAATTTATGAGTATATTTTATAAAAATATATTTTTTATTAATTCATTATATTAATTATAAAATTGTAGTTAAATGTTTGTGACTTACAAAATACAAACACTTAATTTATCATTTTTAAAACATTTATTTACTTATTTCATGATATAAATATACCATATTTTTATTTATAATATACCTAAATTTTATCTATAATTTCATTGGTGAAAGTATAGATAAATTTTAGGTATCTTATAAATAAATATATGGTATATTTATATCATGAAATAAGTAAATAAATGTTTTAAAAATGATAAATTAAGTGTTTGTATTTTTGTAATTCACAAACATTTAATTACAATTTTATAATTAATATAATTAATTAATAGAAAATATATTTTTATAAAATAGACTCATAAATTAATATTTTTTTTCTTATGATTATAAGATAATTTTATGAGACCTTAATTAATTTTCAAGGTGTAATAAAACCAGATATAATTTTAAAATCGGTATTTTTTTAATAAATAATGATTTTCATTAAAAATTAAATTTATCATATTTAGAAAATTATTTTCATAAAATACAGTTTATTTTTGAATTTTAAACATCAAAAAATAGTTAGAGTGGATTTTTGGGATTTTTCTAAAATAGTTGATTTTTTGTGAATAGTAAAATACAGTAAATTACGATATATATACATTATAAGTTAAAAATATTATTCCTTGATCAATCATTGATGTAAACAACATAATCTCAAACTATACTTATATATTTAATGTATTTATTTATGGAATCATTATTATTTCTTGTCTTGATCCAAAATAATAGATTAACAAATAAAATAATCAAAAAACATCCATCTCCTCTACTATAAATACCACCCCTCACCACATATTCTCTTCACACCTCTTAAGACATGAATATTTTCCAATATATACAAAATAATCTTCAAAATTCTCTTACCCATGTATAGGATCCATTTGTATCACCAAAAGACCAATTCAATCCCTTTAAGGAGGTTCTCAATGTGAAGAAATTCAAGAGGTAAAATCCTCTTTCATTTTCCTTTATTTTCTTTTCAATTTCATTTCTTTTATTATACTTACCTAGCCTCCTATATCTAAACATGAATAAAAACTCTATTATCTTATATATACTGTAATTTTATTTTTTTAATTTAAAATCCATCATTAATTCTGTTATATTCTCCCTTTTATTCTAAAAATGAAAATATCGTCTGTAATGTGCTGATTTGCCGCCATCGTGGACGATGCGTTTTTATTTTCTATTAATGCCTTCAATTATATTCATAAAAACATTATTATGGTTAAATAATATTTTATTATACATATTATAATTCATATAATGTTCTATAACCAGTATATATAAATAATATTAATTCATAAAACAAAACTAGTTTGTGATAATCGAAAATTCACCAAAATAAACTAACTTTCATCATTAATGTTTTATCTAATGAATCATCCTAGTATATGGAAAAATTGATATATAAGACCATTTAATATTATATAATTTCAATAATAACATATAATTTTAATTTTTTAGAATTAACCTAATTTTACATGAACTTCCATACATGTATACAAGTGAACCAATCATAAAACCCAAGGAAACAAATACTCCCAAATGACAAAGTTGAATATTATAACTCATAAAAAAGTCAATAAATGAACTTAATAAAATTATAATAAATAAAATAAATGTTTAATAGGTTTTTAATTAAATTATTAATGAATCTAATTTTATTATCAAGGATGTTGAGTATAAGATCAGAACACTTTCGGACATAAGGTAAGGGTTTTTACCGGAACCTCCATTTTTCATTCAGGTTACACTTTATTTATCTTTACCCCAATGTAATTCTTCATTATTTTTATATTATTCTTCTAAATCCTTTTAATATGTTCCAAAATCATGTATCCAAATCATCTCATCTTTACTTGATGGAGAAATACATGTTTTTTAAGGTTTCCTTTTTAATTCCTCCCGATAAGCAAGCCTGATTAAAGGGAACTTCCCGATTTCTTTCCCATTTTCAAGTAACTCCATAATATATGTTAATCCACCAATATTTTTATAAAATCACTATTTTTATTATAAAAACCATCTTAGATCATTTCTGGTTTTATTTAAACAATTTATCCTTTTTCCTCTTTAAAGACTTTTATATTTTCCCTCAAACTGCACTAAAGTGGCCAATTTCTAAAGTTTCTTAAAAAATATTTTTACTTGTTTTCACTTAAGTTAGACACAATTTGTGTATTGAACATAATTTAATTTTCCTTAACTTTTCTTTTCTAGGTTATACATATTTACTATCTAATTTTATGACAAATACAAATGATTTTTCCAAAAGAACTCTTCTTTGCAAAGTAAAAAATGGTATTTATCTCAAGAATTCCTCGATGATTTTATTAGAGTATTTTCATCTATTTCAACACCTTATGTTGAAACTTATTCTTAATTGATATTGATATTTTATGATATCATCTAACATATTTTATTGAATGGTTTATGATCATTTTCACTGTGGATGTTCTATCTGATGTACATGGATTTACTAGCATTTTTATAATTTTTTAATTTAGTTTTAATTAATTTTCTAACAACTTATTGTGTTTTTAGGATATTTTTTAGTATTTTAATATTTTAGTTGTTTTTATAGTTTTTAGTTAATTTTATATTAATATTAGTTTTTTATTTTTATTTTTATTTTTATTTTTATATTTTATTTTTAGTTTAATTATTATTAGTTTATTAATTAATTATATTAATTTAACTTATAAATATAATATATATAAATATTTTTATTATTTCTTTTTTACAAATTATTATTATTACTATTATTATTTTATTTTACTTTAAGATAACTAGATTTTTAATTTTTAATTTTTGAATTTGATTTTTAAATTTTGAATTTTATTTTTCGTTTTGTTTTCTTTTTGTTTGTTTTTCATTTTTCCCCCATATCCCTCCACTTGACTCACTCCCATATTCCTCCCACTCACCTGCCGCCCTCTCTTTCTCTCTCTAATCAGCCACCTTCCCCCCTATCCCTCTGTTTGACCCGTTCCCCATTCCCCTCATCGCACCCGCCTACCTCGCTCCCCTCTGCTCCCCCTACTCACCCCCCCCCCATATCCCCCATCTGCTCCCCCACTCTCACCGTCTATCACTCCACTGCCCCCCATATCCCTCAGATCACTTCCCCCTTCACGCCCCCTGGCCCCACTCCCCATTCCTCCTGACGCACTCCCTCCGCTCCCCCTGCTCACTCGGCCCTCTGTCATTCCCCCCCCACCCATCTCCCCTTCCCATCTCCCTACCCCCTACTCACCCCTCCTGTAACCCAGACAAACCCCCGAACCCAGCCATCCTCTCTTTTCCCCAGCCTCTAGCAGCCTCTTCCCTCCTCTCTAACCCCGCCTCTCCTACCCTTTTTTTCCTCTCCCCCTACATGCCCAGGTACCCCTCCCTACTCTCACTTACAGCGCACCATCCACTACAGCAAGGAGCAGTCGCCACAGATCCGCATCACCACCCTAAGGCGCACCTTGCTTAAGCTTCCTCTTCATAATTCCACACTAGGAGTGGACCAGCCTCCACTACATCACCAACATCCTCCATTATAGTGGGTGTACATCTCGTGCGCGGCGTCATCATGTGTCGAGGGTGTAGTTAAAGTTCAAAGAATAGTGATTGTTGCGTGCAGCAAGAGTGAAGACCAACAAGATTTTTTGTTCGATAACATGTTTTTATTTTAAATGACCTATAATCTTATTACCACGTTTATTCTTTCAGTCATAATGTCGGAGTAATTTTCTTAGTGTCGGGATGTTGTTCGGGTAATTAAAGTTATTGTTCATGCCATGTGATGTTTCCATTTTGTGATTAATTATAAATTAAATTTATTTTAATTGAATGTTTATCTATCTAAATTATTTTTTCACTGAATTAACTTCTGAAATTGAAATCATCCATTTTAATAATAAGTCTATTTGGAGGTTCCAAGAAGGTAAACTGTGTTGACTGATTGTAAGTGCAAATTGGTGATACAACTTTGTGAGAAACGGGTTGAGTCATTTCGCCATGTAGTTCGGTGCTTAAACAAGTCCCCTAATTTATTTATAACATTAGAGAATGGGAACTTAAATAAATTAGGAGATTTAAAATGAGAATCTAAAAAATGCTTATATTTTCAGAACTGGCAATAATTAAGCAGAATAAATATTTAATCACATAAAAGAATAATTTGCATGGTTGCATAGTAGTTTAATTGCGACATCAGCATCTGCGACACATTTGGTTGATTTAGAGTTAATCATCTTTTTTTAGTTCAGTTTACATTATTTCTTTCACCTTCTCATCTTTTTGTTTAATTAAAATAATAAAAAAACACAAAATAGGAATTCCATCAACTTTTTTTCATCTAAACATTGTCCAATGAAATATTTTTAGTGAACTAGATTATGTGCTCTCTATGGTTCGACCCTGCTCGCCACTTTTACAGTAGCCAGTTGGTTATAAAAAATTTCAAATTGGACACACTACGACGGGCATATCACTATCTTAATATAATTCACTTTATTACTTAGAATGGTTAGTGATTATGTTTACTGTTTGGGGAAAGTTATTTAAATTTCTTATGTATATGTTGTTTATGTTTCACATAATTCATATGAGGAATTAATTGGACTTATTAAGTGTTGTTTGGGTCCCACTATATCCCCTCAATGAATTGGTAGGTCTCACGAGACAAAATAGGTATGGATTTGGATGAGGCCTTAACCATTTATTTTCAGATGTCTTGGTCAAGGCCTTGATGGTATGATTATAATGTCTAGCATTATGCATTCCCTCATTATGATGTTAGTAATTGATAATACATGTGATTATTTTACTAGTATAATATCTATGGTTAAATTTCATTCTAATGTGATTATTTATATGGAATTATTTATTCAGCTTTTATTCCTTCCATATTATGCTCAATATTAGGTTCTAATGGAATATGTTTTTAGTCACTCACCATACCTTATTATTTGTGTTAGCTTCCATTGTATTGTTTCCCTTACTAAGCATCTGAGATCACCCCTTTATTATGTTTTATTTTTTCTAGGATGCAAAGATTTGTATTATGAATGACTTGTAGGGATGATCTAGGGGTTTATTGGTGTTTCCTTTGGAGTTTCTTTTTTATTTTTATTTCAAGTTATAATGTAACAATTATGTTTGTATCTATTTTCCAAAGATACTAAACTATCTGGTACTTTAGGATGCGACTTCCTTGTTTATTATACCAATATAATTAATTAAGGCACTGGCTTTAGGTTACTAGGGTCGGGGTCTTTACACAGGATCACATTCATGTGCATGTAATGAAATATCTCTATGATGATTCATACTAGGAAAAATCATTCATATTTGGTTCGATTAAGTATAATGACACCAAGAATATATACGGGGAAAACTATATAGGTTTTTGACACTTTAAGTATTCAACCTATTTCTTTTATCCAAAATTAGTATCAAGTAATTTGATGTTAGTGTTGGCCCACCAATGGTTATTATACATCCCTTACACAAAAATACTATATATATTTCACTAGCGAACATCCCCCCATGGGATCCACATGTTCATTCATCACATAAAATATCATGGTTTAGCTTAGTAGAATTCAACAAAAATTTATATAGGAAAACATTATATGAATTTTTGTTGACACTTTAAACAAATAAACCCCCTTTGATCATTGAAATCAATCACATGCAAGCACACGAATGTCATGTGTGTCCTACATTTCAAATATGATTCATTTATGAATGCCTATTTCCACTATAGTATAAGATACAAAACCAAAATAACAATCTTAAATACATACATCATATTTGAATAAACATGTCAATTATAATATCAAAATCCAAGAATAACAATCTCGTAACCCTGGTAACCTAGACTTCCCATCAGAAAAGTGTTCATGAATCACCATTACAAGGTCCATCATAAGCTCTATCACATTCTCATTCTCTGTTTACCATATCCCAAATAGTGAGATAAATGAAAATATGGTCTAATACCACTTTTTGATGCCCCCGATCTGATACCACTCACCAGATTCTCGACCAGAGAGCCACAAGACCCCAAACACACCTCCTCATACACTATAGGTTTCATAATAGTGGTGAGGGTATAATGTGTTATCGTGGTAGAAAATACCATCATATAAAGATTAAAAAAAAGAAAAATTAACTAAAAAAATACATAACAATAATTAGAGTATGAAAAATAAAATAAACATGTCTATGTTATAACAAAAAAAAATTTTTTATACAAGAAACCATCCCAACCAATCACCAACCGATATTATAACATAAAAAAAAGAATGAAGCATAAGGAGACTATACCACCATCCTTGAGCCTCATACCAGTCTCCAAATCCCCATTGAGTTTCTCCATCCTAATCATCCAACCATGGGCCTCTTCCTTACCTGAACCTACAATGATGAGGTCTTCTCGGGTGCCAAAGTGTCAGGACCGCCTAATAAAGGTGTGAGTAAAACTCAATAGGATACCACCAATGGTGTCCCTAAAATAACTAGTAAGTACAATGTATGCACATGTGTTATGCATAGAATCATAAATACAATGTGGGAGCATAATAAAATAATCATGGGAAATCCTATCATTCTAAATTGAACCCCAATGTTGGTTATACCTACTTCACCCAATGTCAGATATCTCTAAGAATAATTCATGCCCATTGGGGGGATGATTCCCCACCCTAGAATTAGTAGTTGCAATGCCATTAAGGGGGTGGTGACCCGTCCTATAATCAATCATCTCAATGTCATTAGGGGTAATGGTACCCTACCCTATAATCAGATATCATATATCATTAGGAGGAAATAATGCACCCCAAAATCACATATCATATACCACTGAGAGAAATAAATATTACCCCATAATCACATATCATTATGAGGAGAAGTGTGTGCCCCGAATTCACATATTGTATATCATTAGGAGGAATAAAATTATCCCCCAAAACATATATCATATTATCAGGGGGAATAATTCCCCTCCCTAGAAACATATATCATATCATCAGGGGGAATAATACCCCTGTCTAGAAATATATATCATATCATCAAGGGGGAATGACACCCCTCACTGAAAACATATATCATATTATCAAGGGAAATATCACCCCTCCCTTAAAAATATATCATATTATCAGGGGATAGCACCCCTCCTTAGAAACATATATCATATTATTATGGGGGGGTATTGGCCATACCTAGAAACATATATCATTTCATCTGGGGGATAATTTTCCACCATAAAATCTCATACCATATACACCTATGGGAATACTCTCTCCCCGTAACATTATATATCATACAACCTATGGGAACCATCCCTCCTGGGAACCTCATATCACATATAACCCATGGGGAACCACATCCCACCCTATAATAGTTACCATAACATCATCACCCAGGAATGTGTCCCAACCCGATGCCTAATAACTCATACAGCATAAATACTCAAAGAATAGTCTCTCCTTATAACCTTATATCAAATACCATGTAGGTTTTCAACATTCTTGAACCCATCACACATTACTTAAGATATACTCTCAAGTACACAACCTAAAACCATCACTTGAGGCCTAAATTCATGCCTCAAAGCATGCCTCATCATCCATTAATCCTTAAAAGATGATTCCCAATACAATCTTTGTCACACAAACACATAATTTCAAACCCACCAACATTATAATAATTCTCACATGGGAGTCCACTAGGGTTCTTCAAACCCATCCTAGTTCCCACTAATTAGCACCAAGCCTCGTCTAATACCCCACAGTGTTCTCTCAACCAATAGGCCATTTTCTGACCCTGTGCTTAAGAGGTCAGTCTAAATCCTAATCTTATTTCCACATCATAACTTAGTCCCACTAACCAAGCATCATCCTAATAAAACTTTCACTAAATACCTTGGTGACCCCATTCCAAGTCCACTAACAATTTCATCAACTCTTACCGGGGTCTACATCACATCTCCCATAAGAGATATCTCAATCCCATAAACTGGAGGAAAAAATATTATCATGACTCATCCATACTTGAAGGACTTATCCCACTCCTAGAAATCACCAAGGCCCTAATCCACCCTCAAAAGGGTGTTCCCCATCATGAATGAGACACAAGATCGTCTCACCTATCACCACTTCACCTAAGCCTTCCATGTCTACCGAACTAGCCTTAGGAAAACTAACCTTGGCTATGTGCATATAATATCAATCCTATGGGTCCATATTGGGTATCTTGTGACCTTAATTGATATTTTATCCCCTTGGTGAAAAATTCGTTGGGTGACTCCATTTCCCACAAACATTACTGGAGCACCTGCTCTGAACCTAGGAATCTTAAGGCCACTCTATCTCTAGATCCACTACATCTCATTAAAATCATTTAATTTATACCCAAATTGGGTCCATGTTTCATATAGCACACATTAATGGTCAATCCCTCAACCATTTATGGTTGAGGCATAAAACTAGTGTTCAAGGTTTCATCGTGGCCCGAGATACTTTTGTTCTACTTTCATGAGTTTAAGGATAAATTCATTTTAAATTCTGGTCAATCGCACCTAGTGGTGAGACTGTATATTAAATGCTACATAGATACAAAACATATACTTCAAGGTGTTCAAGAACCACCTACTTCATTCAAATTTATCCCCTTTAAGTAAGCTTGTCCACCCTCACCAAATCTCATCTAGGACTCATCCAATCTCATATCAACACCCAAGCCTTTATCCCAATCCATAACATCCAAAATAATTAATTATAACTATTTATAATTAATTATTCAATTTAATTCAAATAGGAATAATCACCTAAAATATCATCAAGTGTAATAACGGTGCCAAAAACATGGATCACAACATGCCAATGTTTTTTGACATGCTACTGACACATCTATGGAAAAAATACTTATCATGCGACACCCAGTCACTAAATTTCATCTAATTTAATTGAAACCCCTAGAAAAATTCATAGGGTGACACACCTCCTGTGAAATGGTTATCAATGATGTATGATCACCCTCTTGGGATATCCTGTATCCAAGCCATGTAAAATCCTCCTCATACTATCTTGATTCTACCATGCTCTAATGGAATCGGTGCTAAAGACTTGGCCTGGAGATACCAAAATAAATGGACAAGGTGAATAAAAATGAAAGGAAGGAGAGGAATAACTTACCTCAAATCTATATCATAGTTTTCCAATAACTACCCCTTGTCAAGGGGGGTCAAAGGGAGAATAATGAGGGAGGTATTTGGCTGAAATGGCACTCTGCGTACCTTTCTTTCCCTATAAATAATGAAGGGGGCCAACCCTGAAATGATGGGTTTTCCTATGTTTTAAAAATATGATAGGTGGATCATTGTGGTGTGTCCATAGGGTTTATGGTGAAATTTCCCTTGCCTGGGGTTTCTTTACTATGCAACCCACTAGGTTTCAATACAAAATACCACCCTCAGGCACCTGTTACGTTGTAGCCCAGGCTCTACAGCACGAGCCTCCTCTCAGTAGCACCTAACACCCCTACCTCATGATGATTCTCCATGGAATATCCTTGAGCTGTGATATAGCACTCCACCCCTAGAAACCCTCCTTGTTATAAACCCAGGGATACGGTGCAATTCCTCCCCTCTCATGGTGTAGCACCCTCCACCACTACATGAACCACATAGGTAAAATATTTTCCTTTTCAAAATATCTTCATGTAGGCACCCACCTCAGCCTAGCCACCCTTGCTGCAACATGGTCTCCTTCCTCATGAAAAATTTTACAAGGTAATGTATATATATATATATATATTATTTTCATTTTAAAAATTTTAACATAGAACCCATGATACATCACAATGCCCCTGGGTAGTATCATGGTATGTTATCTGCAAGAGAGTTATATAATAGGCTCATACCAACCTTACCTTGACATACACTCGAGCACTCAAAACACCCACCATGCCTCCAATAACATTCAAAAACATCCACTAGAGGTTGTGTAAGCTTTATAATTCCAATATGAGTGTCAATTATAAAATTGTCTCCTACTCTGAGACCAAAATTAAAATTTCCTATGAAAAAAAATGACCCAATAAATTCATGAATTATTATAGTTTTTTTCATAATAGAGTAAATGTGTGTGATAATTAATGTGGCTTAAAAAAGTGAGAATCGATATCATTATAAAAGTTACACCTAATTGATAAATGACATGGAACCTTATATATCTATTTAAACCTTCTTTAAATCTAATAAAATATCTTAAAATATTTCATAAAATTTCCCCACAAATTTTATAATGTTTTCTATTTCAAGGGTCTCAATGTTCATATTTTGAATATGAAGTGTTAAATAATATGGGTGTACATTGTTGTTAAGATAGTATATATATCATACAATATGATATGGATGATTTTAAATCAAATATCCACTTTTTTCTCATGTTTTACAATATGGATCTCTACATCATAGTATGGAACTTCATGTTGTGTTATTAAATATCCTAAAATCACCTCCCATGTAACCAAATAATTCTTTATTTCAGCATGTCTTTATTTATCTTTTCAAGTATGGTATCCTCATATCATTACATGTGACATGCCTAAAGCCTTATCAAAACCCAAATTTTATCCTGACACTTTATATGATATCTTCTTCACATGTTTTTATTTATGAAGTGATTTTGAAAAATAATTGTATTCATTAATCAATTTAAAATCTTGAAAGAAAAAAATGACTAAATGTATAACATGTTTTTAGTAATACTGGTCACTATAAGTGTCCATAAATTTATTTGATATTTTACCATAAAATTAGAAAAAATTTAACATCGAATATTTTTTCTTTATATTCTCATGTAAAAGATGGAAAAAATATCATGGTTTTAAAATTATATTGTGTGAGAATATTATTACCCGCTTTAATCATATTTTAGAGTCCATTTTGAATTCATATGCATGTCAACATCTAAAA